>CM042695.1:259920608-260629912 GCA_023614405.1 Avena insularis
GTATGGCCTCTATACTTCACTAGCTTGTTGGTTGATTGATGATGTGGTTTCTTTGTCATGAACATTGAGATGTTATCAACAACAAGATCATATCGTTAGGAGAATGATATGGTGGACATACTCCTATAGACGAGCGTAGCATAAAGATCAAGTCATTTCAATAGTTCAATTGCTATATGCTTTCGATACATAGTAACCTAATTCCTTCGACCATGAGATCATGCATATTGCCTTTCTGGATGGATGCTTTGATGTCATCAAACACCACACCGTAACAGGTGGCTATAAAAGTGGCATTGGGTGTTCGGAAAGTATTGGTTGAAACACATGGATCAAGAGTGGGATTTGTCCATCCACATGACGGATAGATATTCTCTGGGCCCTCTCGGTGAAATGTCATCCAATTAGCTTGCAAGCATGTGACTTGGTCACAAGGGATCACATATCAGGAGCGAGAAAAGAGTACTTATCGATGTGAGGTTGAACTAGGTATGCGGAGATACCGCGATCATGACCTCGGATAAGTAACATATCGTGAGACAAAGGGAAATTGGTATCGTATGTAAGTGGTTCATTCGATCATAAAGTAATCAGAGAAATATGTAGAACCATATGAATTTCCAGATTCCTCTATTGGTTATTGTTCGGAGAAGTGTCTCGATCATGTCCGCATAATTCACGAACCGTAGGGAGACACATAAGGATTGACGTTGTTTGAGTAGTTATGGTATTATGAGAAAGAGACCGAATGTTGTTGAGTCTCGGATGGGATCCGGGATATCACGAGGTGATCCGGAATGGTCCGGAGAATAAGATTCATATAAGGAAAGTCCCGTTTCGGAGTTGGGGAATGGTTCCGGTGTTTTCATTGGGAACATTCTAGAAGGTCCCGGAATGTCCGGCACTCCGGGGAAGGGTACATGAATGTGTCATTGCAAGATGGAATGATTGCATCATGTGCTAAGTGTTCTCGCTGTCCAAAATAAAGGGTTTATTTAATTCCTAAATTGGAAAAGTCAAACTGCCGGTTTGGTCAAACGCCAGTTTTGGAAGAGGAGAAGTTGAAATCGACTTGGGGAGGAGTCCTCCTCCCAAGCCGGCGGCCAGCCCTAGGCCGAGTTGGGGAGGGACTCCTCCCTCCTGGCGCGCCAGCCCTCCCACCTATAAAGGGAGGCAGGGCCTCCCTCTAGAGACACACAAGTTCCTATCCTCTAAACTAGAAACTAGACCTAGACCCCGGTTTAGAGCTGTTTCGGTTTAGAGCCTTCTAATTGGTTTAGAGCCCTCTAATTGGTGTGTCTAATTACTAGACCACTAATAGCCTCTCTCATAAGCTCCACCATACTGCACCGGCTTAAGGCGAAGCCTCGGGATCTCCCTCTACCTCGGTACCACGCCGTTGTCTGCGGAATCGCGAGGAGAGTGCTACAACCTCCATTTTCTTTGGAACAAGGGAGAGGAAGGTCTTCGTCAGTACCGAGCGTGTGACCATCGGGGCGCTGCGGGAACGCGGCGCCGGAAGGATCGTCTACGCGATCTTGAGATCGGAAAGAGTACGACTACATCACCCACGAGAATCTGCTCTCGTTAAACACTTTGGAATCTTCGAGGGTGAGTTATTCCATCGACTCGTTGCTGCAATCTAGTAGATAGATCTTGGCTTGTTTGTTTGTATGCGATAGAAAATTTTTGTTTTCCATGCTACGAACCCCTACAGTGCCATGTCGTCATCCCGGTCATCTTCCTCATCAACGCCACATCAACGTAAGGTCAACATCTAGTCCCAGTCAGCATGCAAAGTCAATCTGTCCAGTCAGCGGAATATTCCCTGGAATATTCCGTTGAATTTAAAATTGCACATTATAGATCTAACTTATAAAAAATTCATTAGAAATTCATACCACGTCCAAAAATTGCGTATAATATATCAAATTGAAGATAATTTCACGTAGAATCATCTTATCAGAATAGATCCAACTTTCACTGTACGTGGTTACTGCAGTAATTTAATTAGTTTTAATGGTCTTTTAGGTTAATAAATTCATAGGATATTATCTGTAACTCCGAAAAATATGAATAATATATCAAATTGAAGCTACTGTAATGTACTTTAATAATATCTGGTTGGATCTATCCTTTGCAGATTATTTAACCCGTAGCAATTTAATTAGTTTTAATGGTTTTATAAATCATTAAATTCATAGTAAATTAATTGCTTGTCACAAAAATACAAATGATATACCGATGGAAAGCTGGTTCCATGTATATCATCAATATGCAATTAGTTCAGCATTTTACTGTAAGGATTTGCCGTGAAGGTTTAAATGGTTTAATGGCCTATTTAGAGTAATAAATTCATAAGAAAATAAATACTATTCAGCAAATTACAAATAATATGTCCCTGAAATCACAATTCCGTGGAGATTACAGATATAATTTTAGTTTGATTTTTAGGCAACAGAAACTGTATGAATCATTTAAAACCCATTAAACACTGTTTAAATCATATAAAAAGATCTATAACTCCGATTAGGGTGAATCCAACGCCTACTAGTTCGTATTAACGTCCTCTATCCAGTAAACCCAAGAAACAAATTTAATTCTACAGTTAGAATAGGCGTTACAACAGAACTATCAAAACCCTTATATTGGCAAGTAATTATTAATAACAAGTACCCTATTGCATTAAATGAACTCATACATGCATCACATGATATATTAATGTTCATAAAACTAATTATACCCATTGTGTAATGTTAAATCATCATGCATGTTTTCGATCATCCTTGTTGTGTTTGCTATGTTTGCAATTGTTTTGATTGGAACTACCTTGTCCTCGTATTAGATTGTTAGGAGTGCGATTGTCATGGAGAAATACAATCAACACCCATATTATCAACATAAGGCAAGTTAAAACCACTTGTTCATAATTTTGTCCTAGTTTTGATTCTATGCATGTGATCTTCAAAATTCTGTAGTATGCATGTGTAGGATGTTCTAGTAGAATTTTTACTTAGTATTATTTTGCAAGTGCGATGATTTTGTAGTATGCCATGAGTAGCTCTATACTTAGGATTTTTCCACTCCTAATAGGTTACCCCTGTTTTTGCTAAGTATTGCTTGCTATGCTATATATACAAAGTACCGTTGGGGGGTTCGAAAGACAAAGAATTTTTCTAAGTATAAAGGCTCTCTAGAGCAAAATTTTCTTCTCAAATCTACTTCAAAATAAAACTAAGTTTTCTTCTAGGCGGAATGCTTGTCGGGTCAATGAGTGAGATTTTGGTGGAGGACGGCCGCCCAGGAATCAAAGAAGTCTGCCATGTTTCAGAATTCAGAAGCTTCCAGTGCAACCACGATACATTATGGCCTCTGTATTTGCCTAGTACTTAGTGGGAAACCTCACCTGGGTACCAACATTTGGAGGTTCTTGGCACGGTTGGATCCGGAAGGTAGAGGGGCTACTAAGGGAAAGCCTCGCCATGGTCTTGTCTGTAAAAGGACTTGATCATGGATTGTGGGTAAAGTGCACAAACTCTCGAGAGTATTGCAATCTGATCAATCAGCCGTGTTCACGGAAACAGAACAACATTGAGCATCTGAAGGATGGAGCCTCTGAAGGATCTTCCTCTCTCTTTTCTAAAACAAAGTTTTGAAACCCCATGGCGTGCGTAATATCGCTAATGGGTGGGAATTTGGGAACTTGGTGTGTAATATCCAAGTGACGCTTGGTGCGTAATATCCAAGTGTTTGGTTGTTTGGACACTTGGTGAGTAATATCCTCGTGTGCCATTCGACCCTATTTTATCTAAGCAAATGTTTACAAAGTAGGGTAAAACTCTCTTTCTCTTCCTCTCTCGACTTAGTGAAAAATTAGCTTTATGCAAATGAACTCCAAAGCCTAAACTAGCCTTGCATGTATAGTTAGTCTTTCCTTCCTTGGTGTAATTTGCCAATACATTCAAAGTATTGACCCAACTTGTTAGCTGCATGTTTCATGTGCAGAATTTCGGAGATCGTTGAAAGGTGCGCTAGGATCGCGGGTCTTCACTCAACCTGCCTGTGGCATTGATGGGACTCCAAGTTGTATTTATATCGCTTCTGTTGTAATAATGTAAACTCTGGATTACTCGACTCATGTAATAAAGACTTGTGTTTTACATGATATTTCATCGACTGTGAGTGCTAGCTATTGATCCAGGGACTAGCATGTTATTCACAGGGACTTAGGATCTTACTTGATCCAAGGTCACTACAGTTTCTTAGTAAGAACGGCTACTAACTTTTTAATTTATTATTTAGAGAGTCTATCATTAATAATAATAGTACACTTACCTTAATTGTCTAAGAATTCGTACCTTAATCCTTCTGAAAGTGTTTTTAATTCAAGTGGGGGGAGTTCTTCGTCTCCTTTTCTGTCTAATTCTTCATACTTCCCTTCAAGAGACTCTCTTCATCCGTTGTTGTGTCAAATTGTTCATCAAGTTCTTCCTTTTCTTGATCATGAGGGATTGTATCATAATTTAGTAAGCTTCTCTCCAATTCGTCTTTTGGATTACGGAAATAGATGTCATACAATTCCGCAAGACTTTTTCCTCCTTCATTTCAATATTTTTCTCATATGGTTGTTTCTTGAATTTAGGGAAATGGAGCCTCACTTCCTCTTCTTTGAACTGCAAAGAAATATTTTCTTTCTTGCTATCAATGTTAGTCTTAGTAAAAAAATAAGAATAGCCTTCCTAGGATGATAGGACAATGGGCGTCTAGAGGCATATCAATAAAATGGAAATAAATAAAATAAACAAATGAGTCCACGGAGATATACGGTATCATGAAGGATTCTGTCAAACTTCTTAAAAGTCTTATTTCTCAACATGACTGAAGCATCATTAGGTTCCAGTTTAGGATCATCGACATCATAATTGACTACTCGCCAACATAACATAAAGGAGAATATTTATAATTGAACTTAAATCACAAATTCTCGTGTAATTGTTTTCCCTAAGCTTAAAAGGAATTTTTCATTTACCTTCATCCTTACCTTCGGACTTACCTTCAACCAATCTTGAGGAATCATAGTTAAGAATTATTACCTCATCATAAATATATTCAGGTTCTACCAGTTCCGTAACTATATCGATGTTTAACTTAATAACTCCCAGTTTTCTTTCTAGTTTCCTCATTCCCCTTTTGTTTTATAGATGTGTTCTCTTCTCTTTTTGCAGGGGTAATAAGTCATGCTTCCCTTGTTTCCTTTCTTTTTTCTTTGGTTTAATTATCATTACTATCTTCATAAACTCATAAGCATCAGGTGGTTCAAAGTATCCCCAATCTTGAGGTAACTGCAAATACTCAGCATAGGTTTTGACAATGTGCATAATCATATTAGGATCAAGATTAAAATCACCTATTAGATCTTCCATTTTTACAGTGTCTAGGAATTTCTTAATGTAATCGTAATTAACTACATTATTTCCTTCATTGTTTTCTTCCATTAAAAGTTTCTTTATCACAGTGGATAGTTTCTAAAAGGTTCCAAGCTTTATACATATTAAGATACATAAAGGCTCCATTAAATCCAACATCCAACTCGGTTCCATTCACAACACTAATTCCTCCATAAAAATTATGCAAATCAACCATGGTGAGGACAGTTGTTAAGGAATTTTCCAAACCTTTTGTAGCCATTGTAAAGACTTTCTCCTGGGCGATTCTTAAAGTTGGTGATCATTCGCCTTGCCCCATGAGTTTCTAGATTCTAGGTAAAATGAGGTCAAGGAGGCTGAAGATAATTTCTCCTAGGTACCGGATGTATATAACAAAACAAAAATTTGACGCAAAGGACAGTGGGGAAGGCCCCCACTGCGTCATTTTTCATATATAATAAAGAGGATGGTAATTACAATGTGAAGAAAGTATCTGATAGAGTTTGACCAAATAATTTAAATTTTACTTCGCCATCTATAAAATAATTAAGCTTGGAAGTATCACAAATTTCTCTAAATAAGTCCACATGTATGTAAGATCTTCCATATCATCTCCTTCAAATCCTTTTGAATGTAGAAATTAAAATATCATGGGATTAATCTCATAGCCCTCATGATTAACAAGTTGGATCACTCTCATGAAAGCATTCATCGGTGGGCTAGAGTTCTAGATCATGTCAAGATGAATAAGATGTTCATATTCTACCATTGTGGTTGCCTAAAACTTACAGACAACATCAGCACAACAATAGTAAATTAATATCAAAGAACAAAGAACAAAAGCGCTAAGCTCCCTGGCAACGGTGCTAGAAAATAGCTTGATCACTGCAAGTGTATAGTTCATTTGTAGCTAGTTTCAAAATAAGAATATCGAACCACCGGGAGATAGTAGTAATGGTATTAATGCTCTCTGTTACTATTAACCAAAGAGTGCTAAGAGTTATCTTTAATTTCTAGTGGGGCTAAAAGAGTGTTTGAAAGAATTTGTGTAAACGAAACAATATTGAACTAGTGGACAATAGACTAAGGTTCGTGGTGTAAAGTACTTAAAATTTTAATAGGGCTAAGGCATTCTCAAGGTGTGTTGTATCCAGCATTAGCAAATAGATTAATTATGATTAGGATAGATATATATATCTTTGTTCATGTGTATGTATGGAAGAAGATCTAAATTTGATGAGCATAGACCAGCCATCTTCATCCCCCATAACCACATCCGTGATCATAGGCCAGCAACCTGATAACCAAAAAATTAAGGGTTAACCCCATGGTTATGGACAAGATTTGTGAGTCCCCTCCTATCTCTGTTGACCACATGAGTGATGATCCAATCTGACATGTCACTTAACACCATCACACTATTGGGCAACGCGCAGAGCCAGTCCAAAAACAAAAAAACTTTTCTGCTCTGGCGAGCCACCCCAAGATCCGGCCATGGTCAAACGCAATAGTTCGTACCTATTGACGCGTAGGTGCGGAAGCTGAGGAAGCACGGCATAGTGGTGTCGTATGTTCTCATCGTCTCGTCCGGCTTTGGCAAAATGCTCGATCCTAGGACCACCTCGTCGCCGGTTCCGATGCTCCTTCTTCTCACCTCCGAATTTGCCGCCCAACGCCGCCGACGAGCACCGCAATGTGGTGCATACACTATCTCGCACATGTAATAGGTGGAACAATAGCAGGTGAGATGCTAGTCTCGGTCTTGCCGCCACGGGACATGAAAGGTGGGAATTGCCAGGTCTAGCAAAACCATAGGAAGCAGCACTAGGTTGATGTCCGTCGCACACCCACTTTCCTTTATATGGACGAGTAGGTGAGGGCACACAACACTTGTGTCCCTCGGTCATAAACCCTAACCCTAGTCAAAGTGGGTCCAACCCATGGCACGTGTCCCTGTCCGAAAAAGTCCAACCTGCCAGCTTGTGATAGTCAAATCAGCATCCACCTAGTCCCACTCTCTTAAGTATGCGATCCAGTAGGCTTATGGTAAGGCGAACACATCTTAGTAATCATTCAGTCAGAACCATAGCTCAGTTACTTTCTGATTAGAGCTGATAAACGGTAGAGACAAGTTCCCTCAATGTGGTGATCCTTCCGAGTCCCGTTGCCTCACGATATTGGTGATAAACCGCAGGGGAGATTCTGTCATCCTAGTGTCGGTTAACTCTCTTCTTGTTGTAGTGATAACTGATTCCCTCCAGCTTCACTAAGTCGGACTACCTCGATCGACACTTTATCGAGTAGTGCATGGCCATGCTTCTAAATCATATCATATTAGATGGCCCAGAGAATATCTCTCCCAGTTGGAGGGGAAAGTTCCATCTTGGCTGATCCACGTCATGCAGCTTGCTTCGAAGTCATCCAAAGACCACCCTTATTACTCCCAGTTATGGTGAGTGTTAGATGGAGTCAAAGCCGAATTTTCGACAACTCGGATCATGCGGTCCCCTCTGGTCTAAGGATTCCATTGTGTTAGTTGGAGCGTATGACGGCGATCGCACGCCCTACTAACCTTTGGATCGGTCTGGCTATCGTACCTCTTCCGACTAGCCAATGCAAGGTGGATAGTATCTCCATGCACATGACACGTGAAACATTGTCATATTCCGAGTTACAAATTAGTCTTGGTAGTGGGTTTCCCTCCCACCTCAAACGACTAAGGAAAAACTGGCTAGAGGTAGATACAAGTATGCAGTTCCACATCTGCAACAATCGAAGTGACACATACAACTAGCTCTAACCTGGATTCTGGGTTACAAATACAAGTTGGAATATGAGTATCTAGTGTAGGGTTCGCAGCATAGAAAACAAAAAATTTCCTACGATGGGAACAACTATGTACCAAGATCTATCTACTAGATACAAACAACGGGCGGATGTATATCCGTAGAGAACATACCCTTGAAGACCGACAAAGCTTAACGAGTCCAAACTCGTGGTTGATGTAGACGATCTCTTGCCGATCTCAAGATCGAGAGGAAGTCCTAGCGCCACAAAACAGCAGCGCATCCGTGCTCGCACACACGTTCGAGGCACCGAGCAACCTCCGCCTCCTCGCTCCAGCGATGCAGCGGAAGCACAACTCTTTCTTGCCAAAAAGCCACCGGGAACATGTATCTCGCTAGTCCGAGACCATGGGGGATAAATTCTAGAGGGGGAGAGAGATCCTTCACGAGGAGGTGTGTGAGACAAGTGAGGAGGGGGCTCCTTTTATAGGAGGAGGGGGGCACCCAAGGGGTGGCCGCGGCCATGGGGGGCTGCCCCCTCCCCTCCTTCATTCATGTGGGTGGACACTCCACTCACAAAATGCCCTTTAAATTTCCTCCACTCAAAAGTCCACTAAAATTCCCATTAAATTTCCACCAAATTTAATGCAAACTCTCATTAAATAAAACTCTTTTATTTTATTCAGAATTTTGTCAATTACTTTAATGACAAACATTCACAAATAACCCCTTGCTAGTATTTCATTTCACATGCAGAAACACTTTCTGCAATTTCAACCGAAAACCCGTTTCGGTATCTAGTGAAATAAATTCCTGCGCTTGTTATTCTTTTCGGCATGAAACTTTTGCTCCAAATGGATGTCGGTGTCTCTTAAGTGTGTCACCCTACGGTTCGTGAATAATGCGGACATGATCGAGACCCCTCTCGGATCAATAATCAGAAGCGGGATTTGGAGACCCATACTGACTCCCACACATTCAACGATGACTTTCTTGTGATCGTCGGAACCTTTTATGCTAGTATCTTAATCCCTTTGTTTCACGATATATTACATGTCCGAGATTCGATCATCCGTATCTCCATACCTAGTTTGATCTCGTTACTGACATGCACTCTTTTCTCGTTCCCGTGATATAACATTCTAGTGATCAAATCACTTGCTTGCAAGCTAACCAATGTGATATCACCGAGAGGGCCCAGAGTATATCTATCCGTCATCGGGATGAAAAAATTCCACTCTCGATCCATGGGCCTCAACATAACACTTTAGTAGTTCTGAACCCATCTTTATAATCACCCTGTTACGGTGTGACGTTTGATGTTATCAAGAAACTCTTCCGGTGTTAGTGATTGACATGATCTCATGGTCTAAGGATTAGGATCACTTCGTAAGTTGTTATAGCAATATAAACTCAATGACTTTGATCGTAATGCTATACTACGGATGAATGTTCATCACACAATTACACTAATATTGTGACCTCGTTATTAACAACATCCAATGTCCATGATCAGGAAACCTATGATCATCTTGTTAATCAACGAGCTAGTTTATAAGAGAGGCATAACTAGGAACTACCTTTTGTTTATTAAACACACATGTATTAACGTTTCGTATTAATACAATTATAGCATGTAAAATAAAAATTTATCATAAATAAGGAATACGATAATAACCACTTTATTATTGCCTCTCGGGCATATTCCCTTCAGTCTCCCACTTGCACTAGAGACAAAAATCTAGTTTGAAAACTTTGCGTATTGAACACCTATGGCTTTCTGGTGTTCCATATACGCAATTGCAAGTGGTTAACATAATCTACGGATATGACGCTTCAGGTCCGTGTGTATTTGCATGTCTTTGCGTCTTCACGCATCACTCATTCTCCAATGAGATGGCATTGTATAAATTTGGTCTTTTGGTGAGATCTTTAGTTCCTTGGGGTTAAAACATGTCGATACTATTGTCATACAATATATCTTTAGTGTTAGCCCGTTGCGAACCACACCTTAGTTTGATTTCAAACTACTTGACACAAATTCCCTCCTTTGATGCTACTATAGCAGTCATATACTTAGCCTTTTGTTGTAGTATTCGTCACAATGTCTTAACTTTGGAACTCTTCCAAATCCATCATGGAAACTTTCTTTCCATTTTATTGTGCCACTCATAGTTTAAATTGAGATAAACTTAATTTGTATCTTGTGACAAACCTAGTATCAATGTAACGCTTTACAATGAACTATTTGTAATTGTTTGTCACCTCTACACAAATATATTCTTAGTTCTTCCAAAAGATCATAAGAATATCCTTACTATAGTCCAATGATCATTTTATGATTCATTCTGGTATATCCTCATAACACTTAGAGCATAGGACATATCTGGATGTGTGCATATCATGGTATGATTGATCAAAACATTCTCGTGATTTCACTCATCAAGTGTCAAAGCACTTGAATATTGTTTCACTTATCAAGTGTCGATACACTTGAATCTTGATTCAATTCCTCTCCATGCAACAAGAACTGTTTCTTGTCATTTCTATATTGAACTCCTTCAATATCTCATATATGTACGTTTGGCACAACCATATTGGCGTCACAGTCTATCCACTATAGACATTCACGCTAAATATTCGGGTTTTGCCTAAGTTTTTCATCGAAATGAAATTCTTAACCTTTGTAAATAAAAGATACATCATTTCTAATCAACAAGATGTCCTCCACATAATGTATTAGAAATATGTCTCAGCGCTCCCACTTAATTTCTTGCAAATGCAAGCATCTTCATCGTCTCCTGATGAAAAATTCCTTTTTCATCATGGTGAAGATTCCGACTCCGTGATGCTTACTTCAACTATTGAAGTTTGCATGCCCTTTTAGCATCCTTTGAATTTAACAAAATCCTTTGGACCGTGTCATGTACACGTCCTAGGTAACCATTCTATTAGAAGAACTTTGTTTTGTTTATTCATCTACCATATACCAAATTATATGTAGTGATTGCTACTTTAATCCGTCCAGACTAAATATCGCTATGAAAGATCAAATTTGTCATAGTCAATTCCTTGAACATTGTCATAATATACTTTACGACATGTCGACTATTTCATAGATGTGAAACATCCATGTCTGTTTCTTTATAGATCCATATATGACCAATAGGTTTTTACACCTTTCCGGAGGGTTTTCCAAGTTCAAAACTTGATTTCTCGTGTATGGAACTATCACGGATTTTATGGCTTCAAGCCATTTGACGGAGTCAAGGCCCATCATCGCTTCTTTGCATGTAGTCCGTTTATCATTGTCAGACAATAATGATTTACTCTCAAATCTTAGCATTTGATTGTTTAACTGACCGACTTGGTTCAATAAGAACTTAGATCTTCGTGACCACAACCTTTGAGGCACATAAGCTATGAGCATTATGGTAGCCTTCGGAACGATTTCCGACGCTGCGCAACTCAGCACATTTAGCTAAGGTTCGTTAACCTTATCAAAGTTCTATTGTCCTCCCACTTAACTTTTGCGAAAAATTCCTTTTTCAAGAAACTTCACATTTCAAGCGACAAAACCTTTTTTTTTCTTGGTGTTATGGAGGAATACCCAATTGTTATTTGAAATAACCTACAAAGACATTCTTATCCGACTTTGGTTGTAAACAACTTACTTATGTTTAGCATACCAAAATTTAAGAAATGACAACTTGGGTTTTACCCCAAACCATAACTCATATGGTGTCATTTCAACGGATCAAGATGGAGCTCTTTTTAGTGTAAAAGCGGAAGTCTCTAAAGCTTTAATCTTTTAAAACATAATGGCAGTTTTATAAATAACACCTTTGATCCAACCATGTCAAACAAGGTTTCATTACAAATCTCAAACACTCCATACTCCTATGGTGTTTCGGGAGATGTAAATATAGGTGTTTTGCTAAACTTGCAACTCAAATAAATCCCTTTATGATAAAATCATAATTCATTTATTTTCTTGTTACACTTGTAACTCAAATAAATCCCTTATGATAAAATCATAAACCATTTATTTTATTGTCACAATGATTTTCACTTCATCTTGAAAGTCTTTGAAACATTTTCAAATATTTCATACTTCATTCTCATTAAGTGAACATTCACTCAAATTTCCGGAGAAAGTATATGAAGTTGAAACCCATCGCTTACGACTACACATAATGGACTAGATACATCGATATGTATAAATTCCAATATTTTAGTCGTTCGTTCTTCTTTGGCCTTTGAACGAAGTTTTAATTATCCCGAGGAAAGTCTCACAAGCGTCATTTGATCAAATCAAAGACTCCAAAAATCCATGAAAATGGAGATTCTTCATGTTTTCTTTCCAATATAATTTAAACAGCGATGTCACTTCATAAGTGATCTTTCAATCATTTGTCTTGCGACATTTTAGCATTAGGTTTTATGGATGTGATTTGTCCAACTAGATTTGTAAATCATCCATCTTATATGGAATAGGGTAATTATTTGAACAACCTTTGTTCTCATAATACCTGATTCAAATAACAATTATTAAAACAAATCTTGAAGTCAAGCTTTGATGTCAATAAGAAATACAAACAATGATTTGTTTGTTTTCGATGAACATCATCACATATTCTGTTGCTAGTTACTTAGGCCATTGTGGTTCATGAATTGCGTCGTTCTGTATGAAATTCCATACCAACCAATTCGGTATCCAATACCCAAGAACCACATTGTTTAACAAGCAAAGAATACAACCATAACATGTATATCATCCATATACCTAAATTGGATATTTCCAATCTTTTCTTTTCTGCCAAGTATATTTTATAGATCCTCTTTCAGCATTTCCTTTTCCTTTTTAAAAGAATCTATCAACATCAAAAGTGGCGCCATATACATGACACATAGTCCAAAGCGTGTATATTCAAATAATAATACCTTTGGACTTGCACTTTGAAGTAGATCACCATCATCAAAATGATCGGTATTCTTTCAAAAACCATTCTTTAGTAATCTTTTAGTGTAGTAAACACTTTACATACATCTTCTATTCACCCTTATCATGACGACTTTCATGATCAAGCTACTGTAGCTTATAAAGGAGAATCGTGAGTATAATATTGCTTTCCAAAACCCTTTTGGATGATTAGGATGTCTAGCATCTCCAACCTTCGTAAATTCTCATCCAATATGAGAACATATATTATACTCTATCATATTGCAACCAAAGCATTGTTTCAGATATCGTTATATCTGCCACACATGATGGTTTCTGAAACAATTCTTTCAGCTCCTAGATAAACTTGATATTAAAACAATCAAGAATCATGGAGGCAAACATGATACTTAAGATACTAACACTGGAATTGTTACTCTCGATTTAATACGAATTATTAAATTTCACTGAGTAAGCAGAGTTTGCTGAAAGTTTGCAATAGGACTTTAAACTTTAGATTGACACTCAACACAATACGATACCAGTTCGTAAAGTATATATCCAGAATTCTATAGTTCTATTATCTCAATTACAACTATGCATAAGGTGGTGAACAAATGCCAATGACTACAACAAATTATGCAAATTCACTTTGATTTAATTTATGATAAATTGAGTTCTACTAATCCAAATTAGAAATGAACTCCCACTCAAAAACGACATCCCTCGTGTCTTTTTGGTGATTACATGAACCAAATCCACTACACCAAGTCCGATCATCACGTGAGTCGGTGTAGCTTCAAAGGCGAGCATCAAATGGGCATCATATCTACTATATGACTCATGCTTAACCTTTCGGTCTGTGTTCCGAGGCCATGTATGTACATGCTAGGCTCGCCAAGTAAGAACCTTAGTATTCGCGTGTGTAACTGTCTTACACCCGAGATATGCTCGTGGATTCAAGTACACCCGATCATCACGTGATGTCTTGAAGTTTACGAAACATTGTCGGTGCATACTTAAGGAAGAACACATTTTTATCTTGATATCTAAATGAGGGATCATCTTATTATGCTAATAAAATGCCAAACAAGCAATATAAGATGCTATCAAACATCACATGTTTATTAGTGGAATGATATGGTTCCCGCATATGATCTCCATCACGTGCACCGTGGTATGATCACTATCATACCTCTATGTGTAAGGCCAAGGTCTATGGAACCTACACATTATGCGTGTTGTAAGAGTATCATCTCATAATTCTACTTACAACATCATCATATCATAACACTAGCCCAGCAACAATCTAAACTAGACGCCTCTAATTTATCCATTGCAAGTTTTACGTGGCTTAGGGCTTTCGAAGATAGAACCGTTCTTACCTACGAACATGAACCACAACGAGGATAACCAAATTATTGACAACTCGTTGCAAATTAGATATTGACTATAGTAGGAGAGACAGACACCCGCTAGCCACTTATGCAAAACTAGTTGCATGTCAAGCGTGGAACAGGTCTCATGTGCGAGGACATGTAAAGTTTGTATGGGCCGCTTCATCCCACTATGCCACCAATATCCAAAGTACAACTAAGAAGCAATAAAATGATCATCATCGCCCACATACTCATATGTGTACTACCCGTGCAAAGTATCTACGCATAGATCCGGCTCTGATACCACTGTAGGGTTCGCAGCATAGAAAACAAAAATTTTCCTACGATGGGAACAACTATGTACCAAGATCTATCTACTAGATACAAAAAACGGGCGGATGTATATCCGTAGAGAACATACCCTTGAAGACCGACAAAGCTTAACGAGTCCAAACTCATGGTTGATGTAGACGATATCTTGTCGATCTCAAGATCGAGAGGAAGTCCTAGCGCCGCAAAACAGCAGCGCATCCGTGCTCGCACACACGTTCGAGGCACCGAGCAACCTCCGCCTCCTTGCTCCAGTGATGCAGCGAAAGCACAACTCTTTCTTGCCGAAAAGCCACCGGGAACATGTATCTCGCTAGTCCGAGACCATGGGGGATAAATTCTAGAGGGGGAGAGAGATCCTTGACGAGGAGGTGTGTGAGACAAGTGAGGAGGGGGGCTCCTTTTATAGTAGGAGGGGGGCACACAAGGGGTGGCCGCCGGCCATGGGGGGCTGCCCCCTCCCCTCCTTCATTCATGTGGGTGGACACTCCACTCACAAAATGCCCTTTAAATTTCCTCCACTCAAAAGTCCGCTCAAATTCCCATTAAATTTCCACCAAATTTAATGCAAACTCTCATTAAATAAAAATCTTTTATTTTATTCAGAATTTTGTCAATTACTTTAATGACAAACATTCACAAATAACCCCTTGCTAGTATTTCATTTCACATGCAGAAACACTTTCTGCAATTTCACCTGAAAACCCGTTTCGGTATCTAGTGAAATAAATTCCTGCGCTTGTTATTCTTTTCGGCATGAAACTTTTGCTCCAAATGGATGTCGGTGTCTCTTAAGTGTGTCACCCTACGGTTCGTGAATAATGCGGACATGATCGAGACCCCTCTCGGATTAATAATCGAAGCGGATCTGAGACCCATCGACTCCCACATTCAACGATGACTTTCTTGTGATCGTCCGGAACCTTTACGCTAGTATCTTAATCCCTTTGTTTCACGATATATTACATGTCCGAGATTCGATCATCGGTATCTCCATACCTAGTTTGATCTAATCGACATGCACTCTTTTCTTGTTCCCGTGATATAACATTCTAGTGATCAAATCACTTGCTTGCAAGCTAACCAATGTGATATCACCGAGAGGGCCCAGAGTATATCTATCCGTCATCGGGATGAACAAATTCCACTCTCGATCCATGGGCCTCAACATAACACTTTAGTAGTTCTGAACCCATCTTTATAATCACCCTGTTACGGTGTGACGTTTGATGTTATCAAGAAACTCTTCCGGTGTTAGTGATTGACATGATCTCATGGTCTAAGGATTAGGATCACTTCGTAAGTTGTTATAGCAATATAAACTCAATGACTTTGATTGTAATGATATACTATGGATGAATGTTCATCACATCATTACACTAATGTTGTGACCTCGTTATTAACAACATCCAATGTCCATGATCAGGAAACCTATGATCATCTTGTTAATCAACGAGCTAGTTTATAAGAGAGGCATAACTAGGAACTACCTTTTGTTTATTAAACACACATGTATTAACGTTTCGTATTAATACAATTATAGCATGTAAAATAAACATTTATCATAAATAAGGAATACGATAATAACCACTTTATTATTTCCTCTCGGGCATATTCCCTTCATCTAGGGCATCATTCCTAACACACACCACCACATACTTGATGGTAATTCCGTCTCAAGTTCCTAATATGTGGTGCACATTCACATAACATCAAGAGATTTAATTAATACATACAACATAAATCTAAGTTATAGATCATCTTTGTGTCAATGCATAATGTTTGCTAGGGTTTCTCATCTGGCAAAGAACTAAATAAACTTCTCACACATGGAGACAATAAACATCATCATAGTAATATGATATGGGTACCAATGGATAAATGAATACTATAACACCCTCGCCTGATAAGGCTGAGTTCATGTGTATAGTGCCAATCCATGGATCGGTTCAGTGGCACACACAGTACAAAATGATACCAAATATAACGAATATGATCCAGAATTTACATTATTTATTCAAGTACACAGCGGAAAACGAATACAAGGTAGATCTCCATCCACCAAATGTGCCACAGGCGAACAATTGTTGAGTGGAGTCTCGCAGGCCTATGAACGATCACTCAGATATGATATAACCTGCAACATGAAACGTTGCAGCCATGAATGGTCAATACATTGAATGTATGGCGAGTAGGCTAAAGTGGTTAACAACAGATCTATCAACTACATGCTTATTTGGCCAAGTGGAGTTCAGGCTCATTTGCATAAAGCAATAGTTTTATCCTAACATTTGTGACAAAGTAGTTTTCCAATATGATACATAGGACACTCTGGTTCACTCCCAGGTGCTCCTACCCAATTATGTTCACCCAACAAGTTTTAAGTAATTAATAAATAAGGATGAGTGAGAAATATCATAGCATCAGTATGAGGTCGCTCAAATTGTCCATAACCGGGGACACGGCTAAGTACTTAGTTTATACACCCTGCAGGGGTTAGTACACTTTACCCATGTGACTTGGCCATCCTAGCTCGTACCACCACTCTCATATTGAGTGATGATAGGGAGAAGTCCAAGAAGGAACCGTTCGAGAAGTAGCTCCCCAAACCCGACACGCACCGGTCCAACCTACACTATCTACATCTCTGGATACGTGGGTTCGAGTTACCACAACCTACTGAGTCCAAACAACCGCCCATTCCATTATTGGCACATGGTTGCTCATGAAAGCTACCAAACAAAGAAGCCAATCCTTTCTCAGTGTCCTGGGTGCCTTTCCGCAATGATACCACCAAAAATTATCAATCCCATCACACCCAGGAGATTCATTGATTAAGTTGTTTTAGTTTTCACAAACCAACACATTTAGAATCAACATCAGTGATGTAACCCAGCCCTCGTTCATCATAGCATGGCTAAGCACATCTACCAACGGTGGCTCATAAACAAGGAATTCTAGGGAATAATATGGGACATAGCATAGCATATACACATCAATTCCTACATATGCAATTCTACAAAAACATCTGCAATGCATAGGAAAACAGTAGGACATTTATGACCAAGATAGCACCACTTGACTTTGTTGTAGATGTAGTAGATTAGATAATCCTCACAATCCTCATAGATATAATGGTTGCACTCGTCATAACCACAATACTTGAAATCATAGTAGTTGCAATCACAGTAGTTGCACTCCTTGCAATCTAACGTTTGAAGCAAACACAACAAGCACACCATTCAAAACATTGCAAACATGCAACAGTGCAACAATACAAGAAAACAATGATGAACAGATGCATGCATGCCGATTTAATGAGTCATAATGGTTGCATTTAGTGTTCTAAACATAATTAGATTACATGATGCATGTGGAAAGTCATTTAATGCACTAAAGCTTTTATTACTAATATGGTGTATACCACTTTAATTGAACTAAAGATTTTTATGTCGTATTAATTGTGAACTAGATGCTACTGGATAGGTAATGCAATTTAGAGACAGTAGCAATTTGAATCACCTAAAAAGGAGTTATAGATATTTTCTTAGGATTAAAACACTATTTCAATGGGTTTAAATATTTCTGTATGAATTTCTATTTTAACAGTAACAAATAATTTGGCATGCAATTTCTCTGTATAGATATTGTCAATACAAAACCTTAGCACTTGGATTCACCCTAATCAGAGCTATAGTTCTTTTCTTATGATTTAAATAGTGTTTAATGGGTTTTAAATAATTTAAATAGTTTCTGTTGTCTATAAATCAAACTAAAATCAGATATGTAATCTACATGGGATTGTGATTCCAGGGACATATTATTTATATTTATGTGATTTATAAATAATTTACTATAGATTTATTGATCTAAAAAGCAATTAATACTAATTAAATCATTAAAGTAATTATGTACTGCAAATATTAGATATGATCTCATATTATTATTCTACACATTTTTGTGAATTCATTGATATATTATTTGCGATTTTTGGACCAGTAGATCTTTTTATATGCATTTTACAAGTTTTCACAATTTTCTGTAATTTCCATAATAATTCAAATCTTTATCTATGTACCAACTATTGATCGGCGGTCAATGACGCGGCGTGAGCTGGCGTGGGGGTGGGGCAAGTGGCGCACTGGTACTGGTGGGTACCGGTTCGCATGTCCTTTTAATCGCGGCCGTCAATCGGAGATCGGATGCCTCTGGAGAGGTTGGTTCTCTACCTCGCGGATGACGGCGGCGACTGGAGGCGGTGGCTCCTGGCGGTGATGGTGGCAGCTGTCTCGGTGGTTCCTGGCGATGGTGAATAGGCCCACGTGAAGCAGGCGGCTTCGGCGTCCCCGTCTATGATCTTCGCTTGTCCCCTCTCCTCCTGGTTCAACGACAAGCAGCGGCGGACGGGATTCAGTCCTTGCGGCTCCAGCGAGCACTCCGGCGAGAGATTGCGGCCTGTACTGTGTTCCTATGATGGGGAAAAAGAGGTGAGACGATGCAGAGGAGCTCAAGGAAGAGGATGGAGGGAAGGATAAGGCGCTGGGTGGCGAGGACCTCGAGATCAAAAACGATCTGTGAGCTCCGGTGGCGGCAATAATGGTGGCGAGGTTGGGGAGCTCCAGATGGCGGCTAGGGTTTCGAAAAAGAGGAAAAATGATGTGAGGTGGAGGAGGGGGATTATAGAGGCCGAGTCGCGCGCGGGGGCAACAAAATCGGAACCGAAACGAACGAAAAACAGGGCAGTTCGAGCCGTGTTCATCAGGGATTTCATCGGGAGGAAGAAGATGGGTGGGGTGGACCCCAGACATCAGCGACACGGGGAGAGGAGCCGGGCTGTGCGGGCTGCTCCTGGGCCGGCCTTGGGCTGCTTGCGCGCTGCTGTGGCCTATGCGCGCTGCTGCGGCCTATGCATCAGTTGATAATGTCATATTATAAAAAATAATGGGGTCTCGGATAGGGAATCACATTAGGGTTCGGCGAACTTGGGCTCCGAGGGGTTCGGGGTCGGGTCTCAGGGTCCGGATCTGGGGTTCGGCAGGGGAAACGATGAAGTTCGGACTCGCGATGACGAACTTGAGTAGATCGGGTACCGGGGTCTTCGGATCAGGGAAGAAGTACTTGTCGCATCTGTGGACCGGTTCTCGGGGTCGAAGAACTTGGCGTCCGAGAGACGATCCTGTCGCATCCGCAGTCGTCGGGCCATGTCGTCGGTCTTGTCGTCTCACGGCGGAGATCTTGGCGTCCGGGTCTCGGCGTCTTCGGGTACGAGAGGAAGAACTTGGCGTGCCGGGTTCGGTCTCAGCGGTCTTCGGGTCCGGTATCGGATTCGGACCCATGAAGGAGAACTTGGCGTCTTCGGGTTCCGTGGAAGGGATCTCGGCCGTCGGATCTGGTTTACACGGTGAGCTTGCGTCGGTGTGGCCTCCGTGGCTTCAGCATCCAAGCATGACCTAGCAGAAGGTTCCTACATGGCATCGATAGATGTGTTCCTGATGGAAACGAGCTCGAATGCTGCTACTAGCACCTACAGGAAAACAACCACATGTCCTTGGGCCCTAGGACAAACAGGCCTCGACACGACCAGGCGCTGCAGAAGCGACGGTCCTGGCCAGCAGAGGGTTCGTCGGAGGGGTGGAGGACCGGCGAGGAAGGCACGACGGCGAGCGGACGGCGACGGGCAAGCGAGAGGGGGCGCGGGGGGTGAGACGTGCTGCCATCGACTCAGGGGCCGGGCACTGGCAACAGGCGGGGAGGCGGGTTTCGCCCACGGGCATAGGTTACACACGGCGTCAGAAGGGCGACGCGAGGGGGGATCCGGCCGGAGGTCGAGGACGGGCCGGGGCGAGCGGAAACGGGGCTCGGTGGCGGCGGGGACGCCGGCGGCGGGGGCTCGAGGAGGGGTGGAGGACCGGCGAGGCTCGCGGACGGGGGAGGCGCTCGGGGCCACGGAGAGCTCGACGGCGGCCGGAGGAAGCTAGGGGCGCGAGGGAGAACAGCCAAGGCGCGCTTAGGAAGGAGAGGGCACCAGCACATGGGGCCCTCAGAAAGTGAGCGCTTGGCCAGACGATGATGGGGCGGAGCCGGAGTGGAGGAGGCCCGAGGAGGAGGGAGAGGGAGGGAGGTGGCACAGTGAGGCCACCGGCCAAGGCGGTTGGGAAGCGAAGGGGCCGAGGAGGCGTCTGTGAGGAGAGAGGGGGTGCGGGGTTGCGTCGCTCCCACGCGGGACGCATGGGGTCAGGGTGGGGCCGGGGTTGCCGGTTGGTCCAGGTGGTGGGAGGCGCAGGGTGGTTGGTGGGGTGGGGCCAGACGGGAGGCAGGTGGAGTGGGAGGGTCGGCGTGGGCCACGCGGGGTGGGCGGGAAAAAAACAGGAGGTGGGCCTGAGGGGATAGGTGGCAGGCTAGGATTGGAGGGGGGTGGAGGAAGAGGTGAGGTGGCGGCAGGCTATTGGAGGGAGTGATGTGGCTGGGGACTGGGTAGGTTAGGGTTAGGTAGGAAAAGGGTTTAGGTACACCGGTTTTGCACTGGGGGTGGCCGACTGGGTCGGATCGGCCCGGTACGGCTGCCCCTAAAAATAAAACAAAAAATTTAATATTTAAAACTGGGCTTTTGAAATCTATCGGTAGACAAAACAAAATAATCCGGAGACCCGGGTTTTGGATTTGAAATAAAGGCGGAGTATTTAGAAAACAAAATATGTTTTCGAAAATAGTTTCAGACAAACAAATGCGTGACGATGACGATGCTCAAATGCAAGGTGGCATGATGACATGAGCATGCGGTCATGATGATGCAATGCACAAAAACAACGCGATTTTCTAGTAGTGGTTTTTGCGGGGCGCCATAAAACCCATCCTGGTATTCCCCCCTCGAGACCAAACGAGGAAGTCAAGCTGAGGAAACACACACGGTTGGCAGTTTTATCCATTCATTTCATGATGGTTATCCAACTTGCTAGTCATATCAGATACAAGTCAAATTATAATAGAAAACTTTAGTTATAGTTGTCTATGATCGAGAACTATGCTCCAAGTCGTCCATAACCGTGGACACGGCTTCTCGAAAAGATTTAACCCTGTAGGGGTGCACCAAAGTTTCCACACGCACCTACACCCTTGTTGTCAGATCAGGTAGGTACAATATCACAAAACATACACCCAACGGTATGTCGACGGGGTTTCGGACACGACGTTTCCTAGACCCAAAGTAAGCACATGGGGTCCACCTCACTAAGATACCCGCAACGAAGTTGGTCGGCTCCGGAACAGACCCAGAGGTTTGTGTCAATGGCTTTAAACGACTGGGAACCCGAAAGTGTGACTGGGCTTGTCGATACTGCGAAAACACTCCACATTTGTTCCTAAACAGTACAGGAGATCCACGCGCAATCATAAATAAAGCAGTAAATCATGGCATAAGTACAGGATAGTAAAAAAGCCCCAAACTACTTTGTGGCCCCCGGTATAGTACTTTGAAATCACGTACTAAATCGATGGGGGTGCCCACACACCCCACATGTGGTTAGCGCGCTCGATCTTGGAACAGGTGTCAAGAACTCGGGGTCCTACGGGACACAAGTGGGCGGTTAAAACCAAATATTGTCTATTACCCACCGATGCCTCTGCATTATTTACCTACTTTCAATTTTAGTTATTAAACGATAATTAAATCCATGATCATCTCCACCATTAAGCATGTGCCAACCACCCAACAACGATGGAACATCGACGACGCGAATCAGCGCCTGAGCAAGCAACTACGACTTGCAAGACCAACTGTCTACCAAACAACAAGTAATAGGAGGTGTCCATGGCAATATAAAGGCTACAGGGAAGTATAGATGGGTACATAATCTATAGCATCGCAACACAGATAGCAGTAGATCAACAGGAGGAAATAAAGACTAAAAATATAAAATAGGTAGAAAGAGGGAGAATACTCGCATGAAAACATTGCCGAAGGTTCATCAGAAGATCGGATTGACACTCGCATTAACTCATCAGCCTAATCCGTCAAGAAGGAAAGCACTAGAGAAAACACTAGATGCACTATTTAATACTACGGCAAAATATCGGGAATGATGCATGTATGATGTATGACATGGCAAGGTGCGATGCAATTAGGCCATATTAAGCGGAACCGGGGTCCCGACATTTAATTAGATGGTTCAAGTTGTTTAGATACCCCGCAATTTAAATATTGTCTTAACAAGTCGAAACATGGCATCGGTTCGCTACACAGATTTAAATGGAGCCAATATTAGACTAGATTCGCCCGCATATGGACTTCATATTTAATTATTAGGTGAATTGGCATGACGCCCCAAACCACACGATGTATGTGCTAGCATGACAATTTAAATGCACAAGTATATATGACATATTATAAAAATAGGGCGGACTCGGATAGGGGTCACACATGCTGATCGATGTTCTTGGGGCTCGGAGGGGTTCAGAGGATCAATCTTCGGATTCCATAAAGTATGGCTTGAGTTGCATCGTCTTTGGGTTCCGAGAAGGAGAACATGTTGTTCCTTGTCAAAGATCTTGGATCCCGGCTTCGATTGACCTTGGTGTTTCAAAACCAGTAGACAGAAATCTTGTCGAACAATAGGTGGGCCACAACTGTCGCAGCTAAACAAGCACATGCAAAATTAACCATTGGTCCAAGGCTCATCACCAAAACAAGGAAGAGTCTGCAGGGAGACATGTTGTTGCTACCTACGCACAAGCGCGAGGTAGAGAGCGGCCAGGACGACGAGGTAGAAAGCGGCAGTGGCCGAGGCCAACGGTGGACGGAGGGTACTGCTGCGGTGATGAGAACGGGGGTGCCAGGCTCGGGGAAGAACAGGGGCAGCAGGGGGAGGCTCCTACAGCGAGGAGGAGGACACGGGGTACTGGCGACGGCCGGGCTCACGCAGAAGAGGGCGGCGCAGGCGGAGATGGCTGCGAGGAGGCGTGACGGCAGCCGACTTGGTTGCTACAGGGGGCGGGGAAGCGAGATGCATGGGTCGGGGTGGGGAGGAAGGCGCGGCCATGGGGCACGCTGGCAGTGGTGCTCGGGCCGGGACTGCGGGTAGGGGTCGACGTCTTGCGAGGAGGAGGGTGCAGCCTCGGCAACGCTGAGCTTGAGGTCAAAAGCGGTGCGGGTACATAGGTGAGACAGAGAGAGGGGTTGCGGTGGCGGCGCACGTGACGAAGGTCACTAGCGAAGCCGGCGTCGGGGGTGAGCAGAGGGCCTTGGCAGCAGTGCCATGCGGCCTAGGGAGGAGTCGGCGGTGCGCTGTGCAGAGCAGGGAGGAGGAGAGGCGGCCCGATGGGTCGCTGGCGGCGGCGGAGTCGATCGCGGAGGATGGGGTCGCAAGGTGGGTGGGCGCTCACGCAGGGCATCGCCTACAGGGAGTGGGGTCAAAGGGTGGGGCCAGGCTCGCGTCGTGGCAGGGGAGCGGTACGAGCGGGGTGGGCGACGTGGATTGGGTCGTGAGGCACGCGCTCGCGCTTAGGTTGCGTGCGTGGTGGGATGTGATGAGTGTGTGTGGGTTTGACAGGATGGTGCGTGTGTGCGCTGCAGCGGGGTGGGTGGCGGCGGCCTGTGTAGGCTAGGTTTTCACTAGGGACTAGGGTAGGATTAGAATTATGGTTAGGGTTTTGGACTACGTTTGTTCGGGCCGGGTGATAGGTAGTCTGGTCTGGTTGGGCCTTTGGCCTAACCGGCTAGACTGCCTCCCCGGAACAAAATAGTTTTATTATTTTTATTTAGTTTTAATTATAAAACTTTTTGTAAATAGTTTTTAGGCGAAATAAAAGATCTAGACAGATCTAGGGTTTGGTTTGAAAGGAAGACGGAATATCTAGAAAACAAAATAGGATTTTTGGAAAATAGTTTTAGGCAAATAGATGCATGATTATGTCATGATGATGCACAAAATAAAAACTACAAAAAATTCTAGTAGTGGTTTTACCCGGGGTGCTACAGAGCACTAGTTAGGCGTTTGCCGCATCGGCTCCGAATGGAGAGACAGATGTAAGTGTGGCCAGAATTTAGGCCTGTAGTGTGGATTTTCCCCATGGTCCGCACCGTAAGCTTCCCGAGGAGGAGTCCATGGGGTGAATGTTTCTCCTGCCAGTACCTCAAGGAGAAGACCGTAGTTTTAGTGAGGAATCATGCCGCTAGAGGGGATTTGCCTCGCGAGCCATCCTGTAAGTCTCTTGAGAAGAAAACAGTGGAGAAAACGTGCGTGCACCAAACATGTGCTATGTAAAGGTTTTAAGTATCAGGAACCGTGAGTGAGATGACTTACTATCAGAGCTGGTCCGTAAGTTCAGAGCTCAACACTTTAGGTCCTAGGATTTTGGCTGCTGGAGGAGGTTTGCCTCAGGATCCTCCCCGTAAGCCTCTCGAGGACAAGGCCGTAGGGAAAAATACGTGCCAGTGAGCTCGCAAACATGTGTCATGTAAGGGTCTCAAGCACCAGGAATAGTGGGTGAGGTTACTTGTTGCCGGGAGCTAGTCTGTAAGTTCAGTGCTCGACACTTTAGGTCCTACAATTTTTTGGCCGCTAGAGGGAATTTGCCTCACGAGCCGCCCCGTAAGCCTCTCGAGGAGAAAGCCATAGGGAAAATGCTTATCTTGTTGGTCCCTCAAGGAGAAGACTGTAGGTCTAGCATACAATTTCTGGCCACTAGTGGGGGTTTTTCCCTCACAAGACGCCCATAGGACTTTCGAGGACAAAATTGTAGGGAAAAACGTGTATAGCCGTGACTCCATACGTGCGCAGCGCGAGGGTCTCAAACACCAAGAACCGTAGGTGAGGTGACTTATTGCTGGAGCTAGTCCATAAGTTTAGAGCTTGACACTTTAGGCCTAGGCGTTGACATGGAGTGACCCGGTGATGGACACCATGCCTAGCCCCCCACTCATGTGGCATATGTACGGGAGCTCCTACCATGCAAGTCTTTGAAAAGACGTTTTCCACGGGAAAGCAAATAGTAGAATGTGCACGGAGCACAAGATCCAAAAAACCGCCAGAGAGGTTCAAGCTTATTACAATGCCACTATGATATGCACGGGGTCTTACAAGAGATAAGGCTGCAAAGGATGAGAGTTTGAGAGTCACCTTCAAAAGACTGAGAAGCCAGGCGTGCCGCTTGGAGAGGTTTGTCCACCTTCCTGACACTTGGTCCTACCGCTAGGCTGGTAGCCTTTAGATGTTGTCGGGGAAGCGATCGGCATCATATGCCCGCTAGGTATAGTCCACCAGGAAGTCAGGATCCCCTGGTTCGATGTTGCCCTAACGAGCCTCTCTGGTGCTCATGAGCATGAGCAGCGGTGGCCCCGAGGCCCTCCTGAGGGTGTGGGTGTCGGACACAGGTTGTCCCTCCTTGCATGGATACAAGGTTGCAACTGCGCCCTTAGCCATGGCATTTTCCTAGGCCACCATTTGCTTCCTCCTCGTGGTGCCCCTGACATAGTCGACGACATCCACGTCCTCACGGTAGGTAGCGGCCGTGCTCTTGTAGACGTGCTCAATGGAGCGGAGGGCCTTTATCTCGTCGCATCGGATAGTGATGACCTCGCCATTACCCCTGGCATCTTGACAATGTTGTAAGCATGGTGGGTAGCCGCCATGAACTTGGCCAGCGCGAGGTAGGCGAGGATGAAATTGTAGGGGATACCAATATGTGCCACATCAAAGTCGATGAGCTCGGTTTGGTAGTTTTCGCGAGAACATAACATGATGGAGAGGCACACCTAACCAATGGATATGGTAGTCCCGTTGGTCACACCAGAGAATGGCATGGTTGGCATGAGCCAATCGTATGACACCTGCAGCTTGGCGAACGTCTCCGTGGAGATCACATTCAGGATGGCGCCTCCATCGATGAGATTCTTTGTGACTGCGATGTTGTTGATGGTGGGGGTGCAGATCATGGTTAGGGTGCCCACATCCCTGGTGGAAGCGGGGTGGTTGCTAGCGTCGAAGTTGATGGCGCACTGTGACCACCTAAGGTTTGGGGACGGAATCCCGGGCCAGGTGGCGGCGACCTCGCGAGTGAGCATCTTGAAGTGCTTGTTGGACGTCGGGGCCTGGGACTGCCATGGATGCAGGCTATGGCCCCTTCCACTCCTAGTAGGCCCCAGTGTTATCCTCGACATAGCCCTTCTCCGGAGCACGGTGATGCTGTTGCATGGTGTTGGCCTGATGACCCACCTGATGGGCGCCTTGACCGCCATGGTTGTTGTTCTAGCAACCCCCTTCTTGGTTTCCACCGCACCCGTTGCTCTACTAACCTCCCGACCTTCCCTTCCTCTAGATGATGTGCAGGTCGCGAAGCCTCTTGAGCTCAAAGAAGTAATTGGTGGGATGCCCATGCTTCTTGTGGAAGAGGCAGTACGAGCGGTCTACTGTTTGCCCTCGCCGTTGCCTTCACGAGGGCTTTTACAATCTGGATCAACAACAAGGACAGCGACAGTCTTGCGCTTGGGATCCTTGTCCTTGCTCCTGGAGGAGCTCGAGGCTTGGGTGTGCTCTCTGCCTTGGTGAGGATGAACATTCTACCCGCCTCCACCTTGGCACACTTTTTCCGCCATGACGAAATGTTCGGCCTCCGTTGTGAGGTTTTCACCTCGGATGCTAATCTTCTCTCTCATCCAAACAGCCTTCACACCCTCGAAGAAGGAAGGAATGACTTTGGAGTCTGATATCTTTGGGATCTTGTTGCGGACTTGGCCGAACCTCTGCAGGAACTTGAATAGGGTCTCTCCAGGATGTTGGCGTACTTGGCGAAGGTCTTAGTAGGTGAGAGGGCGCTCGTAGGTCCCCTTGAAGTTGGCGATGAAGAGGGAATAGGGGGGCGACCATGATCCGATGGATTTCTCGGGAAGGTTCATCAGCCAGGTATGGGTCGTGTCCTTCAGGCACAGGGGAACTAGTTTTCCATGACGCGGTCGTTGCCACCCATAGCCTCGATTCCCGTGGTGTAGAGCTTCAGGAATTCACATGGATTGGCGGTTCCATCATAGCGCGATGGTATCTCGGGGAGCAACTTGTGTAGCAACTGAAGGGTTCGCAGCATAGAAAACAAAAAAAATTCCTACGATGGGAACAACTATGCACCAAGATCTATCAACTAGATACAAGCAATAGGTGGATATACACCCATAGAATACATACCCTCGAAGAACGAATAGCGTTAACAAGGTTGTACTTGTGGATGATGTAGTCAAACACTTGCTGATCTCAAGATCGATAAGAAGTCCATCCGGTCCAGCAGGTCCAGCACCATTCAGTCCTGCACCGCAAAGCAGTGGTGCATCCGTGATCGCACACACGTCCGGGTACCCCGACAACCTCCGCGCCCTCACTCCAGTGAACCAGTGGAAGCAACAAATCCTTCCATAAAAAGCCACCGGGAACATGTATCTCGCTGATCCGAGACCATGGGGAAATTCTAAAGGGGGAGAGAGATCCTTCACGAGGAGGTGTGAGAGTGGAGGAGGAGATGGAGGACTTTTATAGGGAGTCGGGGGCACCCAAGGGGCATGGCGCCCAGCCATGGTGGCTACCCCCCACCTCTTCCACATTCATGTGGGTGGAGCTCCCACTCAAAATGAAAAGCCTCCACTCACATAAACATGCCTCCACTCAAAAATCCACTCACATGCATTAAATTTCCACCAAATTTAATGCAAGCTCTCATTTAAATAAAACTCTTTTATTTATTTATTTATTCAGAATTTTGTTAATTACTCTAATTAACAAACATTCACATAAAACCCCTTACAACATTTCAATTTCACATGCAGAACCAGTTTTAGCAATTTCAACCGAAACAGTTCCGGTGTCTAGTGAAATAATTTCCACGCTTTCCTTTTTCTTTATCTGGCATATTATTTGCTCCAAATGGTGTCGCTATCCCTTAAGTGTGTCACACTATGGTTCACGAATAATGTAGACATGATCGATACCCTCTCCGATCAATAATCAACAGCATGACCTGGAGATCCGTATTGACTCCCACACATTCAACGATGACTTCTGTGATCGTGTGAACCTTATACGCATGTAACTCAATACCTTTGTCGTGCGATATATTACATGTCCGAGATTCGATCATCAGTATCTCCATACCTAGTTTGATCTCGTTACCGACATGTACTCCTTTTCTCGTTCCCATGATATAACATTCTAGTGATCAAATCACTTGCTTGCAAGCTAACTAATGTGATATCACTGAGAGGGCCCAGAGTATACCTATCCGTCATCGGGATGGACAAATTCCACTCTTGATCCATGAGCCTCAACATAACACCTTCGTAGCACTGAACCCATCTTTATAGTCACCCTGTCACGGTGTGACGTTTGATGTTATCAAGATACTCTTTCAGTGTTAGTGATTGACATGATATCATGGTCTAAGGACTAAGATTACTTCATATGATGTTATAGCAATATAAACACAATGAACTTGATCGTAATGCTATACTTCGGATGAATGTTCATCACATCATTCCAATAATGTTGTGACCTCGTTATTAACAACATTCAATGTCCATGATCATGAAACCTTTGATCATTTTGTTAATCAATGAGATAGTTTATAAGAGAGGCATAACTAGGAATTTTCTATTTGTTTATTAAACACACATGTATTAATGTTTCCGTATTATTACAATTATAGCATGCAAAATAAACATTTATCATAAATAAGGAATACAATAATAACCACTTTTATTATTGCCTCTCGGGCATATTCCCTTTAGTCTCCCACTTGCACTAGAGACAATAATCTAGTTTGAAAACTTTGCATATTGAACACCTATGGCTTTCTAGCGTTCCATATACGCGATTGCAAGTGGTTAAAATAATCTACGGATCTAACGCTTCAGGTCCGTGTGTATTTGCATGTCTCTGCGTCTTCACGCATCACTCATTCTCCAATGAGATGGCATTGTATAAATTTGGTCTTTTGGTGAGACCTTTAGTTACTTAGGGTTAAATCATGTCGATACTATTATTGTACAATATACCTTTAGTGTTAGCCCGTTGTGAACCACACCTTAGATTGATAACAAACTACTTGACACAAATGCCCTCCTTTGCTGCTACTATAGCAGTCATATACTTAGCCTTTGGTTGTAGTATCCGTCACAATGTCTTAACTTTGGAATTCATCCAAATTCATCATAGAATCTCCTTTCCATTACATTTTTCCACCCATAGTTTAAATTGAGATAAACTTAATTTGTATCTTGTGACAAAAACTAGTATCATTTTTCAATGAACTGTTTGTCTCTTATACAAATGTAATATATTCTTAATTCTTCCAAAATATTATAAGAATATCCTTACTATCGTTCAATGATCATTTTATGATTCATTCTGGTATATGCTCATAACACTTAGAGCCTAAGACATATCTCGATGTGTACATATCATGGTATGATTGATCAAAACATTCTTGTGATTTCACTCATCAAGTGTCAAAGCACTTGAATCTTGTTTCACTTATAAAGTGTCGATACACTTGAATCTTGATTCAATTCTTTTCCATGCAACAAGAACCTTTTCTCGTCGTTTCTATATTGAACTCCTTCAATATCTCATATATGTATGTTTGGCACGACCATATTAGCGTCACTGTCTATCCATGTAGACATTCATGCTAAATATTCGGATTTTGTCTAAGTTTTCATCAAAATGAAATTCTTAACCTTTGTCAATAAAAGGTACATCATTTCCAATCAACAAGATGTCCTCCATATAATGTATTATAAATATGTCTCAACGATCCCACTTAATTTCTTGCAAATGCAAGCATCTTCATCATCTCATGATGAAAACTCTTTTAACATTTTCATTACGGTGAAGATTCCAGCTCCGCGATGCTTAATTCAACCATTTGAAGTTTTCATGCCCTTTTTAGCATCCTTTGAATTTAACAAAACCCGTTGGATCGTGTCATGCACACGTCCTAGGTAACCATTTTTTTAGAAGAACTTTGTTTTTTTATTCATCTACCATATACCAAATTATATGTAGTGGTTGCTACTTTAATCCGTCTAGACTAAATATCGCTATAAATGATCAAATCTTGTAATAGTCAATTCCTTGAACATTGTCATAAAAACTTTATCGACATGTCGACTATTTCACAGATTGGAAACATCCATGTCTGTTTCTTTATAGATCCAAATACGACCGATAGGTTTTTACACCATTCCGGAGGGTCTTCCAAGTTCAAAAAACTTGATTTATCGTGTATGGAACTATCATGGATTTTATGGCTTCAAGCCATTTTACGGAGTCATGGCCCATCATCGCTTCTTTGCATGTAGTCGGTTCATCATTGTCAAACAATAATGATTTATTCTCAAATCTCAACATTTGATTGTTTATCCAACCTACTTGGTTCAATAGGAACTTAGACCTCCGTGACCACAACCTTTGAGGCACGTGAGCCATGAGCATTCTGGCTGCCTCCGGAACATTTTCCGGCTCTACGCAACTCAGCACTTATAGCTAAGGTTCGTTAACCTTATCAAAGTTCTATTGTCCTCCCACTTAACTTTTGCAAAAAATCCTTTTTCAAGAAACTTCACGTTTCAAGCGACAAACCCTTTTGTCCTCGGTGTTATGGAGGAATACCCAATTGTTATTAGAAATATCCTACAAAGACATGCTCATCCGACTTTGGTTGTAAACATCTTACTTATGCTTAGCATACCAAAATTTAAGAAAGGACAACTTGGGGTTTACCCCAAACCATAACTTACATGGTGTCATTTCAACGGATCAAGATGAAGCTCTTTTCAGTGTAAAAGCGGTAGTCTCTAAAGCTTTAATCTTTTAAAACATAATGACAGTTTTATAAATAACACCTTTGATCCAACCATGTCAAACAAGGTTTCATTACAAATCACAAACACTCCATATTCCTATGGTGTTTCGGGAGATGCAAGTCCATGTGTTTTGCTAAACTTGCAACTCAAATAAATCCCTTTATGATAAAATCATAAATTATTTATTTTCTTGTTACAACGATTTTCCACTTCATCTTGAAAGTCTTTGAATGTTTTCAAATATTTCATACTTCTTTCTCATTAAGTGAACATTCACTCAAATTTCCTGAGAAAGCATATGAAGTTGAAATCCATCACTTACGACTATACATAATTGACTACATACATCGATATGTATAAATTCCAATAATTTAGTCATTCGTTCTTCTTTGGCCTTTTAACGAAGTTTCAATTATCCCGAGAAAAGTCTAACAAGCGTCATTTGATCAAATCAAATACTCCGAAAATCCATGAAAATGGAGTTTCTTCATGTTTTCTTTCCAATATAATTTAAACAGTGATGTCACTTCATAAGTGATCTTCCAATCATTTGGCTTGCGACATTTTAGCATTAGTTTTATGGATGTGATTTCTCCAACTAGATTTGTAAATCATCCATCTTATATGGAATACGGTAATTATTTGAACAATCTTTGTTCTTATAATACCTGATTTAAATAACTATTATTAAAACAAATCTTGAAGGCAAGCTTTGATGTCAACGAGAAATACAAACAACGGTTTGTTTGTTTGCGATGAACATCATCACATATTCTCTTGATAGTTACTTAGGCCATTGTGGTTCATGAATTGCGTCGTTCTGTATGAAATTTCATACCAACCAATTCGGTATTCAATACCCAAGAACCACATTGTTTAACAAGAAAATAATACAACCATAACATGTATATCATCTATATACCTAAAATGGATATTTCCAATCTTTTATTTTCTTCCAAATATATTTTATAGATTCTCTGCCAACATTTCCTTTTCCTTTTAAAAGAATCTATCAACATCAAAAGTGGCGCCATATACATGACACATAGTCCAAAGCGTGTATATTGAAATACTAATGCATTTGGACTTGCACTTTGAATTAGATCACCATCATCAAATGGTTGGCGTTCTTTCAAAATCCATTATTTAGTAATATTTTAGTGTAGTAAACACTTTACATACATCTTCTATTCATCCTTATCATGATGACTTTCATGATTAAGCTAATTTAGATTACAAAGGTGAATCGTGAGTATAACGTTACTCTCCAAAACCCTTTTGGATGATTAGGATGTCTAGCATCTCCAAACTTCGCAAATTCTCATCCAATATGAGAACATACATTGTACTCTATCATATTGCAACCAAAACGTTGTTTTGGATATCATTATATCTGCCACACATTATGGTTTCTGAAACAATTCTTTCAGCTCCTAGATAATCTCGATATTTAAATCAAGAATCATGGAGGCAAACATGATACTTAAGATACTAACACTGGAATTTTTACTCTCGATTTAATACTAATTATCAAATTTCACGGAGTAAACAGAGTTTGCTGAAAGTTTGCAATAGGACTCTAAACATTAGATTGACACTCAACACAATATGATACCAGTTCATAAAGTAAATATTCAGAATTCTATAATTCTATTATCTCAATTACAACTAAGCATAAGGCGGTGAACGAATGCAATGACTACAACAAATTATGCAAATTCACTTTTATTTAATTTACGATAAATTGAGTTCTACTAATCAAAATTAGAAATGAACTCCCACTCAAAAACAACATCCCTCGTGTCTTTTTGGTGATTACATGAACCAAATCCACTACACCAAGTCCGATCATCACGTGAGTTGGTGTAGCTTCAAAGGCAACCATCCATATGGTCATCATATCAAAACATATGACTCATGCTTAACCTTTCGGTCCGTGGTCCGAGGCCATGTCTACACATGCTAGCCTCACCAAGTAAGAACCTTAGTATTCGCGTGTGTAAAACTGTCTTATACCCGAGATATGCTCGTGGATTCAAGTACACCCGATCATCACGTGATGTATTGAAGCGACAAAACATTGTCGGTGCATACTTAAGTAAGAACACATTTTTTATCTTGATTTCTAAATAAGGGATCATCTTATTATGCTAATAAAATGCCAAACAAGCAATATAAGATGTAACAAACATCACATGTGAAAAATGAAATGATATGGTCATTGCACTAGATCGTTATCATGTGCATCGTGGTATGATCTCCATCATTACTTTATGTGTAAGTCCAAGGTCTATGGAATTTACACGTTATGTGTGTTGTAAGAGTATCGAATTATACTTTTACTTACAACATCACCATATCATGACACTAGCCCAACAACAATCTAAACTAGACGCTTCTAATTTATCCATTGCAAGTTTTACGCGACTTAGGGCTTTCAAAGATAGAACCATTCTTACCTACGAACATGAACCACAACAAGGATAACCAAATTATTGACAACTTGTTGCAAATTAGATATTGACTATAGTAGGAGAGACAGACACCCTCTAGCAACTTGTAGCACCCCGTTTAAAACCACTACTAGAAAATCGCAGTATATTTGCTTATGCATCATCATGACATCTGCATGCATATTATTTGTTTAAAAACTATCTTGCTAAAAGTGTATTTTGTCTTATAGATATTCTTCCTTTGTTCAAACCGAAACCATCGGTCCGCCTGGATCTCTTATTTTATCTAAACTATTTATCAAATACTATTTAAAACAAACTAAATAAATAAAACATATTGTTTTAAAACTGGGGAGGCAGACAACCGGCCAGGCCCAATGGACCGACCGAAGTCCACCTACAACCCAGCAAATAAACCCTAAACCTAAACCTACCCCAACCACCCAAACCCTAGATACCCCATCCCTCTTCACCCCACACCCCGCCGCCAGAACCCACCCACCCCTGTCTCGACACGCGAGCCCGCACCAAAATGCCCACCAACCCCACCTCTCCCGCACGCCACATCATCTCCCGCCCGAGCCCCAATCCCCAGATCCCGCCCCCGCGTCCTAGCCCCGCCTGGCCGCCACCCCCAGGCACATGCACGCCACCCACGAGCCCTCCCAAACCGCTCCTGGCCCACCCCTTGTCGCATCCTCCTCCACCTACCCTGGTACGAGCCCCGCCCCCTGGTCTGATCCTCGCCGCCAGGACGCCCCTCACCCCCGCTCGGCCCCCGTCTCCCTCGCGTTCCTCTCCTCCCTCTCTCGCGAGGCCCTCCCCTCTGCAACCACCCCGCGCCGCAGCGCCGCCTCTAGCCCTCCTCTCCTTCGGCCGCGGCCCCACTCTCCCTCTGGCCGCCGCGACCTCCCTCCCCGGCAACAAGCTCTCGCCTCCCCAGCGTCCCTCTCCTCTGGCCCGCCTCGCTCCGGCCCGGCCATGCCTGCCTCGCTCCCTAACGCGACCCCGAGCTCCGTGGCGGCCCCCTCCTCCGACCGTCGCAGACCCCCGCCTCCGCGCCCTCTGCCTCGCCCAGTCCCGCGCCGACCCCGCCTCTGGCCGACCGCCGCCGCGAGCTTCTTCCTCCGACCGCCATCCCTCGAGGCCGCACAGACTTGCGCTCTGAGCCCGAGGCTGCCGCCAAGCACGCCTCGATCCGTGACCTCGCCGCCCGACCGCGCCCTCTGCCTCGCCGGTCCCGCGCCGCCCCGGCCGCCTCTCCCGGTGCGAGCTCCGCCGCCTGGGCGCGACCATGCCGCCGGCCTCAACCATCCCTGGCCCGCGCGTCCTCCTCACCTTCCTGCAGCACCGACGCGGGCGCCCCTTCGCCCAGCCTCCTCCCGCATCGAGCCCCACCTCCTCGCCTCGCTGGCCGCGCCCTCGAGCAGAGCCGGCCTCGCCGACGCCCTTCTCCCGGTGCTCCGCCGTCCGCCGGTCTATCGCCTCTCGTGAGCTGCGTCTCCGCTTTACTGGTTCCCGGCCGACGTGCCGTCGCAGCCGTTGGGCGCCGCCAGTGGCCCTCTCTGGTTGGTTTCTCGTCGACGCAGCAGGTGCGCCCGCGCACCAAGCTATTCTAGTGGGGCCTCTGGTCTAGTTTCCGGTGGCTCCCCGAACCTTGATGTGGATTCCTGTTGGTGCTTCCCGAAGGGCACAAACGAGAACGGTGCAAACAACAAGACGTTCTATGTAAGATCGTCCCGAAGCCACCCTGTCGACAAGATCTTCCCCTTCGAGAACCTGCGGTACCCGAAGATCGACACCGTACCCCGAAGACCGATCCCGCCGAACGCCAAGATCTTCAATCGGAATTCGAGGACGCCGAGACCCCGGTACGACAAGGCCGCCTTCCCGCACCGATGCCCGGGAGTCGGATGCCAAGTTCTACTTCCAACGAGTTGACCGATGATCGAGATGGCACCCCAAGGTCTTCATCCCGGTACGACAAGCACTTCGCCGCGGAACGCCAAGTTCTTCATCCCGGACGCCAAGACCGACCCGATACGCGGGCATGACAAGATCGACACTGACCAGGGCAAATCCGATGCGCCCCGACGCCGAACCAAGTCCTTCTTCGCGGAACGCCAAGATCTACTCTGTTATCCGAGAACGATCCCGCCGAGACCGAACCCCAGATCCGGACCCTGAGACCGACCCCGAACCCCTCGGAGCCCAAGTTCGCCGGACCCTAATGTGATTCCCTATCTGAGACCCTATTATTTTTATAATATGACATTATCGTCTGTCGCATATTAAATTGTTTATACTCGCATGCATATTTGTGTGGTTTGGGGGCATTATGCCGATTCACCTCATAATTAAATATAAAGACCATATGCGGGTAAATCTAGTCTAATATTTGCCCCCATTTAAATTTGAGTAGCGAACCGATACTATGTTTTGCCATGTTAAGACAACATTTAAATTGCGGGTTATCTAAACAACATAAACCTATTAATTAATTGTCGGGACCCCGGTTCCGCTTAATATTGCCTAATTGCATCGCACCTTTGCCATGTCATACATCATACATGCATCATGCCCGATTTTCTACCGTAGTATTAAATAGTGCATCCGGTGTTTCTTCTAGTGCTTTGCTTCTTCACGGATTAGGCCGATGAGTTGATGCGAGTGTCGACCCGATCTTCGGATGAACCTTCGGCAATGTTTTCCAGGCGAGCACCTCCCCCTTTCTACCTATCTTACTTTATAGTATTTATTCCCTCCTGTTGATCTATTGCTATCTGTGTTGCGATGCTCTAGTTTTCGTGCCCGTGATATCCCTTGCAGCCTTATATTGCCTTGGACACATCCTATTACCTGTTGTTTGGTAGATAGTTGGACTTGCGTGTCGTAGTCGCTTGCTCAAGTGCTGTTGCGTGTCATCAAGTACCACAGTTGTTGGAGTAATGCCGCATGTTTAATGTTGGAGATGATCATGGCTTTAATTACTGTTTAATAACTAAAATTGAAGTAGGTAAATGCAGAGGCACCGGTGGGTAATAGACAATATTTGGTTTTTAACCGCTCACTGGTGTCCCGTAGGACCCCGAGTTCTTGACACCTGTTCCGAGATCGAGCGCGCTAACCACAGGTAGGGTGTGTGGGCACCCCCATCGATTAGTACCTGATTTCAAAGTACTGTACCGGGGGCCACAAACTAGTTTGAGGTTTTATTTACTATTCTGTACTTATGCCATGCTTTACTGCTTTATTTAAATTATGCGAGGTACTGCACCTGTACTGTTTAGGATTGCGGAGTGTTTTCGCGGTATCGACAAGCCCAGTCACACTTTCGGGTTCCCAGTCGTTTACAACCATTGACGCAAACCCTGAGTCCGTCTCGGAGACCGGCCGACTTTGTTGCGGGTAGCTTAGTGGGGTGGCCCCCATGTACTTGCTTTGGGTCTGGGAAATGTCATGACTTAGGCCCCGCCGACATACCGATGGGTGTATGTTAACTGATTTGGCAAAAAGGGTCGAAGTGCGTGTGGATACTTTGGTGCACCTGCGGTTAAATCTTTTCGAAAAGCCGTGTCCGCGGTTATGGACGACTTGGAGCACAGTTCTCGATCATAGACAACTATAACTAAAGTTTACTGTTATAATTTGACTTGTATCCGTTATGACTAGTAATCAGCTCCACTATAGCGGAGTGGCTAAATAAAAGTACCAACAACTGCTGGGTTTGGGACATCTCATGCTAATCAGATGTCGACTAGTAAGTGTTGCAACTACAATGGAATGGTTAACTAAAAGTGCCCCGCTTATTATATCAGGATGACTGTCTATACCGACTAGTAATTGATGCAACGATAATCAATAATAAAACTGCTAACCTGTGAGTTCCTGGTTGACTTCCTCGTTTGGTCTCGAGGGAGAAATACCAGGATGGGTATGTTTGGTGGTAGAATCAGGATGGTTTGAATAGGTCTTTCTTATCTCTCTCTCGATAGCACGGTTGTATCGAGTCTCTATAGGTTGTTCGATTGCATCTTTGCCGCTCGATCCACCATACCTATGTAGGCGAGGACCGCGAAATTCTAGTCTCGCTGTGTCTTGGCCTCCTTACCGCTCTCTTTTTCCTTTGCCCTTTGTCGGCACCCTTTTGTTTAAGCAGGTTTGAGATCGACGTCGTTAGCGTGGTTACCCTTCCGGCCTGGGCAGGGTTATGGACGCCATTGGTTATTCTTCAGGGCTCTTAGCTCAATTTGCATCTTGTCCGTACTCGGACGCTATATCGTTTTAAAGGTGATTTGGATCTTTGTATTGTATATCTGTATTCTTGACTCTTTGAGTCGTTGTTGTATATATCTGTTCTGTGGGTTCCATCGTGGACTATTGTGTAATGGTATTACTGCTTCCACCCGCACGAAAGTGCCTGGTGGGCACCTTTGAATCGTTTCTATGCGGGTTTTGGCGGGAATCGCTGAAACTTGCATAGGGCCGATTCCGAGGGTGTTACAGAGTGGTATCAGAGCTCAGCAGTTGCGATACCCCACAAGTCCAGCCTGTAGGATAACCTAGCTAACGGCCGAAGTAGAGTGTCAAAACTATTTTTGCAAAATTGGTTGGATAGTTCTGATTAGGTCTGATTTTACTCCTTACCCCTCTGCTGCTCTTCTCTCACCTCTGCGTGTTTTGAATCCGCTCTCTTCTCGCTCTTCGAGTCCAGGATTTCTCGTGGTTGGGTTCCATCGTACCTTCAGGGTTTCGCTTCCTCCTTTGGTAACGGTGTTGCTACATCTGGTCTTCATGTTATCCGAGGAATCCTTCGTCTGGTGGACTTCTCTTTGTTCCTTCTCGTGCCTTCCGGTGTTTTCTGACGTGACGACGTCATCTACGCCAGATCCGATGCAGAGTCTGCATCACTCCTTTGTTTCTGAACCTCGATTGTTGAGATCTTCAGTCTGATTCCGAGAACGGTTGCACGCTTCTCTACTGATTGTGCAGAGTAATAGTTTGGGTGCGTGATGGATTGGCCCCCATGCCGACTACCCTTTCTATTCGCTCTTGTACATTGAAGTGGGATAGGCCGCATCTTTTCTCTCCTTCTATCGAAGTTAGAGGTGGCTTTATTTGTGGATACCTCTACCTTCGCCCTTTGTTCCCGGAGTGTTCTCTTCACGATCACGGACAACGACCTCTTGTTAGTGGTGTCGTGAGGATCGACACGAAGCGAGAAGATTCAGACCGCCGACCTTCTTCCCCGTACTAGGAGGCGGATCTTGAGGGCGAGATCCATTGTTAGTGGTGTCGAATTCTAGCACCCCGTTTAAAACCACTACTAGAAAATCGCAGTATATTTGCTTATGCATCATCATGACATCTGCATGCATATTATTTGTTTAAAAACTATCTTGCTAAAAGTGTATTTTGTCTTCTAGATATTCTTCCTTTGTTCAAACTGAAACCATCGGTCCGCCTGGATCTCTTATTTTATCTAAACTATTTATCAAATACTATTTAAAACAAACTAAATAAATAAAACATATTGTTTTAAAACTGGGGAGGCAGACAACCGGCCAGGCCCAATGGACCGACCGAAGTCCACCTACAACCCAGCAAATAAACCCTAAACCTAAACCTACCCCAACCACCCAAACCCTAGATACCCCATCCCTCTTCACCCCACACCCCGCCGCCAGAACCCACCCACCCCTGTCTCGACACGCGAGCCCGCACCAAAATGCCCACCAACCCCACCTCTCCCGCACGCCACATCATCTCCCGCCCGAGCCCCAATCCCCAGATCCCGCCCCCGCGTCCTAGCCCCGCCTGGCCGCCACCCCCAGGCACATGCACGCCACCCACGCGCCCTCCCAAACCGCTCCTGGCCCACCCCTTGTCGCATCCTCCTCCACCTACCCTGGTACGAGCCCCGCCCCCTGGTCTGATCCTCGCCAGACGCCTCACCCCGCCGGCCCCGTCCCTCGCTCCTCTCTCCTCTCTCGAGGCCCTCCTCTGCAACCACCCAGCAGCGCCCAGCGCCGCCTCTAGCCCTCCTCTCCTTCGGCCGCGGCCCCACTCTCCCTCTGGCCGCCGCGACCTCCCTCCCCGGCAACAAGCTCTCGCCTCCCCAGCGTCCCTCTCCTCCGGCCGCGGCCCCGCTCTCACTCCGGCCGCCGTCGTGCCTCGTCTCTGCTCCCCCCCAACGCGACCCCGAGCTCCGTGGCTGCGACCCCGCAGACCCCCCCCCGCTGCTGCCTGGCCCTCGCGAGTCCCGCGCCGCCCCAAAACCCTGGCCGCCGACCGCCGTGAGCTTCTTCCTCCGACCGCCATCCCTCGAGCGCGCCGCCGCCGCACCTTGCGCTCTGCAGCCCCGAGGCTGCCGCCAAGCACGCCTCGATCCGTGACCTCGCCGCCCGACCGCGCCCTCTCGCTCGCTGGGTCCCAAGCGACCATGCCGCCGGCCTCAACCATCCCTGGCCCGCGCGTCCTCCTCACCTTCCTGCAGCACCGACGCGGGCGCCCCTCCGCCCAGCCTCCTCCCGCATCGAGCCCCACCTCCTCGCTGGCCGCGCCCTCGAGCAGAGCCGGCCTCGCTGACGCCCTTCTCCCGGTGCTCCGCCGTCCGCCGGTCTATCGCCTCGTAGGCCTGCGCGTCTCCGCCTTACCGTGGTTCCCGGCCGACGTGCTCGTCTGCAGCCGTTGGACGTCGCCCAGGGCCCTCTCCTGGTTGGTTTCCTTGTCGAACGCAAGCAGGTGCGCCCCAGTGCGGCACCAAGCTATTCTAGTGGGGCCTCTGGTCTAGTTTCCAGTGGCTCCCTGAACCTTGATGTGGATTCCTGTTGGTGCTTCCCGAAGGGCACAAACGAGAACGGTGCAAACAACAAGACGTTCTATGTAAGATCGTCCCGAAGCCACCCTGTCGACAAGATCTTCCCCTTCGAGAACCTGCGGTACACGAAGATCGACACCGTACCCCGAAGACCGATCCCGCCGAACGCCAAGATCTTCAATCGGAATTCGAGGACGCCGAGACCCCGGTACGACAAGGCCGCCTTCCCGCACCGATGCCCGGGAGTCGGATGCCAAGTTCTACTTCCAACGAGTTGACCGATGATCGAGATGGCACCCCAAGGTCTTCATCCCGGTACGACAAGCACTTCGCCGCGGAACGCCAAGTTCTTCATCCCGGACGCCAAGACCGACCCGATACGCGGGCATGACAAGATCGACACCGACCAGGGCAAATCCGATGCGCCCCGACGCCGAACCAAGTCCTTCTTCGCGGAACGCCAAGATCTACTCTGTTATCCGAGAACGATCCCGCCGAGACCGAACCCCAGATCTGGACCCTGAGACCGACCCCGAACCCCTCGGAGCCCAAGTTCGCCGGACCCTAATGTGATTCCCTATCCGAGACCCCATTATTTTTATAATATGACATTATCGTCTGTCGCATATTAAATTGTTCATACTCGCATGCATATTTGTGTGGTTTGGGGGCATTATGCCGATTCACCTCATAATTAAATATAAAGACCATATGCGGGTAAATCTAGTCTAATATTTGCCCCCATTTAAATTTGAGTAGCGAACCGATACTATGTTTTGCCATGTTAAGACAACATTTAAATTGCGGGTTATCTAAACAACATAAACCTATTAATTAATTGTCGGGACCCCGGTTCCGCTTAATATTGCCTAATTGCATCGCACCTTTGCCATGTCATACATCATACATGCATCATGCCCGATTTTCTACCGTAGTATTAAATAGTGCATCCGGTGTTTCTTCTAGTGCTTTACTTCTTCACGGATTAGGCCAAGGAGTTGATGCGAGTGTCGACCTGATCTTCGGATGAACCTTCGGCAATGTTTTCCAGGCGAGCACCTCCCCCTTTCTACCTATCTTACTTTATAGTATTTATTCCCTCCTGTTGATCTATTGCTATCTGTGTTGCGATGCTCTAGTTTTCGTGCCCGTGATATCCCTTGCAGCCTTATATTGCCTTGGACACATCCTATTACCTGTTGTTTGTTAGATAGTTGGACTTGCGCGTCGTAGTCGCTTGCTCAAGTGCTGTTGCGTGTCATCAAGTACCACAGTTGTTGGAGTAATGCCGCATGTTTAATGTTGGAGATGACCATGGCTTTAATTACTGTTTAATAACTAAAATTGAAGTAGGTAAATGCAGAGGCACCGGTGGGTAATAGACAATATTTGGTTTTTAACCGCTCACTGGTGTCCCGTAGACCCCGAGTTCTTGACACCTGTTCCGAGATCGAGCGCGCTAACCACAGGTAGGGTGTGTGGGCACCCCCATCGATTAGTACCTGATTTCAAAGTACTGTACCGGGGGCCACAAACTAGTTTGAGGTTTTATTTACTATCCTGTACTTATGCCATGCTTTACTGCTTTATTTAAATTGTGCGAGGTACTGCACCTGTACTGTTTAGGATTGCGGAGTGTTTTCGCGGTATCGACAAGCCCAGTCACACTTTCGGGTTCCCAGTCGTTTACAGCCATTGACGCAAACCCTGAGTCCGTCTCGGAGACCGGCCGACTTCGTTGCGGTAGCTTAGTGGGGTGGCCCCCATGTACTTGCTTTGGGTCTAGGAAACGTCATGACTTAGGCCCCGCCGACATACCGATGGGTGTATGTTAACTGATCTGGCAAAAAGGGTCGAAGTGCGTGTGGATACTTTGGTGCACCCCTGCAGGGTTAAATCTTTTCGAAAAGCCGTGTCCGCGGTTATGGACGACTTGGAGCACAGTTCTCGATCATAGACAACTATAACTAAAGTTTACTGTTATAATTTGACTTGTATCCGTTATGACTAGTAATCAGCTCCACTACAGCGGAGTGGCTAAATAAAAGTACCAACAACTGCTGGGTTTGGGACATCTCATGCTAACTGTATCTGACTAGTAAGTGTTGCAACTACAATGGAATGGTTAACTAAAAGTGCCCACTGCTTATTATATCAGGATGACTGTCTATACCTGACTAGTAATTGATGCAACGATAACTGAATAATAAAACTGCCAACTGTGTGAGTTCCTCGGTTGACTTCCTCGTTTGGTCTCGAGGGGGAAATACCAGGATGGGTATGTTTGGTGGTAGAATCAGGATGGTTTTGAATAGGTCTTTCTTATATCTCTCTCTGATAGCCGACAGTTGTATCGAGTCTCTATAGGTTGTTCAGTGCATGCTGCGCTGCCGCTCAGTCCACCATACCTATGTAGGCGAGGACCGCCGAATTCTAGTCTCGCCGTGTACTGGCCTCGATCGACCGCTCTCTTTTCCTTTGCCCTTTGTCGGCACCCTTTTGTTTAAGCAGGTTTGAGATCGACGTCGTTAGCAGTGGTTACCCTTCCGCTTGGCTCGCAGGGTTATGGACGCCATTGGTTATTCTTCGAGGCTCTTAGCTCAATTTGCATCTTGTCCGCATTTCGCTATATCGTTTTAAAGGTGATTTGGATCTTTGTATTGTATATCTGTATTCTTGACTCTTTGAGTCGTTGTTGTATATATCTGTTCTGTGGGTTCCATCGTGGACTATTGTGTAATGGTATTACTTCGTTTTCCACCCGCACGAAAGTGCCTGGTGGGCACCTTTGAATCGTTTCTATGCGGGTTTTGGCGGGAATCGCTGAAACTTGCATAGGGCCGATTCCGAGGGTGTTACACAACTTATGCAAAACTAGTTGCATGTCAAGCTTGGAACAGGTCTCATGTGCGAGGACATGTAAAGTTTGTCCGGTCCGCTTCATCCCACTATGCTACCAATATCCAAAGTACAACTAAGAAGCAGTAACATGATTATCATCGCCCACATATACATATGTGTACTACCTGTGCAAAGCATCTACGCATAGATCCGACTCTGATACAGCTGAAGGGTTCATAGCATAGAAAACAAAAAAATTCCTACGATGGGAACAACTATGCACCAAGATCTATCTACTAGATAAAAGTAACGGGTGGATATACATCCATAGAATACATACCCTCGAAGACCGAATAGCGCTAACGAGGTTATACTCATGGATGATGTAGTCGAACATTTGTCGATCTCAAGATCGAGAAGAAGTCCATCCGGTCCAGCAGGTCTAGCACCATCCAGTCCAGCACCGCAAAGCAGTGGTGCATCCGTGATTGAACACACGTCCGGATACCCCGACAACCTCCGCGCCCTCGCTCCAGTGAAGCGGCGGAAGCAACAAATCCTTCCAGAAAAAGCCACAGGGAACATGTATCTCGTTGATCCGAGACCATGGGGAAATTCTAAAGGGGGAGAGAGATCCTTCACGACGAGGTGTGAGAGTGGAGGAGAGGGAGGAATTTTATAGGGACAGGGGGTGCACCCAAGGGGCATGGCGCCCAGCCATGGTGGCTGACCCCACCTCTTCCACATTCATGTGGGTGGAGCTCCCACTCAAAATGAAAAGCCTCCACTCACATGCATTAAATTTCCACCAAATTTAATGCAAGCTCTCATTTAAATAAAACTCTTTTATTTATTTATTCAGAATTTTGTTAATTACTCTAATTAACAAACATTCACATAAAACCCCTTACAACATTTCAATTTCACATGCAGAACCAATTTCAGCAATTTCAACCGAAACAGTTCCGGTGTCTAGTGAAATAATTCATGCGCTTTCCTTTTTCTTTCTCTGGCATATTATTTGCTCCAAATAAATGTGTCACCCTACGGTTCGCGAATAATGTAGACATGATTGATACCCTCTCTGATCAATAATCAGCAGCGGGACCTGGAGATCCGTACTAACTCCCACACATTCAATGATTACTTCTATGATCGTGTGAACCTTATACTCTTGTAACTCAATCCCTTTGTCTCGCGATATGTTACATGTCCGATATTCGATCATCGATATCTCCATACCTATTTTTATCTCGTTACCGGCGTGTAATCTTTTCTTGTTCCCGTGATATAACATTCTGGTGATCAAATCACTTGCTTGCAAGCTAACTAATGTAATATCATCGAGAGGGTCCAGAGTATATCTATCCGTCATCGGGATGGACAAATTCCAACCTTGATCCATGAGCCTCAACATAACACCTTCGTAGCACTAAACCCATCTTTATAGTCACCTTGTTATGGTGTGATGTTTGATGTTATCAAGATAATCTTCTAGTGTTAGTGATTGACATGATCTCATGGTCTAAGGACTAAGATTACTTCGTATGATGTTATAGAAATATAAACACAATGACCTTGATCTTAATGCTATACTTCAGATGAATGTTCATCACATCATTCCAATAATGTGTCGACCTCGTTATTAATAACATCCAATGTCCATGATCAGGAAACCTTTGATCATCTTGTTAATCAATGAGCTAGTTTATAAGAGAGGCATAACTAGGAACTTTCTATTTGTTTATTAAACACACATGTATTAACGTTTCTGTATTAATACAATTATAGCATGCAAAATAAATATTTATCATAAATAAGGAATACGATAATAACCACTTTTATTATTGCCTCTTGGGCATATTCCTTTCAGCAACACCACACGGCGGAGCTCCCTGGTGAAGGCGAGGCAGCCATTGGCCTGTACTTCTTTGCCGTTGGTGAGGGCAGCATGGTTCTGCTGGCCTAATGCGACGATCTCCTCGACGAGGCAGTCCTCGTGCTCGCGCGGGGGCACGGTGACCGCAGGGGTGAATCGATCTGGTATTTGTTGGTCGGTGGTGGAGTGGCATCGCCCAGCTTGAGGGTGTTATCGGGATGTTGGGCTGGACATGAGCCTCCATCCCCCAGCGCCTTGTCCTCCTTCTGAGCCCCTGCCCCGCCATGGAGAGGGTGGCGATGTCCAGGAGCTCGGCTAGACGGTCGCACCACTTCCCATGGCCGGGCACAACCGACTGGTGGTCCATCATTTCGTGTGCTCTTGGAAGCCTCCGGCGTGAGGCACTTAGTTTGGCTGTGTGAAGACGTGGTGTGGGAGAGCGATGTGGCTTGATTAATCTTCTTTGCTTTTATAAGTGTTGTGTGGGTGAACCTGTGCTAATGTACTGACCTTACTTGGACTAATACATACTTGTGATTAAACCCCTTGCAAGCATCCACAACTACAAGAAAGTAATTAAGATAAAAACCTAACCACAGCCTTAAACTCTGAGATCCTACACTCCCTTGTGTAATGGTTTCCTAATGGGGGTTCAGGTTTCTGTCACTCTGGCAACCCCACACTTAGTAGCCAAATACACAATGCATTCCCCTAGGCCCATAAATGATAAAGTGTCATGTAGTCGACGTTCACATGACCCCACTACAAGAATAGCACCACAACTTAAATATTAAACCATTGAATAATACATCAACACAAATCCACTACTAACAACATGACTTCTCCCATGTCCTCAAGAACTAAACGAACTACTCACGAGACATCATATGGATCAAGATCAGAGATGATATGATGATGGATAACAATCTGAACATAAACAATAATTCAATGGTTCCACTCACAAGCATCAACTACAATAGTAATCAACAGCGGGAAAGTTTCCCCTAAGAACTATGCAAGATTCAACTCAATTGTTACAGCGGGATGGAGTGATGATGATGGTGCTAGTGGAAATGATGGTGTGGATGATTGTCACATCCCAAAATTTTCCGAATTTTGAAATGTGAAAAATAAACAAACAAAATAAAATTTTGTTTAAATTTAGGGTGAGAAGAAACTTTTGATTCCAATTGGAAACATCAAAACCTATTTTGATCAAATAAAATCCTAAAGGGATTTAAAAAGATAAATAAACAATAAAGTTAAAATAGTTGGAATCACTATTTTTAGATCTTTTAATAAAAAGATTTGATTTTCAAAAGCAAAGGTAGAATTATAAATAAGGATTATTTTATAGAGCCAAATTAAATATTGGCCAAGATTTTGAAATAAAATATTTCTATTTGATAAAAATAGTAAAGGTTTATTTAAATAAAATAATGAGGATTTATTAATATCCAATTTTATTAAAGTAAAGGTTTTTCCATTTTAAATAAACACTAAAAACTTGTTAAATTATTTTAAATAAGATTTCCAAGTGTTTTTGTTTTTGAAATGAAACCTACTGAAAAGGTTTTGGTTTGGTTTAGATTTCAAATAGAGTTTTTAAAAATAAATTAAACCCTATTTGAATTAATGACTAAGGTCTATTTATTTAATTATTAATGGATCCTAAAAAGAATAAAAATTAATTTACTTTGGACTTTGGATTATGTTGTTAAACAGAATTAATCTATACCTAAAGTTTGGTGGTGGTTTGATTTGAATTGGAGTTTGAATTATTTGTTTGAAAATCAAACATAAATTCATATTGGAAAAAGAAAAGGCTTTCAGAATAAAAAAAGTGAAACAAATAGACCCAACCCAACTGGCCCAACAAGGCCCAGTCCAGCCCACCTACTCACCCCACGCGTGAAACGTTTTTCACTGAGTGATCAACCCGCGAAGTCACGGAGCAGTGGACCCTGTGCCCCCTCTCTCTCTCACTGTCAGCACGGCCCCACACGCCAGCACGTCGTCGTTCTCACCCGCCGCGACCGTTTTCCCCCTCGCACCTCGCCATTGCTGCTTTGAATCCGCGGCGTGAATTCGCATCAATGCGCGAGTAATACTCGTCCGTGATCATGCACAATAAATCGCCTCGCCCTCCTCCCCATTTTCCCCCAGACGACGTCCACTCTCTGCCACCGGGCTGCCCCAATTGCCCGCTGTAAACCTCCTATTCCGACGAGCTTTTCTGGCGAAATCCTGTGTCATCCGACCTTCCCTTGCCCTCTGGACTCCACGAGCATGCTCGTTAACCCCTCACGAACCTGCCTGTGCCTCCCACTCGCCCGCGCATGCCCCAGGAGCTCGCCTCGGTCTGCCTCTGAGCATCGCCGCCCTCTGCCGAATCTCCGGTGAGTATTAGCCCTCAACCACATGCGCGCCTCGAGTTGCGACTTACGCTATTTGGTTCGCCTATTTCCTGTGCATCTCCAGGTGCCCTCCAATAATCCGCGCGTCGCCTACAAGCTCGCCTCCGACTTCAACAGAGAGCATCCGTCGCCAGGAGCTACTCCGGCGAGCAATCCCTGACATCACCGTGCGCCCCTTGCCTCCTCGCAACCATGTTGAGCATCGCCACGATCTCCTGATCACGGTGAGCTACTTCCCTCCTTCCCTTGCTTCCTCAGACGCCAGAATCGTTAGCCGGTCGCCGCCACCTGGCCTGTCGAAAGCACCGCCAGTTCCTGGTCATAGCGCCGTAGCTGTTAGATCATCATCCAGCGGATACGATAGAACGTAGTCGAAGGGGTATGAAATCATCAGTGCCGCATGATTTGTTTTGATCCAACGCCTCATAGAGCGCAATCCGCACGAACCGGTACTGGCGAATAGGAGCAAGCCAGGTGGCCCTGTCCGTTTTAATAAAAACATAATTGATCTATTAGTTGTTCAATTTTATAAAATTCATAACTTTAATTCTATATGTCCAAATTTTGCAAATTTTATATTAATGGAATCAGCAAGACAAATCCTACGCAATCATGCATTTTGTTTAATGTTTTGCTTCTGGAAAATTGGTTGAATTTGCAGAAACTTGTGTAGGCTTATTTTGAATATGAAAATTGTTCTAATGAAATCTTTGTAAAATGGTTTGTTTTGAACCTACTGACCCTAGGAACCAACTTATGGATTTAAAAATGTATTATGTGAAGTTAAGGAATAAATATTTGAATTAGCACATTTCTAGTCAAATAAAAATATTGTTTTTAGTTTAGAAATGAATTTTGAGTAAAACCTTTGGGAAATGATTTGATTCAAACCTTCTGACCCTAAACACCAAGTTTTGAGAATTAAAATATATTTGGTGAACCCTTTAAAGAATATTTCTTTACTAAAAGCATTTTCCACCACATAAAATATTGATTTGATTTAAAAAAGGTTTTGAGATAAAACCTCTTGCAAATGGTTTTACTACTTTAGTAAAAGACCATTTTGAACTTTATAATGTTTAGAGCCTAGTAGAAACCACTTTTTTAAATAAAACTATCTTTTGCATGCTTGCATGCATGACCTTGTTTTTGTTATTTTATGTGTGAGAAATGGTTTGAATGCTAGTTGAATTTGTGTTTACTTGATTCAATTGTAGTGAAGTTAGAAGAGTGTGATATTTGCAAGATCAAGAAGTGAACCAACATTCTCTACTAAAAAGGCAAGTGACACTATCATCCAAGTCCTACTATTTTCATTACACTTAGTGGATTTTTGAAACATGCATGATAAGGACTACTATATTTTATGTTATGCTAAATCCTAATAGGATACCATTATATCTCCCTTAGTGAAAACATGGTAGATGTAGTAATCTTAGCCCTGCTATATATTTGGGATGGGATACATGATATGATTATATGAAGAGTTGAAAAGATTTATGTTTTATATAATAAAACAAGTACTCAATGAACCACCTAGGTGGACAAGGATACTCAAGTTTGGACAAGGTGGCAACAAAAGGAACCATGTTTATATGGCTATCTCTTTTTGTATGTGCACTAGAAGAAAACCACCCAGGGACTTAGAGATTGAACATGTTTCTCGTACAGTGGCTTCCGTGTATAGCCACATGCTAAATGGGCTCTGGCTTAGTCAACTACATAGTGGAAGACCCATGCATTGGCATCTTCAGGTTAACTAGAATTGTGTAAGGGAAATTTATCCCTACATTGGTGCCTGGTTGACAAGCTAGCATTGTGTATTGGGAGGACTCCTATGGAAAGACTTTGTCACATTCTCAATCTGCCAGTACTCCATCTTGGTGAGTACTTATCCAGCGGACACTGGTGGCATCAAGATGAGATTGTGTCATGTGGGTAAAGTGTACAAATTCTGCAGAAGATCAAAATTCTAAGTACTTAGCCGTGTCCCCGGTTATGGACAATACTGAGCAACTAAGGCCTGAAGCTATGGAAGATCTCGACATTCCAATTTCTCAAAGTAAAACTTGATGGTGACAATAAGGGATTTGAAGCACTTGGAGTTTTCCAAGGAGTTTAGAAAGATTTGACAAAAAGATCAAAACTATTTTGAAAAGATAGGATAAAACTATATTGCTTTCTGCAAAAGAGCCTAAACCCTACTTAGCCAAATATGCATGTAATGATAGGATCCACTTATTTCTACATAGTAGTGAAACTTGCCAATACAATTCAAATGTATTGACCCTTGTGGCTGCAACTTATTATGTTGCAGGTTTGTTTGATGTTAGTGAAGTTTATTGATTAGGATTACAAGTCTACAACCAACATGACTACCTGTGGCACTTTGAAGATGAAGGACCCCATGCTATTGTTATATTCTGCTGCATTGTAATGAAATAGCCAAATGAGCTATGTAAGATGTAATAAATTATTTTATTCCTGGTTATAAAGTTGTATTATGACCTTTGTTTCTTGATATTACATCTTAACTGTGGATGCTAGCTATTGATCCAGGGACTAGCATTGTAAACACAGGGATCTCTACCTTATTAAAGGTTGGGAACCTTACAATGATGATGATGATCCCGATGAGTCTAACTTGATGATGGTGTTGATGGAAACGATCTCCCCTCTCCGGGAAGGAATTTCCCCGGTAGAAATCTGTCTGCCGGAGAGCTCTTTCTCTCTCGGTGTTTTCCGCCCCGCAGAGGAGGCATAATCTTTCTGTGGTCGCTCCCCCCGACTTTAGGGTCTCGAGGAGAATATGTAGGCGAGAGAGCAGAGCCAGAGGTGGGCCAGGGTGGCCACACCCCCTATAGGCGAGACCCAGGGTGGCCTGCGCCTGGGGGGTGTGGTCCCCCTGTGGCCCAACTCCGCCTCCCCTTCTAGCATCCTTCGTCTTCTGGGAAAATATTATTTTCTATAGTTTTTCTGGTATTTTTCTGATCTTCACAAAATTGCATCAAAACACCGCTTTTTCCATCAGAATCCTGACTCCGGCAGTTCATCCTCCAAGATTCATCCAACATGCAAAACAAATGAAAAGACATAAGTAACACATCTTTATATGAAATATATCAATGAATAGAGGCAAATTATGATATAGAATGGTGATGCAAATTGGACGTATCAACTCCCCCAAGCATAGACCTCGCTTGTCCCCAAGCGAAAACTAAGCTCAGTAAACATGTTCACAGGTTTATGTAGTGAAGTGTCAATAAAAGAATATGGACAATAAGCATCACACTTACCAATACACAACTCATAGTAAAAAGCAACTCAGCATTATATAAATTAGCTTGCAACAAGTAAGGGAGTCACAATAAAGATGCATAAAGATAAATCATAATTGGGATTGGCAAACTTTGTTCTTGGTCAGAGAATAGTTGGCAAACAGTTTTCAAGCAAAGCTGTTGTAAAGAAGTTTAAAACGGGAGTACTCTTTGCTCAAACATAAAAGGTTTTTCACAATGATGGCTTTCAAAATAATACTCATTTAGATAAGAGTCTTGTGCAAACAAGGAAGAAAAAGAACATAATTGAATAAATCATCATATGAATGCTTGAAACACAACAACTCAAATGCTTGCTGGAGATAGAAAGGAGTAGGTTTACTGACTCAACTTAGAAGTAGAAGAAAGGCCATTCATAGAGGGAAGCAGGGATTTCAAGATCATAAAGAGCTTTCAAAAGATTATGGTACTTACTAGCTTTGAGATCTCATTGCCCCTATCGTAAGCATCTTGAGGTGATTAAGGTTAAAGTGAACAAAGATGGAGTATATTCTTGACGAAATATAAGTTGGCAATCTCATGTCCCTTGAGTACGAGGGCCGCTCCTCATGCTACCCAACTTTAGTTACCGGTAAGTTCTTTTCATAGTAAGTACATGTGTATCATAGAGAACCGCCAACGGGGTACCCCTTGCACATGATACAGGAGCTATCCCATATCAAAATGACAAGGCAAGCAGACAGTGAGCATCTCAGCAATCTCTTATTTACCATGGGAAAATGGTGCTTATTTTCTCTCTTTCCTCTTTTAAATATGTCTCTCTTTTTTATATAAGAAGAAAGCTTCATAGATTTCTCACTATGGTAATGCTGCAAGTTTCCACCATGATTAGGCATGGCTTAGGCTAGCGGACCCGACGTTTCTCTAACACCGAAGACATCCGCAAACAAAATAGCATGATATCAACTATGTACAATGTACATGTGCAATGTTGAAAGCGTTCCCTGTGACAGCACGGTTCTGCTAATCCCAACATATAGGTGCAAGCATAGACAACTTCAATGACACAATGGTTCAAGTTTATTAGGGGCAAGAAAATAAGGTGTGCCATCAAGTTCGTCAGAGATTTACTAACTAGTTTTCACATAACAAAATAATTTTTAATTCGAAAGATAGATGAAGCTTGAGAATTTACTTGGAATAGCAATAATGCTAATAAGCACGTATGGTGGACACAAATGGCATAGGTTTTGGTTTTGGATGCATGAGAAGTGATCCCTCTCAGCACAGGTTTTTGGCTAGCAAGGCTTGGTAGCAAGCAAAAGAGTTGAAGGAAACAAGCAAACAGACAAGTAATAAAGTCAAAACATGCAATCTTCCTTGAAGACACAAAAGATCTTAAATAAAGAATACTAAGCTTATGAGCCAATCAAGAAAGAAAATAAATGATACCAAATACCTGTAAGCTTTTCTCTTTTCCTTCCAAACCTCAAAAAGTGTTGCTATTGACCAGAGCTTGGTTTGCCAAAACCAATTTAGATCTACTTGATGCTCCCAAAGTGATACCAATATTGATCAACAAGATCAATCATATAATAGAGATTGCAAACTAAAATAAGAAGTGCAAAAAGTAAAAGATGAAACTTCTCATTAATATTCCATAAAGGCACTCACACCAAGGGATACACAGATGACCAACTAACGGAGAGATACTTACACAATGCAAACCAATCTATCTCTACCCAAGATATGAATCTACTAAAAAGGTAAAAAGATAAAATATAATGATGTGATACCGCGGCACTCCCCCAAGCTTGGAACAAGCCAAGGGGATGCCAAACCTGATGATAAATTACTCCTTCGGTGGTGGTGGTCCCTTGTCATCGTCAGAATTCCAAGGTAAAGGCTCCCCATCCACAAAGAATGTCTTGGTCTCAAATATCCTAAAACTAGCAGTAGAGCTTATGTGTTTAAACCTAGCCTCATACCAACAGTTTTGTTTTTGTATGTCATAGAGTTGTCCTTGCAATTGAATGGTGGTTTGAATGAGTGAAAGGATTTCATCTCGAAGCTCAGCAACCTCCTCCTTGTGCTTGGCGATGAGTTCTGAACTCATCTTATGGATGACGTCCACTTCGCGTTCCGCCATCTTCTTGTACCCAAAAACTTCTTGCTCCAGTGCTTCCATCCTATCTTCCAGACTGCCTTCTCCTTTAGGGCCTTGTACTTCTTTTATCTGTACCATACCATCCTTGAGTAACAACTCCTTGGGGTGAATCTTCAACTCATACATGTACGGGTTGATGACATCCGCGGAGGAATCCTCCATGGGTGATCCAGAGGAAGACATTGTGGATCCAAAACTGAGAATCTCCATGACAGAAACAGATCGAAACAAAAACACGACGAGAACACGATATACGAACCTCGGGGGATCCGGGGGGTTATATATTACGACGTTATGTGACATAAGGAAGTTACTGTGCGAAAACGAGGCGGGGACGGACTCTACGGGGCTCACACCCCTGGTGGCGCGGCCAGCTGGGGCCCACGCCACTGGTGGGTGTGGCCCACCAGGGCTTCGTTTCCTCCTCTGTTCCGTCTCGTAACCTTCCATATGTGATAAAAACATAAAAAATATAAAGAAAAAGGTTTTTCGTGAACCTTCTATTTTCACCACTTTTACCTATTCAAAGATAGACTCTGCAGATTCTGGTGTTTAATTTCTGATAATTTCTTTTAGAGTCACCATTTGAATAATATCAACATCTTCATTATAAGAATCTCTAGAAATATAATGTTTGAGCCTTTGACCCTTCACCACCTGTGTAGTGTTGTCCTTCAAGGAAGATATTTTAATAGCCCCCAAACGATATACCTCCTCAATAATAAAAGGTCCTTCCCATTTTGAGAGTAGTTTCCCTGCAAAAAAATCTAAGACGAGACCTATACAAAAGAACTTTCTCACCAACATGGAACTCCCTTTTGAGAATTCTCCTATCATGCCACCTTTTTACCTTTTCCTTAAAGAGTCTAGAATTTTCATGGGCTTCACTTCTCCACTCATTTAAGGTACTTAAGTCAAGTAGTCTTTTCTCACCAGCAAGTTTAAAATCTCTATTCAACTATTTTGCTGCCCAATAATCTTTGTGTTCTAATTATAGAGGCAAGTGGCAAGCATTCCCATAAACCATTTTGTAAGGAGACATTCCCATATGATTTTTATAAGCAGTTCTAAAGCCCATAAAGCGTCATTCAACTTTTTAGCCCAATTTTTCCTAGATCTATTACCAGTCTTTTGCAAGATAGATTTCATTTCTCTATTTGAAAGTTCTACTTGCCCACTGGTTTGGGGGTGATAAGCTGAAGCAATTCTATGGTTAACATCATATTTAGCAAGAGTCTTCCTAAAACCACCATGAATAAAATGAGAACCTCCATCAGTCATGAGATATGTAGGCACACCAAACCTAGAAAAAAATTAACATATTTAAGCATTTTTTAAAAGGTCTTACCATCAGCACTGCTTGCAGGTATGGCTTCTACCCACTTTGTCACATAATCAATAGCAACAAGAATATGAGTATACCCTTTTGAAGGAGGAAAAGGACCCATAAAGTCAAATCTCCAACAATCAAAAAGTTCAATAACAAGAGAATAATTCATAGGCATTTCATTACGTCTTGAAATGTTACCAACACTTTGACATTCATCAAATGATAAAATAAACTTCCTTGCATCCTTGAAAAGAGTAGGTCAATAAAATCTAGATTGTAAAACTTTTTGTGCAGTTCTATCCCCAGCATGATGTCCTCCATAAGCACTGCCATGACATTTTCTCAACATCTCTTGTTTTTCATACTCTAGAACACATCTTCGCATAATACCATCTACTCCTTCTTTATATAAATGTGGGTCATCCCAAAAGTAATGCCTTAGATCAGAAAAGAATTTCCTTCTTTGCTGGGCTCTAAAGGTTGGAGCCAAATACTTGGAAACAATAAAGTTAGCACAATCAACATACCAAGGACTCTCTTGCGAGCTTACCCTTATTGCAGTCAACTATTCATTTGGAAAACTATCATTAACAGGCATCAGGTCAAAAGAAATATTTTCCAAACGAGATAAATTATCAGCAACAGGATTTTCAGCAACTTTTCTGTCTACAATATGGAGATCAAACTCCACATCCATTTAATAATCCTAGGATTAGCGTCTTTCTTTGTCATAAGGTACTTAATAGCAGCATGATCAGTATGAATGGTAACCTTTGAATCAATAATACAAGGTCTAAACTTATCGCAAGCAAAGATTACACCTAAGAACTCCTTTTCAGTAGTAGCATAATTCTTTTGGGCAGCATCTAGAATCTTGCTAGCATAATGAATAACATTCAACTTTTTATCTACTCGTTGCCCAAGAACAGCACCCACAACAAAATCACTAGCATCACACATAATTTCAAAGGGTAAATTCCAATCAGGTGGTTAAACAATGGGAGCAGTAGTCAAATCTTTCTTCAAAGTTTCAAAAGCTTCGAGACAATCATCATCAAAAACAAAAGGTACATCTTTTTGAAGAAGATTAGTAAGGGGCTTTGAAATTTTGAAGAAATCTTTAATAAACCTCCTATAGAAACCAGCATGGCCAATGATACTACGAATACCTTTTATATCCCTAGGGCAAGGCATCTTCTCAATTTCTTCAATTTTGGCTATGTCTACTTCAATACCTCTTTCAGATATTTTGTGTCCAAGAACAATCCCTTCATTATCCAGGAAGTGGCATTTCTCCCAATTAAGAACAAGATTAGTTTCTTCGCATCTCTGCAAAAATTTATCAAGGTTATGCAAAGAATTATCAAAAGAAGTTCCATAGATAGAGAAATTGTCCACGGAAACTTCCACAATTTTCTTCACAAAAACCATGAAAGATAGAGACATACATCTCTAAAAGTTAGCAGGAGCATTACATAAACCAAAAGGCTTATGCCTATAAGCATAAGTTCCATAAGGACAAGTGAAGGTGGTTTTATATTGGTGTTGTGGTCTCACAGTGATTTGAGAGAACCCAGAATAACCATCAAGAAAACAAAAGTGAGTCTTTTTAGACAATTTTTCTAGCATTTGATCAATAAAAGGCAGAGGATAATGATCTTTCTTAGTAACTTTATTAACCTTTCTAAAATCAGTGCACATCCTATAACCAACTACTACTCTTGGAGGTATAAGCTCATTATTTTCATTAGGCACAATAGTGATTCCCCCTTTCTTTGGGACACAATGAACATGGTAACCCATTGACTATCAGCAATAGGGTAAATAATACTAGAATCAAGGAGTTTTAATACCTCATTTCTTACCACATCCTTCATCTTAGGATTTAAACGGTGTTGATGTTCAACAACTGGTTTTGCATCAGGTTCTATATTAATAGCATGCTGACATATAGTAGGAGAAATCCCTTTTATATCATCAAGAGTATACCCCATAGCTCCTCGGTGTTTCTTCAATATTTCCAATAATCTTTCCTCTTCCTTCCCTAAAAGTTTATAACTAATAATACCATGATATATTTTCTTATCATCTAGATAAGCATATTTAAGATCATCAGGTAGAGGTTTTAATTCGAAAACAGGATACCCTTTAGGTGGTAGTGTGGTACCCAAATCTTCCACAGGTAGTTATGCTTAAGTAACTCAGGTTGACGAAGGAAAACCTGGTCAATCTCATTTCTTTCCTTCATGAAGACCTCGCTTTCATGATCTTCCATAAACTGCTGCAAGGCATTGTTAGGAGCAAGAGAAATAGCAGAAAGTTGTTCAACCCTGAAATCCTCATTAGGCAATTCGTTTTCATAAGGAGTTTTAGCAAATTTGGAAAAATTAAACTCATACGATTCTCCATCGAACTTAGTCAAAACTTTATCCTTCTTACAATCTATAATAGCCCCACAAGTATTCAAGAAAGGTCTACCAAAGATAATAGCACATGTTTTACTAGCTTCTGAACCAAGTATTAGAAAATCAGCAGGATATTTAATCTTACCACAAAGAACCTCCACATCTCTTACCATGCCAATTGGACAGACTGTCTCTCTATTAGCAAGGTGAATAACCACATCAATGTCCTCAAGTTCACAAGGAACAATTTCATGAATTTCCCTATAAAGCTCATAAGGAATATCACTAGAACTAGCACCAATATCACATAAACCATAATAGCAATGATCACCAATTCTCACAGAAAGCACATGGACACTAGTTTTTCTAGCTTCTAGGATGAGAGACAATATTAGAAGCGTCTTCACAGAAGACAATGTGCTCATCCTCTATATTTTTAGTGACATGATCTTTCACAATGGCTACTATAGGTTCGATGTTTATTTGCTCATCAGGTTCCACAGTTTTCTTTGCACTTTTGCAAACCACATTAGCTATGATAGAATGTTCCTTTACCTTAGCAGGAAAAGGGATTTTCTCAACATAAGGTTCAGGCAAAATAGGATCAACAGTACAAACTTCAATGCTAGCAGGAACATGGGTAACAATATCTTTATAAGGAGCATGGTACTTGTCCCACTCCTTTTGGGGATTTCAATATAAGAGGCAAAGGCCTTAAAGCAATTTGCAAGAACTTGAGAATCAAGGCCATACTCAGTACTAATATCACGGAAGTCATCAGTTCCCATAAAAGATTTAATGCATTCATAATCATAGTTTATACCTGACTTTCTTCCTTTGTCATTCTACCAAGATTCAGTGTTCTCTTGAATACGATCTAGAAGATCCCATTTATCTTCTTCCTCATATGTGTGAATGATCCATCACAAGAAGCATCTAGTAAATCTTTATCATGAAGAGAAAGCCTTGCATAAAAGTTATTGATAATAATATTGTTAGGGAGTTCATGAATAGGACATTTAAGCATTAGTAACTTCAATCTCCCCCAAGCTTGGGCTGTACTCTCTCCATCACGAGGCCAACAGTTATATATTTGATTCCTAGCCTTATGAATTTCATTGGAAGGATAGAATTTAGAATAAAAGAGAGGTGCTATTTCCTCCCATTCCATAGATTGTCCATTCTTCAGCAGATTATACCATTCTTTAGATCTTCCTTTCAATGATATAGAGAGTAACTTCTTCTTCACCTATTCAGTTGTGATACCTGCACACTTAAACAACCCGCATAATTCATGGATAAAAATCAAATGATCACCAGGATGGATAGTTCCATCCCCAAAATAATAATTATCCATAACATGATCAACAATACTTGTAGGTATCTTAAAAGGATCTATCTCAACAGGTGGTGGTTCATCTACTACCCTAACAGTGGTAGTAGTTTTCCCAAACAGGAAACCAAGTGGGTTGTCCATATTGGAAACAAAGTAACAAACAGAAAAAAAGCAATACTCATAGTAGAATTTCCTTTACCAGTTCCACTCTTCAATAGCGCTTCACTCCCCGGCAACGGTGCAAGAAAATAATCTTGATGACCCACAAATATAGGGGGTGTATCGTAGTACTTTAGATAAATAGGAGTGTCGATCCCAATGAGGAGCAGAAGGTGTTGACTGTAAATACTTAGCAAACAGATTTTTAGCTGTTTTCTGATAAAGCAAGGAAATAAAGTGCAAGTAAATAAAGACAACAAATAATTGCAGCAAGTGGCCCAATCCTTTTTTAGCAAAGGACAAGCCGGTGGGAATACTAATGAGGACCAAACGTTCTCGAGGACACATGGGAATACTGTCAAGTGCTTTCATTTCATATAGCTGATTAATCTTCTTTGGTTTTATAAGTGTTGTGTGGGTGAACCATCGCTAATGTACCGACCTTACTTGGACTAATACATACTTGTGATTAAACCCCTTGCAAGCATCCGCAACTATAAGAAAGTAATTAAGATAAAAAAACCTAACCATAGCCTTAAACTCTGAGATCCTACACTCTCTTGTGCAATGGTTTCCTAACGGGGTTTTTTTCTGTCACTCCGGCAACCCCACAATTACTAGCCAAATACACAATGCATTCCCCTAGGCCCATAAATGGTGAAGTGTCATGCAGTCGACATTCACATGACACCACTAGAAGAATAGGACCACAACTTAAATATTAAACCATTGAATAATACCTTAACACAAATCCACTACTAACAACATGACTTCTCCCATGTCCTCAAAAACTAAACAAACTACTCACGAGACATCATATGGATCAAGATCAGAGATGATATGATGATGGATAACAATCTGAACATAAACAATAATTCAATGGTTCCACTCACAAGCATCAACTACAATAGTAATCAACATCGGGAAAATTTCCCCTAAGAACTATGCAAGATTCAACTCAATTGTTACAGTGGGATGGAGTGGTGATGATGGTGTTGGTTGATGACCCACAAGTATATGGGGTGTATCGTAGTACTTTTGATAAATAGGATTGTCGATCCCAATGAGGAGGAGAAGGTGCTGAACAGTGGTATGGAGCAGGAACTCTCTGCAAATACTTAGCAAACGGATTTTTAGGGGTTTACTGATAAAGCAACAAAACAAAGTGCAAGTAATAAAGAACAAACGTAGAAAGTGGCCCAGTCCTTCCTTAGCAAAGGACAAGCCGGTGGAAATACTTATGAGGACCAAACGTTCTCGAGGACATATGGGAATTCTGTCAAGTGCTTCCGCTTCAGATAGCTGAGTACTCTTCTTTGGTGTTGTAAGTGTTGTGTGGGTGAACCTGTGCTAATGTACCGACCTTACTTGGACTAATACATACTTGTGATTAAACCCCCTGCAAACATCCGCAACTACATGAAAGTAATTAATATATAAATCTAACCACAGCCTTAAACTCTGACATCCTCCGCTCCCTTGTGCAAAGGTGTCCTAACGGGGGTTCAGGTTTTTGTCACTCCGGTAACCCCACAATTAGTAGCCAAATACACAATGCATTCCCCTAGGCCCATAAATGGTGAAGTATCATGTAGTCGACGTTCACATGACACCACTAGAAGAATAGCACCACAACTTAAATACTAAACCATTGAATAATAACTCAACACAAATCCACTAATAACAACATGACTTCTCCCATGTCCTCAAGAACTAAATGAACTACTCACGAGACATTATGTGGATCAAGATCCAAGATGATATGGTAATGGATAACAATTTGAAAATAAAAAACAATCCAATGGTTCCACTCACAAGCATCAACTACAATAGTAATTAATTCCGGGAAAGTTTACCCTGTGAACTAATGCAAGATCCAACACAATTGTTACAACAGGAAGGAGTGGTGATGATGGTGCTGGTGGTGATGATGGTGTGGATGATGATGATCCCGATGAAGCCTAGCTTGATGACAGTGTTGATGGCAACTATCTCCCCTCTCCGGGAAGGAATTTCCCCGGCAGAAATCTGTCTGCTAGAGAGATCTTCCTCTCTCGATGTTTTCCGCCCCGCAGAGGTGGTGGAAATATATCTATGGTCGCTCGCCCAGTATTAGGGTTCCATAGGAAAGATATAGGCGAGAGGGCGGAGTCGGGAGCCGGGCAGGTGGGCCACACCTGCCCTAGGTGCAACTCAGGGTGGGCCCATGCCTAGAGGGGGTGTGGGCCCCTGCGGCCCTTCTTCAACCCTCCTTCTGGCTTCCTCTGTCTTCTGGGAAAATATATTTTCCCCATATTTTTCTGGTATTTTTCTGATCTTCGCGAAATTGCATCAAAACGCCTTCTTTTCCATCAGAATCCAGACTCCGGCAGTCCATCCTCCAAGAATCATCCAACATGCAAAAACAGTGGAAAATACATAAGTAATACCTCATAATAAGACATATATCAATGAATAGAGGCAAATTATGATATAGAATGGTGATGCAAATTGGACGTATCAACTCCCCCCAAGCTTAGACCTTCGCTTGTCCCCAAGCGAAAACTAAGCTCAGTAAACATGTCAACAGGTTTATGGAGTGAAGTGTCGATAAAATAATACGAACAAGAAGCATCACACTTACCATTACACGACTCATAGAAGAAATCAACTCACCATTATATAACTTAGCTTGTAACAAGTACAGGAGTCACAATAGGGAGGCATAAAGATAAATCATAATTGGAATTTGCAAACTCTTGTTCTTGGTCAGAGAATAGCTGGCAAACATTTTCACAAAAAGCTATTTGTAGAATTTTGATAACAAGAGCATTCTTTGCTCAAAAAGGTTTTTCAATGAAGGCTTTCAAAGTAATACTCAATAGATAAGAGTCTTGCGCAAACAAGGAATATAGAGAACATGATTGAATAAATCACCATATGAATGCTTGAAACACAACAACTCAAATGCTTGCTAGAGATAGAGAGTGTAAGACCCCACCTTTATAAGGTAAAGGATCCCTGTGATTGCAATGCTAGTCCCTGGATCAAATGCTAGCATCCACAGTTTAAGATGAAGTACACATATACAAAGGTCTTTATTACATCGTCATTCCAGAGATATCATAGTCTTTTACAACTCCATAGCCAAAGGCTAGTACAGGAGTCCATAACTTAAGTAAATAAAGTAAAGTCTTCATCTTCATGTGCCACAGGCAAGCATGTTGATTGTAGACTCATAACCCTAATCCTCATCAGAGTAACCTACAACACCATAAGTTACAACCACAGTGGGTCAATACATTTGGAATTGTATTGGCAAGTGAGTAGAATAGTATTATCTACAAATCTATATGAATTTGGCTAAGTGTAGCTTAGACTTTCTTTGCTCAAAATAAGTTTTCCCTATCAGTTGAAAACACTAAGTTTTGTTTGTCAAAAATTTCCCAAGTAACCACCAATAGACATTGGTGAACCTTAACCCTTGTTCAACCACAAGTTTTTAACTTAGAAATTGGGATGAGGATATCCTTGATAGCTTCAATGTCTTGATGCTCAAATTGTCCGTTGTCGGGGACACGACTAAGACTCGACATGCATCGAGCCGAGATCTTTCAGAAGCCTTCCCTTAGACCAAATGGACGCGTTCCATCCTATCACCCTACCACCATCTGTCCATCTGGCTAAGTTATTGCAACCTATATGATCAAGGCAGAGCCCATATGCCATGTGGTTGCACTAGAAGCTTCTAAACACTAAATATCTCAAATCCCTTTGTTCCTGGGTGGCTTTCCACAAGTGTGATACACAAGGTAGACCATAGACATTGGCCTTGTGTAACCACTCAACATAACACGATCATACCATTCCACCCAGGTGATTCATTCACTTAGTTGTTTTATTAAGCAAAAACATAAGTCAAAGACTTAGCAAAATTTTCATAGCATGTATATAATCCACCCTTGTTTGCTACTAGCTAGGCTAAGTATGATAACATATCAAGTATCTTAACTTAGAGAAAATCCTATCAAGACTACAACTTCTAGGATTTCCCATGGCATAGCATATAGATACTTAGCAAAATTTCATGCAAGCCCTATACAAAATATCACTAGTGCATAGTCAAAAATAATAGGACAAATACATGAAGCACCACTTGCCTTGGTAGTTGGGAGAGTACCAACAATCCTCACAATCACAATCACCACTAGCACCAAAATCTACACATAAAATAATAGCACCAAATTCACATTCCAATATTCAAGCAAAAATATTATGAATGCATGCAAATGCAATGTAATGACTTTTCTAAACTAAGCAACACAAGTCAAACAGTACTGAACACAAACCAATTATTTATAGTCTAAATAAACTTATATTTGCTTTAAAACCAATTTCTAAATAATTTATATAGTCAAAATAAGCCTATATTTGATTCTGCAAATAAAACCAATTTTACAGAATCAAAATACAAATTCAAGCCCACAATAGTGTAGGATTTATTTTTCTGAATCCAATGGTATCTCATTTGCATTTTTGGATAAACATAACAAAAGATATGAATTTTATAAGTTTGAATCTCTAATAGATATAAAAATAGATTTTAAATCAAAACCCTAGACACGTGGTTGTGTCTGATTGGCCTGTACCGGTTCGGTTGGATCGATCATCCAGATCCGTAGGATTTAAGTGACAACGCATGGGCCAGATCTAAACGTACCCATTCGTTAAGTGATCTAATCAGATCCACTATATCTGGATCTAATGGCACCCGTGCACGCGACCAAAGTCTGGCGGCGCTAGCGATGGCGGCGCTCTGGCGGCGACACTCCGACGATTGTAGAGGGGGCTGGGGGTTGTAGTGATTCTTACCAGACTCGCGAGATCACGAGGAAGATCAACATGTCACTGGCGTGGGCAGGGCATGATGTTGTGGCCGGGAGAGCTCGTCGTTAACCTTGCTGGCGTCAGGCACGGCTTGACGGAGACGACGGCGACGTTCTAAGCCTCCCTAGGACAAACAAACAGTATCAGCGCATGCACAAGGACGAGGCGGACGTCATCGTTTGATCTAGAGGTCGGGGATGGTAGCATCTTACCATAATTCCTCGCCGGAGTCGAGGGCGGCGTCAGGTGCTCGCGGTGGTTGATGAATCCGACGACCTAGGTCACGAGCAGACGAACCAAGTGTATGAGAAGAAGCGCACGAGTAAGGGAACCACTATAGCATGAATGAGAAGGGGCGGGGTGGACGCAGCTCACCGTAATGTCTCGCCGGAGCCGCTCGGGCAGCGGCGTTGCAAGTAGAAATACTGGTAGCCTGGTGGCGGAAAGGGGGTGGCGAGTGAGGGGAAAAGCTCGCGGTGTGGAGAGGCTTAAGTAGGCAGAGGCATGATACGTTGGAAACATATCTATAATTTTTGATGCTCCATGCCTGTTTAGTATCTACTTTTCTTTGCTTGTCTACACTTTGAGGTGCTTTTTACATGTTTTCTGGTACTAACCTATTAACAAGTTGCCACAGTGCCAGATGCCTGTTTTCTGCTGTTTTTGGTTTCAGAAAAGTTAGTAAAGAAATATTCTCAGAATTGGATGGGACAAAAGCCAAAGTCAATTACTTTCCGTGGGGAACAAGAAGTCTAGAGGGGAGCCGGAGAGGCGGGCTAGGGCGCCCAGACCCCCTAGGCAAGGGTAGGCCCTGCCCCACGCCTGGGAGGGGTGTGGGGCCCCTGGCCGCCGCCTCGGCCTCCCCCTTTGCCAATAAGAAGCCCCCGATGCAGAAACCCTAGGCACCCGATCAAATCTCCACAAAACCGTCTATAGCCGCCACCACCATTGTCCCTAGATCAGGGGGATCTGAAGTTCTTCCCGGCACCCTGCCAAAGGGGAGATCATCCCGGAGGACTTCTCTCCGGTATGATGCGTGAGTAGTTCCACCTTGGACTATGGGTCCATGTAGTAGCTAGATGGTAGTATGTCCTCCTTTGTGCTTTCATGTATATATCTTATGAGCTTCGTTCATGCTCAAGATCTAATATATTTGTACCATGCATGTTGTGTTTGCGGGGATACGATGGATATTGAGATTATTATGTTGGTTTGATTAATTGTTTTGTCTTTATGATTCTATCATCTCTGTGTTGTTTGTGATCTTGCATGCTCTCCGTTGTTAGTAGCTATCTTGGCCAAGTGGTTGCTAGTGACTCCAAGAGAGGGTATATATGCTCGATAGTGGGTTCATGCCTCTAGTTTCCAAGGGAAGTGACAATAATATCTTCGGTTGTAGATATGCTGTTGCTACTAGGGAGAAAACAACGGTCTCTTGTTCATGGAACATGTGGACTATTTACCTTACACACTTTTCTTAAAGCAGTTGTCTCTTGCTTGCAACTAAATACTAGAGGGGGTTCGGATGATAACCTAAAGGTGGACTTCTAGTCATAGATGCAGTTGGATGGCGGTCTATTTATCTGTTGTATTGCCCAATCGAATCTCGTAGGATCTTTCTGACTAGTAATTGCATTGTTATGCCTTTCTCAATTCCTGTCAATTGCCCTGCTGTAATTTGTTTACCCTTCATGCCATGTTGTTTATATAAGGAGAGCACCTCTAGTGAACTATGGACCCCGATCCAATCTTTACCATCAATACATATTCCACTGTTACTTGTTTACTTGCTGCAAACCATTACCTTCCACATGATACGTTTAATCCTTTGTTACAGCAAACTAGTGAGCTTGACAACCTCACTGATTCGTTGGGGCAAAGTCTTGAGTTTGTGTTGTGCAGGTCTCCGCGTTGCTTGCAACACCTGTGTGACGTTTCCTTCCTCCTTCTGGTTCGATAACTTCGGTCTCTACTGAGGGAAGACTTGCTGCTGTGCTCATCACACCTTGATCTTGTGGTTCCCAACGAAGTTCTCCATGTCAGCACCATCAAGGCACGATGAGAATTGCTCACTGTATCAAAGGAACTTAAGCTGCGCCATCAACGGCAGCGAACGGCAGCGGCGATGAGGTCCAATGCGGAATTTGGGGAAGAAGGGGTGAGCTGGCGCGGGGCCACAGGGCAGTGACTGCAGGGTAGGGGCTGCGCACGTGAGAGAGGGAAGATGGGGAAACGGCCGGGTGGGCTCGTGGGCTGCTTCTGGCACTGGGCCGAATTGGTAGCGCTAGCCTTTTTCTTTTTTCCTTTCTCTTTTTCTTTTTCTATTTGATTTTCAGGAAACAATTTCAAACCAAATTCAAATAAGTTTGAATTCAAACCACCTCTGGATTTTTGTAGTGTGCAAGTATTCAAACATGTGTCAAACATACTTGTTTACTCAATTACACTTAGGTCCTTTGAAAATAAAAATAAAACCAAGCCTCGTATGATATATAAACCATAGGCATATAATTGAATCTATTTGATTTTTGATTTGAAACTTTTTGTGCAAGCCAAGAATGCCATGAATGCATGAATGAAATGCAAGATTTTTTTAATTCATGAATTTTGGGATGTTACAAATCTAACCCCCTTAAGGTAAATCACGCCCTCGAGATTTGGATTGACTAGCAAATAGGTGTGGGTGGTCTTTTCGAAGATCATCTTCTCTTTCCCAAGTTGCTTCTTCTTCGGAATGATGGTTCCATTGAACCTTGCAGAATTTGATAGTCTTAGTCCTTGTAACTCTTTCTGCAGTCTCAAGAATCTTGATAGGTTTCTCTTCATAGGTGAGATCACTCTCTAACTGAACCTCTTCCAAAGGTATAGTATCCTTCAAAGAAGTTTCTTCCATCTCCGGATGGCATTCCTTTAATTTACTCACATGAAACACATTGTGAACTGCTGACAGTGATTCAGGCAGTTCAATCTCATAAGCCGCTTCTCCTTTGCGGCTCAAGATCTTGAATGGTCCAACATACCTTGGTGCCAATTTTCCTTTGACTCCAAATCTCTTCACACCACGAAGTGGTGAGACTCTAAGATAAGATCTATCACCTACCTCATAGGTGACTTCTCTACGCTTTGGATCTGTGTAGCTCTTCTGTCGGGACTATGCTATCTTCAATCTGTCCTTCACCAACTTGACTTTCTCTTCAGCTTCCTTGATTAATTCTGGCCCGAACAAATTTCTTTCTCCAACACCACTCCATAGCAATGGTGTAGTACACTTCCTTCCATAGAGAAATTCAAACGGTTCCATCTCAATACTGGCTTGATAGCTGTTATTGTAAGAGAATTCTGCATAAGGCAGACTTTCATCCCAAATAGCACCATAGTCTAGGGCACATGCCCTCAACATATCCTCCAAAATATGATTGGTCCTGTCCGTCTGTCCATCAGTCTGGGGGTGGAAAGCGGTGCTGAACTCTAACCTTGTTCCCAATGACTCATGCAGTTGTCACCAAAAATGCGAGGTGAATTGAGTTCCTTTATCCGACACAATACTCTTGGGTACTCCATGCAGACATACAATCCTTTTCATATAGATGTTAGCTAACTTAGCACTTGTATAGGTTGTCTTCACGGGTATGAAATGAGCCACTTTAGTTAGGCGATCTACTATAACCCAAATGGAATGATATCCCGATCTAGTCCTTGGCGGTCCGGTGATGAAATCCATACCAATCTTGTCCCACTTCCAATCAGGAATAGGTAGTGTTTGTAATAACCCTGCCGGTTTCTGATGTTCCGCCTTCACTCGACTACACACATCACATAATGCAATATGCTCTGCAATATCCTTCTTGAGGTTGTTCCACCAAAATCTTTCCTTTACATCCATGTCCATTTTGGTGTTACCCGGATGAATGGAATATGGTGAGTTGTGTGCTTCTTGCAGAATCAGTTTCCGAAGCTCCGGATCTTGCGTAATACAGATACTTTTCCCATACCATAAAGTACCCTGTTCGTCTTCATGGAATCCTTTAGCTTTCCCTTTGCTAATTTTTCCTTTAATCTCTTCGATTTCCTTGTCCAAATTTTGGGTTTCTTTGATCTTGTCCAACAATGTAGGTTGAACATCCAATGACATGAGATGTCCTTCAGACACTATCTCCAATCTAAGATCTTTGAATTGGGCACATAGATCATCTGGCAATTCTCCCTTAGTAAGGTCATTCACATAAACCTTACGGCTTAAAGCATCTGCTACAACATTTGCTTTACCAGGTGCAAACTCAAGTCATAGTCCTTGATGAGCTCTAGCCATCTTATTTGTCTCATATTGATTTCTTTCTGAGTGAAGATATACTTCAAACTCTTGTGATCTGTGAACACTTCACATCGCTTTCCCAAAAGATAGTGTCTCCATGTTTTGAGCGCATGGACAACAGAGGCTAACTCTAAATCATGAGTAGGGTAGTTCACTTCATGAGTTTTGAGTTGTCTCGAGGCATAAGCCACAACTTTTCCTTCTTGCATAAGTACTGCACCCAAACCATGATGAGATGCATCACAATACACTTGGAAATCTTTCTCCAAATCTGGCAAACATAAGACTGGTGCTGTCACAAGTCTCTTCTTTAATTCTTGTGATCCATGAACACTTCACAACGTTTTCCCAAAAGATAATGTCTCCATGTTTTGAGTGCATGGACAACAGAGGCCGACTCTAAGTCATGAGTAGGATAATTCACTTCATGAGTTTTGAGTTGTCTCGAGGCATAAGCCAAAACTTTCCCTTCTTGCATCAAAACTCCACCTAATCCTTGGTGAGATGCATCACAATAAACTTGGAAATCTTTCTCCAAATCTGGTAGACACAAGACTGGTGCTGACACTAGTCTCTTCTTCAATTCTTGGAAACTGTCCTCACATCCTTCAGTCCAATCAAATTTATTTTCTTTCCTGAGTAACTCCGTCATTGGCTTAGCTACTTTTGAGATATTCTCAATGAATCTTCTATATTATCCTGCTAAAGCCTAGGAAACTGCAAACTTCTTTCACTGACTTGGGAGATTCCCACTCAGTTACAGCGGACACATTTGCGGGATCGACAGCTATACCATCTCCTGACACAATATGTCTGAGAAATCTAACTTCATTCAACCAGAACTCACACTTACTGAACTTGGCATACAGCTTGTGCTCCGTGAGCTTCTCAAGTATCAAACTCAAATGCTCTTCATGTTCTTCTTTGCTCTTGGAGTAGATTAAAATGTCGTCGATGAACACGACAACAAACTTTTCAAGAAACTCCATGAACACCTTGTTCATCATATTCATGAAATAGGCTGGTGCATTTGTCAAACCAAATGGCATCACGGTGTACTCATACAAACCATACCCGGTGGTGAAAGCAGTCTTAGGTATGTCTTGCTCTCTAATCTTTAGCTGAAAATAGCCTGATCAGAGATCAATATTTGAGAACACACAGGCTCCTTCTAGCTGATCAAAGAGATCGTTGATTCTTGGCAAAGGATATTTGTTCTTGATAGTCACTTCATTGAGTGAACTGTAATCTATGCATAACCTTTGGCTTTTATCCTTCTTCTCAACAAACAAAACTGGTGCACCCCAGGATGAAGAACTTGGTTGAATAAATCCTTTCTGCAACTATTCTCCAAGTTGTTTCTTGAGTTCTTTCAACTCATCAACTGACATCTTGTAGGGTCTCTTTGCTATTGGTCCTGATCCTGGCAACAAGTCAATAATAAACTCTACATCTCTATCTGGTGGCATTCCAGGCAATTCTTCCGGAAATACATCCGGATACTCTCTCAGAATTAGCACACTGTCTATGCTAACTCCCTTAAGAGAATTTAGCTTACTCCCTTTAGATTCAAAATTAGACTTGAATCTAATCCTTTTCTTATCCGGGGTCGTGAATGTGACGGTATGATTGGCACAATCTAGTACTCGTTCATACTTTGTCATCCAATCCATTCCCAGAATAACATCCAATCCTTGGGAATCTAGGATTATGAAACTAACTGGAAACCTATACTTTCCAAATTCTATCACTAGATCATGACATCCAAAGTTCACTATCATCTCTCCAATGGGAGATCTTACTTTTATAGGACACCTAATAGTTTCAGTTGGAATTCCAATTTTATCAACGAATGCTCTTGATATGAATGAATGTGATGCACCAGTATCAAAAAGAATAAGTGCTGGAAAATAATTGAGCTTGAACTTACCAGCCACAACATCAGACTCTTCATATATTTCTTCCACATTGATGTGGTTCACTTGTCCCTTCTGGAAAGGGTTGGGCTTGTTGGCTCCTTCAACTTTCTTTTCTGGGCATTCATTTGCATAGTGCCCTATCTTCTTACACTTGAAACACTCAACCTGACTGAGCTCTTTATTTGCAGGCTGACTCCCATTACCACTTCCACTATGGTGGCTCTTGTGTCCACTCTTGTGGTTCTTATACTTGTCATTATCATGACTGCGGTGGTGCTTATTGTCATGATGAAGGTTGTGGTTGTGGTTGTGGTTGCTGTTGTACTTCCCATGCTTGTGGAATCTAGAACTTCCACTATCATCATTATGGGAACGCTTGTGAGACGATCCCGAGCTGTGCTTATCAAAGTTATGTTTCCTCTTCCTGCCCTCAACCTGTTTCATCTTGTTTTCCAAGATGGTGGCCTTGTCACAAAGTGACTGATATGTTGGGACATAGGCAACAGATAGATGCAGGTTCAATTCATCATTCAATCCTTCGAGGAACTTCTCCTTCCTCTTGGCATCAGCATCAACCTCATCAGTTGCATAGCGCCAGATTGTTGAACTCCTCAATGTACTCAGCCACACTACGGTGATGTTGTTTCAGATTGTGGAACTCTTTCTTCTTCAATATCATCACTCCTGATGAGATGTGGGCCGTATGGAAACCATCCTCAAAGATAGCCCATGTCAAATCCTCAAGGGGAGTGGTGATCTAAAAGTTGTCCCACCAGGTTGCTGCTGGTCCTTCAAGTAGATGTGCTGCGAACCTGACTTTTTCCTCGTCGGTGCAGCCAACAGTGACTAAGTCCTTGTGCACGGAATGTAACCAGTCATTGCCTACCATTGGATCAGTTGTTCCTGAGAACTTGGCTGGCCTCAACCTAAAAAATATGGTAAGCATGACAAATGCTGGTGGATTGTTGTTGTTGTTGTTGTTACTGTTGTTGTTATTGTTGTTGTTGTTGTTGTTGTTGTTGTTGTTGTTGTTCCGATCCTGATTCTGATTCTGATTTTGCATGAACTGAGTCATCATATGCATCACTTGAGCTTGAGCTGTCATCAACTGCTGCATCTCGTGGGTGATGTTATTGTTTTTGTTTGTGTTGGGGTTGGCACGACGGGGAGGCATATGTGGTTTCAATAAGGATAAGGAATGAGATATAACCCATAGATGCTTAACATGCACAATACATCACATAACAACAATCACAATAACCAAGCTCAAAATAAAACATAGAGTTTGAACAAAGTAAACAACAAGTTTTGGAAATAGTAAACACACCATAGCAAGCCATCCACATGTTAGATGGTCATTGCAACTCGATAATCAAAGTATGATGGATAAAAGATCGTCGAGTAGTCTACACTAATCCTCCATGTCAACCTCCACGTTAACAAGTGTAAGTCCGGCTGTCTCCATGGTTGTCTTGTACTCCTCGACACTAGTGGTCAAGGCCTCGACCTTCGCACAGAGAGCTCTCTTCTATGAATGCAGCCTCTCAATCACTCCCTGCTGGGTCTCAAGCTCAACGTCCTTGGCCTCTATCTCGGCCTTCATGTCCTTGATCTTCTTGTTTCTGTCTTGGACTCTTTTCTCCTGATTCTTGAACTTCTTGTCCTGGCTCTCGAATCTGGCCTCCATCTCCTTGACGATTTTGTCTTGCTCCGTGAAGAGCTTGTCCTTCTCCCTCAACTAAACTTGGAGTTCGTCATTGCTAAGCATGACGTTGGTCCTATTTGTGTCGAGGTGTCTAATAAGACCCTCTAGGTCCTGAAGGTATAGACGAACTGGCTCAATCCTCTCTCTAGTAGCGTCATCATACACTATAGCCTCACCCTGCTCGTCACGTCTCCCGAACGGGTGAAAGTAGAGGCCTCTAAGCTTGGTGGAGTGTCGCCCAACAAGGCGTCCAAGTAACTCCTGCATGACTACATCTAATCCCTTCTCATTGCCATCATGCATCAACTTGAAGGTTATCTCCTCCATGGGTGGCTCTGTCTGGCGTCCCGGCTGTGTGACTCTAAAGCCCCAAAGATCCTTCCTCTCGAACTTGGTAAGCTGGAGTGCCTTGATACTAGGAAGTGGGAGGTTGAGCACACTAGTGAGCTCCACAAGACGAGAACTGAAACGAGTTCCCTTGAACTCCTCGGCAGTGCTGATAACAAGGTTAGGCATCTATTGTACAAGATAGAGAAAGATTAGAATCAATATAAGTAGATAAAATTCACAAGATAACAAAAACACCAAGCACATTTTCAACAATAAAACATACAAGTCATGGCATACCAAAAATCCAAACAAACACTAAGGTCCAAACATAACTTAGACAATTTTTTGCGAGAAAAACGACAAGTGTGGTGGTCCAACTAGCAGAGTACGTTACGGTTCTCACTCATATGCTAAGTCTATGATATCCTCCCTTAGACATTTTATAGCGGTCTCTAAGTCTTGGGTATACTTCTTCTCCTCTTCAAGGTCATTTTTAGTGTTTAGCATTCTACACTTGAGTCTTTCACCAAGCTCTTTGATAGCATTCCAAGCTGCATTTCTTGCAGAGTCAAAGAATGTTGTATACATTTCTGAGTTGATGCCCATGTAGAATCCCGACTCTTTGTGGTCGTCTCCCTTGTTTTTGTACAAGTGAAGTTGCACCCACCAATATTCTTCTCCTTCATCCATTACTGGAAATCCCTTGTACATGGCCTCACCATGTATCCCCAAGCTAACCATAAGGGTTTTGAGTGCTTTGGGAAACTCCGTCTCACATTCTAAAGTCATGGTCATGAGTGGTCCCTTCTTGACGGCTTCGTTGATGGCGACCATCTACAAATAGATATGAGAAAGAAGATTAGGAAAGGTTTACGAGAAGAAAAAGACAAGTGTGGAATTTGCAAAGAGTTGCATTTTTCCTTAGTGGTTTTCTTAGTCTAATCCATCCTAGGGTCATAATCCTACAGGCAACATAGTGCTCTGATACCATCTGTAAGACCCCACCTTTATAAGGTAAAGGATCCCTATGATTGCAATGCTAGTCCCTGGAACAAATGCTAGCATCCATAATTTAAGATGAAGTACACAGATACAAATGTCTTTATTACATCGTCATTCCAGAGATATCATAGTCTTTTACAACTCCATAGCCAAAGTCTAGTACAAGAGTCCATAACTTAAGTAAATAAAGTAAAGTCTTCATCTTCATGTGCCACAGGCAAGCATGTTAAGTGTAGACTCATAACCCTAATCCTCATGAGAGTAACCTGCAACACCATAAGTTACAGCCACAGTGGGTCAATACATTTGGAATTGTATTGGAAAGTGAGTAGAATAGTAGTATCTAAAAATCTATATGAATTTGTCTAAGTGTAGCTTAGGCTTGCTTTGCTCAAAATTGGTTTTCCCTATCCGTTGAAAACACTAAGTTTTGTTTGTCAAAAATTTCCCAATGAACCACCAATAGACATTTGTGAACCTTAACCCTTGTTCAACCACAAGTTTTTAACTTAGAAATTGGGATGAGGAGATCCTTGATAGCTTCAATGTCTTGATGCTCAAATTGTTCTTTTGCCAGGGACACGGCTAAGTACTTAGGTTTTTCCTTCTCGAGAGGTGGTGCACTTCCCCCATAAGACTCGACATGCATCGAGACGAGATCTTTCAGAAGCCTTCCCTTAGACCAAATGGACGTGTTCCATCCTATCACCCTACCACCATCTGTCCATCTGGCTAAGTTATTGCAACCTATATGATCAAGGCAGAGCCCATATGCCATGTGGTTGCACTAGAATCTTCTAAACACTAAGTATCTCAAATCCCTTTGTTCCTGGGTGGCTTTCCACAAGTGTGATACACAAGGTAGACCATAGACATGGGCATTGTGTAACCACTCAACATAACCCAATCATACCATTCCACCCAGGTGATTCATTCACTTAGTTGTTTTATTAAGCAAAAACAAAGTCAAAGACTTAGCAAAATTCCATAGCATCTATATAATCCACCCTTGTTTTCTACTAGCTAGGCTAAGCATGATAACATATCAAGTATCTTAACTTAGAGAAAATCCTATCAAGACTACAACTACTAGGATTTCCCATGGCATAGCATATAGATACTTAGCAAAATTTCATGCAAGCCCTATACAAAATATTAATAGTGCATAGTAAAAAATAATAGGACAAATACATGAAGCACCACTTGCCTTGGTAGTTGGGGAGTAGCAACAATCCTCACAATCACAATCACCACTAGCACCAAAATCTACACATAAAATAATAGCACCAAATTCACATTCCAATATTCAAGCAAAAATATTATGAATGCATGCAAATGCAATATAATGACTTCTCTAAACTAAGCAAGACAAGTCAAATAGTACTGAACACAAAACCAATTATTTCTAGTATAAATAAACTTATATTTGCTTTAAAACCATTTTCTAAATAATTTATATAGTCAAAATAAGCCTATATTTAATTCTGCAAATAAAACCAATTTTACAGAAGCAAAATACAAATTCAAGACCACAGTAATGTAGGATTTATTTTTCTAAATCCAATGGTATCTCATTTGCATTTTTTGGATAAACATAACAAAAGATATGAATTTTACAAGTTTGAATCTCTAATAGATATAAAAACAGATTTTAAATCAAAACCCTAGACACATGGCTATGTCTGATTGGCCCGTACCGGTTCGGTTGGATCGATCATCCAGAGCCATAGGATTTAAGTGATAACGCACGGGCCAGATCTAAACGTACCCATTCGTTAAGTGATCTAATCAGATCCACTGGATCTGGATCTAACGGCTATCGTGCACGCGACCAAAGTCTGGCGGCGCTAGCGACGGCTACGCGGCGGCAGCGCTCTAGCGGCGATGCTCCGACGATTGCAGAGGGGGCTGGGGGTTGCGGTGATGCTTACCAGACTCGCGAGATCATGAGGAAGCTCAACGTGTCGCTGGCGTGGGCAGGGGCGTGCTGCGGTGGCCGGGAGAGCTCGTCGGAAACCTTGCTGGCATCAGGCACGACTTGACGGAGACGACGACGACGTTCCAGGCCTCCCTAGGACAAACAAACAGTATCAGCGCGGGCACAAGGACGAGGCGGACGTCATCGTTTGATCTAGAGGTTGAGGGGTGGTAGCATCTTACCACAATTCCTCGCTAGAGTCGAGGACGGTGTCAAGTGCTCGCGGTGGTTGATGAATCCGACGACCTAGGTCATGAGTAGATGAACCAAGTGTATGAGAAGAAGCGCACGAGCAAGGGAACCACTATAGCATGAACGAGAAGGGGTGGGGTGGACGCGGCTCACCGTAATGTCTCGCCGGAGATGCTCGGGCAGCGGCGTTGCAAGTTGAAATACTAGCAGCCTGGTGGCGGAAAGGGGGCGGTGAGTGAGGGGAAATCTCGCGGTGTGGAGAGTCTTAATTAGGAAGAGGCACGGCGAGAATCTCTCGCTGTATCAATGGCATTTAAGCCGCGCCATCAACGACAGCGACGACGTGGTTCGACGCGGAATTTGGGGAAGAAGGGGTGAGCTGGCACGGGGCCACAGGCCAGTGCATGTGGTGTAGGGGCTGCGCGCGTGAGAGAGAGGGAAGAGGGGGAAACGTTTGGGTGGGCTCGTGGGCTACTTCTGTCACTGGGCCGAATTCGTAGCGCTGGCCTTTTCTTTTTCCTTTCTCTTTTTATTTTTCTATTTTATTTTCAGGAAACAATTTCAAACCAAATTCAAATAAGTTTGAATTAAAACCACCTCTGGATTTTTGTAGTGTGATCCAAGTATTCAAACATGTGGCAAACATACTTGTTTACTCAATTACACTTAGGTCCTTTGAAAATAAAAATAAAACCAAGCCTCATATGATATATAAACCATAGGCATATAATTCGTTTTATTTGATTTTTGATTTGAAAGTTTTTGTGCAAGCCAAGAATGCCATGAGTGCATGAATGAAATGCAAGCTTTTGTAATTCATGAATTTTGGGATGTTACAGAGAGGAAGTAGGTTTACTGACTCAACTTGAAAATAGGAGAAAGGTCCCTTCATATAGGGTAGCAGGGATTAAAAGTCATAAAGAGCTTCCAAAACATTGTGGTACTTACTAGCTTTGAGCCCTCATTGCCCCTATCATAGGCATCTTGATATGACTAAGGTTAAAGTGCACAAAGATGGAGTATATGCTTGACGAAATATAAGTTGGTAATCTCATGTCCCTTGAATATGAGGGCCACTTCTCATGCTACTCATCTTTGGTCACCGGTAAGTTCTTGTCATTGTAAGTACATGCGTATAATAGAGAACCGCCAACGGGGTACCCCTTGCACATGGTACAGGAGCTATCCCATAACCAAAATGACAAGGCAAGCATACAATGAGCATCTCAGTGATCTTTTTATTTACTATATGCATAGCTTTTTTATTGAGGATGCTTCATAGATAGCTCACTATGGTGATGCTGCAAGTTTCCACCATGATTAGGCATGGCTTAGTGTCACATCCCAAGATTTTCCAAATCTTGTTATGTGAAAAAAATAAATGAATAAAATAAAACTTTGTTGATTTTCAGGGTGAGAAGAAACTTTTTGATTCCAATTGGAAACCTTCAAACCTGTTTGATCAAACAAATCCTAAAGGGATTTGAAAAGATAAACAATTAATAAAGAAAATTTTAAATAAGTAGAAATACTATTTTTGGATCTTTTAATAAAAAAAGATTTGGTTCTCAAATGAAAAGGTAGAAATATAAATAAGGATTATTTTATAGAGCCAAATTAAACCTTGGCCAAACTTTTGAAATAAAATGTTTTGCTTTGACTAAAAGAGTAAAGGTTTATTTAAATAAAATAATAAGAGTTTATTAATAAACCAATTTTATTAAAATAAAGGTTTTACCATTATTAATTAAACATTAAAACTTGTTAAATTATTTTAAACAAGTTTTCCAAGTATTTTATATTTTCAAATAAAACGTACTGATTTGGTTTTGATATTATTTAGATTGCAAATGGAGAGTTTAATAAAACAAAACTTATTTGAATTAATAATCAAGGTCTATTTATTTAATTATTAATGGACCCTAAAAAGAATAAAAATATTTTCTATTTTGGACTTTGATTTGTATTGATAAACAGAACTAAACTCAATACAAAGTGTGGTGAAAGTTTGATTGATTTGAATGTTTGAATTGTTTGATTGAATTTCAAAATAGAAAATCAAATGGAAAAAGGAAAAGATTCAGTACAAAAAAAGAGAAACAAACAGCCAACCCTTACGGCCCAAAGAAGCCCAGCTCGGTAACCCCCCCACGCTGGGCGAATCGTTTTCCACGAAAACCCACCCGCGCAGACACCGACGAGTGGACCCCTCTCCCTCTCTCCCTTTCTCGCTGACAAGCATGTCCCACAGAGCCACCTCAGCGTCGTCTTCCCCCTGATCACGTCGCCCTGCCGTTGCAGCCATTTACTCCGGTGATCAATTCGCGTTAACAGCGGCCATCACTCCCCCTGCAATCACGCGTAGATAACCGCCCGCTCCCCCTCTACCTTTCCCCTCACTCGCCTCTCCCTCTCTGCCCTCAGGCTGAGCGAATCGAGAGCTCCAACCTCTCTTCCTCCGACAGTTTCCCCGGCCAATTCTGGCGAACCACTGCCGCCCCTTGCCTCCTCAACCACACTAGCTTGCTCTCCATCCTCAGGCGTTCCTCCCTGCACCCTCGGCTTGACCGCGCTTGACCCATAGCGCCGGCAACAAGGACCACCTGAGAGCCACCGCCTGCAAGCAACTCCGGCGACTTCCCCCTGGTAAGCCAGACCACCCCGAGCCCTCTCAATCATACTCGCGTGAACACCACACTCGCCCGCGTCTAACTGTGTCCTTGTTTTGCCTCGGAGTGAACAGCAGCGTCGCCCTCGACGACCTCCAGAGCTGCCTGACGCCGCCACCCACTCCGGCGAGGAATCCTCGTCGCGTCTGAGCGCCCCTTGCCAAGCCGACCACGCGTTAAGCATCACCTCGACCTAGCGAGCACGGTGAGCACCCCCGTTTCCTTCTTTGCTTCCTGTAGCCGCCGCAATGCCGCTAGCCGAGCATCGCCGCCGTCTGCCGCCACGCAGCGCCCCAGGCAATGGTCAAACTCATCTGCACCGTTAGATTTAGATCCGACGTGTAGAAACAGATGACTTAACAAAGGGGTACGAGTTGATCAGCGCCATGCGTTGTAACTTAAATCCTGCGGTCCAGAGAGGCTGATCCGCACGAAGCGGTACCGCCCAATAAGAACACGCCACGTGGCCAGACTCAGGATTAAAAACAGAGATAGATTCTATTAGATTTGCAAATTGAAAAATCCATAACTTTAGTTCTACATGTCCAAATTTTGCAAACTTTATATCAATGGATTCAGAAAAGCAAGCCCTAGCCAACCATGCCCTTTGTTTAGTAAAAAGTTTCTGTTAAATTGTTTGTTTTTGCAGAAACTTGTGTATGCTTGTTTAGGATATAAAATTTATACCAAAATGATTTTTGGGTTGAAATCTTTGCAAAATGGTTTGTTGTGAACCTACTGACCCTAGGAAACAACTCATGGATTTCAAAATGTATTTTGTGAAGATTAGGATTGAATAATTGAATTAGCTCATTTCTAGTCAAAATAAAAACATTGATTTTGTTATGGAAATGATTTTTGAGTTAAACCTTTGGGAAATAATTTAATTCAAAGCTACTGACCCTAAACACCAAGTTTTGTGAATTAACAACTTATTTGGTGAACAAAATAAAAATTGTTGCTTTGCTAAAAACATTTTCCACCACATAAAATAATGGTTTGATTTAAAAATGGTTTATAGATAAAACCCTTTTGCAAATGGTTTTGCCACTTTAGAAAATGACCACCTTGAACCTTACAATGTATAGATCCTAGTAGAAACCACCTTTGCAAATAAAACTAGCTTTTGCATGCTTGCATGCATGACCTTGTTTCTATTATTTTATGTGTGTTAAATTGTTTGTTTATGATTGGAATGCTAGTTGAATCTATGTTTGCTTGATTGATTTGTAGTGAAGTTAGAAGAGTGTGATATTAGCAAGATCAATAAGTGAACCAACATCCTCTACCAAAAAGGCAAGTGACACTATCATCCAAGTCCTACTATTTTCATTACACTTAGTGGATTTTGAAACATGCATGATAAGGAATACTATATTTTGCTATGCTAAATCCTAATAGGATACCCTTATACATTCCTTAGTGAAAACAATGTAGTTGTAAAATGCTTAGCCCTGCTATATATTTTGAGAAAGGATACATGTTGAGTTTATGAGAAGGATTGAAAAGACTTGTGTTTTATATAATAAAACAAGTACTCAATGAACCACCTGGGTGGACAAGGATACTCAAGTTTTGGACAAGGTGGCAACAAGAGGAACCATGTTTATATGGCAATCTCTTTTTGTTGTGCACTAGAAGAAAACCACCCAGGGACTTAGAGATTGAACATGTTTCTCGTACAGTGGCTTACGTGTCAGCCACATGCTAAATGGGCACTGGCTTAGTCAATTACATTGTGGAAGACCCATGCATTGGCCTCTTCAGGTTACTGGAATGAGGGAACTAGGAACCCTACATTGGTGCCTGAAGACAAGCTAGCATTATGTATGGGAGGACCCTATGGAAAGACTTCGTCACATTCTCAATCTGCCAGTACTCCATCTTGGTGAGTACTTATCTAGCGGCCACTGGTGGCAACAAGATGAGATTGTGTCATGTGGGTAAAGTGTACAACTTCTGCAGAAGATGAAAATCTAAGTACTTAGCCGTGTCCCCGGTTATGGACATTACTGAGCAACTAAGGCCTGAAGCTATGGGAAATCTCGACATTCCAATTTCTAAAAGTAAAACTTGAAAGTGACAACAAGAGACTTGAAGCACTTGGTGGATTCCAAGGAGTTTAGAAAGATTTGACAAAAGATCAAAACCATTTTGAAAAGATAGGATAAAACTATATTGCTTTCTGCAAATGAGCCTAAACCCCACTTAGCCAAATATGCATGTATTGATAGGATCCACTTATATTCTACATAGTAGTGAAACTTGCCAATACAATTCAAATGTATTGACCCTTGTGGCTGTAACTTGTAATGTTGCAGGTTGGTTTGGTGTTAGTGAAGTTTATTGATTAGGATTACAAGTCTACAACCAACATGTTTGCCTGTGGCACTTTGAAGATGAAGGACTCCATGCTTATAGATATTCTGCTGCAATGTAATGTAATAGCCAAATGAGCTATGTAAGATGTAATAAAATTATGTTATTCCTGGTTATAAAGTTGTATTATGACCTTTGTTTCTTGATATTACATCTTAACTGTGGATGCTAGCTATTGATCCAGGGACTAGCATTGTAAACACAGGGATCTCTACCTTATTAAAGGTTGGGACCTCTACACTTAGGCTAGCGGCCTAGGCGTTTCTCTAACACAAAATACAGACTCCATGGACTTACAAGTTCCCTCTTTATTTCACACCGTTGACATCCATAGACAAAAGATCACGATATCAACTAAGTACAAAGTACAGGTGCAATGTTGAAAACGTTCCCCGTGACAACACGGTTCTGCTAATTCCAACGTATAAATGCAAGCATATACAAATTCGATGACACAATGGTTGGGCAAAGAAATAAAGTGTGCCATCAAGTTCGTGAGAGCTTTACTAAGTAGTTTTCACATAACAAATTACTTTTTAATTCGAAAGGTAGATGAAGCTTGAGAATTTGCTTGGAATAGAAAAAGCTACTAGGTAGATATGGTGGAGACAAGTGGCATAGGTTTTGGTTCAAAGGGATTGGAAACATGAGAAGTACGCCTTCTCAAAACAGGTTTTTGGCTAGAAAGGTTGGGTAGCAAGCAAGAGAGTTGAAAGATACAAGCAAACATACAAGTAACAAAGACAAACATGCAATCTTCCTTGAAGACACAAAAGATCTTAAATAAATAATACTAAGCTTATGAGCCAACAAGAAAGAAAACAAATGATACAAAATACCTGTAAGCTTTTTCTCTTTTTCTTTCAAACCTCAAAAGGTATTGCTACTGACCAGAACTTGGGTTGCCAAAACCAATTTAGATCCACTTGATGATCCCAAAGTGATGCCAATACTGATCAACAAGATCCATCATATAATAGAGATTGCAAACTAAAATAAGAACTGCAAAAAGTAAAAGATGAGACTTCTCATTAATATTCCAATAAAGGCACTCACACCAAGGGATACATAGATAATCAACTAAAGGAGAGATACTTCCACATGCAAACCAAACTATAAGATAACTTCTCTACCAAAGATATGAATCCACTAAAAAGGTAAAAGATAAAAGTTGATGGTAGTGATACCGCGACACTCCCCCAAGCTTGGAACAAGCCAAGGGGATGCCAAACCTGATGACGAATTACTCCTTCGGTGGTGGTGGTGTTCCCTTTTCATCATAAAACATCCAAGGCAAAGGTTCCCCATCCAAAAAGGATGTCCTTGTCTCTGCAATCCTGAAACTAGCTACAGAGCTTATGCGATCAATTCTAGCCTCACACTCACAGTTTTTATTTTGTATGTCGTAGAGCTGTGCTTGTAATTGGTTGGTGGTCTGAAGGAGCGAGAATATTTCTTCTCGGAGCTCAGCCACCTCCTCCTCGTGTTTGTCGATGAGTTCTGAACTTATCTTGTGAATAACATCCACTTCGCGTTCCGCCATCTTCTTGTACCTGAAAACCTCCTGCTCCAATGCTTCCATCCTTTCTTCCAGACTTCCTTCTCCCTTGGGGCCTTGAACTTCTTTCATCTGTACCTTCCCATCTTTGAGAATCAGCTCCTTGGGATGGATCTTCAACTCATACATGTATGGGTTGAGGACATCGGCAGATGAATCCTCCATGGGTGATCCAGAGGAAGACATTGTAGCTCCAAAACTGAGAATTTGCCTGACAGAAACAGATTGAAACAAAAACACGACAAGAACTCAATGCAAGAACCTCGGGGAATCCAGGGGGTTATATATTATGAAGTTTCAAAGCAAAAGGAAGGTTTTGACATGGAAACAAGGCGGAGTCGAACCTCAGGGAAGGCACACCCCCTCCAGGCGCGGGGCAAGGTGGGCCCGCGCCTAGGGTGGGTTTGGCCACCCCAACCTCCGGTTCCTCCTCTGTTCCGTCTCGTAACTTCCCTTATGTATTAAAAACATTAGAAATATAAAAAGATTGGGGTTTCACGAACCTTCTGTTTTCACCACTTTTACCTATTCATGGACAAACTCTGCAGTTTCTGGTGTTTGGCTTTTGATAAATTCTTCTGGAGTCACCATTTTAATAACATCCACATCTTCATTATAAGAATCTCCAGAAATATAATGTTTTAGTCTTTGACCATTAACCACCTGTGTTGTGTCATCCTTTAGAGAAGAAATTTTGATGGCACCTGAATGGTACACTTCCTTGATGACAAAAGGTCCTTCCCATTTTGAGAGTAGTTTCCCTGCAAAAAATCTGAGACGAGACCTATACAAAAGAACTTTCTCACCAACATGGAACTCCCTTTTGAGAATTCTCCTATTATGCCATCTTTTTCCTTTTTCCTTAAAAAGCCTAGTATTTTCATAAGCTTCACCTCTCCACTCATCTAGATTACTTAAGTCGAGCAGTCTTTTCTCAATTGCAAGTCTAAAATCTCTATTCAACTCTTGCACTGCCCAATAAGCTTTGTTTTCTAATTCTAAAGGTAAGTGACAAGCTTTCCCATAGACCATTTTGTAACGAGACATCCCCATAGGATTTTTATACATAGTTCTATAAGCCCACAAAGCGTCATTCAACTTTTAGCCCAATTTTTTCTAGATCTATTGACAGCCTTTTGCAAGATAGATTTAATTTCCCTATTGGAAAGTTCTACTTGCCCACTAGTTTGGGGGTGATAAGTTGAAGCAATTCTATGGTTTACATAATACTTAGCGAGATTTTTTCTAAATCCCCCATGAATAAAATGAGAGCCTCCATCAGTCGTGAGATATCTAGGCACACCAAACCTAGGAAAAATGACATCCTTAAGAATTTTCAAAGAGGTCTTACCATCAGCACTATTTGTAGGTATGGCTTCTACCCACTTTGTAACATAGTCGATAACAACAAGAATATGAGTGCACCCTTTTGAAGGGGGAAAAGGTCCCATAAAGCCAAATCCCCAACAATCAAAAGGTTCAATAACAAGAGAATAATTCATAGGCATTTCATTGCGTCTAGAAATGTTACCTACTCGTTGACATTCATCACATGATAAGACAAACTTCCTTGCATCTTTGAAAAGGGTAGGCCAATAAAATCCAGATTGTAAAACCTTCTGTGTAGTCCTATCCCCTGCATGATGTCCTCCATAAGCACTGCCATGACATTTTCTCAATATCTCTTGTTGTTCAAATTCTGGAACACATCTTCGCATAATGCCATCTACTCCTTCTTTATATAAGTGTGGGTCATCCCAAAAGTAATGCCTTAGATCATAAAAGAATTTCCTTCTCTGCTAAGCTGTGAAGGTTGGAGGCAAATACTTGGAAACAATAAAGTTAGCATAATCAGCATACCAAGGACTCTCATGTGGACTTACCCTTATTGCAGCCAACTACTCATTTGGAAAACTATCATTAACAGGCAATGGGTCAAAAAAATGTTTTCCAAATGAGATAAATTGTCGGCAATAGTATTTTCAGCTCCTTTCCTATCTACAATATGCATATAAAACTTGTAAAAGAAAAACCCACCTGATAAGTCTAGGCTTAGCGTCCTTCTTTGTCATAAGGTACTTGATAGCAACATGATCAGTATGAATAGTAACCTTTGAATCAACAATATAAGGTCTAAACTTATCACATGCAAAGATTACAGCTAAGAACCGCTTTTCAGTAGTAGCATAATTCTTTTGAGAAGCATCTAGAGTCTTGCTAGCATAATGAATAACATTCAACTTCTTATCAACATGTTGCCCAACGACAGCACCCACAGCAAAATCACTAGCATCACACATAATTTCAAAAGGTAAACTCCAATCAAGTGGTTGAACAATAGGAGCAGTTGTCAAAGCTTTCTTCAAAGTTTCAAAAGCTTCCTTACAATCATCATGAAAAACAAAAGGTACATCTTTTTGAAGAAGATTAGTAAGGGGCTTCCAAATTTTGGAGAAATCTTTAATAAACCTCCTATAGAAACCAGCATGACCAAGGATACTATGAATACCTTTAATATCTCTAGGGCAAGGCATATTCTCAATTGCTTCAATTTTGGCTCTGTCCACTTCAATGCCTCTTTCAGAGATCTTGTGTCCAATAACAATCCCTTCATTAACCATGAAATGGCATTTCTCCCCATTAAGAACAAGGTTGGTTTCTTCACATCTCTGCAAAACTTTATCAAGGTTGTGCAAATAGTTATCAAAAGAAGTTCCATAGATGGAAAATTGTCCATGAAAACCTCCACAATTTCTTCACAAAAACCATGAAAGATAGCAGACATACATCTCTGAAAGGTAGCAGGAGCATTACATAAACCAAAAGGCATGCACATGTAAGCATAAGTACCATAAGGACAAGTGAAAGTAGTTTTCTCTTGGTCTTGTTCTTTCACAGCAATTTGAGAAAACCCAGAATAACCATCAAGAAAACAAAAGTGAGTCTTTTTGGACAACATCTCAAGCATTTGATCAATAAAGGGCAAAGGATAATTATCTTTCTTAGTAACTTTATTAATCTTTCTAAAATCAATGCACATTCTATACCCTACCACTAATCTTTGGGGTATAAGCAACCAATTGAATGTCAGCAATAGGATAAATAATACTAGCATCAAGGAGTTTTTAATACCTCATTTATTACCACATCCTTCATCTTAGGATTCAGACGATGTTGGTGCTCAACAACTGGTTTGGCATCAGGTTCTATATTAATAGCATGCTGACATATAGTAGGAGAAATTCCTTTTAAATCATTAAGAGTATAACCTATAGCTCCTCGGTGTTTCTTCAGTATATCCAATAACCTTTCTTCTTCTTTTCCTGAAAGTTTAGAACTAATAATAAGAGGATATACTTTCTTATTATCAAGATAAGCATATTTAAGATCATCAGGTAAAGGTTTTAATTCCAAAACAGGGTCCTCTTTAGGTGGTAGTGTGGTTACCAAGTCTTCCACAGGTAGATTATGCTTAAGTTGCTCCCGCTGACGAAGGAAAACCTCGTCAATCTCATTTCTTTCCTTCATGAAGACATCACTTTCATGATCTTCCATAAACTGCCGCAAGGCATTGTTAGGAGCAAGAGAAATAGCATAAAGTTGTTCAACCCTGAAATCATCATTAGGTAGTTCATTTTCATAAGGAGTTTTGGAAAATTTGGAAAAATTGAACTCCTAAGACTCTCCATCAAACTTAGTCAAAAAAATTCCTTCCTACAATCTATAATAGCCCCACAAGTATTCAGGAAGGGTCTACCAAAGATAATAGGATAGGTTTTACTAGCTTCTTTACCAAGTACTAGAAAATCAGCAGGATATTTAATCTTACCACAAAGGACCTCCACATCTCTTACAATTCCAATGGGGCAAACTTGCTCTCTATTGGCAAGGTGAATAACCACATCAATGTCCTCAAGCTCACAAGGACCAATTTCATGCATAATTTTCCTGTAAAGCTCATAAGGAATAACACTAGAACTAGCACCAATATCACATAAACCATAATAGCTATGATTACCAATTCTAACCGAAAGCACAGGGACACTAGTTTTTCTAGCTTTTTTAGGATGAGAAACAATATTAGTAGCATCTTCACAGAAGACAATATGCTCATCCTCTATATTTCTAGTGACAAGATCTTTCACAATAGCTACCACATGCTCAATATCAATGAGCTCATCAGGCTCCACAGTTTTCTTTGCACTTTTACTAACCACATTAGCTATAATGGAATGTTCCCTTACCTTAGCAGGAAAAGGGATTTTCTCCACATAAGGTTCAGGCAAAATAGGATCAATAGTACAAACCTCTATGCTAGCAGGAACATGGGTGACAATGTATTTATAAGGAGCATGGTACTTGTCCCACTCTTTCTTGGGAATTTCAATATAAGAGGCAAAGGCATTAAAACATTTTGCAAGAACTTGAGGATCAAGACCAAATTCATTACTAATATCACGGAAGTCATCGGTTCCCATAAAAGATTTAATGCATTCATAATCACAGTTTATACCTGACTTTCTTCCTTTGTCATTCTCCCAAGCTTTAGTGTTCTCTTGAATATGGTCTAGTAGATCCCATTTAGCTTCTTCCTTCATACGTGTGAATGATCCAGCACAAGAAGCATCTAGTAAATCTTTATCATGAAGAGAAACCTGTCATATCCCAAGATTTTTCAAATCTTGTAATGTGAAAAATAAATGAATAAAATAAAACTTTGTTTGATTTTCAGGGCCAGAAGAAACTTTTTGAATCCAATTGGAAACCTTCAAACCAATTTGGGTCAAATAAATCCTAAAGGGATTTTAAAAGATAAACATTTAATAAAAGAAAATAAAATATTTTGGGAACTATTATTTTGGATCTTTAAATAAAAGGATTTGGTTTTAAAAAGAAAAGGAAAGATTTTAAATAAGAAATTCTTTTACAAAGCCAAATTAAAACTTGGCCAAGTCTTTAAAAACAAAATATTTCTATTTAGGAAAATAAATGAAAATTTGTTTAAATAAATAAAAAGGATTTAATATCCAAGTTTTATTAATAAAGGTTTTACTATTTCCAAAACATCAAAACCTATTTATTTGTTTAAAATAAGTTTCCAAGTATTTTATATTTCCAAATAAAACCTACTGGTTTGGTTATGAAAATAAATAAGGAGTATTTAAATAAAACAAATCCTATTTTGATTTATTAAAACAAGGTCTATTTATTTAATTAATAATGGACCCTAAAATAAAATTATTATTTTGATTTTTGGAATTATGGTTTATGTTGCTGAACAGAACCAAATTCAAAGTTACAAAGTTTGGTGATTGTTTGAATTTATTTGAATGTTGTTTGGTTGTTTGAATTTCAAAACAGAATTTGGAAATAGAAAAAGGTTTCAGGAAGAAAAAAATAAGGATTTGCTCAACCCAACCAGCAGCCCAGCAAGGCCCAAGTCGCAGCCCACTTCCACTCCCGCGGCGAAACGTTTTTCACCCCGAACCGCACCCGCTGAGCGAATGACTGGTGGACCCTCCCCTCACTCCCTTTTCCACTGACCAGCCGACCCCACTCTCCTGTTCATCATCCTCACCCCGCACTAATTCCTCCTCGCCGTTTCCTGCCTTAACGCCGGCGATCAAATTCGCAATAACCACGACCATTACTCCCCCTGCGACCACGCAGTATTAAACGCATGTGTCTTCTCCTCCTTTCCCCTCTGTCGCCATAACCAACACGCCACCAGGCTATCCAAATTTCGCTCAACACCACCCTCTGCTCCGACGAGGTTCGGTGACGATTCCGTCGACTCAGCGCCGCCCCTTGCCTCATTGACCACGCACATACATTCCCCACCTTCTGGCGCATCTGTTCGTGCCTCTCGTTCAACCACGGGCGCCCCAGAAAGCCGTCTTCGACAAGCTCTGAGCGCCGCCGCGTCTGTCTTCTACTCCGGCGAGTTCCCCAGGTAGAATCCGACCGCCCCTCTGCTTCTCGATCATGCGAGCATATTCGCCTTGGTCTTACGCACCTAACCATGCCCTCTGTTTTTCTTCTCGTGATCTGTAGCGACGACTCCGACCACGACCAGGACCACCCGACGTTGTTCTCTACTCCGGCGAGCAATCGCTGCTGTTCTAGGACGCCCCTTGCCACGCCGACCACACGACAAGCATCACCACGTACTCGCGATCACGGTGAGCATTCCCACCTCGATCTTTGCTTCCTAGAACCACCGCTAGCACCTCGCCTGGCTGTGCGCCGCCGCTAGCCACCGTCGGCGCCGCTCGCGTTTGGTCAAGCAAACCAGCACCGTAGGATCGTGATCTAACGCACATGATAGATCCACTTAACAGCGAATGGGTACTCGTCCTGTGCCGTGCGATCTATTTAGATCCAACGTACGGCAGAGCCGATCCGGCCGAACCGGTACCAACCAGTAGCGTTGTGACGCGTGGTCAGTTCTTATTTAAAACAGAAGTTTAAAATCAGATTAGTTTGTGATTTTGAAACTCTTGTAACTTTTGATCCACACGTCCAAATTTCACAAATTTGATATCGTTGGAATCAGTGGAACAAGCCCTAGCCAACCATGCCTTTTGTTTAGAAAATAGTATCTGTTAGATGGTTTGTTTTTGCAAAAGCTTTTGTATGCTTGTTTAGAATAGAAAAATGATTCAAAAATATTTTTGAGTTTGAAACCATGGCAAAGTGGTTTATTGTGAACTTACTGACCCTAGGAACCAACCCATAGTTTTGAAAATGAATTTGGTGGAGTCTAGGATGGACTAATTAGTTTAGCCCATTTCTAGCCATTTAAAAATAAAGGTTTTGTCATGAAAATGTTTTTGGAGTAAAAACTTTGGGAAAATGATTTGGACCAAACCTACTGACCCTAAACACCAAGTTTTGGGAAACAACAACTTATTTGGTGAACCACTTAAAATTGTTGTTTTGATAAAAATGTTTTTCACCACATAAAATGATGAATGGATTTAAAAATGGTTTTTAGACAAAACCCTTTTGCAAATGACTTTGCCACTTTGGAAAATGACCACTTTGAACCTTACAAAGTTTAGAAGCCTAGTGGAGACCATCTTTGCAAATAGAACCATCCCTTGCATGCTTACATGCATGACTTAGATCCCATTGTTTTATGTGAGTGAATTGTTTGATTGATTATTGGTTTGGAATGCTTGTTGATATTGTGTTTGCTTGATTGATTGTAGTGAAGTTAGAAAAGTGTGAGACTAGCAAGATCAAGGAGTGAACCAACATTCCCTACCAAAAGGCAAGTTACACTATCATCTAAAAGTCCTACTATTTTCATTATACTTAGTGGATTTTGAAACATGCATGAAAATAATTTCTGTACTTATGCTATGCTAAATCCTAATAGGATACCCTATACATTCATTAGAGAAAACAATGTAGTTGTTACATGCTTAGCCATGCTATTTTGAAAAGAGACACATGTTGAGATTTTATGAAATTGAGAAAAGGACTTGTGATTTTATATAATAAAACAAGGACTCAATGAACCACCTGGGTGGCCAAGGATACTTTAAGTTTTGGAGAAGGTGGCAACAAAAGGGAACCATGTCTATGGCAATCTCTTTGTGTTGTGCTCCAAAGGAAACCACCCAGGAAACTTAGAGATTGAACATGTTTCTCCAATTGTGGCTTTCGTGTGCAACCACATGCTATTATGGCTCTGGCTTAGTCAACTACATTGGGAAGACCCATGCATTGTCTTCAGTCTTGGACATGGGGACCTGAATCCTACATGGGTGCTGAAGACAAGCTAGCAATGGTGTATGGGAGGACCCTTTGAAAGACTTCACATTCTCAATCTGCCAGTACTCCATCTTGGTGAGCACTAATCCAGTGGCCACTGGTGGCAACAAGATGGGAGTGTGACATGTGGGTAAAGTGTGCAACTTCTGCAGAAGATAATCTAAGTACTTAGCCGTGTACCCGGTTATGGACAATACTGAGCAACTAAAGTTTGAAGCTATGGGAAATCTCGACATTCCAATTTCTAAAATAAAAACTTGATGCACTTGGGGGTACCAAGGAGCTCAAGGGATTTTGATAAAACTTGATGCACTTGGGGTTACCAAGGAGCTCAAGAGATTTGATAAAACTTGATGCACTTGGGGTTACCAAGGAGCTCAAGAGATTTTGTTGAAAACTTGATACACTTGGGGTTACCAAGGTGTGCAAGGAGATTTTTTTAACAACTTAAAACACTTGGGCTTCGCCAAGGGATTTTCAAGGATTTGATCAAAGATGGAAACCATTTTGAAAGATAGGATAAACTATTGCTTATGCAAATGAGCCTTAAACCCTAATTAGCCAAATGTGCATGTAATGATAGGATCCACTTATATCCTGCAAAGTAGTGAAACTTGCCAATACTATTCCAAAGTATTGACCCTTGTGGCTGTAACTTGTAATGTTGCAGGTTTGATTGTTTTTAGTGAAGATTGATTGATTAGGATTACAAAGTCTACAACCAACATATGCCTGTGGCACTTTGAAGATGAAGGACCCCATGCTTATAGTTATTCCGCTGCAATGTAATGTATTAGCCAAATGAGCTAAGTAAAGATGTAATAAAATTATGTTATTCCTGGTTATAAAGTTATATTATGACCTTTGTTTCTTGATATTACATCTAAACTGTGGATGCTAGCTATTGATCCAGGGACTAGCATTGTAAACACAGGGGACACCACCTGATGTTAATAAAGGATGGGACACTCCCTCTACAGATGGTATCAGAGCATTGTGTTGCCTGCAGGATTTGTAAACCTAGGATTGGACAAAAACCCTTAGAAAATAGGAGTTGTATTTGTTCCAAAAACTTATTTACAAACAAACTTGTAAACTCTTTCCTCCACCATTTTAATTTTGATTCTACATCTCTTCTATTTCAACTTGATGGAAAAACCTACCCCATGGACAAAGACTACACCATGTGCAAAGGACTTCTTCAACACTTTCAACTCTAATGACTTCAACTTCTTCAACTCTAATGACTTCAACTTCTTCAACTCTAATGACTTCAACATCTTCAGCATATTCACCAAGGACTTCCAACTTGGATATCACTAAGGACTACATGTGAGACAAGGAAATCTTACTCAAGATTTAGAGACTAACGGAATGCAAAAGTTGGAAGGATCCCACATCACTTGAAGCTTTGAGACCAAGGAGTTTTTCCCAAAGAAACCATGATCTCATGTAAGAAGAATCAACCAAGAAGGATGGAAAAAAATCACAAGTGAACCATATAGATGGACCACCATATTTTAGTTAAGACCAACCCACCAACTTATGTGGTGTAACAAAAATATTTTGTTGCCTAAGTATGTGCTTGAACTTTGTGTTTGAGTGAAATGTTTTGTTTGTGATTGCATGCACATTGCTTGTGTGAATTGTGATGTGAGTGATTAGAATTGATTCCTTAGAAATATCTTGCCTATTCTAATCTTCCTTCAACCCAAACAGATGACTACTCCAAGAGACTCCAACATCAAGGTTGATGACACCAACACCAACCAAGAGGACAACATGAAAGAGCTCATAGCAACCCAACACCAGTTGAACCAAGTGACAGCTCAGTTCATAGCCAACACCAGTGGAGAAGATCCAACACTACAAGGATTTTTGGAAACTCAAGGCCAACTGATGCTTAAGGTGACTGATCAAATGATCAAGATGGAAGAAAACTATTCCAAGAAAGTTTATGACAACAAGGATGACAGAAATGTTATTCTAGATGGAGCCCCAGCTTGCATTATTTGTGGAGACAAGGATCATACTTCCAAGGAGCATGGAGATCAGAGCCCCAACTGTGAAGAGAAACATCCTGTTGGACAATGTCTCACCTCTCAAGCTACATGTTATCTTTGTGAAGGAAACAACCATGTCCCTATCCAATGCCCCATCTACTCCATTGTGGAACAAAGGAAACAAGAAGGATCCAAGTCTACCAAGAAGGTTGATGACAAAGGAAAAGGACCACTTATACCTCCAAACAAAACAACCCAATTCAAAGGACCAAAGAAACCCAAAAAGCAAAAGGAGGACAAAAGCCATGTGCAATGTCATAAATGCAAAGAAATGGGACACTATTCTGGTGAATGCCTAGAGAACCAGAAGAATAAGGAAATTGGCCAAGTGGTGTGCAACAACTGCAAAGAGCTAGGCCATTATGTGGCAACTTGTCCACAAGAGCTACGTAAAGAACTCAAGGATATCCACTGTTTCAACTGCAAGAACCCAGGACATTATGCAAGCAACTATCCAGAAAAGATGAAGAACAAGTTGAACAAACCTATGGAGAAACTCAACCTTGGCCCATGAGTCAAGCATGGAAACTAAGGACACAATGCAAATGTTTGCTTAGAAAAGTTTCCCAGGATCCCAAGAAGGACAATATGTAATTTTTGTTTGAAAATTTTTAAGGGTGGTAGTACCCTAGTTGTTTTGAGCCTACTTGTAACCCTAGCCTTCCCAAATCTCGGGACGAGATTTATTTTAAGGGTGGTAGCCTGTCACATCCCAAGATTTTTCAAATCTTGTAATGTGAAAAATAAATGAATAAAATAAAACTTTGTTTGATTTTCAGGGCCAGAAGAAACTTTTTGAATCCAATTGGAAACCTTCAAACCAATTTGGGTCAAATAAATCCTAAAGGGATTTAAAAAGATAAACATTTAATAAAAGAAAATAAAAGATTTTGGGAACTATTATTTTGGATCTTTAAATAAAAGGATTTGGTTTTAAAAAGAAAATGAAAGATTTTAAATAAGAAATTATTTTACAAAGCCAAATTAAAACTTGGCCAAGTCTTTAAAAACAAAATATTTCTATTTAGGAAAATAGATGAAAATTTGTTTAAATAAATAAAAAGGATTTAATATCCAAGTTTTATTAATAAAGGTTTTACTATTTCCAAAACATCAAAACCTATTTATTTGTTTCAAATAAGTTTCCAAGTATTTTATATTTCCAAATAAAACCTACTGGTTTGGTTTTGAAAATAAATAAGGAGTATTTAAATAAAACAAATCCTATTTTGATTTATTAAAACAAGGTCTATTTATTTAATTAATAATATTTTGATTTTTCGAATTCTGGTTTATGTTGCTGAACAGAACCAAATTCAAAGTTATAAAGTTTGGTGATTGTTTGAATTTATTTGAATGTTGTTTGGTTGTTTGAATTTCAAAACAGAATTTGGAAATAGAAAAAGGTTTCAGGAAGAAAAAAATAAGGATTTGCTCAACCCAACCAGCAGCCTAGCAAGGCCCAACTCGCAGCCCACTTCCACTCCCGCGGCGAAATGTTTTTCACCCCGAACCGCACCCACTGAGCCAATGACTGGTGGAACCTCCCCTCACTCCCTTTTCCACTGACCAGCCAACCCCACTCTCCTGTTCATCGTCCTCACCGCGCGCTAATTCCTCCTCGCCGTTTCCTGCCTTAACATCGGCGATCAAATTCGCAATAACCACGACCATTACTCCCCCTGCGACCACGCAGTATTAAACGCCTGCGTCTTCTCCTCCTTTCCCGTCTGTCGCCATAACCAACACGCCACCAGGCTATCCAAATTTCGCTCAACACCACCCTCTGCTCCGACGAGGTTCGGTGACGATTCCGTCGACTCAGCGCCGCCCCTTGCCTCATTAACCACGCACATACATTCCCCACCTTCTGGCGCATCTGTTCGTGCCTCTCGTTCAACGCGGCGCCCAGAGCCTTCGACAAGCTCTGAGCGCCGCCGCGTCTGTCTTCTACTCCGGCGAGTTCCCTAGGTAGAATCCGACCGCCCCTCTGCTTCTCGATCATGCGAGCATCTTCGCCTTGGTCTTACGCACCTAACCATGCCCTCTGTTTTTCTTCTCGTGATCTGTAGCAACGACTCCGACCACGACCAGGACCACCCGACGTTGTTCTCTACTCCGGCGAGCAATCGCTGCTGTTCTAGGACGCCCCTTGCCACGCCGACCACACGACAAGCATCACCACGTACTCGCGATCACGGTGAGCATTCCCACCTCGATCTTTGCTTCCTAGAACCACCGCTAGCACCTCGCCTGGCTGTGCACCGCCGCTAGCCACCGTCGGCGCCGCTCGCGTTTGGTCAAGCAAACCAGCCCCGTAGGATCGTGATCTAACGCACATGATAGATCCACTTAACAGCGAATGGGTACGCGTCCTGTGCCGTGCGATCTATTTAGATCCAACGTACAACAGAGCCGATCCGGCCGAACCGGTACGAACCAGTAGCGTTGTGACGCGTGGTCAGTTCTTATTTAAAACAGAAGTTTGAAATCAGATTAGTTTGTGATTTTGAAACTCTTGTAATTTTTGATCCACACGTCCAAATTTCACAAATTTGATATCGTTGGAATCAGTGGAACAAGCCCTAGCCAACCATGCCTTTTGTTTAGCAAATAGTATCTGTTAGATGGTTTGTTTTTGCAAAAGCTTTTGTATGCTTGTTTAGAATAGAAAAATGATTCAAAAATATTTTTGAGTTTGAAACCATGGCAAAGTGGTTTATTGTGAACTTACTGACCCTAGGAACCAACCCATAGTTTTGAAAATGAATTTGGTGGAGTCTAGGATGGACTAATTAGTTTAGCCCATTTCTAGCCATTTAAAAATAAAGGTTTTGTCATGAAAATGTTTTTGGAGTAAAAACTTTGGGAAAATGATTTGGACCAAACCTACTGACCCTAAACACCAAGTTTTGGGAAACAACAACTTATTTGGTGAACCACTTAAAATTGTTGTTTTGATAAAAATGTTTTTCACCACATAAAATGATGAATGGATTTAAAAATGGTTTTTAGACAAAACCCTTTTGCAAATGACTTTTCCACTTTGGAAAATGACCACTTTGAACCTTACAAAGTTTAGAAGCCTAGTGGAGACCATCTTTGCAAATAGAACCATCCCTTGCATGCTTACATGCATGACTTAGATCCCATTGTTTTATGTGAGTGAATTGTTTGATTGATTATTGGTTTGGAATGCTTGTTGATATTGTGTTTGCTTGATTGATTGTAGTGAAGTTAGAAAAGTGTGAGACTAGCAAGATCAAGGAGTGAACCAACATTCCCTACCAAAAGGCAAGTTACACTATCATCTAAAAGTCCTACTATTTTCATTATACTTAGTGGATTTTGAAACATGCATGAAAATAATTTCTGTACTTATAATATGCTAAATCCTAATAGGATACCCTATACATTCCTTAGAGAAAACAATGTAGTTGTTACATGATTAGCCATGCTATTTTGAAAAGAGACACATGTTGAGATTTTATGAAATTGAGAAAAGGACTTGTGATTTTATATAATAAAACAAGGACTCAATGAACCACCTGGGTGGCCAAGGATACTTTAAGTTTTGGAGAAGGTGGCAACAAAAGGGAACCATGTCTATGGCTATCTCTTTGTGTTGTGCTCCAAAGGAAACCACACAGGAAACTTAGAGATTGAACATGTTTCTCCAATTGTGGCTTTCGTGTGCAACCACATGCTATTATGGCTCTGGCTTAGTCCACTACATTGGGAAGACCCATGCATTGTCTTCAGTTTACTGGACATGGGGACCTGGAATCCTACATGGGTGCTGAAGACAAGCTAGCAATGGTGTATGGGAGGACCCTTTGGAAAGACTTCGTCACATTCTCAATCTGCCAGTACTCCATCTTGGTGAGCACTAATCCAGTGGCCACTGGTGGCAACAAGATGGGAGTGTGACATGTGGGTAAAGTGTGCAACTTCTGCAGAAGATAATCTAAGTACTTAGCCGTGTACCCGGTTATGGACAATACTGAGCAACTAAAGTTTGAAGCTATGGGAAATCTCGACATTCCAATTTCTAAAATAAAAACTTGATGCACTTGGGGGTACCAAGGAGCTCAAGGGATTTTGATAAAACTTGATGCACTTGGGGTTACCAAGGAGCTCAAGAGATTTGATAAAACTTGATGCACTTGGGGTTACCAAGGAGCTCAAGAGATTTTGTTGAAAACTTGATACACTTGGGGTTACCAAGGTGTGCAAGGAGATTTTGTTAACAACTTAAAACACTTGGGCTTCGCCAAGGGATTTTCAAGGATTTGATCAAAGATGGAAACCATTTTGAAAGATAGGATAAACTATTGCTTATGCAAATGAGCCTTAAACCCTACTTAGCCAAATGTGCATGTAATGATAGGATCCACTTATATCCTGCAAAGTAGTGAAACTTGCCAATACTATTCCAAAGTATTGACCCTTGTGGCTGTAACTTGTAATGTTGCAGGTTTGATTGTTTTTAGTGAAGATTGATTGATTAGGATTACAAAGTCTACAACCAACATGTCTGCCTGTGGCACTTTGAAGATGAAGGACCCCATGCTTATAGTTATTCCGCTGCAATGTAATGTATTAGCCAAATGAGCTAAGTAAAGATGTAATAAAATTATGTTATTCCTGGTTATAAAGTTATATTATGACCTTTGTTTCTTGATATTACATCTAAACTGTGGATGCTAGCTATTGATCCAGGGACTAGCATTGTAAACACAGGGGACACCACCTGATGTTAATAAAGGATGGGACACTCCCTCTACAGATGGTATCAGAGCATTGTGTTGCCTGTAGGATTTGTAAACCTAGGATTGGACAAAAACCCTTAGAAAATAGGAGTTGTATTTGTTCCAAAAACTTATTTACAAACAAACTTGTAAACTCTTTCCTCCACCATTTTAATTTTGATTCTACATCTCTTCTATTTCAACTTGATGGAAAAACCTACCCCATGGACAAAGACTACACCATGTGCAAAGGACTTCTTAAACACTTTCAACTCTAATGACTTCAACTTCTTCAACTCTAATGACTTCAACTTCTTCAACTCTAATGACTTCAACATCTTCAGCATATTCACCAAGGACTTCCAACTTGGATATCACTAAGGACTACATGTGAGACAAGGAAATCTTACTCAAGATTTAGAGACTAAGGGAATGCAAAAGTTGGAAGGATCCCACATCACTTGAAGCTTTCAGACCAAGGAGTTTTTCCCAAAGAAACCATGATCTCATGTAAGAAGAATCAACCAAGAAGGATGGAAAAAAAATCACAAGTGAACCATATAGATGGACCACCATATTTTAGTTAAGACCAACCCACCAACTTATGTGGTGTAACAAAAATATTTTGTTGCCTAAGTATGTGCTTGAACTTTGTGTTTGAGTGAAATGTTTTGTTTGTGATTGCATGCACATTGCTTGTGTGAATTGTGATGTGAGTGATTAGAATTGATTCCTTAGAAATATCTTGCCTATTCTAATCTTCCTTCAACCCAAACAGATGACTACTCCAAGAGACTCCAACATCAAGGTTGATGACACCAACCCAACCAAGAGGACAACATGAAAGAGCTCATAGCAACCCAACACCAGTTGAACCAAGTGACAGCTCAGTTCATAGCCAACACCAGTGGAGAAGATCCAACACTACAAGGATTTTTGGAAACTCAAGGCCAACTGATGCTTAAGGTGACTGATCAAATGATCAAGATGGAAGAAAACTATTCCAAGAAAGTTTATGACAACAAGGATGACAGAAATGTTATTCTAGATGGAGCCCCAGCTTGCATTATTTGTGGAGACAAGGATCATACTTCCAAGGAGCATGGAGATCAGAGACCCAACTGTGAAGAGAAACATCCTGTTGGACAATGTCTCACCTCTCAAGCTACATGTTATCTTTGTGAAGGAAACAACCATGTCCCTATCCAATGCCCCATCTACTCCATTGTGGAACAAAGGAAACAAGAAGGATCCAAGTCTACCAAGAAGGTTGATGACAAAGGAAAAGGACCACTTATACCTCCAAACAAAACAACCCAATTCAAAGGACCAAAGAAACCCAAAAAGCAAAAGGAGGACAAAAGCCATGTGCAATGTCATAAATGCAAAGAAATGGGACACTATTCTGGTGAATGCCTAGAGAACCAGAAGAATAAGGAAATTGGCCAAGTGGTGTGCAACAACTGCAAAGAGCTAGGCCATTATGTGGCAACTTGTCCACAAGAGCTACGTAAAGAACTCAAGGATATCCACTGTTTCAACTGCAAGAACCCAGGACATTATGCAAGCAACTGTCCAGAAAAGATGAAGAACAAGTTGAACAAACCTATGGAGAAACTCAACCTTGGCCCATGAGTCAAGCATGGAAACTAAGGACACAATGCAAATGTTTGCTTAGAAAAGTTTCCCAGGATCCCAAGAAGGACAATATGTAATTTTTGTTTGAAAATTTTTAAGGGTGGTAGTACCCTAGTTGTTTTGATCCTACTTGTAACCCTAGCCTTCCCAAATCTCGGGACGATATTTATTTTAAGGGTGGTAGCCTGTCACATCACAAGATTTTTCAAATCTTGTAATGTGAAAAATAAATGAATAAAATAAAACTTTGTTTGATTTTCAGGGCCAGAAGAAACTTTTTGAATCCAATTGGAAACCTTCAAACCAATTTGGGTCAAATAAATCCTAAAGGGATTTAAAAAGATAAACATTTAATAAAAGAAAATAAAAGATTTTGGGAACTATTATTTTGGATCTTTAAATAAAAGGATTTGGTTTTAAAAAGAAAATGAAAGATTTTAAATAAGAAATTATTTTACAAAGCCAAATTAAAACTTGGCCAAGTCTTTAAAAACAAAATATTTCTATTTAGGAAAATATATGTAAATTTGTTTAAATAAATAAAAAGGATTTAATATCCAAGTTTTATTAATAAAGGTTTTACTATTTCCAAAACATCAAAACCTATTTATTTGTTTCAAATAAGTTTCCAAGTATTTTATATTTCCAAATAAAACCTACTGGTTTGGTTTTGAAAATAAATAAGGAGTATTTAAATAAAACAAATCCTATTTTGATTTATTAAAACAAGGTCTATTTATTTAATTAATAATGGACCCTAAAATAAAATTATTATTTTGATTTTTCGAATTCTGGTTTATGTTGCTGAACAGAACCAAATTCAAAGTTACAAAGTTTGGTGATTGTTTGAATTGATTTGAATGTTGTTTGGTTGTTTGAATTTCAAAACAGAATTTGGAAATAGAAAAAGGTTTCAGGAAGAAAAAAATAAGGATTTGCTCAACCCAACCAGCAGCCCAGCAAGGCCCAACTCGCAGCCCACTTCCACTCCCACGGCGAAACGTTTTTCACCCCGAACCGCACCCACTGAGCCAATGACTGGTGGAACCTCCCCTTACTCCCTTTTCCACTGACCAGCCAACCCCACTCTCCTGTTCATCGTCCTCACCCCGCGCTAATTCCTCCTCGCCGTTTCCTGCCTTAACGTCGGCGATCAAATTCGCAATAACCACGACCATTACTCCCCCTGCGACCACGCAGTATTAAACGCCTGCGTCTTCTCCTCCTTTCCCCTCTGTCGCCATAACCAACACGCCACCAGGCTATCCAAATTTCGCTCAACACCACCCTCTGCTCCGACGAGGTTCGGTGACGATTCCGTCGACTCAGCGCCGCCCCTTGCCTCATTAACCACGCACATACATTCCCCACCTTCTGGCGCATCTGTTCGTGCCTCTCGTTCAACCGCGGGCGCCCCAGAAAGCCGTCTTCGACAAGCTCTGAGCGCCGCCGCGTCTGTCTTCTACTCCGGCGAGTTCCCTAGGTAGAATCCGACTGCCCCTCTGCTTCTCGATCATGCGAGCATCTTCTCCTTGGTCTTACGCACCTAACCATGCCCTCTGTTTTTCTTCTCATGATCTGTAGCGACGACTCCGACCACGACCAGGACCACCCGACGTTGTTCTCTACTCCGGCGAGCAATCGCTGCTATTCTAGGACGCCCCTTGCCACGCCGACCACACGACAAGCATCACCACGTACTCGCGATCACGGTGAGCATTCACACCTCGATCTTTGCTTCCTAGAACCACCGCTAGCACCTCGCTTTGGTCAGCCGCTAGCCACCGTCGGCGCCGCTCGCGTTTGGTCAAGCAAACCAGCGCCGTAGGATCGTGATCTAACGCACATGATAGATCCACTTAACAGCGAATGGGTACGCGTCCTGTGCCGTGCGATCTATTTAGATCCAACGTACGACAGAGCCGATCCGGCCGAACCGGTACGAACCAGTAGCGTTGTGACGCGTGGTCAGTTCTTATTTAAAACAGAAGTTTGAAATCAGATTAGTTTGTGATTTTGAAACTCTTGTAACTTTTGATCCACACGTCCAAATTTCACAAATTTGATATCGTTGGAATCAGTGGAACAAGCCCTAGCCAACCATGCCTTTTGTTTAGCAAATAGTATCTGTTAGATGGTTTGTTTTTGCAGAAGCTTTTGTATGCTTGTTTAGAATAGAAAAATGATTCAAAAATATTTTTGAGTTTGAAACCATGGCAAAGTGGTTTATTGTGAACTTACTGACCCTAGGAACCAACCCATAGTTTTGAAAATGAATTTGGTGGAGTCTAGGATGGACTAATTAGTTTAGCCCATTTCTAGCCATTTAAAAATAAAGGTTTTGTCATGAAAATGTTTTTGGAGTAAAAACTTTGGGAAAATGATTTGGACCAAACCTACTGACCCTAAACACCAAGTTTTGGGAAACAACAACTTATTTGGTGAACCACTTAAAATTGTTGTTTTGATAAAAATGTTTTTCACCACATAAAATGATGAATGGATTTAAAAATGGTTTTTAGACAAAACCCTTTTGCAAATGACTTTTCCACTTTGGAAAATGACCACTTTGAACCTTACAAAGTTTAGAAGCCTAGTGGAGACCATCTTTGCAAATAGAACCATCCCTTGCATGCTTACATGCATGACTTAGATCCCATTGTTTTATGTGAGTGAATTGTTTGATTGATTATTGGTTTGGAATGCTTGTTGATATTGTGTTTGCTTGATTGATTGTAGTGAAGTTAGAAAAGTGTGAGACTAGCAAGATCAAGGAGTGAACCAACATTCCCTACCAAAAGGCAAGTTACACTATCATCTAAAAGTCCTACTATTTTCATTATACTTAGTGGATTTTGAAACATGCATGAAAATAATTTCTGTACTTATGATATGCTAAATCCTAATAGGATACCCTATACATTCCTTAGAGAAAACAATGTAGTTGTTACATGATTAGCCATGCTATTTTGAAAAGAGACACATGTTGAGATTTTATGAAATTGAGAAAAGGACTTGTGATTTTATATAATAAAACAAGGACTCAATGAACCACCTGGGTGGCCAAGGATACTTTAAGTTTTGGAGAAGGTGGCAACAAAAGGGAACCATGTCTATGGCAATCTCTTTGTGTTGTGCTCCAAAGGAAACCACCCAGGAAACTTAGAGATTGAACATGTTTCTCCAATTGTGGCTTTCGTGTGCAACCACATGCTATTATGGCTCTGGCTTAGTCAACTACATTGGGAAGACCCATGCATTGTCTTCAGTTTACTGGACATGGGGACCTGGAATCCTACATGGGTGCTGAAGACAAGCTAGCAATGGTGTATGGGAGGACCCTTTGGAAAGACTTCGTCACATTCTCAATCTGCCAGTACTCCATCTTGGTGAGCACTAATCCAGTGGCCACTGGTGGCAACAAGATGGGAGTGTGACATGTGGGTAAAGTGTGCAACTTCTGCAGAAGATAATCTAAGTACTTAGCCGTGTACCCGGTTATGGACAATACTGAGCAACTAAAGTTTGAAGCTATGGGAAATCTCGACATTCCAATTTCTAAAATAAAAACTTGATGCACTTGGGGGTACCAAGGAGCTCAAGGGATTTTGATAAAACTTGATGCACTTGGGGTTACCAAGGAGCTCAAGAGATTTGATAAAACTTGATGCACTTGGGGTTACCAAGGAGCTCAAGAGATTTTGTTGAAAACTTGATACACTTGGGGTTACCAAGGTGTGAAGGAGATTTTGTTAACAACTTAAAACACTTGGGCTTCGCCAAGGGATTTTCAAGGATTTGATCAAAGATGGAAACCATTTTGAAAGATAGGATAAACTATTGCTTATGGAAATGAGCCTTAAACCCTACTTAGCCAAATGTGCATGTAATGATAGGATCCACTTATATCCTGCAAAGTAGTGAAACTTGCCAATACTATTCCAAAGTATTGACCCTTGTGGCTGTAACTTGTAATGTTGCAGGTTTGATTGTTTTTAGTGAAGATTGATTGATTAGGATTACAAAGTCTACAACCAACATGTCTGCATGTGGCACTTTGAAGATGAAGGACCCCATGCTTATAGTTATTCCGCTGCAATGTAATGTATTAGCCAAATGAGCTAAGTAAAGATGTAATAAAATTATGTTATTCCTGGTTATAAAGTTATATTATGACCTTTGTTTCTTGATATAAAGTTATAAAAGTTATTGATAATAATATTGTTAGGGAGTTCATGAATAGGACATTTAAGCATTAGTAACTTCAATCTCCCCCAAGCTTGGGTTGTACTCTCTCCATCATGAGGCCAAAAGTTATATATCAGATTTCTATCCTTATGAATCTCACTGGGAGGATAAAATTTAAAATAAAAGAGAGATGCCATCTCCTCCCATTCCATGGATTGTCCATTCTTCAGTAGCTTATACCATTCTTCAGCTCTCCCTTTAAAGGATATAGAGAGTAACTTCTTCTTCACCTGTTCAGTTGTGATACCTGCACACTTAAAAACCCGAATAATTCATGGATAAAAAGCAAATGATCACCAGGATGAACAATTCCATACCCAAAATAATAATTATCCATAACATGATCAACAATACTTGTAGGTATCTTAAAAGGGTCTATCTCAACAGCTGGTGGTTCATCTACTACCCTAGCAGTGGTATTAGTTTTCCCAAATAGAAAACCAAGTGGGTTATCCATATTTTAAACAAAGCAACAAACGGAAACAAAAGCAATACTCACAGTAGAAGTTTCCTTTACCAGTTCCACTCTTCAACAGCGCTTCACTCCCCGGCAACGACGCCAGAAAATAGTCTTGATGACCCACAAGTATAGGGGGTGTATCATAGTACTTTTGATAAATAGGAGTGTCGATCCCAACGAGGAGCAGAAGGTGCTGAACAGTGGTATGGAGCAGGAACTCTTTGCAAATACTTAGTAAATAGATTTTTAGGGGTTTTTTGATAAAGCAACAAAACAAAGTGCAAGTAATAAAGAACAAATGCAGCATGTGGCCCAATCCTTTCTTAGCAAAGAACAAGCTAGTGGAAATACTTATGAGGACCAAACGTTCTCGAGGACACATTGGAATTCTGTCAAGTGCTTTCGCTTCAGATAGCTGAGTACTATTCTTTGGTGTTGTAAGTGTTGTGTGGGTGAACCTTTGCTAATGTACCGACCTTACTTGGATTAATACATACATGGGATTAAACCCCCTGCAAACATCCGTAACTATAGGAAAGTAATTAAGATCTAAATCTGACCACAGCCTTAAACTCTGAGATCCTACGCTCCCTTGTGCAAAGGTGTCCTAACAGGGGTTTAGGTTTCTGTCACTCCGTCAACCCCACAATTAGTAGCCAAATACACAATGCATTCCCCTAGGCCCATAAATGGTGAATTATCATGTAGTCGATGTTCACATGACACCACTAGAAGAATAGCACCACAACTTAAATACTAAACCATTGAATAATAAGTCAACACAAATCCACTAATAACAACATGACTTCTTGATACGTTGGAAACGTATCTATAATTTTTTATGCTCCTTGCTTGTTTAGTATCTACTTTGCTTTACTTGTCCACACTTTGAGGTGCTTTTTACATGTTTTCTGGTACTAACCTATTAGCAAGTTGCAACAGTGTCAGATGCCTGTTTTCTGCTGTTTTGGTTTTAGAAAAGTTAGTAATGAAATATTCTCGGAATTGGACGGGACAAACGACAAAGTCAATTAATTTCCGTGGGGAACAAGAAGTCCAGAGAGGAGCCAGAGGGGCCAGACCCACCCCAGACGCGGGTGGGCCCAGCCCCATGCCTGGCTAGGCTTTGGCGACCCTGGACGCCTCCTTGGCCTCCCCCTTCACCTATAAGAAGCCCCCCGATGCAGAAACCCTGAGTACCCCGACCAAATATCCACGAAACTGTCTGTAGCCGCCGCCACCATTGTCCCTAGATCGGGGGGATCTGAAGTTCTTCCTGGCACCCTGCCGGATGGGAGATAATCCCGGAGACCTTCTCTCCGGTATGATGCGTGAGTAGTTCCATCTTGGACTATGGGTCCATGTAGTAGCTAGATGGTTGTATCTCCTCCTTTGTTGTAAGGTTCCCAACCTTTAATAAGGTAGAGATCCCTGTGTTTACAATGCTAGTCCCTGGATCAATAGCTAGCGTCCACATTTAAGATGTAATATCAAGAAACAAAGGTCATAGTACAACTTTATAACCAGAAATAACATAATTTATTACATCTTTCATAGCTCATTTGGCTATCTCATTACAATGCAGCAGAATATAACAATAGCATAGGGTCCTTCATCTTCAAAGTGCCACAGGCAGTCATGTTGGTTGTAGACTTGTAATCCTAATCAATAAAATTCACTAACATCAAACAAACTGCAACATAATAGGTTACAGCCACAAGGGTCAATACATTTGAATTGTATTGGCAAGTGATACTATGGTAGTATAGTGGAGTATATCATCTATATGCATTTGGCTAAGTGGAGTTTAGGCTTGCTTTGCTCAAAATAGATTTTCCTTATCATTTGAAAAACACTAAGTTTTTGTTTGACAAAATCACCCAAGGCATCTCCCAATAGAAATTGGTGATCCTTCAACCCTTGTTCAACCACAAGATTTTAACTTAGAAATTGGGATGAGGAGATTCTTAATAGCTTCCATGTCTTGATGCTCAAATTGTCTTTTACCAGGGACATGGCTAAGTACTTAGATTTTACACTCTGCAGAGGTGGTGCACTTTCCCCACAAGACTTGGTTTCACCAAGACAAGATCTTTCAGAAGCCTTCCCTTAGACCAGAATGGACGCGCTCCAACCTATCATTCCCCTACCACCAACTTTCCATTTGGCTAAGTTATTGCAACTTATATGATCCAGGCAGAGCCCATAATGCCAAGTGGCTGCACTTGAAGCTTCTCAACATTTGACATCTCAAATCTCTTTGTTCCTGGGTGGCATTCCACAAGTGAGATACCAAGTTTTCCCCAGTATACTGGACTTGGTGATGCCCAAGTTTTCCCCAGCATACTGGACTTGCATAACCACTCAACACAAACCATTCCTACCATTCCACCCAGGTGATTCATTCACTTAATTGTTTTATTAGACAAAACACAAGTCCTTGACTTAGAAATATTCCATAGTATGAAATATAATCCATCCTTGTTTTCTACTAGCTAAGCTAAGCATGATAGTAATGGAAATCTTAACTTAGGAAATTTCTACTAAGGTTTCATCTACTAGGATTTCCCATGGCATAGTTTACACTTTGCAAAATTCCATGCAAGTCCTACTTTGGTAATATCACTAATGCATAGTGAAAATAATGGGACAAAAGTATGGAGCATCACTTGCCTTTTTGGTAGAGAATATAAGTTCACTCCTTGATCTTGAAATATTCACACTCTTCAAATCACTACAATTCAATCAAGCAAGCAATATTTCAAATCTACCATTCAAGCAATATCACATAAAATAATAGAAACAAAGCAATGCATGCAAGCATGCTAAAGATGGTTTATTTGTAAAAGTGATTTCTAATGGGTTAAAAACATTGGAAAACACCTATTGGTCATCTTATATAAGTGGCAAAATCATTTGTAAAAGATTTTACTTATAAATTATTTTTAAGCCAAATCATTATTTTATGTGATTGAAAATGCTTTTAGAAAAAGTAATAATCTTTATAGAGTTCACCAAATACATTTTCAAATCATAAAACTTGTTGTTTAGGGTTAGAGAGTTTAAATCAAAACGTTTCCCAAAGGTTTTCTCCAAAAAGCATTTTTAACAAATAAACAATATTTTTATTTGACTAGAAATGGTTTAAATCAAAGGTTTATTCTTTTGCTTCACCAAATATATTTTTGAAACCACAAATTGATTTCTATGGTCAGTAGGTTCAAAAAAACCATTCGCCAAAGGTTTTATCTCAAAAATCATTTTAGAACAAATTTTATATTCTAAATATGACTACATAAGTTTCTACAAAAACAAACAATTTAAAAGAAGCATTTTACTAAACAAAGTGCATGGTCAGAAAGTACTTGTCTTGCTGATTCCATTGATATAAAATTTTAAAAATTTGGACGTGTGGTTTGAAAGTTATGAATTTTTCAAATTGGAACATCAAATAGATCATTTCTGGTTTTATTCAAACAGACAGGGCCACGTGGACTATTCTGATTGGTTGAAAACGATTCGTGTGGATTGAACTCTGTGGAGCGTTGGATCTTAATGAAATCGTGTGGCACAGAGCACATGATACCCCTTCGAATGTTCAATCATGGCGCTTGGATCTACATCCTACGGCTCACAACAGCTTGGCCATAGATGGCGTGAGGCGGCAATGACAGCGGTGGCCAGCGGTCGACGGCGGAGCTGGCGAAAAAGGAAGCAAGGGAGGTAGAGGGGTAGATCACCGAGATTGCCGTGGCACGGGGATGCTCAACCTGCTCGCGTTGGTCGAAGGGGCGCACGGGTTTAGTCGGAATTCCTCGCCGGAGTTCTCTCTGGCGATGGTTGCTCTCTGTCGGAGACGGTGGCGAGGCTTCGGTGCATGCCAGAGGGAGAGGAGGGTATGGTTAGATGCGCAAAGACGTGGCAAGGATGCGTGCGTGAAAGATAAAGAGAGGGGCGGTCATTACCAACCAGGGAAGTGTCACCGGAGTGGAAGCAGACGGCGGCGCGCTCGGTGGTCGTCGTTGCCGAGGTTCTGGGGCGCGTGGGGGCGAGCTGATGCCACTGGGAGGTGCGCCAGGGTCTGTGGAACATGCGTGTGTGGTCGAGGGGGCAAGGGGCGAAGGAGGCTGGCCGGAATTGCTGCCGGAGAGTGTTGGAGGCAGTGGGGTTCGGGTGAGAAATTTGTGCAGCCCGGTGGCGGGGAGGGTGTGGCGACAGAGGGGAAAGAGAGAGGGCGTCGAGGCGCTTAAGAGGGCACGTTCACGGGGTGGTTTTACTGCGGCGTTAACGCGAATTAACTCGAGCCTTAATCGACTGCAACGGCCGGCAAGGTGAGGGGCGGGGTCAGCGGGGCGAGGAAGATGATGACGCAGCCGAGTGGGGTCCGTTTGGCAGCGAGTGAGAGAGAGGAGGAGTGGGGCCTGGTCGTCAGCGACTCTATGGGTAAGTTCGCGAGTGAAAAACGTTTCACTGCGGGAGGGGGAGATGGGCTAGACTGGGCTTAGTGGGCTGGGTTGGCTAGATTTTTTTTTGTACTGATCATTTTTCTTTTTCCATTCATAATATTCTGTTTTGATTTTGAGTAATCAATTTAAACATCAATTTGATTTCAAACTTCTCTCAAACTTTGTGTGGATTCAAATGCTGATTAATAAAACATTCTGAATTCAATTTTGGAATAAATCTTTTATTCTTTTTAGGGTCTTTTAATTATTTAAAAAATGGCCCTTGTATTTATTAAATGAGATCAAATATTTTTTTATCCTTATTTAAATTTCATTTTTCCACAAAACATTTTCACTAAGTTTTATTCAATTATAAGGGTGCCAGATAATTCACTTTGTATTATTAGAAATAATTTTAATATGATTTATTAATCATTTTAAATTGGGTACTTATCTTTATTCCAAAATAGAAATAGAATTTGGTTAATGCCACTTTATTTTATTTGGAAAATTCTTTATCCATTATTTTATTTGGATTTGGATTATATTCATTCCATTTGCTTAATGGATTATGCCAAAGATTTAATTTGGTCTTTAAATATTTCTTATTTAATATTTCTGTCTTTATCTTAAAAATCCATATCTTTTTATTTATAGATCCAAATTTGTAAAATCTTATTTAATATGTATTTATCCTTTTAAATATATTTAGTATTTTTTGCTCACCATTTGGTATGGATTTATGGATAGATGCTTTATTAGCTTTGGAAATTCAATTTCCTTATCTTATTAAATTCATAAGATTTTATCTATGGCTCCAAATTAAGTGAAACCAATTTTATATGGTTTTATATTATTTCCATTTGTCATTCTTGATCATTTTGAAATGTTTGCTTGACAACTTTTTATATGGATCAAATCCATGGTCTTAGAGATAACTTGAAAATGATTTTCTTCTATTAGGGTTTTGGGTTTTGGTTTAACTTTTCCAAGTGTTTAAATTTCCAGATGCATTTATGAAGAATGCATTCCTCTTGATTTGAATTTAGTTGGATTCAATCATTAACCAAAGTTTGTTCCAGATGGGATTTTAAGTTTCTATTTAGAAACCAAAGTTTCTTTTCACCCTAAATTTCAATAAATTTTTTTCACATTACAAGATTTGGAAAATCTTGGGATGTGACAAGCTACCACCCTTAAAATAAATCTCGTCCCAAGATTTGGGGAGGCTAGGGGTTACAAGTTGGCTCAAAGCAACTAGGGTACTACCACCCTTAAAAAATTTCCAACTAGATTACTTCTTGGATTGCTTGGGATCTTGTTGAAACCTCTCTGGGCAAACATCTGCATAGTGTGCTTTGTTTCCACACTTGAAACATGTGACAAGGCTGAGATCCTTCATAGGCTTTATCTCGTGCTTCATCTTTTCTGGTCAAATTGCTTGCATAATGTCCTTGGTTACCACAATTGTAACATGTGATAAGATTGAGTTCTTCACGTATCTTCTGTGGACAAGATGACACATAATGGCCTAACTCTTTGCAGTTGTTACACCACACTTGGTTAATTTCCTTATACTTCTTCTTCTTCTCTGGACATTCATTTGCATAGTGTCCCATCTCTTTGCAATGACAACATTGCACTTGGCTTTTGTCTTTCTTCTTCTTGGGTTTCTCCAAAGCTAGGAGTGCTTCCAGTTCATGCTCTTCATATCTTATCTCAAAGGTAGGAAAGTTTCCTGGTCTCCTTGACCTTTTCCTTGGATAATACATATGTCTCCTCTTTGTTCCTTTAAATTGAGTCATATTGCATGGAGGTGCAAGCTGAGATTTTCCTTTGTCTTCATCCTTCTTGGTAGAAGTTGTTTTCTCATGGTAGTCTGCAATCAGTTGTTGCACTCCACCTTATTTCCTTTGTTCAACTATGGAATAGATGGGGCATTGGATAGGGACATGATTATTTCCTTCACATAGGAAACAAGTAGCTTGAGAGGTGGGGCATTGATTATTTGGATGTTTATCTTCACAATTGGGGCATTGATCTTCATGCTCTTTGGAAGTGTGATCCTTGTCTCCATAAATATTGCAATCTTGAGTTCCTTCTAAAATATCATCCTTGACATCCTTGTTGTCACAAACTTCTTGGGAAGAGTTGCCTCCCATGTTGATCATTCGATCTGTCACCTTATGCATCAATTGGGTTTGGGTTTCCAAAAACCTTTGCATGGTTGGATCTAACGCACTGGTGTTGGCTAAAAATTGAGCTGTCACTTGGTTCAACTGGGTTTGGGTTACTATGAGTTCCCTCATGTTGATATCTTGGTTGTTGTTGTTGTCACCATCCTTGATGTTGGAGTTTCTTGGAGTAGTCATCTGTTTGGGTTGCATTGGGATTAGAATAGGCAAAATATTTCTAAGGGAATAATTCTAATCACACACATCAAAATTCACACAAGCAAAGTGCAAGCAATCAACAACAGACATTCCACTCAAACAACAAGTTTCAAGCATATTTTTGGGCAACCAAAAATATTTTTTGTCGTGGGAATGGTCACGGCAGATGCTGCAATCGGCAGCGAGTAGTAGAACGAGGGGCAAGGGCGGCCAGCCATCTGCGGTGCGAGATGAGGGCGGAGACACAAGGTTTTACCCAGGTTCGGCCCCCCGGAGGGTAAAGACCTACTCCTGCTAGATTGTATTATGATGGAGGTACAATGGGCGAACTCGGCGGCTAGGCGGCGAGTCGCTTGGGGGTATGATGGAACGTATCTCTACACGCCCTGTAGGGAGGTTTATATACACTCACCTCCCCTAGGGTTTACATATCTCAACCGAATCAGTTAAGGCTTCGGTAATCGTTTAACCTAACTCGACTGGGCATATCTACTGCTTTGGGCCTTCTTCAGCTTCGCTTGGATCCACACCGGCCTTGATCCAGCCGCCGTCTTGCGAGCCGACTCGCCAGTTCTGGGCGATGGAACGTCCCGCTGGATATACCCGTAGGCATATCCCCATCGTAGTCCCCGAGGCCGTCGTTGATTGGGCGAGGTGGTTCTTGGCAATCGGTATCTGGCTTCAAAGCAAGCATCCAGTCGAATCGTCGGCGGGCTCCTAAATGAAGGAAAAAACTAGTCATTCTGATCGCAGCTTTGGCGAGTCGAGTCGGCGAAATACTTAGTCACTGTCGTAGTGATCGGGTCGGTGAGCCGAGTGGCTGAAGTTGGACCGTTAAACGCGGTCAAACTAGCCATTGGGGTAATCCAACGGTAACTTTTGGCGTAATCACCGCATAGTAACGACTCCCTGATTTGGCGGGTAACAACCGCTATATAAGGGGAATGGCAGGCAATCGGAGAACCATCTCCTCGTCATTTCCTCCGATTGCGCACACTTTCGCCTTCCTCCGCATCGCGATCCAGCCGACCCGAAATCCTCCGACCCCCACGAATCCTTCCGCCAATGGCCCCCTCCACCGAGCCTTGGGGCAGATCTAAATGTACGAGAGTGCAACTGGCGTCCTTCGAGGAGGCCGGGATCCTACGCGCCGGCAGGTGGCGCATCCCTGCAGCCGGAGAGGTGACCCCGAACCTGCACGAGGGAGAATTCATCTGCTTCACCAGCCACCTAGAACGGGGGCTGGGATTCCCTACATCCCTGTTCTTCCGGTGCTTCTGAGCCTACTACGGGATCCAACCGTCGGACCTGGGTCCGCACAGCATCGAGCAGCTCGCCATCTTCATGGCGTTCTGCGAGTGCTACCTTGGCTACCGACCCTACTTCCCTCTATGGCAAGATCTGTTCCACGAGGAAGCGGGCGGCCCAAAGCTTGCCGTGGGCGGCCTGACATTCTTGCTGAAGTCGAAGGCCTCGTTTTTTGACTTGATGCTGCCCGCCAAGGCGGCGAGCGAGTGGAAGAAGTCTTGGTTCTACGTTACCGAGGCGACTCCGGAGGGCGAGGCGGCGATCCCACGATACTCCGCCGACCGGCCCGAACCACGCCGACTCCAAGTCGGCAAGCTCCCCACCGACCAGCGGATGGTCATGGACGAAATGCTTCAAACCATCCGCGGTCTAAAGAAGAAGGGCCTCAGACAATTAACTTATACAACTGCTGGCTCGGGCGGCGGCTCATCCCTCTGTCTCAGCGCGACCACTATATGTACCAATACACGGGCCGGGAGGACTCGACGAAGTCCTGCCTCACCGAGTGGAAGCTCGAGGACTACACCCCAGCACTGAAGAAGATCACCTAGGCAGTGTACCTGGATGCAAAGGCCGGGGTCGCCCCCTACACCGCGAAGCATCCAGCCCCAACAGTAAGTCACCTTGCATCATTCGCAGTCGCAGTTTATGCAGTCGCGGTCATTCTAATTTCATCTTGTGCTCATTGCAGCTATTCCAAGTGGTGGAAGGATGGCTCCCGCCTTCAGACGATGAGAACTCGAGCTCGTCCGTCCAGGACATGGGCGAGTCGCCTCCCGCCAAGGGCGACACCGAGAGTGACGAGAGCAACGACGACGACGAATCCGAGGAGGAGGTCGCCCTGCTAGTTCGCTAGACCCGCGGGCAGCGTCAGCGTGAGCTTGAGGCGAGTAAAAGCCTCGAGCGTCATGATGATGATGATGATGATGACGAACTTCCAGAGACCACCTCGCGCCGCCAGGCTACTCCGTCGAAGAAGAAGAAGAAGGAGAAGGAGGTGAAGGCCCCTCCGAAGAAGAAGACGAAGCCGGTGAGACCGGCCTCCCCGCCGCACTCGGCGAGCAGCTCCGACGCCACCAGCCTGGCCAAGGGCGAGGCGCCGCCGACGATAACATGCTGGACATGGCCACTGTCCTGAGCGAGGTGCCACTGACCTCGATGCCTCCGCCATTCGCCCCAGTCTCTGGGCTAGGGGCCGCTCCGGTCGCGGCGGCTTCACCTCACAGGGAAGCTCCCGCTGAAGATGTCTCAGAGGCTCCCGTCGCAGCCTCGACGACAAAGAAACCATCCGTGTCTTGGGCACACGATGTCTTGGAAATGGGCCTCAGCCGCCGACTGGGCCCCGAACTAGAGAAGCCGGCCGGCATCCGCACGGGGCTACGCTTCATTCCAGTGGCCAAGTGAGTTTGCTCACCTACTTTTGGCTTTCATTGTACTTGGATTATCTTGCTCACGTGATCAATTTGCAGGACCGGAGAAAAGAAGATAGGCCAGCCAACCGTGCCTAAGGTGCCACCTGTTGTCAGCGAGGAGGATCCCTCCCGGAAGAGGAAGGCGGACGAGGTCATCGTCCCCGTGGATAGCGCCAAGAAGGCCAAGGGCGACGAAGTCGTCATAGTATCCGACGACACGGCGATCGCGCCGAGTGAACCCGTAGCGGAGGCGGACTTACCCACCAAGGAGGGTGCTCCCTCGCCTAGGGCAGCCGAGACGGCCTCCTTTGGTGCCGGTGCCTCAATCACAACATTCCCGCGCTTCATGGCCAAAGCGGCTACATCGAGTGGTACCTCGCCCTCGAGCCATGCACCTGGGGTCGCCGATACGGAGGTCGAGCAGCGTCGCGGGCACACGCAGGCTCTCCTCGCGTACATGGATGCGATACAACTTCATGGCATGCTTGGCGCAGCCATCCAGGTATGTCCAGTCCCCGAGGATCAGGCCGGTGTGTTGCAGCGGTCTGATTCTTTTTAATGTCGTGTTTGTACTTTTCGCGTCTAGTCCCCGAGTGCGCGCTCGCTCAATTTCAGCGGGTGGGAACTTTAGGATTTTTTTGATTGCCAGTCCTCGAGTGCGCACTCGCTGAATTTTAGCGGGTGGGCACTTAGGATTTTTTTGATTGCCAGTCCCCGAGTGCGCACTCGCTGAATTTCAGCGGGTGGGCACTTATGATTTTTTTGATTGCCAGTCCCCGAGTGCGCACTTGCTGAATTTCAGCGGGTGGGTACTTAGGATTTTGCTTTGGTTAACTGTTTGAATTCTGTGCAGGGTCTGGAACGTGAGTCGGCTGACCGGCTTGCCTCGAAACACCGCGCGGAGAAGGAACTGGCCACCGTCCAAGAGGCGAATAAGGGGCTTCAGGCAATTGCCGCGAAGGCAGAGGAGGCCCGCCAGGGACTTGTCCCAGCGAGTGAGTTGGCAGCGGCTCAAACGGCGTTGAGCTCGGCTGAGAAGCGGATCGCCGACCTCGAGCGCGAGCTGAGGGAGGCGAAAGAGGAAGCGAGTTCGGCGGATGGTCGAGCCAAGGCTACAGTTACGGCCGCCACGGAAGAACGTAAAGTTTCTGACGCTCTTGTTGCTGGGCTTCAGGATGATTATACTTCGCTTCAGAGCTTCATCACGGATCTATCCCGTCCCTTGATTGGTGAGTGTGTCTGCCCCTGCCTGTTGCATATGCGTTGTATATTATCCGATGTACTCACTATTATCTTCTATCCGCAGGTCGTATCCTTGATAGCACGGAAGAGGCGAGCTCGTTCGACGCGCGGCAATGTGTGGCCACGCTTGTCGACTCGGCGGCGTTGTCGACGACGTGCATCCGGGCCTACCTCCAAGAGATGTCGCCTACGGAAGTAATTCCCAGCGACCTCGTCGAGGTATGGCGGTACTTGGAGAAGGTGCCATCGGTCGTTGAGTTCATGACGCGATCGGCGTTCCGGCGCGGAGCGGCGACGGCGCTTAGCCTTGGGCTTGCTCACTTTCCGGAGGATTTCGATCTGGACGACGTGACGAGTGGCTACCCGTCGTCGACTAGCGCGGTGGAGATCTCCGAGGAGCTCAAGTTGATGGACCGCTCCGCGGTGTACTCCGAGCGCGTCTGGGCGATGGGCGACCTCCTTCCTTACCAGGAGACGGTCGTCGCACCCAACGACCCCGAGCCGCAGCACCGGGACTTCAAGGTCAAGCAGCCCTTTCGTGCGGAGATGGCGGGTGAGCTGACGACGTATCCGTCGAACCCGTACACTCCCTTCATCCGCAATCGCAAGGGTGTTGGCGACTCGTCATCGAAGCCTGCAGAGTGAACTAGTTTGCCCTGGGGCGTTAGTAGCAGTTCTGCCGTTGGGCATACTATGTATTTTGAGACAATTTGCGACATGCTATTAATGAGATATCGTGTTTGTTTTGTGATTTGTCATGTGTTTTTCGATTGAGGGTTGGACGAGTCCCCAAGCGCGTCCGCCCTTTTTGTGGGGTTTACCTCGTTTGTGATGTGTTTGCGATTTTTGAATGTTTTGTTATTGTGGTCGACTCGCCCGGACTCAGAGAGCCAGTCGCAAGGCGACTCCCTTGAGCGCTCTGTACTTTGCAGTTTTCCCTTGCACGAACGAGGTCGGGTGGCCGAGTCCCCGAGCGTGGTACTTGGTTGTTCTAGGCGCGACTCGAGGGTGGGTGAGGGCTTGGCGCGTTAGTTTGAGCGCGTCACTCCTGCCTGGCCCATTGGGTCAGTCGCATGGGGAGTCCTGGGCAATGCTCTCATACTTGGCGTTTTTCCTAGCCGCTCGCGCTGAACTGGTCGTCAGTCCCCGAACGTGGTACTTGGCCGTTCGAGTCGCTATGTCGAGGATGCGGAGGATCATGGTCGGAGCGAAGGAAGTTGTCTTGGCTCGTAGAGCCAGTCGAGCTAGGCGACTCCAATGGGGCTCCGGGTAGGCGTTTTTCGTGGACGTTGCAAGACCTGGGGTGACCCAGTGCCCTTGTAACGCACTACTTGGCCGTGCCGATCATTGTACCAAAGGTTGACTTCTGCAGTTAGCGTGGCGCTGTTATTACGAGTGCGAGTGGCACAAGACACGGAGAGTTGGCGCAATTTGCGGTAGCCAATTCTTTTTATTTCAAAGCGACTGGAGGGTACATACGTAGGGTTCTAGGAATAGTACTTTCGTAGGAGGTTTACATTCCACGGTCGCATGACGTCGAGTTTGCTGTCCCCGCGGACGTCGATGAGGTAGTAGGCGTCATTGCCGAGTATGCGCCCGACGGCGAATGGTCCCTCCCACGGAGGGGAAAGCTTGTGCACGCCCTTCTTGTCCTGGATGAGGCGCAGCACCAGGTCGCCTTCTTGGAAGGTGCGAGTTTTCACCCGCCGGCTGTGATAGCGGCGGAGTCCTTGCTGGTAGATGACGGTGCGTGATCGAGCGAGGTCACGTGCCTCGTCGAGTTGATCGACTCCATCCTGGCAGGCGAGTTCGTTTGCAGCCTCCGTGTAGTGGACGACCCGTGGCGAGTCGTGCTCGAGGTCGGTGGGCATGACTGCCTCGGCGCCGTACACCATGAAGAAGGGGGTGAACCCTGTCGACCTGTTGACCGAGGTGCGGATGCCCCAGATGACGAAGGGTAGCTCCTCGACCCAGCACCCGGCGGTGGGCTCGAGTGGTACTTGGAGTCACGGCTTCAGGCCGTGGAGGATTCTTTGATTGGCCCGTTCCGCCTGGCCGTTGGATTCCGGGTGGGCGACTGACGCGAGATCGAGCCGGATGTGGTGTTCTTCGCAGAACTCGGCCATGGCTCCTTTGGCGAAGTTGGTACCGTTGTCCGTGATGATGCTGTTTGGGAACCCATAGCGATATATGAGCTCGCGTAGGAATTTAGTGGCAGTCTTCCCGTCGCATTTCCGGACTGGTTTGGCCTCCACCCACTTTGTAAATTTGTCGACCGCGACCAGGAGGTGGGTGTAGCCAGAGGGAGCCTTTTTGAAGGGGCCTACCATATCCATACCCCACACGGCAAATGGCCAGGTGATGGGGATTGTCTTGAGCGCTGAGCTCGGCACGTGCGTCTGGTTGGCATACTTCTGGCACCCGGTGCACCGTTGGACAATGTCGACGGCATCGGCGTGTGCGGTGGGCCAGTAGAAGCCATGCCGCATAGCCTTGGCGACCAGAGAGCGAGCACCGGTGTGGTGGCCGCAGTCGCCGGAGTGGATGTCGTGGAGGATCTTGCGTCCTTCGGCGGGTTGGACGCAGCGTTGGAACACGCCGGTGACGCTGCGCTTGTGGAGCTCGTCGTCGATGATGGTGAAGGATTTGCATCGGCGTACGATCATCCGGGCGTCCGTCTCGTCTGCCGGCAAGGTGCCGGCCTCGAGGTAGGCGACGTAAGGCTTGGTCCAGTCGTCTGGTTCGGTGACGAGTGCAATCAGGGCTGCCTCTGGCTGTAGTGGGACTCCGATGTCGATCTCCCTTGGGGGAGAGACTGATGGCTTGGTGATCGTGTCGAGGAAGACGCCGGCGGGTGGTGCGAGTCGAGCCGATCCAATGCGAGAGAGTGCTTCGGCCTCTTCGTTCTTCCGCCTGTCAATCCACTCGACGGAGTAGCCTGCGAAGTGTCCGCCCAGCTTGTCCACTGCTTGGCGGTATGCCGCCATGGTGGGGGAGACGGTGTCGCAGGTGCCAGCGACTTGCCCAGCAACGAGGTCGGAGTCTCCGTAGCAGCGTAGGCGGTTGACGTTCATCTCCTTGGCAGCTCGCATGCCGTGGAGTAGTGCCTCGTACTCGGCCATGTTGTTGGTGCAGGGGGTGAAGTCGAGGCAGAGGACGTAGCGGAGCTTGTCGCCCTTCGGTGAAGTCAGCACGATCCCTGCTCCTGTGCTGTCCGCGTTCTTGGAGCCGTCGAAGTGCAAGCTCCAGTAATGGAGGTATGGCAGCTTTTCTGGCTGCTGGGCCTCTTCCCAGTCGGCGATGAAGTCCGCTAGAGCCTGCGACTTGATCGCTTTTCGTGGCTCGTACTTGATATTATGGACGCCTATTTCGACAGCCCACTTAGCGACTCGCCCAGTCGCCTCACGGTTGCGGATGATGTCCTGCAACGATGCTGAGGAGACGACCGTGATCGGGTGCTCCTGGAAGTAGTGCGGCAGGCGCCGCTGTGCTCTGAAGACCGCGTATACCAGTTTCTGGTACTGCGGGTATCGATGGCGTGACTCGGTGAGGACCTTGCTGATGTAGTACACCGGTCGCGGTACTGAGCTGACGACGCGCTCGGAGCCCGCGACGTAGACCAGCATGGGTTCTTTGTCGGCGGGGGCGGCGAGTAGTGGTGCGGCGAGTAGCACCTTCTTGAGGTCGCGGAGCGCGTCGTCCGCCTCCTTGTCCGAATGGAAGGTGGGGTTATTGCACATCAGACGGTATAGGGGCATCGCCTTTTAAGCGGGGATGAAGCGGCGAGAGCTACTCGCCCGGCCAGCTTCTGGACGTCGCGCAGGAACTCGGGTTTGCCGAGTCGGGCGATCATGTCGATCTTGGTGGGGTTCACCTCGATCCCTCGCTTGGAGACGACGTACCCCAGTAGTTGTCCTGCTGGTGCACCGAAGGTGCATTTGCCCGGGTTAAGCTTTATCTTGTATTTTCGCAATTTGGCGAATGTTTCCGCCAGGTCGCCGAGTAGATCACCCTGGCGAGTGGATTTTACGACTACGTCATCGATGTAGACGTGGATATTGCGGCCAATTTGGCTCGCGAGGCACTCTTGCATGCATCGCTGGTAGGTCGCCCCAGCGTTCTTGAGGCCGAAGGTCATGGCGTTGTAGCAGAAGGCTCCGAATGGCGTGATGAACGCCGTATTCTCCTCGTCGTCGACAGCCATTTTGATCTGGTTGTATCCAGAGTAGGCGTCGAGGAAACATAGCGACTCCGAGCCCGCGGTGGAGTCGATTATTTGGTCGATCCGCGGGAGGACGAACTGCTCCTTCGGGCAGGCGCTGTTCAAGTTTGTGTAGTCGATACACATCCTCCAGGTTCCGTTCTTCTTCTCGACCAGGACTAGGTTTGCCAGCCACTTGGAGTACTTGATTGGCCGGATGAAGCCTACAGCGAGTAGACGCTGCACCTCCTCGGCGATGGCTCGGCGGCACTCTTCATTGAAGGGCCGTGATCGCTTGACGGGTCGCACTTTGGGGTCGGCGTTTAGTTTGTGCTCAGCGAGCTCCCTAGGGACACCAGGCATGTCAGAGGGCTTCCATGCGAAGATGTCCCTGTTCTCACGGAGGAACTCGATGAGCGCGCCTTCCTAGGCTGGGCTCATTCCTGTTCCGATCGTCACCGTCTGGCTAGAGTCGCCTGGGACCAGCTCGACGGTGCGGGTGTGCGTCGTTGCCTCGAAGGCTGAGGTGTTTGCGCCCTCCGAATTGGGCTTCTTGAGTATGGTGGGGTCGTCATTGTTCACCCCGCTCGCGTACTTTGCGAGCTCGTCAGCGTGGTTGGCTTCTGCCGTGATGACGGCATCGGCGAGTTCGGCTCCTTTGGCCTCGCACTCGGCGGCCATGTCGGGGTCGCCATTGATGGTGATGACGCCGCACGGCCCAGGGAGCTTCATCGTGTTGTACGCGTAGTGTGGCGCTGCCATGAACTTGGCGAACGCCTGGCGCCCCAGGACGCAGTGGTAGGGGCTGTCGAAGGGCACCAGCTCGAAGATGATCCGCTCGGTGCGGAAGTTTGCTGGTGTGCCGAAGGTGACTGGCAGCGTGACCTTGCCGATCGGGTACGCCTTTCGACCGGGGACGATGCCGTGGAACGTGGTGTGGGTTGTCTTGATCATCGACTGCGGGAGCCGCAGCCGCCTGAAGGTGTCCAGGTACAGGATGTTGATGGAGCTGCTGCCGTCCATCAATGTCTTGGGGAGCCAGTAGTCGCCCACCTTTGGCTTGACCACCAGGGCGACTCGGCTTGGGTACTGGCGCGCGTGGCGAGTGGTCTGGCGGCTCCGGTGATGGGCTGCCCACCAGTTGAGGAACCGGGAACGCCCACCGGCCACCGCTGACGGCGACAGCGCGGGTGATGACCTTCTTCTCGCGCTTCGTGTTGAAGCCTGTGAAGGTATGGAGCGAGCCGGCCACGTTGCCGAATTTTCCGCCGTTTGGCGGGTTGTTGTCGGGGTCCTCCCGTGCTCGCCATGCCTTCTCAATCTCCCTGAGGGTGTGGCAGTCGGCGGTCGTGTGTGTTGCGGGCTTCCCTTTCCTGCTATGAAACGCACAAGGTTGGTTAAGGCGGGCCGGGGGTCGAACCTTGGCTTGGCCTTGTAGTTGCCGCCGTCGCGGAGTTGTCCTCCGTCGCGGCGGAAGCTTCTGGGCTCGCGTTGTGCGTGCTCAGCGTTGGCGACGAAGTTGACTCGCCCGTCACTGCGGCGCTTGCCAGTGAGGCGGGTGTTGTTGTAGCGTAGGTCGGACCGTCGTCCGTTGTTGTTGCCGCTCGTGCGGCGTTGGCCTCCCGACTCGTCATCGGTTTCCTGGTTTGGATCTTCCTCCGCGTACCGTTTGGCGATCTCGAGGAGGTCCGGTATGTTGTCAAGTGTGCGAGAATGTTGCTTGAGCTTGGCGACCAAGGGCTCGTAGCGGCACGAGGTCTTGAAGCAATGGATCGCGGTGTCCGGGTGGATGCCGACCGCGTTGTACCAGAGTTCTTGCCACCGCTGGACCTAGTTGCGGGTCGACTCGCGGGTCCCTGACGATCGCCTGTGTCCTCGATGGTGGTGGCGCGGTGTAGGAGCACTCGACAAAGGCGTCACGCATCTCCTCCCGTGAGTCGATACTATCCGGGGAGGTGTTGATCCATCGCCGCACGTCCCCTCCATCATCAGGGGGAGGTAACGGGCGGCTAGCAGGTCGGTGTGGCCTGCGATCCCCATCGCCATGAGGTATGTATCGAGCCACACGGAGGGGTTGTACGAAGGGTCATACTTTTCTATCTCCTTCAGTGCCTTGAAGTTCGGTGGGTACTTCTCGCCTCGGATCATCGGTCCGAAGCACTTGGGGCCGAGTCGAATTAGCGATCCCATCGGCTCGCCGTCACGGCGATTGGTTAGAGTGTGTCGCAGGTCGTCGGGCTGGCGTGCGCGCCAGCTTTGGTTGTTGATGATGTGGGTGCGGGCGTCGATGGGTTGACCGTTGGCGGTGACGAAGTTGGTCGCTGGCCTGGGGTCGTTTGTGGAGAGTGCCGCGTTCGCGGGTCGGTGTTGGAGCTGCAATGGCTCTGGTGGCGGGCAGTTGAGGGTGTTTGCCGCCATTGGGCGGCCACTTGAGGCCGCTCTGCTTCCCAAGAACGCGAGGACACTCGACCCTGCGAGTCGGCGCCTGCGTTTTGCTGCTCGATGGCCTTTGCGAGCAGGGCCCTGACATACTGGATCTGTAGGGCGCCGTCGCTGGTGGCCGTGATGTTGTCAGCTGCTGCTCGGCCTGCCACGAGGTTGTCCATCGGGGTGGAGAACAGTGGGAGGCCGTTCGCGTCTCGCTCCCGTGAGGAGACTACTATCCGCGGCTGATCCTTGGGGAGTGTGCGGTTGCGTGGAGGTGGGGCGCCCATCGCCATCGACCCTGGCGGGGGCCGGGCGCTTCCTCCTGGTGGCGCGTTCTCGCAGATCGCGCGCTCGGCCGCGCGGGCCGGGTCATTTTCGTCGTCGAAGTTCAGGGCGCGCCCCTGGATGGTGGGGTTCAGGCGCAACCTGATTCGCTGCTGATGGTAGTGCGACAGCTCCTGCGCCGTCACCTGCTCGAGGCGGAATTTTTCGCGCTTGGCTTGTTCCTTGCGGACTGCCTCCGCCAGCTTCAGGCGGAGTTCCTCGACCTCCGTTGCCGTGGCGTTAGTAGGGATCGGGGTGGAGAAAGGATCCTCCGGCGGATCGGTGCCGGTCGCCATGTAGGTCGCGGCGTGGCGACCGGTCCCGTCACGCAGGTTGGCGGAATTTTCTGACCCGGAGTCAAAGTCGAAGATCCCAAGGATGGAGGGATCCTCGAAGTCTCCCATGTTGGAAACCTGGGTGATGGAGCCCGCGGGTGAAGCCGCGGTGATGGATCCGGCGAGTGATGCCGGGGTCGCCGAGTCGGCATCGTCGTTGAGGGTCGCGTCTTCCGCGGCCGCGGAGTTTTCGGCCACGTTGTTGTGGGCTGAGTTGTACTCGGAGGCGAGGCGATGGATCGTGCGGACCTGGCTCTCGGAGAGTCGATCGCATGGCGGCGACTCGCGGATGCGAGCCGAATCCTCCGAGACGATGACATCGGTGAGGCCGACGAAGAGGCTGATCGTTCCAACCGGCAGGATCATGCAGTGCATGACGGGTCGCGCCGCCGGGACGTAGCTGCTCAGCAAGATCTGGAGCATCTCACCGATCGCTATCATGCGGCCGGTGGCGACCGTCTCGTTGATGGGCAGATTGGATCTCGCCGCAGAACACCGGCCAGACCGGCCAGGCCCCACGGTGGGCGCCACTGTCGTGGGAATGGTCACGACAGATGCTGCAATCGGCAGCGAGTAGTAGAACGAGGGGCAAGGGCGGCCAGCCATCTGCGGTTCAAGATGAGGGCGGAGACACAAGGTTTTACCCAGGTTCGCCCCCCCGGAGGGTAAAGACCTACTCCTGCTAGATTGTATTATGATGGAGGTACAATGGGCGAACTCGGCGGCTAGGCAGCGAGTCGCTTGGGGGTATGATGGAACGTATCTCTACACGCCCTGTAGGGAGGTTTATATAGACTCACCTCCCCTAGGGTTTACATATCTCAACCGAATCAGTTAAGGCTTCGGTAATCGTTTAACCTAACTCGACTGGGCATATCTACTCGCCTGGGCCTTCAGCTTCCAGTCGCTTGGATCCACACCGGGCCTTGATCCAGTCGCTGTCTTGCAGGCCCACTCGCCAGTTCCTGGGCCAGTCGGAAACGTCCTGCTGGGTATACCCCGATAGGCATATCCCCATCATTTTTGTTACACCACATAAGTTGGTGGGTTTGACTTAAACTAAATATGGTGGTCCATCTATATGGTTTACTTGAGATCTTTCCATCCTTCTTGGTTGATTCTTCTTGAACAAGATCTTTGTATCCTTGGAGAATTTCTTGAATCTTGGTCACAAAACTTCAAAGTGATGATGGTTCTTCTAAGTTGTATTCCCTTAGTCTTCAAGTCTTGATTAATATTTCTTGTCTCACTTGTATTCCTTAGTGATATCCAAGTTGAAGTCCTTGTTGAGACTAAGGTTGAAATTACTTGAAGATGTTGAAGTCATTTTAGTTGATGAATTCCTTTGCACATGGTGAAGTCTTTGGCCATGGGGTAGGCTTTGTCCATAAAGTTTGAAATAGAAGAGGTGTAGAATCAAAATTCAAAAAGGCTGAGGAAAGAGTATACAAGATTGTTTGTAAATAAGTTTTGGAACAAATACAACTCCTATTTTTCTAAGGGGTTTGTCCAATCCTAGGTTTACAAATCCTACAGGCAACACAATGCTCTGATACCATCTGTAAGGTTCCCAACCATTAATAAGGTAGAGATCCCTGTGTTTACAATGCTAGTCCCTGGATCAATAGCTAGCATCCACATTTAAGATGTAATATCAAGAAACAAAGGTCATAGTACAACTTTATAACCAGGAATAACATAATTTATTACATCTTTCATAGCTCATTTGGCTATCTCATTACAATGCAGTAGAATATAACAATAGCATGGGGTCCTTCATCTTCAAAGTGCCACAGGTAGTCATGTTGGTTGTAGACTTGTAATCCTAATCAATAGACTTCACTAACATCAAACAAACCTGCAACATAATAGGTTACAGCCACAAGGGTCAATACATTTGAATTCTATTGGCAAGTGATACTATGGTAGTATAGTGGAGTCTATCATCTATATGCATTTGGCTAACTGGAGTTTAGGCTTGCTTTGCTCAAAATAGATTTTCCTTATCATTTGAAAAACACTAAGTTTTTGTTTGACAAAATCACCCAAGGAATCTCCCAATAGAAATTGGTGATCCTTCAACCCTTGTTCAACCACAAGATTTTTACTTAGAAATTGGGATGAGGAGATTCTTGATAGCTTCCATGTCTTGATGCTCAAATTGTCCTTTACCAGGGACATGGCTAAGTACTTAGATTTTACACTCTGCAGAGGTGGTGCACTTTCCCCCACAAGACTTGGTTTCACCAAGACAAGTTCTTTCAGAAGCCTTCCCTTAGACTAGAATGGACGCGCTCCAACCTATCATTCCCCTACCACCAACTTTCCATTTGGCTAAGTTATTGCAACCTATATGATCCAGGCAGAGCCCATAATGCCAAGTGGCTGCACTTGAAGCTTCTCAACATTTGACATCTCAAATCTCTTTGTTCCTAGGTGGCATTCCACAAGTGAGATACCAAGTTTTCCCCAGTATACTGGACTTGGTGATGCCCAAGTTTTCCCCAGCATACTGGACTTGCATAACCACTCAACACAAACCATTCCTACCATTCCACCCAGGTTATTCATTCACTTAGTTGTTTTATTAGACAAAACACAAGTCCTTGACTTAGAAATATTCCATAGTATGAAATATAATCCACCCTTGTTTTCTACTAGCTAAGCTAAGCATGATAGTAATAGGAATCTTAACTTAGGAAATTTATACTAAGGTTTCATCTACTAGGATTTCCCATGGCATAGTTTACACTTTGCAAAATTCCATGCAAGTCCTACTTTGGTAATATCACTAATGCATAGTGCAAATAATGGGACAAAAGTATGGAGCATCACTTGCCTTTTTGGTAGAGAATATAAGTTCACTCCTTGATCTTGAAATATTCACACTCTTCAAATCACTACATTCAATCAAGCAAGCAATATTTCAAATCTACCATTCAAGCAACATCACATAAAATAATAGAAACAAAGCAATGCATGCAAGCATGCTAAAGATGGTTTATTTGTAAAAGTGGTTTCTAATGGGTTACAAACATTGGAAAACACCTATTGGTCATCTTATATAAGTGGCAAAATCATTTGTAAAAGATTTTACTTATAAATTATTTTTAAGCCAAATCATTATTTTATGTGATTGAAAATGCTTTTAGAAAAGTAATAATCTTTATAGAGTTCACCAAATACATTTTAAAATCATAAAACTTGGTGTTTAGGGTCAGAGAGTTTAAATCAAAACAATTCCCAAAGGTTTTCTCCAAAAAGCATTTTTAACAAATAAACAATATTTATTTGACTAGAAATGGTTTAAATCAAAGGTTTATTCTTTTGCTTCACCAAATATATTTTTGAAACCACAAATTGATTTCTATGGTCAGTAGGTTCAAAACAAACCATTCGCCAAAGGTTTTATCTCAAAAATCATTTTAGAACAAATTTTATATTCTAAATATGCCTACACAAGTTTCTGCAAAAACAAACAATTTAACAGAAGCATTTTACTAAACAAAGTGCATGGTTAGAAAGTACTTGTCTTGTTGATTCCATTGGTATAAAATTTGCAAAATTTGGACATGTGGTTTGAAAGTTATGAATTTTTCAAATTGGAATATCAAATAGATCATTCCTGGTTTTATTCAAACAGAGAGGGCCACATGGACTAATCTGATTGGTTGAAAACGATTCGTGTGGATTGAGATCTGTGGAGCGTTGCATATTAATGAAATCGTGTGGCACAGAGCACATGATACCCCTTCGATTATGTTCAATCGTGGCGCTTGGATCTACATCCTATGGCTCACAACAGCTTGGCCATAGATGGGCGGCGCTGGGCGACAACGAGCGGTGGAGCGGTCAGACGGCGGCGGAGCTGGCGAAAAAGCAAGCAAGGGAGGTAGAGGGGTAGCTCACCGAGATCGCCGTGGCACGGGGATGCTCAACCTTCTCGCCTTGGTCGAAGGGGCACACGGGTTTAGTCGGAATTCCTCGCCGAAGTTCTCTCTAGCGATGGTTGCTCTCTGTCGGAGACGGTGGCGAGGCTTCGGTGCATGCCAGAGGGAGAGGAGGGTATGGTTAGATGCGCAAAGAGGTGGCGAGGATGCGTGCGTGAAAGATAAAGAGAGGGGCGGTCATTACCAACCAGGGAAGTGTCGCCGGAGTGGAAGCAGACGGCCGCACGCTCGGTGGTCGTCGTTGCCGAGGTTCTGGGGCACGCGGGGGCGAGCTGATGCCATTGGGAGGTGTGCCATGGTCTGTGGAGCATGCGTGTGTGGTCGAGGGGGCGAGGGGCGAAGGAGGCTGGCCGGAATTGCTGCCGGAGAGTGTCGGAGGCAGTGGGGTTCGGGTGAGAAATTTGTGCAGCCCGGTGGCGGGAAGGTTGTGGCGACGGAGGGGAAAGAGAGAGGGCGTCGAGGCGCTTAAGAGGGCACGGTCGCAGGGTGGTTTTACTGCGGCGTTAACGCGAATTAACTCGAGCCTTAATCGACTGCAACAGTCAGCAAGGTGAGGGGCGGGGTCAGCGGGCGAGGAAGATGATGACGCGGCCGAGTGGGGTCCGTTTGGTAGCGAGTGAGAGAGAGGAGGAGTGGGGCCTGGTCGTCAGCGACGCTATCAAGTTCGCGTGTGAAAAACGTTTCACTGCGGGAGGGGGAGATGGGCTAGACTGGGCTTAGTGGGCTGGGCTGGCTAGATTCTTTTTTTTTGTACTGATCATTTTTCTTTTTCCATTCATAATATTCTGTTTTGATTTTGATTAATCAATTTAAACATCAATTTAATTTCAAACTTCTCTCAAACTTTATGTGGATTCAAATTCTGATTAATAAAACATTCTGAATTCAATTTTGGAATAAATCTTTTATTCTTTTTAGGGTCTTTTAATTATTTAAAAAATGGCCCTTGTATTTATTAAATGAGATCAAATATATTTTTTTATCCTTATTTAAATTTCATTTTTCCACAAAACCTTTTCAGTAAATTTTATTCAATTATAAGGGTGCCAAATAATTCACTTTGGATTGTTAGAAATAATTTTAATATGATTTATTAATCATTTTAAATTGGGTACTTATCTTTATTCGAAAATAGAAATAGAATTTGGTTAATGCCACTTTATTTTATTTGGAAAATTCTTTATCCATTATTTTATTTGGATTTGGATTATATACATCCCATTTGCTTAATGGATTATGCCAAGATTTAATTTGGTTTTTAAATATTTCTTATTTAATATTTCTGTCTTTATCTTAAGAATCCATATCTTTTTATTTATAGATCCAAACTTGGTGATTCCAAATTGTAAAATCTTATTTAATATTTATTTATCCTTTTAAATATATTTAGGATTTTTTTTCTCACCATTTGGTATGGATTTATGGATAGATGCTTTATTAGCTTGGGAAATTCAATTTCCTTATCTTATTAAATTCATAAGACTTTATCTATGTCTCCAAATTAGGTGAAACCTATTTTATATGGTTTTATATTATTTCCATTTGTCATTCTTGATCATTTTTAAATGTTTGCTTGACAACTTTTTATATGGATCAAATCCATGGTCTTAGAGATAACTTGAAAATGATTTTCTTCTATGAGGGTTTTGGGTTTTGGTTTAAGTTTTCCAAGTGTTTAAATTTCCAGATGCATTTATGAAGAATGCATTCCTCTTGATTTGAATTTAGTTGGATTCAATCATTAACCAAAGTTTGTTCCAGATGGGATTTTAAGTTTCTATTTAGAAACCAAAGTTTCTTTTCACCCTAAATTTCATTAATTATTTATTTTGTTTTTTTCCACATTACAAGATTTGGAAAATCTTAGGATGTGATATTTGTGCTTTCATGTATAGAACTTGTGAGCTTCATTCTTGATCAAGATCTAATCTATTTGTAATCATGCATGTTGTGTTTGCGGGGATCCGATGGATATTGAGATTATTATGTTGGTTTGATTAATGGTTTTGTCTTTATGATTCTATCATGTCTGTGTTGTTTGTGATCTTGCATGCTCTCCGTTGTTAGTAGCTAGGGTTTGGCGACCCTGGCCGCCTCCTCGGCCTCCCCCTTCGCCTATAAGAAGCCCCCGATGCAGAAACCCTGAGTACCCTGATAAAATATCCATGAAACCTTCTGTAGCCACCGCCACCATCGTCCCTAGATCGGGGGGATCTAAAGTTCTTCCCAGCACCCTGCTGGAGGGGAGATCATCCTGGAGGCCTTCTCTCTGATATGATGTGTGAGTAGTTCCACCTTGGACTATGGGTCCATGTAGTAGCTAGATGGTTGTATCTCCTCCTTTTTGCTTCATGTATAGATCTTGTGAGCTCCGTTCATGATCAAGATCTAATCTATTTGTACTCATGCATGTTGTGTTTGCGGGGATGCGATGGATATTGAGATTATTATGTTGGTTTGATTAATGGTTTTGTCTTTATGATTCTATCATGTTTGTGTTGTTTGTGATCTTGCATGCTCTCCGTTGTTAGTAGCTATCTTGGCCAAGTAGTTGCTAGTGACTCCAAGAGGGGGTATTTATGCTCGATAGTGGGTTCATGCCTATAGTTTCCAAGGGAAGTGACAGAAATCTCTTCGGTTGTAGATGTGCTATTTCCACTAGGGAGAAAACAACGGTCTCTTGCTCATGGAACATGTGGACTGTTTACCTTACACACTTTGCTTAAAGCAGTTGTCTGTTTCTTGCAACTTAATACTGGAGGGGGTTCGGATGATAACCTGAAGGTGGACTTCTAGTCATAGATGAAGTTGGATGGAGGTCTATGTATATTGTTGTATTGCCCAATCGAATCTCATAGGATCTTTCTGACTAGTAATTGCATTGTTATGCCTCGCTCAGTTCCTGTCAATTGCCCTGTTGTAATTTGTTTACCCTTCATGCAATGTTGTTTATCTAAGGAGAGCACCTCTAGTGAACTATGGACCCCGGTCTAATCTTTACCATGGATACATCTTCCACTGTTACCTGTTTACTTTCTGCAAACCATTACCTTCCACACCATACGTTTAATCCTTTGTTATAGCAAACCGGTGAGCTTGACAACCTCAATGATTCGTTGGGGCAAAGTCTTGAGTTTGTGTTGTGCAGGTCTCCGTGTTGCTTGCAACACCTGTGTGACGTTTCCTTCCTCCTTCTGGTTCGATAACCTCGGTCTCTACTGAGGGAAGACTTGCTGTTGTGCTCATCACACCTTGCTCTTGGGGTTTCCAACGAAGTGCTCCACGTCAGCACCATCAACAAGTTTTCTGGCGCCGTTGCCGGGGAGGCCATGGACGTCTTCACTAGGGGAGTCCTTCACTTCCTTTCTCTTTACTTTGTTTTAGGTTTGCTTTGTTTCTTTTGTTTGGTTTTGTTTTCCTCTTTCCAAAAAACCCAAAAAAAAGTCTAGTTTGGTTTGTTTGCCTCTTTCAAAAACACAAAAAATTAGTTCCTTATCTAGTTGCCGCCTTGCTCTATCTCACCATGTTGCTCCCCAAGTACGCCCTGAAATATCTTGCAATAGGTAGTGGCTCCATAATTGGGAAAGATAATATTGAAGAATTTTTTAATTATGTTAGCAAGCATGAGGATATTGAGGATAAATCAATAGCAGAGCTTGCTCCTAATTATGAGATTGCTTCACCTTCTTTAGTTTATATGTTGGAGGCTAGGTTTGTTAGCCTTAACCCCTTCATACAATTCTTGTTCCTAAAACTAAAAGAATGTTGAAAAGAGGGAATTCATCCTTGAAACTCTATCAAAAGAATTCCATGATGTTGCTAGGGAGGCCAAAAAGGTCTTTAAGCGTTTCAATATGGTAGGCTCAAGTGTAGATGTTGTGGGTATTTCTGATAAAACTAAGCCTAGAGAAGAATTCAATATACCCATACCCTTTAAGCTTGTTGGAATGCATGAAGCCTTTAAAAAGAATTTTGATTGGATTGCTCCTGAAAATCTTTTTGATGAAAGCAGTAGACCAAAGAGAGATGAAAAGGGATCCTCCAAAACCCATTTCGATGAGATACCTTTCCTAGTTGAAGATTTTGCAAGTATGGATATCAATTCTTCATTTGAAAATACTTGATTCTTCTTGCTTCTTGTGCCTAACTTAAAGGCGTTAAAGAAAAGTAATTGTTGGGAGATAAACCAAGAGTTTCCTTGAGTCTTGGAAGTTATTACTTCAGTAATGACCTCTCCTTATCCTTTTTGTTTGCTTTTTGTGTCAAGAATGATCTCTAATGAGAGGGAAGTAAGATTTGCGGAGTTGCTGTCCCAAAACAGATTTTTGTCCTCCACCAGAAATATTCGTGAGGAGGATTTGTAACTCGGATTAATCACAAAATTTACGAATAAATCCCCCGGTATGTTAGATAACTTTAACTAGTTCAACACTTTTTGATTTGAGCAACAGAAGATGTTCGAAAAAATCAGTTTCTTCCTGCTGGTCTGTTTTGACAGATTTCTGCCTTTATTTGCATTTGTTTCTTATTGATTCCTTTTTGAGTTCTCTTTAGGTGAATTGAGATTTTTGAAGGAGTTACTACAGTAGCTTGTGTTTTTAGTGAAAAGCCTTGCTGTTCCAAAGCTTTGCCAGAGGCCTAATATCTTTTCAATACACTAATGTTGCTAATGAAGATTGTGTGAAGTATTGTATGAAGGAAAAATTTCAGGTGTAGACAAAGAATGATGCAATGAGATGAAGAATGGACAAAAGCTCAAGCTTGGGGATGCCACCATGGTGTCACCCCAAGAAATATCCAAGAGGTACAAGCGTCAAAGCTTGGGAATGCCCAAGGCATCCCCTTCTTCATCAATAAAAAGCTCAGGTCTGTCTAGACACTTCGTTTTTATTGTTTCATGCACAGTTGTGTTGTTATTAGAGCGTCTTAGTTTTTGTTTGCTTTTTGCTTAGGTTGTTTAGTTTTCTTGAATAAAGTAGTTTGGGCCACCGTTCTCGCTGTGTTGTTTTTCAAATAAGTTGCTTGGTGTTGGAAAGGAGTAGTAAGTTCTTGCTTGAAGTGCAAGAGGACCTTGCATTGACTGTGACTTAGACTTTAGCATGACATGCTAGGTGTTGTTTTGATCTTATGCTTAGTGATTATTGCTATACCACGTCTTGTTCCAAACAATTGGGATTGCTTAGTGTGTCTTGAAGAAATTATGCATTGTTTTAGCATGCAAAAGCATAGTATTGTGGTATTATCCTTTGATGCTTTGCTTGGGCTGATTTGGCACATGCTCACACCATGTTATGACTCTCACAAGTCACCATTAGACTCTATGATCATTTAGTCCTTGACTTGTAGTACCACTCTTTGCTTTGATTAGTATGCTTTGTTGCACTACATGATTATGGCCATTATTGCTCTCTTAGTTGGTTGATACCAGTCTATTGCTAGCCTCCACTTGTATGAGTATGCTCTACTCATGCTTCCAACTCCCAAGAAACCAAGTTATTACAAAGTGTCCACTATAAACTCCTATGAATGGCGTGTTGCACCATTCCAAGTATATTCTTGTTTTCAACTATCTTCCAATTAAAAACTATTTTGTTATGTGAAAACTTAGTGATTAAAGCCCTCACGAACTTGATGGCACACTTTATTCTTTGCCCCTAATAAACTTGAACCATTGTGACAGCTTTGTTGTATATGCTTGCACTTATAAGTTGGAATTAGCAGAACCGTAATGTCACGGGGAACGTTTTAAACATTGCACTTGTACCTTGTTGTACTCAGTTGATATCATGTCTTTTATCTATGGATGTCACCAGTATGAAATAAAGAGGGAACTTGTAAGTCCATGGAGTTTGTATCATGTGTTAGAGAAACGCCTGGGCCGCTAGCCTAAGCCATGCCTAATCATTGTGGAAACTTGCAGCATCACCATAATGAGCTATCTATGAAGCATCCTCAATAAAAAGCTATGCATATGGTAAATAAGAAGATTGCTGAGATGCTGATTGTCTGATTGCCTTGTCATTTTGGTTATGGGAAAGCTCTTGTACCATGTGCAAGGGGTACCCCGTTGGCGGTTCTCAATGATATGTAAATACTTACAGTGACAAAAACTTACCTGGACCCAAAGTTGAGTATGCATGAGGTGTGGCCCTCGTATTGAAGGGACTTGAGATTACAAACTTATACTTCATCAAGCATATACTCCAACTTTGCCACTTTAACCTTAACCACTTCAAGATGCTTATGATAGGGGCAATGTGGGCTGAAAGCTAACAAGTACCATAATTTTTGGAAGCTCTTTTTGAAACTTGTAATCCCTGCTTCCTTTACAAAAAGGCCTTTCTTCCACCACTTTTGAGTATCCACCTTCTACCTTTAGGCACCATTAATAGAGCATAGTTGTCATTCTGTGTGTAGTGTTCCAAACCTTATTAATTGATGCATATTGTGTTATTACTTGTTCTTGTGCTATTTTTTCTAGTCACCCTTATGAACTTTGCAGGTGTCCCATGCATCTATTTGCTACTCTACTAGGGACAAGATGATTGCCACTATGCCATGTTTTCTGCATGTGAAACAAAAAAATGTTTTTCAATGCATGTCATTCCACTACAAGGAATCTGCTGATACATGACTCTCTATTTTCGTCACTGAATCGTCATTATCTACAATATATGAAGATCTTATGATGAAAAAAATATCGTCAAAAACTAAGCGTCAGTAATTGCGTACACCGACGTTTTTTGTGAAATCGTCATAACCGTCTATGACGATATTGGATCGTCATAACCATTATGACGATCCAATATCGTCATGGGGTATCTAGCCAGGCCAGGTCAGATCCTACGTGGCCAATCCGATGTGGCAGAATTATGACGAAACGAGAACGTCGTAGTGCAAATTCAGCCCAATCCAATGCGCTGACTTATTTGGGCCGAGCCTAATAACTATGGCGTTTTTTTCTTAGTCCAGGAATTTGACAGTACGTCTCATTTTGGGCCTTGGCCTATTTACGATCTATTTCTTTAGGCCTTGGCGTATTCAAAGTCTAATTGTTTTAGGCCTGCCACCAACCTTTTTACCTTTTACAATCAGATACTTTGCTCCACAATTAGTCATTGGGCTGGCCTTTTTAAAGCCCAACACAATTCAGATTATATTCATTCGGGTTGTACATGCAAGTAACGTATGAAGCCCAGGAATTTCTAGATAAATAATTAATCAATTTTCATTGCAAAATGATCCAGACCACATTTCAAAATGAACTAACCAAATTTACAAATAAACAGACCATAAGATCAAATGACCAAACAATCACTCCTCGTACATTACATTAAAACAAAAAATTAATGCATACAACCAACAAGCCCACTGCCCAGCACCTCTAGGTCGCCAATGATCCATCGTAGTGCCCAGCACCTCACTGGCTTCCTCCACTCCACCTAGGGTGTCACTGCTCTCCCAGCAACTCACCCAGGTGTGTTCTGCTACATCTTGACCTACACCAACCACAAACAAACACCCCATATCAGACTACCAACAGAAAGCCTAGATCATCCAATGTCATTTAGCTTCAAGTAAAGAACAACATGATCAAACAGTCAAAACACAAACTATACTAGGTCGGATACAACAAATATACTAATAGACCATTTGAGCTCATGGTAAGGATCAACAAATTTTCTCTTCACCATCGGATACAACAAGTATTTCTGAGGACTAGAACAACAGTAGACTCAATAGTAATGCATTGCATCATGTCCCATCGTCAACCAAGTAAAAAAGAGAACATGATATACTGAAGACTTATCTAATCAGTCGGAAGAGAGGAGCAACAGCAGGTTGGCTTCAACGTCATGGAGGTAGCGCATCTGGATGAACATGTCGTCCTTCTGATGCACCTCCGACCATCGTCGGACACGGGCTTTCATGTGGCATGCTTCAATAACCTGTATAATGACATGAGCAACTTTTTTACTAATTTTTTTGTCACCACAACCAATATATCTGAGCATCATAAGGAGCTAGAAAGTTGCACAAATAAGCAATTGATAAAATCTAATAAGTTACGATGTTATTATTCAAGTTCTCCATCAACTAGACAACATCACAACCTATACTACTATGCTACTTTTTTCAATCACAGGGAGATAATGTGTGCATTTCAAGATAACCAAATGCCAGCAGACACAAATGGCACAAGTAATATACAACATAATTCCAGAACTGAACCAAATTCCCGCCTACACAAAAATTATTGAGGCACCTGGACCTAGTGCTAATACAATCATATCATGGCATTGTTTACTTGGAGATTGCAACACAATGGCATGCACAATACATTGAGGCATCTAGTGTTAATACAAACTAAGCTGCAAAATAGGTTTATTAAGTAATCTGTAATTGCATATCAGCATGCATATATGTCCAGTTATCAAGTTTTAAAAGAATATGAATGATTACTTGATATATCTTCGCCCGTTGAACATGATATTGGCGTACACTAAGTTCTTGACACAACAAGGCAACCAAATCAAACAAGGGCTACAAAACCAATAACCTTGCTAGGAGACAGCATTCTACTCTATCAATTAGGACTACATATATGAATCGATAAAACATGATGGCCACCACAACTAGCAGTATTATGATAAAGTATAATGAAGGGAACCACACAACAGGCAACTAGGACAACTACAGTGAGGGAGTGGGAGACTGTGATGATAAGTTGATAACCATGAACGAAAAACACCTAGTCACCTACCATGTATTACCAGGGAGCTTAATGGGAAATCAAATCGCACACTTACAGAATTCGGGGAGGCTATCAGGATTCATGCAACAGATGAACAAGGTAGAGGATATAGGGAGGAAATAACACTGGCATCGGAGGTATGTAACTACTCACCATGAGAAGCTCGGGCTCAAGCAGGAAGTCCCGAAACCCGGCGTTATGGATCCGATGTATCCCTTCTTGTCCACCTCAACCTCCTACTCCTCCACGGTTATTGATTCATCACAGCTCACCATCGCATCTAGGGGCAGCTGTAGAGAGACAGAGGGAGATCGATAGAGAGGCCTCAAGAGAGAGAGGTAGTGTGGGATAGCACGAATCATGGTTGAGGGAAGCACGGGAGTTACCTTGATGTGCCTGAACTTCGCTGGATCTCGTCGTCCTTCTTCCCATCGTCGAGCACCTCGCCGGATCTGCCCGAACTGCGCCATCACTGACCCGGCCGGGGTCCTCCCCACTAGTCGCCGCCAGATCTCCGCACTAGTGGCCACGCGGTCGATGTGGGCAGGTCGGATCAACGAAGCGCCGTGCACGGATGCACGCGCGTGCCGGCAAGCCAACCCATCGCGACACCGTAGCTTGTTGAGGGCCGCCGCCGATCTAGTCTGGTTGGGAGAGAATGCGGTGCGGGGTCGGATTAGGGTGGAGGCGGCGCATCTGGGTAGCAGGGTAGGCCTTGGCCTTGGCTACGGCAGGGGAGGATGAGACCGTGGCAAGGGAGGGGAGTGGCGGTAAGGGCGAGGTGAGGAGGAGGAGGAGGAGGAGGAGGAGATCATGATCTGGAAGACGAGCAAACTAGCGGCAGGGTGCTTGGAGGGAGGGAGGTAGGTCGGGGTAGGGTTAGGGTTAGGGATGGAAGCCTGGAACCACACGAGGTGCGGTGGGTTTATGGTCGTTGGATCGGTGTCGTGGACGTCCCAGATCGGTTTTCTGGGGCTGATCCGTGGGTAGGCCAGTCCTCCCTCCTGATTGGCTGGATTTGGGTGTTTATTTTCCGAGTGCAAAAACAGTTTGTTCTGTTAAATATCCACCAAATGAATTTTGCAAAATGCTACCATTCTATTTTGTAAAAATACTATACCACCTAACATTCACAATGTCCCAACCAGGGTATCTCAAACCTTTACGTTCACCTCTGGCAAAAAAGACAAATTCCTGCCGAATCGGTAGGAAGTGGGTCCGGTTTGAACTACAGGTACATGATCCGATGCTCATGATTTTTGGAAAAAATCATTTTTAGACTCAAAATATGCTATTTCATGAGAGATCCAATGCAAGTTTAGCGAGGCTCTGCCCCTATCTAAGAACCTTCATGCCCGTCGTTTTGACCATAGTTTGAAACGGGCATAAAAAAAATCAAAAACGGTCCGATCAACGCAAATCCTTCGCGTGGTGTCTTCTTATGTGACATAGTTGCAAGGAAAAATACCAACCTTGGTATATTGCATAGTTACTATGATATTTGTTTGTAGCTTGTCATGTTGCATGCATAGTTACTATGTCCTATTGTTAGAAGTCCATCTTTCATGCACATGTTTAGAGTTTTTTGATCCTAGATTTCAATGCTTGCAAATGGTTGGATCTTTATAATGAGGGTGCATGTCACCTCAAATATTATTCTGTTTATCACTTACCTACTCGAGGATGAGCAGGAGTTTAGCTTGGGGATGCTGATACGTTGGAAACGTATCTATAATTTTTAATGCTCCATGCTTGTTTAGTATCTACTTTGCTTTACTTGTCCATACTTTGAGGTGCTTTTTACATGTTTTCTGGTACTAACCTATTAACAAGTTGCAACAGTGCCAAATGCCTGTTTTCTGCTGTTTTTGGTTTCAGAAAAGTTAGTAAAGAAATATTCTCGGAATAGGACGGAACAAACGACAAAGTCAATTACATTCCATGGGGAACAAGAAGTCCAGAGAGGAGCCATAGGGGCCAGCCAGGGGGGGCAGACCCATCCCAGGCGCGGGTGGGCCCAGCCCCACGCCTGGCTAGGGTTTGGCGACCCTGGACGCCTCCTCGGCCTCCCCCTTCGCCTATAAGAAGCCCCTGATGCAGAAACCCTGAGTACCCTGATCAAATATCCATGAAACCATCTGTAGCCGCTGCCACCATCGTCCCTAGATCGGGGAGATCTAAAGTTCTTCCCAGCACCCTGCCGGAGGGGAGATCATCCTGGAGGCCTTCTCTCCGATATGATGTGTGAGTAGTTCCACCTTGGACTATGGGTCCATGTAGTAGCTAGATGGTTGTTTCTCCTCCTTTTTGCTTTCATGTATAGATCTTGTGAGCTCCGTTCATGATCACGATCTAATCTATTTGTACTCATGCATGTTGTGTTTGCGGGGATCCAATAGATATTGAGATTATTATGTTGGTTTGATTAATGGTTTTGTCTTTATGATTCTATCATGTTTGTGTTGTTTGTGATCTTGCATGCTCTCCGTTGTTAGTAGCTATCTTGGCCAAGTAGTTGCTAGTGACTCCAAGAGGGGGTATTTATGCTCGATAGTGGGTTCATGCCTCTAGTTTCCAAGGGAAGTGACAGAAATCTCTTCGGTTGTAGATGTGCTATTTCCACTAAGGAGAAAACAACGGTCTCTTTTTCATGGAACATGTGGACTGTTTACCTTACACACTTTGCTTAAAGCAGTTGTCTGTTTCTTGCAACTTAATACTGGAGGGGGTTCGGATGATAACCTGAAGGTGGACTTCTAGTCATAGATGAAGTTGGATGGCGGTCTATGTATATTGTTGTATTGCCCAATCGAATCTCATAGGATCTTTCTGACTAGTAATTGCATTGTTATGCCTTGCTCAGTTCCTGTCAATTGCCCTGCTGTAATTTGTTTACCCTTCATGCAATGTTGTTTATCTAAGGAGAGCACCTCTAGTGAACTATGGACCCCGGTCCAATCTTTACCATTGATACATCTTCCACTATTACCTGTTTACTTGCTGCCAACCATTACCTTCCACACCATACATTTAATCCTTTGTTACAGCAAACCGGTGAGCTTGACAACCTCACTGATTCGTTGGGGCAAAGTCTTGAGTTTGTGTTGTGAAGGTCTCCGGGTTGCTTGCAACACCTGTGTGACGTTTCCTTCCTCCTTCTGGTTCGATAACCTTGGTCTCTACTAAGGGAAGACTTGATGATGTGCTCATCACACCTTGCTCTTGGGGTTTCCAACGAAGTGCTCCATGTCAGCACCATCACTTCTCCCATGTCCTCAAGAACTAAACGAACTACTCACGAGACATCATATGGATCAAGATAAAAGATGATATGGTAATGGATAACAATATGAACATAAAAAATAATCCAATGGTTCCACTCACAAGCATCAACTACAATAGTAATTAACACCGGGAAAGTTTCCCCTATTAACTAATGCAAGATCCAACACAATTGTTACAGCGGGACGGAGTGGTGATGATGGTGCTGGTGGTGATGATGGTGTGGATGATGATGATGATGATCCCGATGAATCCTAGCTTGATGACGGTGTTGATGGCGATGATCTCCCCTCTCCGGGAAGGAATTTCCCCGGCAGAAATTTGTCTGCCAGAGAGATCTTTCTCTCTCGGTGTTTTCCGCCCCGCAGAGGCGGCGGAAATCTATCTGTGGTCGCTGCCCCAGTATTAGGGTTCCATAGAGAAGATATAGGCAAGAGGACGGAGTCAGGAGCCAGGCAGGTGGGCCACACCTGCCCTAGGTGCAGCCCTGGGTGGGCTCGTGCCTAGGGGCTGTGGGCCCCCTGCGGCCCTTCTTCGTCCCTCCTTCTGGCTTCCGCTGTCTTCTGGGAAAATATAATTTTCCTATATTTTTCTGGTATTTTTCTGATCTTCGTGAAATTGCATCAAACGCCTTCTTTTCCATCAAAATGCAGACTCCGACAGTCCATCCTCCAAGAATCATCCAACATGCAAAAACTGTGGAAAAGACATAAGTAATACCTCATAATAACACATATATCAATGAATAGAGGCAAATTACGATATAGAATGGTGATTCAAATTGGACGTATCACTGGTGGATATGATGGTGTGGATGATGATGATGATCCCAATGAAGTCTAGCTTGATGATGGTGTTGATGGCGACGATATCCCCTCTTCAGGAAGGAATTTCCCCGGCAGAAATCTATCTGCCGAAGAGCTCTTTCTCTCTCGGTGTTTTCCACCCCGCAGAGGCGGCGGAATCTTTCCGTGGTCACTGCCCTCGACTTTAGGGTTTCGAGGAGAAGATGTAGGCGAGAGGGCGGAGCCAGAGGTGGGCTAGGGTGGCCACACCCCCTGTATGCGCGGCCTAGTGTGGCCCACGCCTGGGGGGTGTGGGCACCTGTGTCCCAACTCTGCCTCCCCTTCTGGCATCCTTCGTCTTTTGGGAAAGTATTATTTTCTTTAGTTTTTCTGGTATTTTTCTGATCTTTGCGAAATTGCATCAAAACACCGCTTTTTTCATCAGAATCCTGACTCGGGCAGTTCATCCTCCAAGAATCATCCAACATGCAAAAACAGATGAAATGACATAAGTAACACCTCTTAATATGAAATATAGCAATGAATAGAGGCAAATTATGATATAGAATGGTGATGCAAATTGGACGTATCATGGCTCCACACGAGGAGGACTAGGGCTCCTTTGATAGGCAGAAGGAGGATCCCCTCTCGTCCTCCATCCATGGGGTCTGCTCCATGGTGGTGCGTCGTGGGATGGGCTCCGCCTGAGCCTTTCTCTCCGCGCGGTGGAGGGCGTGCTCAGCCCGAGTCTCGTTGTGGGCCAACATGCCAACAAGGTCGATGAAGACCTTGAAAACGCGTCTAAACCCCCTACCTGGCACGCCAAAGAGGTCGACGAAGACCTCGAAGAATGTGTCCCGTTCATGAGGGGGCTGAACACGCGTTCCAAGGGAATTCGATGACAGCAAAGCAATAGCACGACAAAGAGTGGACACAGGTTTTTTTACCCAGGTTTGGGACCCTTGTGAGGAGGTAAAGACCCTACTCCTGCTTTGTTGTATTGCCCGCGTGCTTCTCAAGGGTACAATGGTGGATGAATGTCTAGGGTTTTAGATCTCTAGGATCGCCCTGTTCTAAAGTAGGAGAGAGTCTCCTTATATAGAGGCGTCGGGCCTCTTACCCCCAAATCTTGGGAGGGAAGGGTCACACACTACCGCCCTTGGAGGTCCCGGTCTACAAGACTACTTTGCGTGGATGTGGTCTTGCGTGTCAGGAGCCTTTCCATCCTTCTGTAAAGCGGGGCTTGTCGATCGTCATTTGTCTCCATCTGACACCACCATCTCTCCCCCCTTGCACTAGAATGGCAAAGGAAAGGACCTAAAGTGCTAAGGTTGTCTGTCCTCCCTTGTGCCAAATGGGCCACACCAGCTTTTTCTTTACCGAGGCGAACTGAGTGGTTCATAGCTGTGAGATTCGACACATTTTTTATGGTTTCTATCGATGGCTTTCGTTTGAATTTAATGGTTTTTTGGCTTTACCTAACGCTAATACTTAGGTAGCAAAGAAAACTTGGTTTTTAATGTGTGTTTCAGGTTCTGAACATCAACATAAGGATTTAACAGCACAAACATAATATTCAGATGAAAACAAGCAAGTATCTTTTTGGAAGCAATCGAGGGGAGTTTACTGAACCTTTAACGAGCAACTATACGGCTCGAATATTTTTCCATCCGTATAGTTCCCACCATATAGCTGCCATCTCCTTCGTCTTATTAAAAGATAGAACTTTCGTGAAGGACGGGAGGAGAAAAACAGAACACACGAGCCGCCATCCCATCCAGAAGAGAGAAAGAAGAGATCCAAAGAAGAACGGGAAGGAGTTCTTCATCTCTCTCCACGATCTTTGATCTCCTAGCATCCACACCTAAATAGCCATTACATGTACTTGAGAGAGAGAGAGAGAGAGATCTCCACCTTGCAAGACTAGGGTTTGAGATTGTTCTTCCTATCTTGAATCGTGTTGGATTTATTTCTATTTCTTGTTGTGGGTCTCCACGGTAATATCAAGAAGAACTCCCTTTATTTTATTATATCGATGATGCTTTTTTCTCTCATGTGTGAGTAAGTTCCCTTGGGCGTGGGATATGTAGGGGATTGGTGAGATGTGATGTGCCTATATAATTTCTATTAAGTTTGTGGTTGATTTTAATTACTATATTATGTGTGCTTGACTATCTGTGGGATGCTTAATGCATGTTGTCCAATTAAGGTCCCACGCAACATGATGCTTTGTTATACATAGATAGAATCTTGTTTGCAACCAAACTGGTGACCCCTGAGTAACACATGGATATCAATGGGAAACTAGTTTGACTCGAGGATCACCAGGAGCCACCGAGCCTATTGCATTAGTCCAATCCATGGAGCTCAATTACTAAGCAACCTAAAGGATCTTAATCATCTAGTGATTGACCATGGTTGTGGTAAACAGGCTAGTAGGATTATTGAAATTGGGATGAAATCTACCAAGAGGAGTTTTGGCTAATTATGGGTTTCTAGCATACACACATTCTTATAAGATTATAATTGTTACACTTATCACTCATCCACCTGGCACATTCACTATCACCATCAACTGAAACTCCCCGCGCCTACTTCATCATCTGTCAAAAACAACAAACAAATCGTTCTTTACTATTATGCTTTTTATTTCTGAAGTTTACATTTTAGTTTTATTTAAATACAATCCTTTAATCCAAATTGTATTGTCATCTTCAACACTTGCATTCAATTCACTCGAAGACCTATGACAACTTCGGGTGTGACAGAGACTTTCCCAACAAACACTTACCTTTGGGCTCCCTATGGGATCGACATCTTAACTTCGAAACAAGCTACAAATGATCTATGCACTTGCAGTCATCAAGCTATTTTCTGGCGCCGTTGCCGGGGAGCTAAGCTCTAAGTGTTTTTTGTCTTGACATTTCAGGTGTTACTATTACAAGATGGTCTCCCTAGGAGACAAAGGGTCTACACACTCTGGTAGGGTTTATCTAACAGATTATCTTGACAGTGTACCTACTCAAAGGCGCGAGGAAATTATTGAAAAACTTTTCAGGTCGAATAAAGTTGAAGTTGAAAACCTAAGTGACTTCACGGAAATCATGTCCATTCATAGGACAACTCCCAAGAAACCTAAGAAGACTCTCAGAGAATATAGTGCTCCAAATTATGCATTTCTTAAACAACCAATAGAATTTCCTAATCCTAGAGTTAGGGAATATCGATTTGACAGTGAAATTATTAAAATATTGCAGGAAAAAGCTTTCAGTGGAAGGGAAGATGAATACCCAGGAAGACATCTTAGAGAGTTCGACGATGTGATAACATCACTTGGACCAAAAGGTTTGCCAAGAGAATTATCTCATCTAAAACTATTTTGTTGGACTCTCAAAGGTAAAGCTCTAGACTGGTTATATTCTCTCCCTCGCCATTATATTAAATGTTGGGAAAACTGCATTGTTAAATTCACAAAAAGGTTTAATCCTTTTACAAAGGTAACATAACTTAGAAATATTATAGGCAACTTTAGTCAGAACGTGGGAGAAAATTACCCACAAGCCTGGGAAAGATTTTTTGGAATGATCAATAGTATTCCAAATCATGGCTATTTTGAGTCAACTGTTTGCCACTTATTTTACCATGGTCTTAATACCCAATGAAGAGAATTGTTAGATTCATCAGTAGGAGGATCCATAAATACTTTAACTATTAAAGCATGTTTGGAATTAATGGCTACTAGGGCTAATAATGATTCTTTATATAATCCTGATTTTGGCACTAAGACGGAAAAGGGAATACTTCGTATAAATCCTGATCTTATGCCTAAAGTACGCAAAACCATGAAAGAAAAAGGTATACCTTCTGAACTTGTCAAGGAAAACAAAGTAGATTTGTTACAAGTTTTCACTAAATAGGATGAAACTAGAAAACTTTTTCAAGAATTGAAACATCGGTAGGCAAAGTCTTATAGTAACTTGCATAAGCAATTTCAAAGACATAAAAAGATTTTGGCCGAACTTACAGAAAATTATGAAGAAATTGGCCAAGAAATAAAATTATTTAACAAGTACCTCGGTATGTTTCAAACCCAATGGGAACATATAGCATCTGATTATCAAATTTTTCTTCGTGATGATATAAATATTCCTGTTTCTACTAATGTTGTGACAAGAAGAGGTGCAGTTGTTAAAGGACCGTTAGGACCACCGGAATATGAAGCTGAAAAAGATCAGAAGGAAAAAATCCTTGCTCAAAGCAAGCCAAGAAGATGATACATTGGTGGATCCTCAAGATGAGACTGGTCAATACGCACAAGATCAAACCTTGGAGGAGAGGAATAATGCACAGTATGACAGTTATAACTCTGATGCAAAGACTGTTGATCCAAGAGAAGAAGAAGAGACAAGCAAAGAACATGAAGTTGTTGCAATAGAAAACAAGAAAAATAAGTAACAGCAAAAGAAAGCAACTAAAGAGCTAGATCCTCCACAATAGGTAAAAGATAAATGTAAGAAACTTCCATATCCAGACCGTAAAAAGAAAGCACCAGATGATGTAATCTATAACTCTTTTACAAAAGCATTAAGTGATCTTCATCTAGAAGTTCCATTTGCATATGCGATAAAAGTACCTTCCTATTCTATATTTCTCTGTGATATTCTTAATAGAAAGAAAGAGATAACTGAAACCGTCACCATGGTAACTTACCCTGCCAATGGAACGCTATTGTCTAAGTTAGGAGATCCCGCGATACCAACTATTTCATGTTCAATAGGAAAAACTGATATTCATAATGCCTTATGTGATTTTGGTGCAGGAGTTAGTGTAATGCCATACTCCCTCTATAAAAGGTGAGGATTAGGGGAATATTCCCCCACTTCTATCACTTTACAGATGGCTGAAAATCCACTAAACAACATGTTGGTATGGTTGAGGATGTTCTACTTAGAATAGATGAGCATGTCATTCCCACTGACTTTATTATTATTGAAATGTCGGAGGATGAAAAATTATCCATAATACTTGGAAGACCTTTTCTTAGCACTATAGGAGCATCAGTTGACTATGCTGAAGGTAAAATAATCTTCAATGATTATGATGCTGAAATAATCATGTATTTTCCAAAGAAATTAGAAGCAGGAGAAAGGTATGTTCCACCGACAAAACGAGTTCATGTGGTAAGTTCCTTTAATAAAGGGCAACCATAGGTAAGAATTCAAGAACAGAGAAGGGGTTGAAATATTCAACCATTCTTAATAAAATGCTTAATGGGAGTCAACCCATAATATCAATAAAATAAAATAAAGTTAGATAATAAGATGTTCATCACATTCCTACCAACTTTTTCACAGACATTTTTACAGAAGCGCGCCCGTAAAATTGCAGCTGTCAAAATGTAGTATAAATACTGACTGAATAAGCATGGATTTAGAGTAGAAACTAATGTTTGAGTTTTATTTGTAGAAACAGCCTTAATAATATTGTTAAGATAAATAAATTCATCTCTAAAAATTTGGGTGAAAAAGCATGTTCCAGGAGTTGTAACGACTAACTATATGACGGGAATATTTATTCCAGTAGTAGTTGCAGCTCTATAGTTGTCGAAAAAACTCTCAAAACTTGGGGTTCGGATACAGAAGGTTTGACGACCAACTATACGGCAGGACCATTTGGTCTGGCCATATAGTTTTGGTCATATAGTTGTGATCTAGCATTGGAAAACCCTAACCCTCGCTGCCGCCACAACTATATGGCGGGAGCTACTTAACTCGGTCGTATAGCACCCAACGTATAGTATGGCCTGACCACTTAAACGGGTCGGGGTAAGGCCAAGGTTCTTCCTTCTCTCATTATTTCTCTCAAACTCTCTCTCGAAAACTCTCAGAACCTCTCAAGAACTCTCAATTTTTCGCGGATTTCGTTCGTTTGAGTGGGGAAATCAACAGATCGGTATGTTTCTCTCCCTATCCATGCTTTATTTTCAGAATTCCATGGTTGAAATCCTCTCATTTAATTAGTGGATGAACTCAATCTTGATTGATTTTCTCTTTTAATTTCTCACGTTAGGATTGAATTCCTCCATGTTGAATCGTTTATATATCATGTAAAAACTATATGACTAAGGTTTTATGTTGAAATTTCTCAGTGCATCAAGATGAATAAGCTCGGTGTATTTTTTCGCAAGACCAAGCGCCAACGTGGTGAAGGCTGAGAGCTCCGGGCTGAGCTCGACAACAAGTACACCATGGTTTTGGCGAGGAAGGTGCTGCCCACACGATGGGCCGATGACGGATTTCTCAACTATGCAGGGTTGAGGGAGGACTTCGACTACCTGTGTGCAAATGCAGGGCTCTCCAACCTCGCCAATTCCAGCCACTACACCTATGAAGGGCTCACCCATGGGTTCCTCGCCTCCTTCTACGACGACTACAAGGAGAAAGTTAATGCATGTATCATAAACTTCACCGTTAACCAATGGCCATATCAAAAATTACCTATCAACAATTTTGTGATGCTTATGGATTCCCTCGAGAAGGGTAATCAACTATTACAAACTTGTATAGCGCCTCGAGTGCAAATACATGGGAGGTTGTTTTTGTTAAAGGTGTTAGGGACTTCTATCAGAAGAAGATGTCCACCATTCAGAACCCAACCATCCGTTACTTTGCTATTTTTCTTGCTAACACTTTGTTAGGAAGAGGAGATACCGGCTCGATGGCCAATGCAGACATGTCCATGATCACCAAGGCGCTCTTCCCTAATGCACCATAGAGTCCCATTCCTGGAGCTCTATTTCTCCAGCACCTCCGCCACCAGAGCCACAAAAAGAAAGATGATATTCGCATTGGTGGAATGGTAACCCACCTAATTCAAGCCCTTGAAATTGCAATTCCTATTGTGCAAATTGTTGATGGCTCCATACTTATGGATTCCATGTATATAACTACTTGTGGCTTCCTCGGTGTTTATCGAGCTAACAGGAGGCTCCGAGCCTATCAATTTGGTTATCTTGATGTTGTGCAGGATGATCAAGTGTCATTGCCTTGCCTGCAAGCCTTCGAGATTTAGGGAAGGGTCCACTAGATCCTCACCAAGGATCAAGTGATTGAGATCATGGCGGAGCTCTACCTTGACTCTGAGGAAGAGGAAGAAGGAGGGCAGCAAGATGATAAGGAGCAGCAGCAGGAGAAAGAGTACAACCCTGCTTGGGAGGGAAAGCGGCAGGAGGAGGAGGAGCAATCTTGGGACAAATGGCCCCATCAGAAGCAACAACAGGGGTTCAACAACGTCCCCTATCAAGATTTTCTGTAGCTCAACCAGCTTGTTGGGGAGATTGACTAGACTCTGCATGGAGTAAGTGAAGATGTGAGTTCCTTAACTCAAAACTTTAGTAACTTCATGACCTACTTCCCCGACTACTACCAGTAGCATTAGCAGTTGCTGCCGAACGACGACAACAACTAAGCATGGCAATAGCATAAGGTTGGGGGATGTTTGAAAACCTCCAAACTTGCATTCATATTTTTATTTCTTCTTTTGATTTATTATCTTTTCCAAGAATTGCATGTTTACTTTTAGTTTTCATTCTTAAACCAAAAGACACAAAAAATATCCCTAACCTTTATTTGCAAATTTGTTTCTTTGTCTTTCTCAAAATTGCTCAATTTTAGGTGACTTGGCAATATGGAACTATAGAGAGGATTTGACTCAAGTACAAGAATGAAGCAAGAAAGAGGAGGTATCACATTCCTTTGATCACCTCTCCTGCAACTTTAAATTGATCCTACAATTATTTACTCGCTTATACTTGTGTCACTCCCCACCTAGCTTGTTATCTTATAAATTATATTCCCTTTCTAGTGTCCTTTTTTAGCTTTGAAACAATGATCAATGAACTTGGTTAAAATATTTCCGACATTTTTACAACAAGAAAAAGCATCCAAGAGATGACTTGAGTCCATTTTTAGCCCAAAGGATTTGATTTTAGAAACTACTCAATCCCATTGAGCTTAATATAAATAGACTTGAACGGCGGGAATATTTTTCCGGTCGTATGGTTCCTGCTGTATAGATTCCATATCCTTCGTCTTATTCAAAGGGACAACTTTCGTGAAGGACAGGAGGACAAAAACAGAACACACCAGCCGCCATTCCATCCAGAAGATAGAAAGAAGAGAACCGGAGAAGAAGGGGAAGATGTTCTTCATCTCGCTCCACGATCTTCGATCTCCTAGCCACCACACCTCCATAGCCATTACTTATACTTGAGAGAAAGAGATCTCCACCTTGCAAGACTAGGGTTTGAGATTGTTCTTCCCATCTTGAATCGTGTTGGATTTATTTTTATTTCTTATTGTGGATCTCCACGGTAATATCAAGAAGAACTCCCTTTATTTTGTTATATCGATGATGCTATCTTCTCTCATGCGTGAGTAAGTTCCCTTGGGAGTAGGAGATGTAGGGGATTGGTGAGATGTGATGTGCCTATATAATTTCCATTAAGTTTGTGGTTGATTTTAATTACGATATTATGTGTGCTTACTATCTGTGGGATGCTTAATGTCTGTTGTACAATTAAGGGCCAGACAACATGATGCTTTGTTCTACATAGATAGAATCTTGTTTGCAACCAGACTGGTGACCCCCGAGTGACACAGGGATATCAATGGGAAACTAGTTTGACTCGAGGATCATGAGGAGCCACCGAGATTATTGCATTAGCCCGATCCAAGGAGCTTAATTGCTAAGGAACCTGGAGGATCTTAATCATCTAGTGACTGACCATGGTTGTGGTAAATAGGCTAGTAGGATTATTGAAGTTGGGATGAAATCTACCAAGAGGAGTTTCGGCTAATTATGGGTTGCTTGCCTACACACATACTTATAAGATTATAATTGTTATACTTATCACTTATCCACCCGGCACATTCACTATCACCATCAACTGAAATTCCCCGCGCCTACTTCGTCATCTACAGAAAACAACAAACAAATCGTTCTTTACTTTTATGCTTTTTATTTCTGAAGTTTATATTTTAGTTTTATTTAAATACAATCTTTTAATACAAATTCTATTCTCATTTTCAACACTTGCAGTCAATTCACTCGAAGACCTGTGACAACTTCGGGTGTGACAGAGACTTCACCAATAAACACTTACCTTTGGGCTCCCTATGGGACCGACATCTTAACTTTAAAACTAGCTACAAACGATCTGTGCACTTGTAGTCATCACCTATAAATTATATTCCCTTGCTAGTATCCTCTTTTAGCTTTGAAACGATGAGCAATGATCTTGGTTAAAATATTTCCAACATTTTTACAAAAAGAAAAAGCATCCAAGAGATGACTTGAGTCCATGTTTAGCCCAAAGGATTTGATTTTATGAACTACTTAACCCCATTGAGCTTAATGTAAATAGACTGGATAACACACTTGAATGAAATTGTCTGATAAAATGGATGCTTAGAAGTAGTAGAGATTATGCCACTGCTTTTTCTAATAATTATAGTAGGATATTGCTTTACGCGTCACTACAACACTATCGTACTCCATGGGGGACTATTAACTCCGATGGCCAACGAAGGATCTAAATATGGGAAACCACTTGATTTCTGCTACTCAGTTATGTAAACGTCTATAGCTGCAATGCTATAACGTGTAAAAAATTTAGTCTCCGCGTGGTTTTATGTTCCAAGTGAAGTTCTAGTACTCCTCTGACCCACTGTTGCTCAACATCTATATATTGGCATGGTCACGAGTGCACAGTACAGTCCCAATTAACATGCTAAAAACTGTGGCATGATTTTTCTATAAAAGAGTTGAAGTTTTTTAAAAACAAAGAAAGGAAAAAGGTGCTTTGAGAGTCTTGAAATTTTGACATGGGAGTAGATGAGTTTTACTTAAATTAAATGATTATTGGTGCAAACTTGAGTACTCTTAATTTATCAAAGAAATAAGAGCAAAATGTTTTCATCTCTCAGTAAGTAAGAAGTGATACGTCGGAAATGTATCTATAATTTTTTATGCTCCATGCTTGTTTTGTATCTACTTTGATTTGCTTTGTCTATACTTTGAGGTGTTTTTATATCTTTTCTGGAACTAACCTATTAACAAGTTGCCATAGTGCCAGTTGCTTGTTTTCTTCTGTTTTTGGTTACAGAAAGGCAGAAAATCAATATTCTCGGAATTGGACGGAACAAAAGCCAAAGTCATTATTTTTCCCGGAGGAACACGGAACCACGAAGCAGAGATGGAGGGGGCCACAGGGTGGCCGCACCCCCCCAGGTGCGGGCAAGCCCTGGAGGTGCCTGGAGGGGGTGTGGGCCCCCTGGACCCCCACCTACCTTGATTCCTATGCCTATAAGAAGCCTCCGACCCAAAAACCCTAGGGCATCCAGAAGAAATCCACGAAAAACTCTGTAGAGCTGCTGCCACCGAAGGGGAGATTTGGGGGACAGAAAGTCTCTATTCCGGCACCCTGGCGGGACGGGGAAGTGCCCCCGGAGCCATCTTCATCGATCTCCATTGCCATCTTCATCACCGTTGCTGATTCCCATGATGAGGAGGGAGTAGTTCTTCCTCGAGGCTAAGGGCTCTATCAGTAGCTATGTGTTCATCTCTCTCTATGCATGATCTTGTGGTCATGAGCTTTGTAATCAAGTAGATCTACCTTACTACTCAACTGCTTCATTAGATCTCTACTCTCCCCATGTGTGTGAAAGTGACAGCGTGCACACCATGGTGGCACTTAGGCTTGATTCTACATAAATACTCTTTGTGCTTTAATAGATCTATGCTTTTCCCCACGTGTGTGAAAGTGACAGCGTGCATACCGTGTGTGGCACTTTGGCTAGATTGAATATTTGTTATGAGTTATATTTGGAGTTGGATGTCTCTATGAAATTGTGGTCTTTGTTGGAACCATCTAGCGCTCAAGGTGACAGTGTGGGGTTATCTAGATTGGGGATAGCACACTTTGAGGTGTGCTCTTATAGCCCTACCTTGGATTAGAGTGTCCAACCGGAGAGTAGTTAAGAGTAGTATCATGAAGAGACGATATTTATATGAGAGTGTTCACTAGTGAAAGTATGATCCCTAGGCCTTGTTTATAAACATTGAAACACCGTTTGCTACTAGATCTGTTGCATGTTTGCTTGCTTCCTTCTTGTTGCCTTTAGTCTTTGCCTCACCGTCAAGCTATTTTCTGGCACCATTATCACTTGTATTTCACTATCTCTTTGCCGAACTAGTGCACCTGTATGGGGTGTGTTGGGGACACAAGAGACTTCTTGTATCTTGATTGCAGGGTTGCTTGAGAGGGAATACCTTTGACCACTTCCTCCCTGAGTTCGATAAACATTGGGTAATCCACTTAAGGGAAACTTGCTACTGTTCTACAAACCTTTGCACTTGGAGGCCCAACAACTGTCTACAAGAATAGAAGTGCGTAGACATCAAGAAGCCAAAAATATTTGTTTCACTTTCCTAGCTAAATTTTTGACACTCACTCATGCATATGGTTTATTTGCTAGCAAGATATACGTGGTTAGGAAGTGAACTAGGTGCAATCTTGTGAATATTTGGATGATCGTGTTTAAGATTGCAGGAATTGTGAAGAAAAGAATTTGACACCTTTTTTCAACCGATTTGTGGTTGATTTTAATTACTATATTATGTGTGCTTGACTATCTGTGGGATGCTTAATGTTTGTTGTCCAATTAAGGGCCTAGACAACATGATGCTTTGTTCTACATAGATAGAATCTTGTTTGCTAGCAGACCAGTGACCCCCGAGTGACACAGGGATATCAATGGGAAACTAGTTTGACTCAAGGATCACGAGGAGCCACCGAGCTTATTGCATTAGCCCGATCCAAGGAGCTTAATTGCTAAGCAACCTGGAGGATCTTAATCATCTAGTGACTAACCATGGTTGTGGTAAATAGGCTAGTAGGATTATTGAAGTTGGGATGAAATCTACCAAGAGGAGTTCCGGCTAATTATGGGTTGCTCGCCTACACACATACTTATAAGATTTTAATTGTTACACTTATCACTCATCCACCCAGCACATTCACTATCACCATGAACTGAAACTCCTCGTTCCTACTTTGTCATGTGCAGAAAACAACAAACAAATCGTTCTTTACTTTTATGATTTTTATTTCTGAGGTTTTACATTTTAGTTCTATTTGATTACTTTAGTTTAATCCAAAATCTATTCTTATTTCAACGCTTGCAGTCAATTCATTCGAAGACCTGTGACAAATTTGGATGTGACAAATACTTCACTAATAAACGCTTACCTTTGGGCTCCCTGTGGGATCGACATCTTAACTTCGAAACTAGCTACAAACGATTTGTGCACTTGTAGCCATCAGTGGTGTGCAGGGTCTCAGCTCCCCTTATCGGGACACGCTGTACACACTCCCTCCATGCTAAAATTACCAAAGTGAACCTGGATACGCTCGAGGCATCCAAAGCCCCACAGCGCAACGCGATACCACATGGGGGCCTTCCTTACAACGTGCCCTCCTAAGGTTGCGCCATCGCGAGGCCAGGAAATCACGAGGGATTAGCCTGCCAATATGCATCTAGAGGCATCGAGCCCTGACGAGGGCACCTCTACTCGGGGGATGGACCCGTTGACCGCCTGGACTTGGAAACCCAGTTGCCAAGACCTCAAAACATATGGGACATCACAACCATTATTCTTGGAGATCCCACCATGCCAAATCTTGAGAACCTGAAATACACCAAGCGGTATGTTACCTAGGAGCATGTAGTGGACTTAGCAATGCATGAGTCATTGTCACGCCTATGCCACCATCACCAACCTCGCCTGCCACCGAATTCCCCCTTTTGTGAGTTTGGGAAGCGTGATGGGAACGAGAATGTCGTGGTTACCTCTGGCAATAGGAACAATAGAAGAACTTGGAGGACCTGGAGATTCAAACTTGGGAGCTGGGGCACAAGGTGATGCAGCTAAAGGAAGAAGTTGACTTTATCAAAGTCACTATAGTATTGCAGGAGCAGGAGATTGACACTCTTCACACCGACATGAACACCTTGAAACAAGCACTTAATGGCAGGTACTAAACCATAGTAGAGCTCAATGGGACCATAGAGGAAAGGAATCAAACCATCATGGGAATAAATCAAGTTGTGGTGGAGAGAGAGATTAAACAATTGTGGACATGGCTGCCCAGATTACTGCTCTTCAAGCATAGCTGAATCCTCCACCCAATGATGACAACAATGATGGTGATGATGATGAAGGGAACAATGACGATGACGATGATGATGATGGAGACAATGACCACGATGATGGTCGAGATGAGGCAGTTGCCATTGCTGAAGAAAATGTGGAGGAAGACCCCGAGAGGTGTACTTCGAGGGCTCGAGCGAGGGGTATTCAGGAGAGGTGTACACACCGCCACCATGGATCGCCCGCGGACTGAAGCGCAAGCGCATGAGTTCGAGGACCTATTGCAATTTATTCATCAAGTAGTTAGAAGTTGCCACCAAATATTCTTTGTCAGGAATTCGTTAGTATTATGTTATCGATCAATGTAAACCTTTGGTACTGTTAGTTTAATGTGTTTAGGATGCACTACTCTATACTCTAAAGTTCTAGGAATTTTTTGTGTGACTTCCTAAATATTATGTGGCAAAGTTTTGGTTGAAATTCGTGATATTATTGCTACAGTTTTTTGCCTGATCTGCCGTGCTACGCAATTTTACATATTTTATTTGTAACTAGTAAAATCTAAAAAATTAGGACCTGGAGAGTAATTACCTTTACTATGCACAAAAAAATCAGATAAATTTTATGATGAGTTTAAGTCTAGCAAAAAAAATCATGAACATGACAGTACTGTTCTAGCAAATTTCTGGTTTTTGCTTTTGTGTTGTCCTGCTATGCTTAATGTTGTTACCCATGTTTCTCAACTATTTTTTATCTATATATTGTTAAGGCAAACCTTTGGAACAATGCTTCTATGTGTGTTTTTCTTATGTGATGATTTATTGTGGGTGTTTGTGGGTGATTTGTTGTTGTATGAGCATAATGCATGGGTAGGAGGCTATTTCATTAGATGTTTCTATCTAAAAATAAACCTATACTGAACTGCAGATGCTGCTAAGACGTGCCCCTGAGATGCCACCTGGCATGCAATAGTTGATGGAGGCACATGCCCAGTTGATGCAAATTTTGACCCAGTAGATGAACAACAATAACAACAACAATGGAAACAACGATGAGAACAATGTAATAATGGCAACAATAACCCGCCCCCGCATGTGGATTCTCTTTCTCAATTTCTGAGGTTGAGGCCAGTCAAGTTCTCTACTACACCTGAGCAAATGATTGCACTGGGCTGGCTACGCTTGGTGAATAGGGACCTGGTGACTTTTGGATGCACCGATGCTGAGAAGGTGAGGTTTGCTACTCACCTGCTTGAAGGACTAGCCGCCTCCTAGTGGGATACTTTCCAGATCACCCACCCCATTGCTACTTTCACTTGGGAGATGTTTGAAGAAGGTTTTAAGACTCACCATGTCTCTACTGGAGTTATGAGCCTGAAGTGAAGGGAGTTCCACGGCCTGCGCCAGAACCACCGCAATGTGTCTGAGTACATAGAGGAATTCTCTAATCAGTCTTGCTATGTGCCAGAGGATGTGGACACTGATGCCAAGAGGAAAGAGAGGTTCCTCGATGGTCTAGATGATGAATTATCAGTCCATATTTCTATTGTTCATGCCCCTGATTAATCCATACTTTGATGGATAAGGCTAGAATTCTGGAGGGAAAACAGGGCCAGGATGAAAAGCGCAAGAGGAATTACAATGGCAACCACAACTCAGGGTCGCACCATCGGACCCGTACCTTCCATAATGGGAATAGGAACTCTGGACATCACCGTGGAATTAATGGAAACAATTAGAATGGATCAATGGGCACAATCACCATGGAGGCAACGGGAATCAGCACTGTAGAGGAAATGTCCACGGGGCACAAGAACAACAACAACAACTCTGGGAGGAACAATGGACACAACCACACTGGAAGGAGGGATATTAGTCTAGTGGAGTGTTTCAAGTGCAAGAAGACAGGGCACTATGCTGATAATTGCCCGGAGAGGAAGGTTGATGCAGGAAGTAAGACAAATGCAAACCAGAAGGCAACAATCAACCATGTGAATGTTGAGGAGTTTCATGAAGAACCAGAACTGGTGGTTGGTAAGTTTCCAATCAATACCCATATCGCACTTGTTCTTTTCGATACTGGTGCATCGCATTCATTCATATCAAGGGCATTTGTGGATAAGAATAAGTTACCCACTAAGTCTCTTAAAGGGTGATACGTCGTAAACGTATCAATAATTTTTAATGTCCCATGCTTGTTTAGTATCCACTTTGCTATGCTTTGTCTACACTTTGACGTACTTTTATACATTTTCTTGGACTAACCTATTAACAAGATGCCACAGTGCCAGTTGCCTGTTTTCTGCTGTTTTGGGTTTCAGAAAAGCTAGTAAGGAAATATTCTCGGAATTATACAGGACAAAAGCCAAAGTCAATATTTCACTGAGGAGAACACAGAGACCGAAGGGCGACCGGAGGGGATCCACAGGGTGGTCACACACACACCCCACGTGGAGGCCCACCCTGGGTCGTGCCTGGGCAGGGTGTGGGCCCCCTGGCCGCGCTCCTGTCTTGCCTCTTCGCCTATATAATCCCCCCGATGCCAAAACCCTAAGTACCCGATCAGATCACCACAAAATAGTCCATAGCCACCGCAACCATCGTCCCTAGATCGAGGGGATCTGAAGATCTTCCCGGCATCCTGCCGGAGGGGAGAGATCATCCTGGAGGCCTTCTTCACAACTATGCCAGCCTCCGGTATGATGCGTGAGTAGTTCCCCCTTGTACTATGGGTCCATACAGTAGCTAGATGCTTGTTTCTCCTCCTTTGTGCTATCATGTTTAGATCTTGTGAGCTCTGTTCATGATCAAGATCATGTATTTGTAATCATGCATGTTATGTTTGCGGGGATCCGATGGATATTGAGATTACTATGTCAAATTGATTAATGATTCTATCTTGTCTTCTTGATTATTTATTCTATCATGTCTGTGTTGTTTGAGATCTTGCATGCTCTCCGTTTCTAGTAGTTATCTTGGCCAAGTAGATGCTAGTGACTCCAAGAGGGAGTATTTATGCTCGATAGTTGGTTCATGCCTCTATTGAATCTAGGGAAGTGACAGAAATCTCTAAGGTTGTAGATGTGTTGTTGCTACTAGGGAGAAAACAACAATATTTTGTTCATGGAACAATTGTATTGTTTACATTAAACACATTGCTTAAAGCAGTTATCCGTTGCTTGCAACTTAATACTAGAGGGGGTTCGGATGATAACCTGAAGGTGGATTACTAGTCATAGATGCATTTGGATGCCGGTCTATGTATATTGTTGTAATGCCCAATCAAATCTCATAGGATCAGGAATGTCTAGTATTGCATTGTTATGCCTTGCTCAGTACTGTCAATTGCCCCGATGTAATTTGTTTACCCAGCATGTTTTGTTATTTATCTTAAGGAGAACACCTCTAGTGAAATGTGGACCCCAATCCAATCTTTACCGTTGTTACCTCATCCATTGTTACTGTTTACTTTCTGCAAGCTACCATTACCTTCCACACCATATGTTTAATCCTTTGTTTTCAGCAAACCAGTGAGATTGACAACCTCACTGTTTGCTGGGGCAAAGTCTTGAGTTTGTGTTGTGAAGGTTGCAAGTTGTTAGCAATACCTTGGAGTCGTCTCCTTCCTCCTAATGGTTCTATAACCTTGGTTTCATAACTGAGGGAAGACTTACTACTGTGCTCATCATACCTTCCTCTTGGGGTTTCCCAACGAAGCTCTATAGTGATCTGAGCTACATCAAGATGTTTTCTGGCGCCGTTGCCATGGATTTAAGGATGGCTTCACAGGGGGAGTCCTTCACAACCTTTCTCTTTACTTTGTTTTTGTTTTGCTTAGTTTCTTTTGCTTTGTTTTGCTTGCTTCTTTTTATCAAAAATTATAAAAAAAATTAGTTTCGTTTGGTTTGCTTTTTCTTATCAAAAATCAAAAAAAAATTAGTTCCTAATTTAGTTGCTACCATGTCTAGTGTTGTTCCAATCACTGTGTCACCCATGGAAAGGATCTTTACTTTCAAACAAGGAAGTGATGAGAGTTTCAAAGAAGCTTGGTCTAGAATTTCTGATTTACATGGGAAAATGGAGCCTAAAATGACTCTAGGCTTGGTTTTTAGTAGTTTCTACCATGGTCTTGCTCTTTGTTATAGATATGCTTTGGATGCTATAGCAGGATGTCACATCCCAAGATTTTCCAAATCTTGTTATGTGAAAAATAAATGAATAAAATAAAACCTTGTTGATTTTTAGGGTGAGAAGAAACTTTTTGAATCCAATTGGAAACCTTCAAACCTATTTGGACCAAATAAAATCCTAAAGGAATTTTAAAAAAAGTTAAATAAACAATAAAACTTAAAAATATTTAAAATTACTATTTTGGATCTTTTAATAAAAGGATTTGGTTTTCAAAAGAAAATATGGATTATAAATAAAGATTATTTTATAGAGCCAAATTAAACCTTGGCCAAGCTTTTGAAATAAAATGTTTTGTTTTGATTAAAAATAGTAAAGGTTTATTTAAATAAAATAATAAGGATTTAATATCCAATTTTATTTAAATAAAAGGTTTTACCATTTTAATTAAAACATCAAAACTTATTAAATTATTTTAAATAAGTTTTACAAGTGAATACTATTTTCAAATAAAACCTACTGAATGGTTTTGGTTTATTTTAGATTTCAAAATAAAGATTTAAATAAAAACAATCCTATTTGATTTAATAACTAAGGCCCATTTTATTTGATTATTAATGGACCCTAAAATAAAATGTTATTTTATTTTAAACAAGTTTTCCAAATATCTTTTATTTTCAAATAAAACCTACTGATTTGGTTTTGAAAATATTTGGATTTCAAATGGAGTTTTTAAATAAATTAAAACCCATTTAATTTATTAACTAGTGTCCATTTTATTTAATTATAAATGGACTTTAAAATAAAATATTATTTTATTATTTGACTTTGGTTTTGTGTTGTTAAATAGAACCAAATTCGATTACAAGTGTGGTGATTGTTTGAATTGTTTGAATGTTTGTTTTGTTGTTTGAATTGTGAATTGAATTTCAAATCAGTAAATAGAAATAGAAAAGGATAAATCAATCAGACAGAAAAAAATAGAGCAAAACGACCCAGCCCAACTAAAGCCCATCCCAGCCCAGTAGCCCACCTCCCTCCCCAGCGAACCGTTATTTTTCTCACTCGGGAACTTAACCGCACAGAGGATGACGACTGGACCCCACACTCACGCTCTCTCTCGCTGACCAGCCGACCCCACCCCCTCCTATTCATCGTCTTCAAGCACGACCCCGTCGCCTGACCCTTTACTGCTGATTGATTCGCGTCGTCAATTCGCTTCAATGCCGCGTGATCAACACCCCCTGACCACACTTGCTTAAACGCCCTGGCCTCCTCTCCATTTCCCCTCTCTCGCCCGGCTCTCTTGGCCACCAGGCTGTTCGGAATCGTCTCCAAACCGCCACTGTCTCCGACGCACTCTGGCGGCAATTCCAGCCACCACTGCTAGCCCCACTGCTACCAGAGCACACTATCTTGCTCGCCATCATCTCCTGCACCTACCAGTACCTTTCCCTCGCTCGCGAGTGCTCTGCAGCGACGACTTTGACTTCGACTGAACGACGCCGCCGTCCGCTCCAACTCCGACGAGCCCCACAGGAAGTTTCCGACCGCGCCTCTCCTTCTCCTTCACGCACACATCATCGCCATAGCTTTGCGCGTCTGACCCTGTCTCCCGTTTGTCCTAGCGTGCACCGTAGCCCCGCCTCCAACAACGCCTGAGCAAGCCCGACGCCGAGCGAACTCCGGCGAGCAATCGCTAGCACATGTGAGCGCCCCTTCGTCTGCAACTAGTATGTCAAGCTTCCCCACGACCCTACGATCACGGTGAGCCTCTCCTCCTCTTATCTCGCTTCCTAGAATGGACAGACCACCTCGGACAGAGCGTGCGCCGCCAGTCATCGCCGCCGGCGCCGCCAGCTTTTGGTCAACCTCCTGTGAGTTGTTAGATCATCATCCAGCGGCTAGGAAAGAAAGAGAGCGAAGGGGTAAGGGTGAACCTGCGCCGTGCGATATCAGTTAGATCCAGCGGCCTGCAGCACGTGATCCAGACGAACCGGTACCGCCCAATAGGAACTTGACGCGTGGCCAGTTTCTGTTTAAAACAGATTTTGAAATCAGAATTAGATGCAGATTTGAAACTCTTGTAACTTTTGATCCACACGTCCAAAAATTACAAACTTTATATCAATGGAATCAGTAGAACAAGCCCTAGCTAACCATGCCATTTGTTTAGTAAAAAGTTTCTGTTAAATGGTTTGTTTTTGCAGAAACATTTGTATGCTTGTTTAGGTTATAAAAATTGTTCAAAAATGGTTTTGGGGATAAAATCGTTGGAAAATGGTGTGATTTGAACCTACTGACCCTAGGAAACACTTTGTGGTCTCAAAAATACATTTGGTGAAGGAAAAGAATGATTCTTTGATTTAAAACCATTTCTAGTCAAATAAAAATATAGTTTATTTATTAAAAATGGTTTTGGAAGAAAACTTTTGGGAAATGTTTTGTTTTAAGCTCTGTGACCCTAAACACAAAGTTTTGTGGTTTGAAAACATATTTTGTGAAACCTATAGATTAATGCCTTAGTAAAAACATTTTTACACCACATAAAATGATACTTTGTTTTGAAAATGGTTTAGGAAGTGAAACCTCTTGCAATTGACATTGCCACTTTACAAAATGACCATTAGGTGTACCCAAATGTTTATGACCCATTAGGAACCACTTTTTCAAATAAAACAAAGCTTGGCATGTTTGCATGCATTACTTTGACTTCATCATTTTATGTGATGTTTTGCTTGATTGGTAGATTGAGATTGTGCCTTGCTTGATTGATTTGTAGTGACTTGAAGAGTGTGATTGTTGCAAGGACAAGGAGTGAACCCATACTCTACCAAAAAGGCAAGTGATGCTTCATACTTTTGTCCCATTACTTTCATTATGCATTAGTGTTTTTGCTAAGTAAACCTTGCATGGAATTTTGCTAAGTATAAACCTTGCTATAGAAAAACCTAGTAGATGAAACCTTAGTGGAAATCTTCCTAAGTTAAGATTCCTATTACTATCAAGCTTAGCCTAGCTAATAGAAAACATGGGTGGAATATATATTCACACTATGGAAAAATATTCTAAGTCTGAGGACTTGTGTTTTGTTTAATAAAACAACTAAGTTAATGAATCACCTGGGTGGAATGGGACTTGCTTGGTGGATTTTGGTTGAGTGGTTCACAAGGCCCATGTCTATGGTTTACCTTGTGTATCTCACTTGTGGATTGCCACCCAGGAACAAAGGGATTTGAGATGTCAAATGTTGAGAAGCTTCAAGTGCAGCCACTTGGCATTATGGGCTCTGCCATGATCATATAGGTTGCAAGAACTTAGCCATATGGACAGTGGGTGGTAGTTTTTGATAGGTTGGAGCGCGTCCATCTTGGTCTAAGGGAAGACTTATGAAAGATCTTGTCTTGGGAAACCAAGTCTTGTGGGGAAAGTCCACCACCTCTGCAGAGTGTAGAATCTAAGTACTTAGCCATGTCCCTGGTAAAGGACAATTTGAGCATCAAGACATGGAAGCAATCAAGAATCTCATCATTCAAATTTCTAAGTTAAAATCTTGTGGATTGAACAAGGGTTTTGAAATCTTCAATCTTTGATTGAGAGTTGTCTTGGAAAAGATTTTGTCAAAACAAAAACTTAGTGTTTTCAAATGTTAAGGAAAAATATATTTTGAGCAATGCAAGCCTCAACTCCACTTAGCCAAATGCATATAGATGATAGACTCCACTACATTACCATAGTATCACTTGCCAATACAATTCAAATGTATTGACCCTTGTGGCTGTAACTTGTAATGTTGCAGGTTTGATTGTTTTTAGTGAAGATTGATTGATTTGGATTACAAAGTCTACAACCAACATCTGCCTGTGTCACTTTTGAAGATGAAGGACCCATGATTATAGTTATTCCGCTGCAATGTAATGTAATAGCCAAATGAGCTATGTAAAGATGTAATAGAATTATGTTATTCCTGGTTATAAAGTTATATTATGACCTTTGTTTCTTGATATTACATCTAAACTGTGGATGCTAGCTATTGATCCAGGGACTAGCATTGTAAATACAGGGGACACCACCTTATGTTATTTAAAGGTTGGGCCACTCCCTCTACACAGGAAAAGATTTTTTCCAATGTAATGAGGATGAAGCTTTGGATGCCATAAAGAAGTTGATTACAATTTATAATTTTCCTAGCAAGTCTGATTCTTCCTTTATAAACATATATGCTAGGTTAAACACTCTTGAGACCATTACAGCTAGTTTGAAAGATTGCTATAACATGCTTACAGAGCACCATGATTATGTTCCAATAAATTTTGAGCCTTCAAAATGGTTTCCTACAATAAAAGTTGCTATAAACAATGAAACTTTTGATGCTCGTTGTGATATCATGTCTAAATTATTTCTTATGCCTAAAGATATCTTTGAGTCTTTGAATCTTTGGGGCCTTTCTAAAGGAGGAGAAGAAATATCTCTTACCAATAATGCAACTATATTACCCATTGAAATATCTGAAGGAGTGTTTACAAAGATCTTAGGGAAAGTGGTGTCTACTAATTATCTTGTTATTGAATGTGTAGGAAAAGGATAAATTACACTTGGAAGATCCCTACTGAAACACCTTGGAGCAATAATAGATGTGGGAAAAGGCATTATGCATTTTGCTTCTCCAATAAGCAATCATACTTTCCCTAAAGACAAGAGGAAAGGTAAGAAAGGAAGGAGCAATAAATTTGATGTCAATGCTTCTTCATTTGAAAATACTTGATTCTTGCTTCTTATGCCTAACTTAAAGGCGTTAAAGAAAAGTACTTCTTAGGAGATAACCCAATAGTTTTCTTGAGTCTTGGAAGTTATTACTTATGTAATAACCTCTCCTTATCCTTTTTATTTTATTTTTGTGCCAAGAATAACCTCTAATGAGAGGGAAGTACGATTTGGGAAAGTGATGTCCTGAAACAGATTTTTGTGCTTCACTGTGAAAATTCGTTAAAAATATCTATTAGTCGGATTGACCTATAATTTTCTGAATAAATCCCCCTGGTTGTTATATAACTTTCATTAGTTCAACACTTTTTTATTTTAGCAACAGAAGGTCTTCGAAAAAATCGGTTTCTACATGCTGGTCTGTTTTGACAGATTTCTGACATTAATGGCATTTGCCTCTTTTATCGATTTCTTTTTGGGTTCTCTTTGGTAAATTTTGATTTTTGAGGTAATTGCTATAGTAGCTTGTGGTTTTAATGAAAGTTTTTCTGTTTTGAAACTAAACCCAAAGTTTTATTATCTTTTGAATGCACTAATGTTGCTAATGAAGATTGTGTGAAGTTTTGTATGAAGGAAAATTTTTAGGTGAAAGGGAAGAGTGATGTAATGAGATGATGAATGGACAAAATATCAAGCTTGGGGATGCCACCCCATGTCACCCTTAGAAATATTCAAGAGGTACAAGCGTCAAAACTTGTGGATGCCCAAGGCATCCCCTTCTTCATTAATAAAAATCTCAGGTCTTTCTAGACACTTCGTTTTTATTGTTTCATGCACTGTTGTGTTGTTCTTTGAGCATCTTAGTTTTAGTTTTTTGTTTTTGTTTTTTAGTTTGCTTGAATAAAGTAGCTGGACCCCCGCTTTTGTTGTGTAGTTTCAAATAAGTTGATTGGTGTTGGAAAGGAGTAGAAACTTTCTTGCTTATAGTAGTACAAAAAGGAGCTAGCTTTGACTGTGGCTTAGACTTTATCATGTTATGCTAGATATTGTTTTGACCTTATGCTTAGTTATTATTGTTGTAGCATGACTTGTTCCAAACAATTGAGATTGCTTAATGTGCCTTGAAAGAATCGTGCATTGTTTTAGCATACAAAAGCATAGTATTGTGGTATTCTCCTTTGATGCTTTGTTTGGGTTGACTTGACACATGCTCACACCATGTTATGACTATGAACCAGTCACATTAGCCTCGATGATCATTTAGTTTTTGACTTGTGGTACCACTTTATGCTTTGATTGATAATGTTTTGTCGCTCTGCATGATTATGGCCATTATTGCTCTCTTAGCTGGTCGCTCCCAGTCTTTTGCTAGCCTCCACTTGTATTGAGTAAGCTCAACTCATGCATCGAACTCCCAAGAAACCAAGTTATTGCAAAGTGTCCACTATAAATTCCTATGCATGGTGTGTTACAACATTCCAAGTATATTCTTGTTTTATCTATCTTCCAAATTAAACTTGTTATGTAAAAATTAGTGATTAAAGCTCTCACAAACTTGATGGCACACTTTATTTTTCTTGCCCCTAATAAACTTGAACCATTGCGTCATCTATGTTGTATATGCTTGCACTTATAAGTTGGGAATTAGCAAAACCGTGCTGTCAGGGGGAACGCTTTCAACACCTACATATCTACCCAGTTGATATCATGCTCTTTTGTTTATGGATATTGGCGGTGTGAAATAAAAGGGGAGCTTGTAAGTCCATGGAGTTATGTATCTGTGTTAGACAAACGCCTGGGCCGCTAGCCTAAGCCATACATAATCATGGTGGAAACTTGCAGAATCACCATAGTGAGCAATCTATGAAGCATTCTTCTTATAAAAAGAGAGATAGAAAAAGAGAAAAAGAGAAAAAAGAGGAAAGAATAGAAAAAAGAACCATTTTCCCATGGTAAATAAGAAGATTGCTGAGATGCTCATTGTCTGCTTGCCTTGTCATTTTGATATGGGATAGCTCCTATATCATGGGGCAAGGGGTACCTCGTTGGTAGTTCTCTATGATACACATATACTTACTATGACAAGAACTTACCGGTAACTAAAGTTGAGTAGCATGAGGAACGACCCTCTCGTACTCAAGGGACATGAGATTGCCAACTTATACTTTGTCAAGCATATACTCCATATTTGTTCACTTTAACCTTAATTACTTCAAGATGCTTATGATAGGGGCAATAAGAGCAGAAAGCTAACAAGTACCATAATTTTTGGAAGCACTTTATGAAAATTGAAATCCCTTCTTCCCTTTGAAGGGCCTTTCTTCCACTTTTTTATTGAGTCTCCACCTTCTATCCTTAGGCACCAATTAAGAGAGCATAGTTGCCATTCTTAGTTCTATGTGCATTGTCCCAAAACTTATTGATTGATTCATAATGTTGATATTGCTTGTTCTTGAACTATTTGTATCTAGTCACCCTTATGAACTTTTAAGGTGTCATATGCATTTATGTTTTGCTACTCCCTGAGGGACAAGATGAATGCCACTATGCTATGTTTTCTTTATGTGAAACAAACAAACATCTTTCAATGCATTGTTATTGATGAATCTTTGTTTGTATCCTTTGATGTTGCAGCATAGTTGCTATCTCTTATTGTTAGAACTTCATATTTCATTCTCATGTTTAGAGTACTTTGATCCCATCTTTCAATGCTTGCAAATGGTTTGATCATGATTGTGATGGTGAATGTCACCTAAAAAATTATTCTTTTTATCACTTACCTACTCAAGGACGAGCAGGGTTTAAGCTTGGGGATGCTTGATACGTCGTAAACGTATCTATAATTTTTGATGTTCCATGCTTGTTTAGTATGCACTTTCTATGCTTTATATACACTTTGAGGTATTTTTATACATTTTCTAGGACTAACATATTAACAAGATGCCACAGTGCCAGTTGCCTGCTTTCTGATGTTTTTGGTTTCAGAAAAGCTAGTAAGGAAATATTATCGGAATTGGACGGGACAAAAGACAAAGTCAACATATCACCAAGGAGAACACAAAGACCGAACGGTGATGTAAGATCCCACATTTATAAAGGTAAAGATCCATGTGATTGCAATGCTAGTCCCTGGATCAATGCTAGCATCCACAGTTTAAGATGAAGTACACAAAAACAAAGGTCATTATTGCATGTCATTCCAGAGACAACATAGTCTTTTACAACTCCATGGACATAGGACTAATACAAGAGTACAAACATAACAATATAAATAAGTCTTCATCTTCATGTGCCACAGGCAAGCATGTTGAGTGTAGACTCATAACCCCTAATCATCATCAGAGTAACCTACAACATCACAAGTTACAGCCACAGTGGATCACTACATTGGAATAGTATTGCCAAGTGATATCTTAGTAGAATATTAACTTCTAGTTACTACATGAATATGGCTAAGTGTAGTTTAGGCTTGCTTTGCTCAAAATAGGTTTTACCTATCAGTTGAAAACACTAAGTTTTTCTTTGACAAAACTTTCCCAAGGAACCACCAATAGAAATTAGTGATCCTTCACCCTTGTTCAACCACAAGTTTTAACTTAGAAAATTGGGATGAGGAGATTGTTGATAGCTTCCATGTCTTTATGCTCAATTTGTCCAATACCAGGGACATGGCTAAGTACTTAGATTCTTCCATCTGCAGAGGTTGTGCACTTTCGCCACAAGACTTGATTTTCACCAAGAAAGGACCTTTCAGAAGTCTTCCCTTAGACCAAATGGACGCGTTCCAACCTATCATCCCACTACCACCAACTGTCCAATGGATAAGTTATTGCAACCTATGTGATCCAGGCAGAGCCCATAATGCCATGTGGCTGCACTAGAAGCTTCTTAACATTTGGCATCTCAAATCCCTTTGTTCCTGGGTGGCTTTCCACAAGTGAGATACAAAAGGTAAACCATAGAAATGGGCCTTGTGTAACCACTCAACACAAACCAATCTTTCCATTACACCCAGGTGTTTCATTCACTTAGTTGTTTTTATTAAGTAAAACATAAGTCCAAGACTTAGAAATATTTCTTATAGCATGAATATATATTCTACCCTTGGTTGCTACTAGCTAGGCTAAGCATGGCAATAGAATTTATCTTACTTAGAGGAAATTCTAACATTTCTACAACTACTAGGATTTCCCACGCAGCATATAGATACTTAGCAAAATAATCATGCAAATCCTATACAAAATATTTCTAATGCATAGGTGAAAATATAGGGATAAAAACATGAAGCACCACTTGCCTTGGTAGTTTGGGGAGTAGCAACAATCTTCACAACCACAATCACTATTAGCACCAAAATCTACACATAAAATAATGGCACCAAATTCACATATCAAAAATATACAAGCAAAAATATATGAATGCATGCAAATGCCATGTGATGATTTTCTACACCAAACAAGACAAGTATACAATACTGAATCATAAACAAGACCAAGACACACTAAATAAACTTTATTTGATCTTTAAATCATTTTTCAAATCATTTATACACTCAAAATAAGCCTACAAATGTTTCTGAAAAAATAACCAATTTTACAGAATCAAAACATTAAACACATTGCATAAACAGATAACATTCTTTCTCCTGATTCCAATGATATAAAATTTGAAAAATTTGAACGTGTGGATCAAAAGTTATGAATTTTACAAGTTTGAATCAATAATAGATCTAATTCAAATTTTTAAAACAAAGAACAAGCCACGCGGCAGCGTCTGATTGGACGATACCGCTTCACACCGGATCGCACTCGCGGGCCGTTAGATCAGATCGGCACGTACCCCTTCGCGGTTGATCTAATCGCATCCGCTGGATCTAGATCTAGCGGACCATGTTGCTTTGACCAATGACGGGCGGCGCTAGCGACGGCGGCGCGGCGGCGGCGCTCTGTCAGTGGTGTTCCGGCGGCTACGGAGGGGTCTGGGGTTAGCGAAGGTGCTTATCGGACTCGCAAGGTCACGCTGATGGTGAACTAGTTGCTGGCGTGGGCGGGGGCGTACTGTGCTGGCCGGAGGAGCTCGACGGAAAACTTGCAGACGTCAAGTGCACGGTGTCGGAGACGACGGTGATGCTCTGGATCACCCTAGCACAAACCAATCACATCAGGAGGTGCGCATGGTTATGGAGAACACAACAGGGTCAGAGAGGAAACAAGGGGCGCTCGAAGTTTACCAGTATTCCTCGTCGGAGTTGGGCGGCGGCACTGTGGTTTGCAGAGGTGGACGGAGGTGACGCTCTGGTGCATTACAGAGCAAACGGACGGCGTGATATGATGCGCAAGGATATGCTGATCACGCCCGTTTGAATCAGAGATAGGGGGCGGTCGATGCTTACCGGAATCGCACGCCGGAGTTCGTCGGGCAGCGACGGTTCGAGCTTGAATGCACGCAGCCTGGTGGTGGAGTGAGCGGGGAAAGTGAGGGGAAATGATCGCGGCGGGATGGGGTTTAAGTAGCAGGGGAAGGCTGGGCGAATTACTGGCGAAATCAAAGGAATTGATTCGGTTTGATTGCGTGAGGTAACGGCGGCGACGACATGTTCATCGCGCGGTTTCTGTGGAGGACGATGACGACGTGGCGATGGGGCCACTAGTCAGCGACTGGTTGGGTTGGTTCGGCACGGGTGAGAGAAAGGAAGAGGGGAAATGCCCCGGGTGGGCTAAATGGGCTGGGTTCGTTGCTGGGCCAAAAGAGTAGCGCTGGCCCTTTTTCTTTTCTTTAACCTTTTTCTTTTTCTGTTTGAATTTCCAGGAATCAAATTCAAATGATTTCAAACTTTTCTGGATTTTTGTAAAGTGAAACCTACACATATTTAGGTATAGAAGCATGCTGTTTCACCAAACTTGCTTTGGTTCTTTGGAGTTTTAAAATAAAATAGTGCCTTTTACCCAAGTTTTAAAAAGGATATAAAAATGGTTTTAAAGTCATATTTTGTTTTGAAATTTTTGTCCAAGCTTTGGAAAACAACCAAACCAACTCATGAACAAACAATCTTGGTTTAAAACAAATAATCTCTCATTAGAGAGTAGAATTGCATCAATGTTTTGCTTACATAAAATAATAAGCATCCAAATGCTTCTGTTTTTGTAATGACTTTTGAAAATGATCCCTAAATGATTATGAATGCATGGATGATATGCAAACTTTGAAAACATGTTTTTAGGGATGTTACAAATCTAACCCCCTTAAGGTGAATATCGCCCTCGAGATTCGGATTGGCTAGCAAATAGGTGAGGGTGGTCTTTCCGAAGATCATCTTCTCTTTCCCATGTTGCTTCCTCTTCGGAATGATGGTTCCATTGAACTTTGCAGCATTTGATAGTCTTAGTCCGATTAACTCTTTCTGCAGTCTCAAGAATCTTGATAGGTTTTTCCTCATAAGTGAGATCACTTTCCAATTGAACCTCCTCCAAAGGTATAGTATCCTTCAAAGAAGTCTCTTCCATCTCTAGATGGCATTTCTTTAGCTGACTCACATGAAACACATTGTGAACTGTAGACAATGACTCTGGCAATTCAATTTCATAAGCTACTTCTCCTTTATGAATCAGAATCTTGAATGGTCCAACATATCTTGGGGCTAATTTTCCTTTGACTCCAAATCTCTTCACTCCACGAAGTGGTGACACTCTAAGATAAGCTCTATCACCCACTTCATAGGTGACTTCTCTACGCTTAGGATCTGCGTAGCTCTTTTGTCGGGACTGTGCTATCTATATTCTGTCCTTAACTAGCTTGACTTTCTCTTCAGCCTATTTGATTAGTTCTGGTCCAAACAAGTTTCTTTCTCCTACACCATTCCATAGCAATGGGGTAGTACACTTTATCCCATAGAGAAACTCAAACGGTGCCATCTCAATACTGGCTTGATAACTATTATGGTAAGAGAATTCTGCGTAGGGCAGACTTTCATCCCAACTAGCTCCATAGTCTAGAGCACATGCTCTCAACATATCTTCGAGAATCTGGTTGGTCCTTTCTGCATCCATCACCGAGGATGAAAAGCAGTGCTGAATTCCAATCTCGTTCCCAATGACTCATGTAGTTGCCTCCAAAAATGAGAAGTGAACTGAGTTCCCCTATCAGACACAATACTCTTGGGTACTCCATGTAGACACACAATCCTATTCATATAGATCTTGGCCAACTTAGCACTTGTGTAGGTTGTCTTCACGGGTATGAAATGAGCCACTTTAGTGAGGCGATCTACTACCACCCAAATAGAATCATATCCTGGCCTGGTCCTTGGCAATCCAGCGATAAAATCCATGCCAATCTTGTCCCACTTCCAATCAGGAATAGGTAGTGGTTGTAGCGATCCTGCTGGTTTCTGATGTTCCGATTTCACTCTACTACATACATCACACAAAGCAATATGTTCGGCGATGTCTTTCTTGAGATTATTCCACCAAAATCTTTCCTTCATATCCATGTACATTTTTGTGTTACCCGGATGAATGGAATATGGTGAGTTGTGTGCTTCTTGTAGAATCAGTTTCCGAAGCTCAGGATCTTGCGGTACGCAGATACGTTTCCCATACCATAACGTACCTTGTTCGTCTTTATGGAATCCTTTGGCTTTTCCCTTGCCAATCTTTTCCTTAATCTCTTCAATTTCCTTGTCCGTCTTTTGGGCTTCCTTGATCTTGTCGAACAAAGTGGGTTGAATTTCCAATGACAAGAGATGTCCTTCAGGCACAATCTCCAATCTGAGATCTCTAAATTGGGCACACAGATCATCTGGCAACTCTCCCTTAGTAAGGCCATTCACAAATACCTTACGGCTTAGAGCATCTGCTACAACATTTGCTTTACCGGGGTGGTATTGCAAACTCAAGTCATAGTCCTTGATGAGTTCTAGCCATCTTCTTTGTCTCATGTTGATTTCTTTCTGAGTGAAGATATACTTCAAATTTTTGTGATCTGTGAACACTTCACATCGTCTTCCCAAAAGATAATGTCTCCATGTTTTGAGTGCATGGACAACAGAGGCTAACTCCAAATCATGAGTAGGGTAATTTACCTCATGAGTTTTGAGTTGTCTTGAGGCATAAGCCACAACTTTCCCTTCTTGCATTAGGACTGCACCCAATCCATGATGATATGCATCAAAATACACTTGGAAATCTTTCTCCAAATCTGACAGACATAGGACTGGTGCTGTCACTAGTCTCTTCTTCAACTCTTGGAAACTGAGTTCACATCCATCAGTCCAAGCAAATTTCTTGTCTTTCTTTAGTAACTTCGTCATTGGCTTAGCTACCTTAGATAAATTCTCAATGAACCTTCTGTAATATCCTGCCAAGCCAAGGAAACTATGAACTTCTTTCACTGACTTAGGAGATTCCCATTCAGTTATAGCTGACACTTTTGTGGGATCAACTGCTACCCCATCTCCTGACACAACGTGTCCACGAAATCCAACCTCATTCAACCAGAATTCACACTTGCTGAATTTGGCATACAGCTTATGCTCTCTAAGCTTCTCAAGTATCAAACGCAGATGTCCTTCATGCTCTTCTTTGCTCTTGGAGTAGATCAAAATGTCATCGATGAAAACAACAACAAACTTGTCAAGGAACTCCATGAACACCTTGTTCATCATATTCATGAAATAAGCTGGTGCATTGGTCAAACCAAATGGCATCATCAGATACTCATAATCCATACCTAGTGGTGAAAGTTGTCTTAGGTATGTCTTGTTCCCTTATCTTAAGCTGAAAATAGCCTGACTGGAGATCAATCTTTGAGAATACACAGGCTCCTTCTAACTGATCAAACAAGTCATTGATTCTGGGCAAATGATATTTGTTCTTGATAGTCACTTCATTAAGTGAACGATAATCTATGCATAACCTTTGACTTCTATCTTTCTTTTCCACAAACAAGACTGGTGCTCCCCAAGATGAAGAACTTGGTTGAATAAATCCTTCAGAATCGTTTCTCCAAGTTGTTTCTTGAGTTCTTTCAACTCATCAACTGACATCTTGTAAGGTCTCTTTGCTATTGGTCCTGATCCTGGTAGCAAATCAATCAGAAACTCCACATCTCTATATGGTGGCATTCCAGACAATTATTCGGGAAACACATCTGGATATTCACTCACAATTGGCACACTGTCTATGCTAACCCCCTTAAGAGAATTTAGCTTACTCCCTTTAGATTCAAAGTTAGTCTTGAATCTAATCCTTTTATTTTCCGGGGTTGTGAGTGTGACAGTATGATTGGCACAATCTTGCACTCCCTTGTGCTTAGTCATCCAGTCCATTCCCAAAATGACATCCAATCCTTGGGAATTTAGGATTATCAGATTAACGGGAAACTTATACTTCCCAAACTCTATGACTAGGTCATGACATCCTGAGTTCACTATCATTTCTCCGCCAGGAGAACTTACTTTTATAGGACACCCAATAGTTTCAACTGGAATTTCATTTCTTTCAAAAATGCTCTTGATATGAATGAATGCGATGCGCCAGTATCCAAAAGAACAAGTGTTGGAACGGAATTGAGTTTGAACTTACCAGCAACAGCATCAGGTTCCTCATAGATCTCTTCCACATTGATGTGGTTCACCTGTCCCTTCTGGAAAGGGTTGGGCTTGTTGGGTCTTTCAACTTTCTTTTCTGGGCATTCATTTGCATAATGCCCCATCTTCTTACATTTGAAGCATTCAACCTGACTGAGATCCTTCTTGACAGGCTGGCTTCCACTACCACTTCCACTTCCACTTCCATTGTGGTGTCTCTTGTATCCACCCTTATGGTTCTTGTACTTGTCATTGTCATGACTACGGTGATGCTTGTTGTCATGATGACAGTTGTGGTTGTGCTGGCTGTTGTACTTTCCATGTTTGTGGGATTCAGAGTTGTGCTTTCTCTTTCTTCTTTCAACCTGTTTCATCTTGCTCTCCAAGATGGCAGTCTTGTCACAAAGGGATTGGTAGGTGGGGACATAGGCCACAGATAACTGCAGATTCAGTTCATCGTTCAGTCCTTCGAGGAACTTCTCTTTCCTCTTGGCATCAGTATCAACTTCATCTGGTGCATAACGTGCCAGATTGTTGAACTCCTCAATAATTCAGCCACGCTGCGGTGGCGCTGCTTTAGGTTATGAAATTCCTTCTTCTTCAAGCTCATCACTCCGGATGAGATGTGAGTTGTACGGAAACCATCTTCAAAGATAGCCCATGTCACATCCTCAATGGGAGTGGTGATCTGGAAGTTATCCCACCAAGTAGCTGCTGGTCCTTCCAACAGGTGTGCTGTAAACCTGACTTTCTCCTCGTCGGTACAGCCGACAGTCACCAAATCTTTGTTCACTGAACGTAGCCAATCATTGGCCACCATGGGATCAGTGGTTCCTGAGAACTTTGCAGGCCTTAATCTTAGGAATCTGGTGAGCATGTCAAATCCTGGTGGATTGTTCTGATTGTTGTTGTTGTTGTTATTCTGATTCTGCATGAAGGTGGTCATCATCTGCATCAGCTGTTCATGTGCTGTCATCAGCTGCTGCATCTCGGGGGTGACAGTGTTGTTGTTCGGGTTGGGGTTAGCACGTCGGGGAGACATCTGTGGTTTTCATAAGGATAAGAATGTGAAACCCATATATGCTTATTATGCACAAAACATCACATAGACAATCACCAAAAACAACATCAAAATAAGATAAGGTTCAACAACATAAATAACAAGTTTTTTTAAAAAAAACACCATAGCAAGCCATCCACATGTTGGATGGTCATTGCGACTCAATAATCAAAAGCATGGTAAATGAAAGATAAATGAGTAGTCATCGCTACTCCTCTGCATCAACCTCCTCATCAACAAGTGTAAGACCTGCATTCTCCATAGCGGTCTTGTATTCCTCGACATTGGTAGTCAAGGCCTCTATCTTGGCTTTGAGAGCCCTCTTCTATGAACGAAGTCTCTCAATCACACCTTGCTGATGCTCGAGCTCAAAGTCCTTGGCCTCTAATTCTGCATTCATCTCACGAATCCTCTTGTTCCTATCTTGGACTCTCTTCTCTTGGCTCTTGAACTTCCTGTCCTGGCTCTCAAACTTAGCCTCCATTTCCTTGACTATCTCGTTTTGCTCCGCGAAGAGCTTGTCCTTCTCATGAAGCTGCACCTGGAGCTCGTCATTGCTAAGCATGACGTTGGTCCTATCAGTATCTAGGTGCCTAAGTAGAACCTCTAGGTCCTGAAGAATGCATTTAATCGGCTCTTTTCGCCTCTAGCAGCATCCTCGAACTCAATAGCCTCACCCTCCTCGTCACGTCTACCGAAGGCGTGGAAGTGAGTACCTCTAAGCTCCCTGGAGTGCCTCCCTAACAGGCGCCCAAGTAAATCCTGCATGACTACCTCTAAGCCTCCCTCTTTGTCATCATGCATTAGCTTGACAGTGATGGCCTCCGTGGCTGGCTCAATCTGGCGTCCTGGCTGGGTAACTTTGAAGCCCCAAAGGTCCTTCCTCTCAAACTTGGTGAGGGGAAGCATCATGATGCTAGGAAGCGGAAGATTGAGCACACTAGTGAGCTCAATAAGACGAGTGCCAAAATGAGTTCCCTTGAACTCTTCAGCTATGCTGATAGTAACATTAGGCATCTATTTTATAAGATAAATAAAAGTTAGATTCAACTTCAATAGAGATAAATCACAAAGCAAAGCATCACATGCAAGTCTTTAGCAATCAAACACACAAGTCATGGCATACAAAATTTCATTACAAGCATCCAAGGTTCAACATAACTTAGACAAAAAAATTGTAAATAAAATGATAAGTGTGGTGGTCCAACTAACGGAGTACTTTACAGCTCTCACCACTAGACAAAATGGCTATCAAAGCATCCTTAGTAGCCATCTGTCTATCTAGTTCACAAGATTCCCAAATCAAGTCTATGATGTCTTCCCTTTGTTGTTGGTTGGTAGTTTCTAACTCTTAGGTATGCTTCTTTTCTTCCCTAAGGTCATTTTGGGTGTTAAGCATTCTGCACCTGAGTCTATCACCAAGCTCTTTGATGGCCTTCCAAGCTGCACCCCTTGCAGAATCAAAGAATGTGGTGTGCATCACTGAGTTGGTGACCATGCACAATCCTGATTCCCTGTGGTTGTCTTCCTTGTTTTATACAAGTGAAGTTGCACCCACCAGTACTCCTCTCCTTCATCCATCATAGGTAAACCTTTGTACACAGCTGAACCATGTATCCCCATGGTAAACATAAGGTTCTTGAGGGCTTTTGGAAATTCAGTCTCACACTCCAAGGTCATGGTCATGAGTGGTCCCTTCCTTACAGCTTCGTTGATGGAGTTCATATACAAATAGAGATGAGAGAGAAGATTATAAAAGTTTACAGAAGAAAAAGACAAGTGTAGAAATTGTTGAAAAAAATTTCCTTAGTGGTTTCTAATCCAATCCTAGGGTCATAATCCTACAGGCAACACAGTGCTCTGATACCATCTGTAAGATCCCACCTTTATAAAGGTAAATATCCCTATGATTACAATGCTATTCTCTGGATCAATGCTAGCATCCACAGTTTAAGATGAAGTACACAGAAATAAAGGTCATTATTACATGTCATTCCAAAGACAACATAGTCTTTTACAACTCCATGGCCATAGGCCTAATACAAGAGTTAAAACATAACAATATAAATAAGTCTTCATCTTCATGTGCCACAGGCAAGCATGTTGAGTGTAGACTCATAACCTCTAATCATCATCAGAGTAACCTGCAACATCACAAGTTACAGCCACAGTGGGTCAATACATTGGAATAGTATTGGCAAGTGATACCTTAGTAGAATATTAACTTATAGTTACTACATGAATATGGCTAAGTGTAGTTTAGGCTTGCTTTGCTCAAAATAGGTTTTACCTATCAGTTGAAAACACTAAGTTTTTCTTTGACAAAACTTTCCCAAGGAACCACCAATAGAAATTAGTGATCCTTCACCCTTGTTGAACCACAAGTTTTAACTTATAAAATTGGGATGAGGAGATTCTTGATAGCTTCCATGTCTTGATGCTCAATTTGTCCAATACCAGGGACATGGCTAAGTACTTAGATTCTTCCATCTGCAGAGGTTGTGCAATTTCCCCACAAGACTTGATTTTCACCAAGACAGGACCTTTCAGAAGCCTTCCCTTAAACCAAATGGACGCGTTCCAACCTATCATCCCACTACCACCAACTGTCCAAATGGATAAGTTATTGCAACCTATGTGATCCAGGCAGAGCCCACAATGCCATGTGGCTGCACTAGAAGCTTCTTAATATTTGGCATCTCAAATCCCTTTGTTCCTGGGTGGCTTTCCACAAGTGAGATACAAAAGGTAAACCATAGAAATGGTCCTTGTGTAACCACTCAACACAAACCAATCTTTCCATTCCACCCAGGTGTTTCATTCACTTAGTTGTTTTTATTAAGCAAAACATAAGTCAAAGACTTAGAAATATTTCTTATAGCATGAATATATATTCTACCCTTGGTTGCTACTAGCTAGGCTAAGCATGGAAATAGCATGTATCTTACATAGAGGAAATTCTAACATTTCTACAACTACTAGGATTTCCCAAGCATAGCATAGAGATACTTAGCAAAATAATCATGCAAATCCTATACAAAATATTTCTAATGCATAGGTGAAAATATAGGGATAAAAACATGAAGCATCACTTGCCTTGGTAGTTTGGGGAGTAGCAACAATCTTCACAACCACAGTCACTATTAGCACCAAAATCTACACATAAAATAATGGCACCAAATTCACATATCAAAAATATACAAGCAAAAATATATGAATGCATGCAAATGCCATGTGATGATTTTCTACACCAAACAAGACAAGTATACAGTACTGAATCATAAACAAGACCAAGACACACTAAATAAACTTTATTTATTTGATCTTTAAATCATTTTTCAAATCATTTCTACACTCAAAATAAGCCTACAAATGTTTCTGCAAAAATAACCAATTTTACAGAAGCAAAACATTAAACACATTGCATAAACAGATAGCATTCTTTCTCCTGATTCCAATGATATAAAATTTGCAAAATTTGAATGTGTGAATCAAAAGTTATGAATTTTGCAAGTTTGAATAATAATAGATCTAATTCAAATTTTTAAAACAAAGAACAAGCCACGGGGTAGTGTCTGATTGGACGATACCGCTTCGCACCGGATCACACTCGCGGGCCGTTAGATCTAACTTACTACACACGACCTAGATCGGTGCGTACCCCTTCGCGGTTGATCTAATCGCATCCACTGGATCTAGATCCAGCGAACCATGTTGCTTTGACCAATGACGGGCGGCGCTAGCAACGGCGGTATGGCGGCGGCGCTCTGTCAGTGGTGTTCTGGCGGCTACGAAGGGGGCTGGGGTTAGCGAAGGTGCTTACCGGACTCGCAAGGTCGCGCTGATGCTCAACTACTTGTTAGCGTGGGCGCGGGCGTACTGTGCTGGCCGGAGGAGCTCAACGGAAAACTTGCAGACGTCAAGTGCACGGTGTCGGAGACGACGGTGATGCTCTGGATCGCCCTAGCACAAACCAATCACATCAGGAGGTGCGCACGGTTGTGGCGAACACGACAGGGTCAGAGAGGAAACAAGGGGCGCTCGAAGTTTACCAGTATTCCTCGTCAGAGTTGGGCGGCAGCACTGTGGTTTGCAGAGGTGGACGGAGGTGACGCCCTGGTGCATTACAGAGCAAACGAACGGCATGAGACGATGCGCAAGGATATGCTGATCACGCCCGTTTGAATCAGAGACAGGGGGCGGTCGACGCTTACCAGAATCGCACGCCGGAGTTCGTCGGGCAGCGACGGTTCGAGCTTGAATGCGCGCAGCCTGGTGGCGGAGTGAGCGGGGAAAGTGAGGGGAAATGATCGCGGCGGGGTGGGGTTTAAGTATCAGGTGAAGGCTGGGCGAATTACTAGCGAAATCAAAGGAATTGATTTGGTTTGATTGCGCGAGGTAACATCGGCGACGACGTGTTCATCGCGTGGTTTCTAGGGAGGACGATGACGACGTGGCGATGGGGCCCCTAGTCAGTGACTGGTTGGGTTGGTTCCCCGCGGGTGAGAGAAGGGCAGAGGGGAAATGCCCCGGGTGGGCTAAGTGGGCTAGATTCGTTGCTGGGCCAAAAGAGTAGCGCTGGCCCTTTTTCTTTTCTTTAACCTTTTTATTTTTCTGTTTGAATTTCCAGGAATCAAATTCAAATGATTTCAAAAGTGTTTGATTTCAAACTTGTTCTGGATTTTTGTAAAGTGAAACCTGCACATATTTAGGTATAGAAGCATGTTGTTTCACCAAACTTGCTTTGGTTCTTTGGAGTTTTAAAATAAAACAGTGCCTTTTACCCTAGTTTTAAAAAGGATATAAAAATGGTTTTAAAGTCATATTTTGTTTTGAAATTTTTGTCCAAGCTTTGGAAAACAACCAAACCAACTCATGAACAAACAATCTTGGTTTAAAAAAAAATCTCTCATTAGAGAGTAGCATTGCATCAATGCTTTGCTTACATAAAATATTAAGCATCCAAATGCTTTTGTTTTTGTAATGACTTTTGAAAATGATCCCTAAATGATTATGAATGCATGGATGATATGCAAACTTTGAAAACATGATTTTTGGGATGTTACATGTGACCGGAGGGGAGCCACAGGGTGGTCGCACCCCCCAAGCATGGGCCCACCCTAGGACTTGCATGGGCAGGGTGTGGGCCCCCTGGCCACCCTTCTGCCTTACCTCTTCGTCTATATAGTCCCCCCGATGCCAAAAACCTAAGTGCAGATCTAAATCTCACCAGCCATCGTCCCTAGATGGGGATCTTAAGCTCTTCCGGAGGAGATATCCAGAGGCCTTCTTCACCACCAGGTGCGCCTCGGTATGATGCGTAGTTAGTTAGCTCCGCTAGATGGTTGTTTGTCCTCCTTTGTGCTATCATGTTTAGATCTTGTGAGCTCCGTTCATGATCAAGATCATCTATTTGTAATCATGCATGTTGTGTTTGCAAGGATCCGATGGATATTGATATTACTATGTCAGAATGATTAATGATTCTATCTTGTCTTCTTGATTATTGATTTTATCATCTCCGTGTTGTTTGAGATCTTGCATGCTCTCCATTTCTAGTAGCTATCTTGGACAAGTAGATGCTAGTGACTCCAAGAGGGAGTATTTATGCTCGATAGTGGGTTCATGCCTCTATTGAATCTGGGGAAGTGACAGAAATATCTAAGGTTGTATATGTGCTATTTCTACTAGGGAGAAACAAACAATCTTTTGTTCATGGAATAATTGTATTGTTTACTTTACACACATTGCTTAAAACAGTTATCCGTTGCTTGCAACTTAATACTGGAGGGGGTTCGGATGATAATCTGAAGGTGGATTACTAGTCATAGATTTAGTTGGATGGCGGTATATTTATATTGTTGTAATGCCCAATAAAACCTCATAGGATCATGAATGTCTAGTATTGCATTGTTATGCCTTGCTCAGTCCTGTCAATTGCCCCGCTGTAATTTGTTTACCCAACATGTTTTGTTATTTATCTTAAGGAGAACACCTCTAGTGAACTATGGTCCCCGGTCCAATCTTTACCATTGTTACATCATACACCGTAACTATTTACTTTCTGCAAGCTACCATTACCTTTCACACCATACATTTAATCCTTTGTTTTCAGCAAACTAGTTAGATTGACAACCTCACTATTTGTTGGGGAAAAGTCTTGAGTTTCTGTTGTGCAGGATCCAAGTTGTTAGAAACACCTTGGAGTCATTTCCTTCCTCCTACTGGTTCGATAACCTTGGTTTCATAACTGAGGGAAGACTTACTGCTACGTGACGCGGCTCAGATCACTTTAGAGCTTCATTGGGAAACCCCAAGAGGAAGGTATGATGAGTACAACAATTAGTTTTCTCTCAGTAAGAAACCAAGGTTATCGAACCAGTAGGAGGAAGGAAATGACTCAAAGGTGTTGCTAGCAACTTGGAAACCTGCACAACACAAACTCAAGATTTTGCCCTAGCAAACAGTGAGGTTGTTAATCTCACCGGTTTGCTAAAAACAAAGATTAAATGTATGGTGTGCACGGTAATGGTAGCTTGCAGAAAGTAAATTGTAACAGTGGAAGAGTATTAATGGTAAAGATTGGACCAGGTTCCACGGTTCACTAGAGGTGTTCTCGTTAAGATAAACAACATAACATGCTGGGTAAACAAATTACAACGGGGCAATTGACAGGCCTGAGCAAGGCATAACAATGCAATACTAGAAATTCATGATTCTATTAGATTAGATTGGGCATTACAACAATATACATAGACATCCATCCAACTGCATCTATGACTAGTAATCCACCTTCAGGTTATCATCTAAACCCCCTCCAGTATTAAGTTGCAAGCAAGAGATAACTGCTTTAAGCAAAGTGTGTAAAGTAAACAATACAATTGTTCCATGAACAAAAGATCGTTGTTTTATCCCTAATAGCAACAACACATCTACAACCTTAGAGATTTCTGTCACTTCCCTAGATTCAATAGAGGCATGAACCCACTATCGAGCATAAATACTCCCTCTTGGAGTCACTAGCATCTACTTGACCAAGATAGCTACTAGAAACTGAGAGCATGCAAGATATCAAACAACACAGACATGATAGAATCAATAAGATAAAACCATTAATCAATCTAACATAGTAATCTCAATATCCATTGGATCCTATCAAACACAACATGCATGATTACAAATAGATGATCTTGATCATGAACGGAGCTCACAAGATCTAGACATGGAAGCACAAAGGAGGAGAAACAACCATCTAGCTACTGTATGGACCCATAGTCCAAGGTGGAACTACTCACGAATCATACCGGAGGCTGGCATGGTGATGAAGAAGCCCTTTGAGATGATCTCTCCCCTCCGGCAGGGTGCCGAGAAGAGCTTCAGATCCCCCGATCTAGGGATGATGGTGGTGGCGGCTACGGACTGTTTCATGGAGATCTAATTGGGTACTTAGGGTTTTGGTATCGGGGACTTCTTATAGGAAAAGGGGGAGACCGAGGGGGTGCCCAAGGCGTCCACACCCCCCAGGCGCGGGCCAGGCCTGGCCGCGTGGCCAGGGGTGTGGGCCCCTCGTGGCCCTCCTCCGTCTCGTCTTCTGGCTCCGTGTTCTCCTCGGTGAAATATTGACTTTGGCTTTTGTCCCGTCCAATTCTGGGAATATTTATTTTCTGGCTTTTTTGGAACCAAAAACAACAGAAAACAGGCAACTGGCACTGTGGCATCTTATTAATAGGTTAGTCCCAGAAAACGTATAAAAATACCTCAAAGTGTAGACAAAGCAAAGTAAAGTGGATACTAAACAAGCATGGAACATCAAAAATTATAGATAAGTTTACGACGTATCAAGCATCCCCAAGCTTAACTCGTGCTCACCCTCGAGTAGGTAAGTGATAAAAAGAATAATTTGTGAGGTGACATGCACCATCACAATCAAGATCAAACCATTTGCAAGAATTGAAAGCTGGGATCAAAGTACTCTAAACATGAGCATGAAAGATGAAGTTGTAACAATAAGACAAAGTAACTATGCTGCAACATGAAAGGATACAAACAAAGATTCATGAATAACAATGCATTGAAAGACGTTTGTTTGTTTCACATATGTAAAATATAGCATAGTGGCATTCAGCTTGTCCCTCATGGAGAAGCAATAAATGCATAGGACACCTTCAAAGGTCATAAGGGTGACTAGATACAAATAGTTCAAGAGCAAGCAATATCAACAATATGAATCAATCAATAAGTTTTGGGATAATGCACATAGAACTAAGAATGGCAACTATGATCTCTTAATTGGTGCCTATGGATAGAAGGTGGAGACTCAATATAAAAGTGGAAGAAAGGCCCTTCAAAGGGAAGCAGGCATTTCAAGTCTCATAAAGATCTTCCAAAAATTATGCTACTTGTTAGATTTCATCTATCATTGCCCCTATCATAAGCATCTTGAAGTGATTAAGGTTAAAGTGAACAAAATATGGAGTATATGCTTGACAAAGTATAAGTTGGCAATCTCATGTACCTTGAGTACGAGGATCGCTCCTCATGCTACTCAACTTTAGTCACCGGTAAATTCTTGTCATAGTAAGTACATGTGTATCATAGAGAACCGCCAACGGGGTACCCCTTGCCCCATGACACAGGAGCTATCCCATATCAAAATTACAAGGCAAGAAGAAAATGAGCATATAAACAATCTTCTTATTTACCATGGGAAAATGGTGATTTTTTTCTCTCTTTCCTCTTTTATCATCTCTTTTATTTCTTTTTTCTCAATCACTTTTTTCTATCTCTCTTTTTTATAAGAATAATGCTTCATAGATTGCTCACTCTGGTGATGCTGCAGGTTTCCACCATGATTAGGCATGGCTTAGGCTAGAGGCCCAGGCGTTTCTCTAACACACATACATAACTCCATGGACTTACAAGCTCCCCTTTTATTTCACACCGATGACATCTGCAAACAAAAGATCATGATATCAACTAGGTACAATGTACAGGTGGAATGTTGAAAGCGTTCCCCATGACAACATGCTTCTGCTAATTCCCAATGTATAAGTGCAAGCATATACAACATAGATGACACAATGGTTCAAGTTTATTAGGGTCAAGAAAAATAAAGTGTGCCATCAAGTCTGTGAGAGCTTTAATCACTAACTTTCACATAACAAGTTTAATTTGGAAGATAAATAAAACAAGAATATACTTGAAATGGTGTAACACACCATGCATAGGAGTTTATAGTGGACACTTTAGAATAACTTGGTTTCTTGGGAGTTGGATGCATGAGTAGAGCTTACTTAATACAAGTGGAGGCTAGAAAAAACACTAGGAGCGACCAACTAAGAGAGCAATAATGGCCATAATCATGCAAAGCGACAAAACATTACTAATCAAAGCATAAAGTGGTACCATAAGTAAAAAACTAAATGATCAAAGAGGCTCAGGTGACTGGTTCATAGTCATAACATGGTGTGAGCATGTGCCAAGTCAACCCAAACAAAGCATCAAAGGAGAATACCACAATACTATGATTTTGTAAGCTAAAACAATGCATGATTCTTTCAAGGCACATTAAGCAATCTCAATAGTTTGGAACAAGTCATGCTACAACAATAATCACTAAGCATAAGGCCAAAACAACATCTAGCATGGCATGATAAAGTTTAAGTCACAGTCAAAGCAAGCTCCTTCTTGTAGTACTAAAGCAAGAACTTCCTACTCCTTTCCAACACCAATCAACTTATTTGAAACAACACAGCAAAAACGGGGGTCCAACTATTTTATTCAAGCAAACGAAAAGCAAAAACGAAAACTAATACGCTACAAGAATAACACAAATATGCATGAAACAATAAAAACAAAGTGTCTAGAAAGACTTGTGATTTTTATTGATGAAGAAGGGGATGCCTTGGGCATCCCCAAGCTTTGACGCTTGAACCTCTTAGATATTTCTTGGGGTGACACGGGGTAGCATCCCCAAGCTTAATCTTTTGTCCATTCTTCATCTCATTACATCATTCTTCCTTTACACCTGAAAATTTTCCTTCATACAAAACTTCACACAATCTTCATTAGCAACATTAGTGCATTCAATTCAAAAGATAATAGACCTTTGGGTTTATTTTCAAAACAGAAAAACTTTCATTAAAGACACAATCTACTATATTAATTCCCTCAAAAAGTTCAATTTCCCAAAGAGAGCCGAAAAAGGAATCAATAAAGAGGCAAATGCAAATAATGGTAGAAATCTGTCAAAACAGACCAGAAGGTGAAAACTGATTTTTTCGAAGACCTTCTCTTGCTCAAATCAAAAGTTAGCTAACAACTTGGGGGGATTTATTCTGAAAATTACAGCTAAATCCCACTTACAGATATTTTTTAAGAATTTTTACAGTGGAGCACAAAAATCTGTTTCGGGACAGCAACTCCCCAAATCTTACTTCCCTCTCATTAGAGGTTATTCTTGGCACAAAAAGAATAAGGAGAGGTTATTACAGAAGTAATAACTTCCAATACTCAAGAAAACTATTGGTTATCTCCCAAGAAGTACTTTTCTTTAACGCCTCTAAGTTAGGCTTGATAGTTTGAGAAGATGCTCACATGAGAAATTTGAATTGAAGTAAAAGAGAGCATCAAGAAGAAAATTCGAACACATTTAAGTCTAACCCACTTCCTATGCATAGGAATTTTGTAAGAAAATAAATGAAAGAAGCACATAGTAACAAGAATGGGTAGATAAAACAAGAGTAACTTCAAAACTTTCAGCACATAGAGAGGTGTTTCAGTACCATGAAAATTTCTACAACCATATTTTCCTCTCTCATAATAATTTTCAGTAGCCTTATGAATAAACTCCACAATATAAATATCACATAAAGAATGCTTTTCATGATCTACAAACACATATTTTTTATCAAGCTGAGAAATAGTGGGATTAAAACCTTCAAACCCACTTTTAACAATTTTATAACAAGGTGACTGATCATTCAATATAGGACCATCATCTAGAGCTTTATCATAAACATTTTCTAAGCAAAACTCTTTAGTACCATGCATTTTGAATTTAGGCACAAATATGGGATTATCATAGATAACAGGAGCACAATTATTTTCAACAAGACTCATAGTAGATATTTCAAAATAATCCACAGGAACTTAACATTCATCCTCCTTTGGTAAGCATGGGGGACAATCAAATAATGTAAGGGATAAAGAGTTACTCTCATTAGAAGGTAGGCATGGGTAGCTAATCCATTCTTCCTCCTTTGGTCCTCACTCTCCTCTTTTTCATCTAGTGAGCTTCCCATTTCAGCAATTTCTTCTTCCATAAGCTCCTGCAAGGCATTAGTCTCTTCTGTTTGTGGAAAGCATCTATTAAAATGTTCAAGAATATAGCCATTTTCTTCCTTGTAGTTATCAATGCAAAATTTAAGAATATCATAAACCTCATATTCATAAAGTGAATCATCAGTATTTTCAAGCAAACTAGGAAGTTCAAATGCACCCTTCCAAGCAATAAATTCTTAAATTTGTTCCACATCGTAAAAGTCATAATTTCACTTAACATAAGAAGATATGGTAACATTATCATTATACTCACATTGAAAAGGGAGGTGTTTATACCTCCTACAGCAAGAAGCTTTATCAAAGCAATAAGTAACATTATAAGTACAACACATGTTTCTAGCAATGGTATTCAATTTATAAATTTTTGTGACAAACGGTGTTCCTCATAATAATATTTTTGTTCTTCTGTGAACCCACCTTGCCAATAAGATCTCTATTCAAAGAAACCAGATATTGATAGAAAGCATGACAAAGCAAGGCAATAACAGACCAATAACTATAGTGGGAACTAATTTTTTTGTGTTTTTGATAAGAAAAAAAGCAAGCCAAAGAAAAGTAATTTTTTTGTATTTTTGATAGAAAGAAACAAGCAAAACAAAGAAAAAGAAACTAAGCAAAACAAAAACAAAGTAAAGAGAATGGTTGTGAAGGACTCCCAATGTGAAGCCGTCCTTACACTCCCTGGCAAAGGCGCCAGAAAAGGTCTTGATGCGGCTCAGATCACTGTAGAGCTTCGTTGGGAAACCCCAAGTGGAAGGTATGATGAGTACAGCAATAATTTTTCCCTCAGTAAGAAACCGAGGTTATCGAACCAGTAGGAGGAAGCAAATGACTCAAAGGTGTGCTAGCCACTTGGAAACCTGCACAACACAAACTCAAGACTTTGCCCCAATGAACAGTGAGGTTGTCAATCTCACCGGTTTGCTGAAAACAAAGGATTAAACATATGGTGTGGAAGGTAATGGTAGCTTGCAGAAAGTAAATAGTAACATTGGAAGATGTATCAATGGTAAATATTATACCAGGGTCCATAGTTCACTAGAGGTGTTATCCTTAAGATAAACACCATAACATGCTGGGTAAACAAATTACAGCGGGGCAATTGACAGGACTGATCAAGGCACAGCAATGCAATACTAGACATTCATGATCCTATGAGATTCGATTGGGCATTACAACAATATACATAGACCACCATCCAACTGCATCTATGACTAGTAATCCACCTTCAGGTTATCATCCGAACCCCCTCCAGTATTAAGTTGCAAGCAACGGATAACTGCTTTAAGCAAAGTGTGTAAAGTAAACAATACAATTGTTCCATGAACAAAAGATCGTTGTTTTCTCCCTAGTAGCAACAGCACATCTACAACCTTAGAGATTTTTGTCACTTCCCCAGATTCAATAGAGGCATGAACCCACTATCGAGCATAAATACTCCCTCTTGGAATCACTAGCATCTACTTGGCCAAGATAGCTACTAGAAACGGAGAGCATGTAAGATCTCAAACACACAGACATGATAGAATCAATAAGATAATACATTAATCAATCAGACATAGTAATCTCAATATCCATCGTATCCCTGCAAACACAACATGCATGATTACAAATAGATGATCTTGATCATGAACGGAGCTCACAAGATCTAGACATGGAAGCACAAAGGAGGAGAAACAACCATCTAGCTACTGTATGGACCCATAGTCCAAGGTGGAACTACTCACGCATCATACCGGAGGCTGGCATGGTGATGAAGAAGGCCTTCTGAATGATATCTCCCCTCAGGCAGGGTGCCAGGAAGAGCTTCATATCCCTCCTCCCGATCTAGGGACGATGGTGTATGTGGCTACGGACTGTTTCGTGGAGATATGATCGGGTACTTAGGTTTTTGGTATCGGGGGCTTCTTATAGGCGAAGGCGGAGACCGAGGGGGTGCCCGAGGCGGCCACACCCCCTAGGCATGGGCCAGGCATGGCCGCACGGCCAGGGGTGTGGGCCCCTCGTGGCCCGCCTTCGTCTCGTCTTCTGGCTCCATGTTCTCCTCGGTGAAATATTGATTTTGCCTTTTGTCCCATCCAATTCCGAGAATATTCATTTTCTGGCTTTTCTGGAACCAAAAACATCAGAAAATAGGCAACTGGTACTGTGGCATCTTGTTAATAGGTTAGTCCCAAAAAACGTATAAAAATACCTCAAAGTGTAGACAAACCAAAGCAAAGTGGATACTAAACAAGCATGGAACATCAAAAATTATAGATACATTTATGACGTATCACTGTGCTCATCATACCTTCCTCTTGGGGTTTCCCAACAAAGCTCTACAGTGATCCGAGCCGCATCAGAGGGTCTATTAGAGTAAGTTCCCCTGGAGGAGAGATGATAGCTAGTGCAGGATGTCGAGGGTTGACACTAGATATTGGTGCTTATGCATTTCCTGTGCACCTAGTCATACTCTAATCACAGGGTTTAGATGTCATATTGGGCATGGACTGGATGTCGAAACATCAAGGGCAGATAAAATATGCTAAGCAACCCATTACACTCACCACACCAGAGGGTACAAGGATCTGATATAGGTTGTTTGCCAACGTCGGAGTGGGCAAGTTGAATTATCTTAAGGGGTTAGCCTGGAGGATGTGGTCGTAGTCAAAGAATACCCCATGTGTTTTCGGAAGAGCTGCCAGGGATGCCACCTCATAGAGATGTGGATTTTCTCATTGATTTGATGTCGGGAACTGGATAGACAATAGACCGTACAATATGGATGTGGATGAACTGAAGGAGTTGAAGAAGCAACTTAGAGAGCAGTTGGACAAGGGATTTATTCAGCCTAGTTCGTCATCTTGGGGTGCACCTGTTCTGTTTGTGGAGAACAAGGATAGGAGTAAGAGATTGGAGGTTAACTATCGCTCGCTTAATGAAGTAACCATCAAGAATAAATACCCACTGCCCAATATAAATGATTTGTTTGATCAGTTGGAGGGAGAAAAGGTGTTTTCCAAGATTAATCCGAGGTCGGGTTATTTTCAATTGAAGATCTGTGAGGAAGACATACCAAAGACCGCCTTCACCACTAGATATGGTTTATACGAGTATACAGTTATGTCTTTTGGACTAACGAATGCTCCAACATATTTTATGACCATGATGAACAAGGTATTCATGGAGTATTTGGATAAATTCGTGGTAGTATTCATTGATGACATACTGATATATTCAAAGGATGATTTTGTGCATGAGAAGCATATGCGACTAATTATGGAAAATTTAAGGGAGCATAAGTTATATGTCAAGTTTAGCGAATGTGAATTTGTGTTGAACACCGTTAGATTTCTTGGACACGTGGTGTCAGGTGAATGAGTTGCAATTGATCCAAGCAAGGTATCATCGGTTACAGAATGGGAATCACCCAAGAATGTGGGAGATATTCAGAGTTTCTTAGGACTTGCGGGATATTATAGAAGGTTCATAGAGAATTTCTCTAAGATTGTGAAGCCAATGACTGAGCTATTGAAGAAGGAGAAGAAGTTTAAATGGACCGAGGAGTGTGAATCTAGTTTCTAGGAACTGAAGCAACTCCTAGTGACCACGCCTATCTTGTGTTTGCCTAACATTCAGAAGGATTTCCACGTGTAATGCAATGCATCTCGTTAAGGACTTGGTAGTGTATTAATGCAGGATGTAAGAGTGGTATCCTATGCGTCACGCCAACTTAAACACCATGATAGGAATTATCCCATGCATGACTTGGAGTTAGAGTCAATTGTGCATGCACTCAAGGTGTGGAGACATTATCTTATGAGGAAGCATTGTGATGTGTTCACGGATCACAAGAGCTTGAAGTATATATTCACATAGAAGGAGCTGAACATGAGGCAAAGGAGATGGTTGGAACTCATAAAGTGTTATGATATGAGTCTGCAATATCACCCAGGAAAGGACAATGTTGTAGCGGATGCGCTAAGTCACAAGGTTTATGCTAATGGTCTGACTATGGAGAAATTACCTAAGGATTTGTGTGAACGGTTGGGGGTAGTATCCGAGGGATATTTGGAAAAAATGGAAGTCAATCCAACGCTTTGGATATGATTACGGAAGCTCAGAAGAGGGATAGTGACTTGGAAGAAATAAGAGGAAACATACCCAAGGGTAAGGCAGAAGGTTTTCGCGAGGATGACCAAGGAACATTGTGGTTCAAGGATCGTTTATGTGTGCCCAACGATCCGAAAATTAGGAAGTTGATTTTCTAGTAAGCTCATGACTTGCCATACTCTATACATCCAGGTAACACAAAGATGCATATATTTGAAGGAAAGCTTTTGGTGGATTAATATGAAGAGAGAGATTGCAGACTATATTGTTTTATGTGACGTCTGTAGTAGAGTGAAGGCTGAGCATTAGAAGCCAGCAGGATTGCTACAGCCATTGCTGATACCTGATTGGAAGTGAGATAACGTAGGAATGGACTTTATCATAGGATTGCCTAGGACGAGTTCAGGTTATGACTCTATCTGGGTAGTGGTTGATCACTTGACCAAGGTAGCTCACTTTATACCTGTGAAGACAACTTACACCAGTGATAAGTTAGCCAAGATTTACATGAACATAATTGTGTACCTACATGGAGTTCCTAGGAGTATTTTGTCAGATAGAGGCACCCAATTTACCTCTCACTTTTGGCGGCAGATGCACGAGTTGTTGGGAACTAAGTTGGAGTTTAGTAAAACTTTCCACCCCTAGAAAAATGGTCAGACAAAGAGGGTGAATCATATTCTGGAGGATATGCTGAGAGCTTGTGTTCTAGCTCATGGCTCTAGTTGGGATGAGAATTTACCATATGCCGAGTTTTCCAACAACAACAGCTATCAGTCTAGCATCAAGACATCACCGTTCGATGTGCTATATGGTAAGAGGTTGTAAGATCCCTCCTTTTATAAAGGTAAGAATCCCTGTGATTGCAATGCTAGTCCCTGGATCAATGCTAGCATCCACAGTTTAAGATGAAGTACACAAAAACAAAGGTCATTATTACATATCATTCTAGAGACAAACATAGTCTTTTACAAACTCCATGGCCACAGGCCTAATACAAGAGTTCAAATATATAATAAGATAAATAAGTCTTCATCTTCATGTGCCACAGGCAAGCATGTTGAGTGTAGACTCATAACCCCTAATCCTCATCAGAATAACCTGCAACATCACAAGTTACAGCCACAGTGGGTCAATACATTGGAATGGTATTGGCAAGTGATACCTTAGTAGAATATTGGTAGACTAGATACTATATGCATTTTGGCTAAGTGTAGCTTAGGCTTGCTTTGCTCAAAATAGGTTTTACCTATTAGTTGAAAACTCTAAGTTTTCTTTGACAAAACTTTTCCCAAGGAAACACTAATAGAAATTGGTGTACCTTCACCCTTGTTCAACCACAAGTTTTTACTTAGAAATTGGGATGAGGAGATTCTTGATAGCTTCCATGTCTTGATGCTCAAGTTGTCCAATACCAGGGACATGGCTAAGTACTTAGATTCTTCCATCTGCAGAGGTTGTGCACTTTCCCCACAAGACTTGATTTTCACCAAGACAGGACCTTTCAGAAGACTTCCCTTAGACCAAATGGACGCGTTCCAACCTATCATCCCACTACGACCAACTGTCCAAATGGCTAAGTTATTGCAACCTATGTGATCCAGGCAGAGCCCATATTGCCATGTGGCTGCACTAGAAGCTTCTTAACATATGGCATCTCAAATCCCTTTGTTCCTGGGTGGCTTTCCACAAGTGATATACACAAGGTAAGCCATAGAAATGGGCCTTGTGTAACCACTCAACATAACCCATTCCTTCCATTCCACCCAGGTGTTTCATTCACTTAGTTGTTTTATTAAGCAAAAACATAGTCCAAAGACTTAGAAATATTTACTCATAGCATGAATATATAACCACCCTTGGTTGCTACTATCTAGGATAAGCATGGCATAGATAAGCATCTTAACTTAGAAATTTCTAGCAATTCTACAACTACTAGGATTTCCCAAGCATAGCATATAGATCAAAAATATTCTTGCAAGTCTAGCAAAATATTTCTAGTGCATAGTTGAAAAAACATAGGAATAAAATCATGAAGCACCACTTGCCTTGGTATTTTGGAGAGTAGCAACAATCCTCACAATCACAATCACTATTTGCACCAAAATCTACACATACAATAATGGCACAAGATCACATACACAATTTATACAAGCAAGAATACATGAATGTATGCAATATGCCATGTGATGATTTTCTACACCAAACAAGACAAGTGCACAGTACTGAATCATAAACAAGTACAAAACAAGCTAAATAAACTTTATTTGAATAACAAAACATTTTCCAAATAATTACTATACTCAAATTATGCCTACAAATGTTTCTGCAAAAACAATCATTTTAACAGAGGCAACACTTTAAACACATTGCATAAACAGAAAGGTTTTTCTCTCCTGATTCCATTGATATAAAATTTGTCAAATTTGGACGTGGGAATCAAAAGTTATGAATTATACAAATTTAAACATCTAATAGATCTAATTCAGATTTTTAAAACGAAGAACATGCCACGCGGCAGCATCTGATTGGGGCGATACCGCTTCGCACGGATTGGCTAACGTGGACCGCCAGATCTAACTAAAACGCACGGCTCAGATCTGCCTGTACCGCTTCATATAAAATCTAACTGTGGCCTTTGGATTTGGATCCAATGGATCAGATCTATCTGACTAGAAACCAGCGGCGCAAATGGTGCATGGCGGCATGATTCAGCGGCGCACGGCGAGGCGAGAGGAAGAAGTCGGGCTAGTGCTTACTGAGATCACGAGAACGTGGAGATTCTCAACTTGCAGACGGACAGGGTCGGGGCGCTCGGACACGGCAACAGGAGCTCGTCGGAGTTCGTCTGAGCGTAGGGTGCTCACTGTCGGAGTCGAAGACGACATCCTGGGGCACAAGGATTCAAACAGAGAACGTTAACGGATGCGCGAGGCACTAGCGAACATGATTGCGTGAACCAGAGGCAGAGTGGGAACATAGGGCTCACCGGAATAGCTCGTAGGAGTTGAGTCAAGCTTCGGCCGTTTCCAGATGTCGACGAGGGCGACGACCTAGGGCGATTCAGGATGAAATGAAAGCATGAGAAGATGCGTGAGATGATTGCGAAGCCACTCGTGTAGGCCAGAAGGCAAGGGGCGCTCGATACTCACCGTGATGGCTCGCCGGAGTCTCTCGGTATAGCGGCGGTGCAACTCGAATTGCCGGCAGCCTGGTGGCGTGGTGTCTGTGCTGAGTGAGGGGAAATGAGCGGAGAGGGGAGAGGATCTTATAGCCGGAGAAGGGGCGGAGATTATGCACGCATTCATCGCCAATTAATTGGATTAAAATCGCGGCAGTGAAGGGGGAAGAAAGCGGGCGGACGGCGTCTGTGGAATTTGGGAAGAAAGAGCTGACGTGGAGAGGGTCCACTGATCAGTGACTGTGGGGTGGGTCTGTGCCGCGTGAGAGGAGGGAAAATCCCCGGGTGGGCTTGCTAGGCTGCGTCTGTTGCTGGGCTAGATTGGTGGCGCCAGGCCCAATTGGTTTTCTTAATTCCTTTTCTCTTTCTATAATGAATTTCAGGAATCAAATTCAATCAAATTCAAAAGCAACTGAATTCAAATCTTTTCTTGATTTTTGTAAAGTGAAACTTGTATAATTTTGAGTATAGAATCATACTGTCTTGTTGGACTAGCATGGTCCTTTGAAGATTTTTAAAAATAACAGTGCCTTAGAACATGGTTGGATATAGATTTGAAAATGGTTTTAAACCATATTTGTTTTGTAAATTTTGCCCAAACTCTAGTATTCACCCTAAACAACAAGGAAACAAACAAAGCTTGGTTTAAAACATTTACACCCTCAATTGAGAGTGGCATTTGATTAATAGTTGCTCACATAAAATAATAGCACTAAGTGCCTCTGTTTTCTTGAAATGAGTTGGAAAAATGGTCCCTAAATTATATGCATGCATGAATGATATGAAATCTTTGCAAACATGATTTTAGGGATGTTAAAAATCTAAACCCCTTAAGGTGAATCTCGCCCTCGAGATTCAGGTTGGCTAGCAAATAGGTGAGGGTGGTCTTTCCGAAGATCATCTTCTCTTTCCCATGTTGCTTCTTCTTCGGAATGATGGTTCCATTGAACTTTGCATAATTTGATAATCTTAGTCCGAATAACTCTTTCTGCAGTCTCAAGAATCTTGATAGGTTTCTCCTCATAAGTGAGGTCACTTTCCAATTGAACCTCTTCCAAAGGTATAGTATCCTTCAAAGAAGTCTCCTCCATTTCTGGATGGCATTTCTTAAGCTGACTCACATGAAACACATTGTGGACAGTAGACAATGATTCTGGCAATTCAATCTCATAAGCTACTTCTCCTTTACGACTCAGAATCTTGAATGGTCCAACATATCTTGGGGCCAACTTTCCTTTGACTCCAAACCTCTTCACTCCACGAAGTGGTGACACTCTAAGATAAGCTCTATCACCCACTTCATAGGTGACTTCTCTACGCTTAGGATCTGCGTAGCTCTTCTGTCGGGGCTGTGCTATCTTCAACCTGTCCTTAACTAGCTTGACTTTCTCTTCAGCCTCTTTGATTAGTTCTGGTCCGAACAAACCTCTTTCTCCCACACCATTCCATAACAATGGGGTGGTACACTTTCTCCCATAGAGAAACTCAAATGGTGCCATCTCAATACTGGCTTGGTAGCTGTTATTGTAAGAGAATTCTGCGTAAGGCAGACTTTCATCCCAACTGGCTCCATAGTCTAGGGGACATGCCCTCAACATATCTTCACGAATCTGGTTGGTCCTTTCTGTTTGTACATCAGTCTGAGGATGAAAAGCAGTGCTGAATTCCAACCGCGTTCCCAATGCCTCATGTAGTTGCCTCCAAAAATGAGAAGTGAATTGAGTTCCCCTATCAGACACAATACTCTTGGGTACTCCATGTAGACATACAATTCTACTCATATAGATGTTGGCTAACTTAGCACTTGTATAGGTTGTCTTCACGGGTATGAAATGAGCCACTTTAGTTAGGCGATCCACTACTACCCAAATAGAGTCATATCCTGACCTGGTCCTTGGCAATCCGGTGATGAAATCCATGCCAATCTTGTCCCACTTCCAGTCAGGAATAGGTAGTGGTTGTAGCAATCCTGCTGGTTTCTGATGTTCCGCTTTCACTCTACTACATACATCACACAAAGCAATATGTTCGGCAATGTCCTTCTTGAGATTATTCCACCAAAATCTTTCTTTCATATCCATGTACATTTTGGTGTTACCCGGATGAATGGAATACAGTGAGTTGTGGGCTTCTTGTAAAATCAGTTTCCAAAGCTCTGGATCTTGTGGGACACAGATGCATCTTCCATACCATAAAGTACCCTTTTCATCTTCATGGAATCCTTTGGCTTTTCCCTTTCCAATCTTTTCCTTAATCTCTTCAATTTCCTTATCTGTCTTTTGGGCTTCTTTGATTTTGTCCAACAAAGTGGGTTGAACATCCAATGACATGAGATGTCCTTCAGGCACAATCTCCAATCTGAGATCTCTAAATTGAGCACATAGATCATCTGGCAATTCTCCCTTAGTAAGTCCATTCACAAAAACCTTACGGCTTAGAGCATCCGCTACAACATTTGATTTACCGGGGTGGTATTGCAAACTCAAGTCATAGTCCTTGATGAGTTCTAGACATATTCTTTGTCTCATGTTAATTTCTTTCTGGGTGAAGATATACTTCAAACTTCTGTGATCTGTGAACACTTCACATCGCTTTCCCAAAAGATAGTGTCTCCATGTTTTGAGTGCATGGACAACAGAGGCTAACTCTAAATCATGAGTTGGGTAGTTTACCTTATGAGTTTTGAGTTGTCTCGAGGCATAAGCCACAACTTTCCCTTCTTGCATAAGTACCGCACCTAATCCATGATGAGATACATCACAATACACTTGGAAATCCTGCTCCAACTCTGGCAGACATAAGACTGGTACTGTCACTAGTCTCTTCTTCAACTCTTGGAAACTGAGTTCACATCCTTCAGACCAAGCAAACTTCTTGTCTTTCTTTAGTAACTCTGTCATTGGCTTAGCTACCTTGGAGAAATTCTCAATAAACCTTCTGTAGTATCCTGCCAAGCCAAGGAAACTGCGAACTTCTTTCATTGATTTAGGAGATTCCCATTCAGTTACAGCTAAAACTTTAGCAGGATCAACTGCTACACCATCTCCTGACACAACGTGTCTAAGAAATCCAACTTCATTCAACCAAAACTCACACTTGCTGAATTTGGCATATAGCTTATGCTCTCTAAGCTTCTCAAGTATCAAACGTAGATGTCCTTCATGTTCTTCTTTGCTCTTGGAGTAGATTAGAATGTCATCGATGAATACCACAACAAACTTGTCAAGGAACTCCATGAACACTCTTGTAGTTATTCATGAAGTATGCTGGTGCATTGGTCAAACCAAATGGCATCACGGTGTACTCATACAATCCATACCTAGTGGTGAAAGCTGTCTTAGGTATGTCTTGTTCTCTTATCTTGAGCTGGAAATAACCCGACTGGAGATTAATCTTTGAGAACACCCAAGCTCCTTCTAACTGATCAAACAAGTCATTGATTCTAAGCAAAGGGTACTTGTTCTTGATAGTCACTTCATTGAGTGAACGGTAATCTATACATAACCTTTGACTTCTATCTTTCTTTTCCACGAACAACACTGGTGCTCCCCAAGATGAAGAACTTGGTTGAATAAATCCTTTCTGCAACTGTTCTCCAAGTTGTTTCTTGAGTTCTTTCAATTCATCAACTGACATCTTGTATGGTCTTTTTGCTATTGGTCCAGATCCTAGTAGCAAATCAATGAGAAACTCCACATCTCTATCTGGTGGCATTCCCGGCAATTCTTCCGGAAACACATCTGGATATTCACTCACAATTGGCACACTGTCCATGCTAACCCCCTTAAGATAATTTACCTTACTCCCTTTCGATTCAAAGTTAGACTTGAATCTTATCCGTTTCTTTCCGGGGTTGTGAGTGCAACAGTACGATTGGCACAATCTAATACTCCTTCATACTTGGTCATCCAATCCATTCGCAAAATTACATCCAGTCCTTGGGAATCTAGGATTATCAGACTCACTGGAAACTTATGCTTTCCAAACTCTATCACTAGATCCCGGCATCCAAGACTTACTATCATGTCTCCACCAGGAGAACTTACTTTTATTGGACACCCAATGTTTTCAGTTGGAAACCCATTTCTATCAACAAATGCCTTTGATATGAATGAATGCGATGCACCAGTATCAAAAAGAACAAGTGCTGGAATAGAATTGAGTTTGAACTTACCAGCCACAACATCAGGTTCCTCATAGATTTCCTCCACATTGATGTGGTTCGATTGTCCCTTTTGGAAGGGGTAGGGCTTGTTGGGTCCTTCAACTTTCTTTTCTGGGCATTCATTTGCATAATGCCCCATCTTCTTGCATTTGAAACATTCAACCTAACTAAGATCCTTCTTGACAGGCTGGCTTCCACTACCACGTCCACTTCCATTGTGGTGGCCCTTATATCCACTCTTGTGATTCTTGTACTTGTCACTTTCATGACTACGGTGGTGCTTGTTGTCATGATGACGGTTGTGGTTGTGGTGCTTGTTGTACTTTCCATGCTTGTGGGATCCAGAATTCCCACTGTCATCATAATGGGAACGCTTGTGAGACGATCCAAAGATGTGCTTGTCAGAGTGCTTCCTCTTCCTGCTTTCAACCTGTTTCATCTTGTTCTCCAAAATAGCAGCCTTGTCACAGAGACTGATAAGTGGGAACATAGGCCACAGATAGCTGTAGGTTCAGTTCATCGTTCAATCCTTCGAGGAACTTCTCCTTCCTCTTAGCATCATTGTCAACTTCATCCGGTGCATAACGCGCCAGATTGTTGAACTCCTCAATATACTCTGACACGCTGCGGTGGCGCTGCTTCAAGTTATGAAACTCTTTCTTCTTCAAACTCATCACTCCGGATGAGATGTGAGCAGTACGGAAACCATCTTCAAAGATATCCCAGGTCACATCCGCAATGGGAGTGGTGATCTGGAAGTTATCCTACCAAGTGGCTGCTGGTCCTTCCAACAAGTGTGCTGCAAATCTGACCTTCTCTTCATCAGTACATCCAATAGTTACCAAGTCCTTGTTCACAGAGAGTAGCCAATCAATGGCCACCATAGGATCAGTAGTTCCTGAGAACTTTGTTGGCCTCAGTCTTAAGAACCTGGTAAGCATGTCAAAACCCGGTGGGTTGTTCTGATTGTTGTTGTTGTTGTTCTGATTCTGGATGAACGTGGTCATCATTTGCATCAACTGAGTCTGAGCTGTAATCATCTGCTGCATCTCAGGGGTTATGTTGTTGTTGTTGGGGTTAGGATTGGCACGTCGGGGAGGCATCTGTGGTTTTTTCAATAGAGATAAGAATGAGATACCCATAGATGCTGACATGCACAATACATCACATAAACAATCACCAAACATGCATCATAGTAGTAAAAGTTCAACAACAAAGACAACAAGTTTTTGAAAAGTAAACACACCAATAGCAAGCCATCCACATGTTGGATGGTCATTGCAATTCAATAATCAAAAGCATGGTAAATAAATGGTAAATGAGTAGTCATGACTACTCCTCTGCATCAACCTCCTCATCAACAAGTGTAAGACCTGCATTCTCCATAGCGGTCTTGTATTCCTCGACATTGGTGGTCAAGGTCTCTACTTTGGCTTTGAGAGCCCTCTTCTATGAACGAAGCCTCTCAATCACACCTTGCTGATGCTCGAGCTCGAAGTCCTTGGCCTCTAGATCTGCAGTCATGTCTCGAATCCTCTTGTTCCTATCTTGGACTCTCTTCTCTTGACTCTTGAACTTTGTATCCTGGCTCTCAAACTTGGCCTCCATTTCTTTGACTATCTCATCTTGCTCCGCGAAGAGCTTGTCCTTCTCATGCAGCTGCACCTCTAAGTCCTGGAGGTATAGACGAATCGGCTCTGTCGTCTCTCTCGAAGCATCCTCGAAGTCAATGGCCTCACCATCCTCATCGCGTCTACCGAAGGCGTGGAAGTGAGTACCTCTAATCTCTCGAGAGTGTCTTCCTAGTAAACGTCCAAGCAAATCCTGCAGGACTACCTCTAGGCCTCTCTCCTTGTCATCATGCATGAGCTTGAAGATGATTGCCTCCGTGGTAGGCTCAGTTTGGCGTCCTGGCTGATTAACCTTGAAGCCCCAAAGGTCTTTCCTCTCAAACTTGGTGAGGGGAAGCATCATGATGGTAGGAAGTGGGAGATTGAGCAGACTAGTGAGCTCAATAATACGAGTGCCAAAACGAGTTCCCTTGAACTCTTCAGCCGTGCTGATGGTAACATTAGGCATCTATTTAATAAGATAGAAAAAGTTATAATCAACAAACATAGAGATGAATCACAAGACAAGGCATCACATGCATATCTTTGACAATCAGAACACACAAGTCATGGCATACATGAATCCATTACAAACAACCAAGGTTCGACTTATTTTAAACAACATTTGGGAAATAAAATGATAAGTGTGGTGGTCCAACTAACGAAGTACGTTACAATCCCATCTCACTTGCCAAGTTGGCTAACATGGCATCTCTAGAGGCAATCTGCCGATTCTGATCACATGACTCAATGGCTAAGTCTATGATGTCCTCTCTTAAACGTTGGTTGGTAGCCTCTAACTCTTGTGTATGCTTCTTTTCTTCCCTAAGGTCATTCTGGGTGTTGAGCATTCTGCACTTGATTCTATCACCAAGCTCTTTGATGGCCTTCCAAGCTGCATCCCTTGCTGAATCAAAGAATGTGGTGTGCATCACTGAGTTGGTGACCATGCAGAATCCTGATTCCTTGTGGTTGTCTTCCTTGTTTTTATACAAGTGAAGTTGCACCCACCAGTACTCAACTCCTTCATCCATCACAGGAAAACCTTTGTACACAGCTGCAGCATGTATTCCCATGGCAATCATGAGGTCCTTGAGAGCCTTGGGGAATTCTGTCTCACATTCCAAAGTCATAGTCATGAGTGGTCCCTTCTTCACGGCTTCGTTGATGGAGTTCATCTACAAATAGAGATGAGAAAGAAGATTAGAAAAGTTTACGAGAAGAAAAGACAAGTGTGGAAGTTGTTAAAACTCTTCCTTAGTGGTTTCCAATCCTAGGGTCATAATCCTACAGGCAACACAGTGCTATGATACCATCTGTAAGATCCATCCCTTTATAAAGGTAAGGATCCCTGTGATTGCAATGCTAGTCCCTGGATCAATGCTAGTCCCTGGATCAATGCTAGTCCCTGGATCAATGCTAACATCCACAGTTTAAGATGAAGTACACAGAAACAAAGGTCATTATTACATATCATTCTAGAGACAAACATAGTCTTTTACAAACTCCATGGCCACAGGCCTAATACAAGAGTTCAAATATATAATAAGATAAATAAGTCTTCATCTTCATGTGCCACAGGCAAGAATGTTGAGTGTAGACTCATAACCCCTAATCCTCATCAGAATAACCTGCAACATCACAAGTTACAGCCACAGTGGGTCAATACATTGGAATAGTATTGGCAAGTGATACCTTAGTAGAATATTGGTAGACTAGATACTATATGCATTTTGGCTAAGTGTAGCTTAGGCTTGCTTTGCTCAAAATAGGTTTTACCTATTAGTTGAAAACTCTAAGTTTTTCTTTGACAAAACTTTTCCCAAGGAAACACCAATAGAAATTGGGGTACCTTCACCCTTGTTCAACCACAAGTTTTTACTTAGAAATTGGGATGAGGAGATTCTTGATAGCTTCCATGTCTTGATGCTCAAGTTGTCCAATACCAGGGACATGGCTAAGTACTTAGATTCTTCCATCTGCAGAGGTTGTGCACTTTCCCCACAAGACTTGATTTTCACCAAGACAGGACCTTTCAAAAGCCTTCCCTTAGACCAAATGGACGCGCTCCAACCTATCATCCCACTACCACCAACTGTCCAAATGGCTAAGTTATTGCAACCTATGTGATCGAGGCAGAGCCCATATTGCCATGTGGCTACACTAGAAGCTTCTTAACATATGGCATCTCAAATCCCTTTGTTCCTGGGTGGCTTTCCACAAGTGAGATACACAAGGTAAGCCATAGAAATGGGCCTTGTGTAACCACTCAACATAACCCATTCCTTCCATTCCACCCAGGTGTTTCATTCACTTAGTTGTTTTATTAAGCAAAAACATAGTCCAAAGACTTAGAAATATTTACTCATAGCATGAATATATAACCACCCTTGGTTGCTACTAGCTAGGCTAAGCATGACATAGATAAGCATCTTAACTTAGAAATTTCTAGCAATTCTACAACTACTAGGATTTCCCAAGCATAGCATATAGATCAAAAATATTCTTGCAAGTCTAGCAAAATGTTTCTAGTGCATAGTTGAAAAAACATAGGAATAAAATCATGAAGCACTACTTGCCTTGGTAGTTTGGAGAGTAGCAACAATCCTCACAATCACAATCACTATTTGCACCAAAATCTACACATACAATAATGGCACAAGATCACATACACAATTTATACAAGCAAGAATACATGAATGTATGCAATATGCCATGTGATGATTTTCTACACCAAACAAGACAAGTGCACAGTACTAAATCATAAACAAGTACAAAACAAGCTAAATAAACTTTATTTGAATAACAAAACATTTTCCAAATAATTACTATACTCAAATTATGCCTACAAATGTTTCTGCAAAAACAATCATTTTAACAGAGGCAAAACTTTAAACACATTGCATAAACAGAAAGGTTTTTCTCTCCTGATTCCATTAATATAAAATTTGTCAAATTTGGACGTGGGAATCAAAAGTTATGAATTATACAAATTTAAACATCTAATAGATCTAATTCAGATTTTTAAAACGAAGAACATGCCACGCGGCAGCATCTGATTGGGCGATACCGCTTCGCACGGATCGTCTAACATGGACCGCCAGATCTAAAAAAATGCACGGCTCAGATCTGCCTGTACCGCTTCATATAAAATCTAACTGTGGCCTTTGGATCTGGATCCAATGGATCAGATCTATCTGACCAGAAACCAGCGGCGCAAATGGTGCCCGCAGCGGCGACGGTTCTGGCGGCGACACGCCGGCAAGGGCAGAGGGGTAGGGGGTCAGGCTAGTGCTTATAGAGATCGTGAGAACGTGGAGATGCTCAACTTGCAGACGGACAGGGTCAGGGCGCTCGGACACGGCAGCAGGAGCTCGTCGGAGTTTGTCTGAGCGTAGGGTGCTCACTGTCGGAGTCGAAGACGACGTCCTGGGGCACAAGGATTCAAACGGAGGACGTTAACGGATGCGTGAGGCACTGGCGGACATGATTGCGTGAACCAGAGGCAGAGGGGAACATAGGGCTCACCGAAATGACTCGTCAGAGTTGAGTCAAGCTTCGGCCGTTTCCAGATGTCGACGAGGGAGACGACCTAGGGCGATTCAGGATGAAATGAAAGCATGAGAATATGCGCGAGATGATTGCGAAGCCACTCGCATAGGCCAGAAGGCAAGGGGCGCTCGATACTCACCGTGATGGCTCGCCGGAGTCTCTCGTTACAACGGCGGTGCAACTCGAATTGCTGGCAGCCTGGTGGCGTGGTGTCTGTGCTAAGTGAGGGAAAATGAGCAGAGAGGGGAGAGGATCTTATAGCCGGAGAAGGGGCGGAGATTACGCACGCATTCATCGCCAATTAAGTGGATTAAAATCACGGCAGTGAAGGGGGAAGAAACGGGCGGCGACGACGTCTGCGCGCGGAATTTGGTGAAGAAAGAGCTGACGTGGAGAGGGTCCACTGATCAGTGACTGCGGGGTGGGTCTATGCCGCGTGAGAGAAGGAGGGAAAATCCCCGGGTGGGCTTTCTGGGTTGCGTCTGTTGCTGGGCTAGATTGGTGGCGCTAGGCCCAATTGGTTTTCTTAATTCCTTTTCTTTTTCTATAATGAATTTCAGGAATCAAATTCAATCAAATTCAAAAGCAACTGAATTCAAATCTCTTCTGGATTTTTGTAAACTAAAACTTGTATAATTTTGAGTATAGAATCATACTGTCTTGTTGGACTAGCATGGTCCTTTGAAGATTTTTAAAAATAACCGTGCCTTAGCACATGGTTGGATATAGATTTGAAAATGGTTTTAAACCATATTTGTTTTGTAAATTTTGGCCAAACTCTAGTATTCACCCTAAACAACAAGGATACAAACAAATCTTGGTTTAAAACATTTAGACCCTCAATTGAGAGTGGCATTTGATTAATAGTTGCTCACATAAAATAATAGCACTAAGTGCCTCTGTTTTCTTGAAATGAGTTGGAAAAATGGTCCCTAAATTATATGCATGCATGAATGATATGAAATCTTTGCAAACATGATTTTAGGGATGTTACAGAGGTGCAGAACACCATTATTGTGGGATGGTGTAGGTGAATATCAGCTGTTTGGGCCTGATTTTATGAAGGATGCTGCAGAGAAGTTTAGTTTGATTCGGAACAGACTGAAGGTAGCACAATCAAGGCAGAAGAGCTATGCTGATTCCAAGCGCAAGGAAGTGGTTCATGAGATTGGATGTCGAGCATACCTTAGAGTTTCGCCACTTCATGGAATTAAGAGATTTGGAATTAAGGGTAAGTTGGCACCTCGGTTTATAGGACCATACAGGATCTTAGCATGCAAGGGAGAGGTTCCATATTAGTTGGAGTTGCCAGAGGCTTTGTCCACTGTTCATGACGTGTTCCATGTATCTCAATTGAAGAAGCGCCATCCAGAGATGGTGCATACACCATTGAGAGACGCCGTGCCATTGGATGAAGTTCAGCTAGAGAATGAATTGAATTATGAGGAGAAACCGGTCAAGATTTTGGAGACATCGGAGAGGTTTACCCTCAACAAGAAGATCAGGTTTTGCAAGGTGCACTGGATCCATCACACCAAAGAGGAACCACTTGGGAGCAATAAGATGACCTCCGAGAGGATCACCCACACCTATTTGGTAGACATGAATCTCGAGGACGAGATTCATCTTAAGGGGGTTAGTCTTGTCACATACCAATTTCTACAATTGGTGTTGCATATCATTCATGGAATTGCATCATATCATCTTTGCAAAAAATCAGTTTTAAAGTAGTTTCACAAAAACACCACACAAGTGCATGATCATCGTATATAGATGAATAGCATGGGTTTTTACTTTACATGTGCTAGGGTGATCTTAGATAATTATCCTGGATGCTTAGGATTATAGATATTAAAATTATGAAACCACAGAAACTTGTTTCGCTCAATTCGGAGATCTAGATCTAAAGTTATGTAGAAAATTAAGATTAGTTTAGAATAGTTTTAGAAAATTCTGGCAAGTTCAGTTAACAGTTAATAAAAAATAATAAAAGAATGTATAAAAAAGAAAATGCAGCTAGCCGATCGACCGGGTGAGCCATCCCAGCCGGGACCATGGTCTGCGGCCCACGGTGGCCTACCCGGGGTGCAGCAGCAGCCAACGCAGCACGCAGCCAGCCAGCACGAGCATGCCCAGCAGCCAGCCCCCACGCGCCCCTCCTTTTCTATTTTTTTTGTTCTCTTTTTCTACCGCCGAGACCCACCTGTCATCTCCCTCACATCGACATCCCCGACCCAGACTCAAACTGCCGCCGCAAACATCATCGAATCCACATGAGTCATAGGCGCCTCTGCCCTAGACCCCATTCCCCATATAATCCCCTCACCCCACCTCGAAAACCCTCTCCACAAACCCCAATTGATGCCAGGAGGCTACGTGAATTCCTCGCCGAAGTTCCTCTGTCGTCACCACCAACGGAGCTCGGTATGAGCATGTCCTCGCTGCCACAGAGACCCCGTACCCTCCTTTTCCTTACTGTCAATCTTCCCAAATCACGCCGCCCCTCCTTAACCGTTTTCCCTGCCTGCAGGATGTCGAGTCACCTCCCCCGACGCCGCTGGAGACCGCGGCCAGCCACGCCGCTCCAGCCGACCACCGGCACCACCTGTCACATCCCAAAATTTTCCAAATTTTGAAATGTGAAAAATAAACAAACAAAAGAAACAAATGTTGAAATTTAGGGTGAAAAGAAACTTTTTTTCTTCTAAATGGAAACATCAAAACCCTACTTGAACAAAATTTGAATGAAAAAGCAACAAACAAATTTTCAAACAAGTCAAATGCATCCCTGCATGGAATGTATCTTGAATTTAAAGCACTTGGAAAAATTGAACCAAAACTCTAAATCCTAATGAAAGAAATCATCTCAAATGATCATCTAAGACTATGGCTTTGTCCCGTACAAAAATTTAGCAACAAACATTTCTAAATGACCAAAAATGGCAAACAAAAATATTACAAAACCATGGGAATTGGTTTCACTCCATTTGGAATCATGGATAAAAACATATGATTTTAATAAGATAAAAGAAAGTAATTTCCAAGGCTAATAAAGCTCCTAACTAAAATCAACACTAAGTTGTGAGCAAAGTAATCCTAAAAGGATTTGAAAAGATAAATAAATATTAAATAAAATTATACAAAGTGGAATCACTAATTTTGGAACTATAAATAAAAATATATGAATTTTATAAGATAAAGAAAGAATTAAATAAATAAGAAATATTTAAAAGACAATTTAAATCTTGGCCAAATCCCCAAGCAAATGGAATAAAAGTAATTCAAATAAAATAAAAGAATAAAAGATTATTTAAATAAAATTATATGGGTTTATGAACCATATTCAATTTTATTTAAATAAAGACAAAATGCCTAATTTAAATGGATTATTCCAAAATGGACTAATTGAAACAACACATGTTTTGAATAAAGATACTGAAAAGATTTGGAAAGATTTGAATTCAAATTGTTGTTTAAAACAATTGATTCAAATAAAAACAGAAAAAATAAAAAGAATAAGAAAAGAAAAAATAGAAAATGACCCAACTAGCACCCCCAGCCCAACTTGGCCCAACACCAGCCCACCCGGGGTCACACCCTCTCTCTCCCCGCATATCTTTTTCTCACCGCCCCCTCTCTGCACCCACTCGCTGGCAAGCCGACCCCACCGCCACGCTGTCATCTTCGTCCTGAACGTGCTGACCTCGCCCTGCTCCCCTCGTCGTTTCTAGCCGTTTTAAATCGATTGAATTCAATTAACTGCATGAGTAATTCCCGTCTTCCACTACACCTACTTATTCTCCACCCTCTCCTCTCTGTTTCCCCTCAATCCCCACGCCACCGGAGCCCCCAGGCTGCCCCCAACTTGGATTGCACCGCCGCTGTCTCCGACGTGCTCTGGCACCGATTCCAGCAAGCACAAACCTTCCCTTTCCCCTAGCTCACGCAGGCTTGCTCGCCTTCGTCATGCGCACCTTCCAACAGTCCTCGTGTGCTCACGCATGCCTATGACGCTCGGCAATGACCATCCCTGCGAGCAACCGACGACGGCCGCGACTCCGGCGAGTTTTTTCGGTGAGCCCCGTGCATGCCTCATCGTCTAACTCTTGCTATCTTATTCGCCTTTGTCCTGTGACTCTTCTGGTACTCGTCGTTCACTCGCGCGTGACCTGCAGGCTCACCCCCAACAACGACAACGCGCACCCGACGCTGACGCAAGCTCCGACGAGGAATTCCCAACGACCCCGTTCACCCCTTTCGCCAACCACGACCATGTTAAGCACACCCTCGCCACGGCGACTTTGGGAATTCCCTGCATCCCCTCCCTTTCCCCCTAGAATCGCCGGACCACCGTAGCACAGCCACAAGCGCCGCGCGCACCGCCTTGATTCTTGGTCGGTCGCTAGAGGTAGTTAGATAACCACTGATGGCTCTCTCGGTGCGCTTTTAGGGTCATAGATCTAGATCCAAGGGATAAAACAGATCACTTGAATGAAGCGGTACATGTTGATATGTGCCATTGATGCTAATTAGATCCAATGGTGCGCGATTCTCGATCCACACGAAACGGTATCAGCCATTAAGATTAAGACACGTGGCCAGGATTTTGATATAAATCCAGAAAACTATCTACTAGATGTTTGAATTTGTAAAATCCATAACTTTTGATCTGTATGTCCATAAATTGCAAATTTGGTGTCTATGGATTCATAAAAATGAGTACTTTGAAACTGTTTCCTTCGTTTGGTAATTTTCTTCTGGATTTTTTGGTTTCTATTCAGAAACACTAATAGGACTATTTTGAGTATAAAAGTTGTTCTAAAAATGATTTTTGAGTGAAAACTTTTGCAAATGGTTTTGGTTTGAACCCTCTGACCATAAACACTAACATTTGAATTTGGAAATATATTTTGTTAACACTAGAAATTATTACTTTGAATAAAAGCATTACTAGTAAAACAAAAATGATTTAAAAGGCCTATTTTCACTAACTTGATTTTAAATGAATTCCCACTTTTATAAAAGACCAGTAGGTGTTTTGAAATGTTTAGAGCCTTGTTATAAACCAATTTTTCAATAAAATAACCTTTTGCATGCTTGCATGCATTTCTTTGTTTTTATTATTTTGTGTTGTGAATTGTTTGAGTGCTAGTTTTGAATATGTTCTTTGCTTGAATGTATTGTAGTGAACTTTGAGGAGTGTGACAATTATAAGACCAAGGAGAGTACCTAGATTCTCTACTAAAAAGGCAAGTGATACTTTGGTCATCAAAAGTCGTATCTTTTCAATATTGCATTAGTGATATTTTTGTAGTATGCATGATAGGACTAATTTTATATATTGCTATGCTATAGTAGATCCTATAGAATATATCTTGGTAGGAATCTTCCTAAGTCAAGAGACAAGTTATGCTAGTATGCATAGCCTAGCTATTAGATTACAAGTGTGGAATATTCATGCTATGATATTATGCAAAGTCTATGACTATGTTTTTGATTAATAAAACAACTATGTGAATGAAACACCTGGGTGGAATGGTAATTGCTTGGATGGATTTTTGTTGAGTGGTTACCCAGGGCCAATTTCTATGGTTTACCCTGGTGTATCTCGCTTTTGGATGGCCACCTAGGAACAAAGAGATTTGAGATGTTTTGTGTTGAGAAGCTTCCAGTGCAGCCACATGGCATATGGGCTCTGCCTTGACCAGCTAGGTTGCAAGAACTCAGACGGACATACAGAAGGTGGTAGTGATGATAGGATGGAACGCGTATGTGGTGATCTATGGCATTGCTTCTGAAAGTCTCGTCTTGATGCATGTCGAGTCTTGTGGGAAAAGTGCACCACCTCTCGAGAGGGTAAAACCTAAGTACTTAGCCGTGTCCCCGGTAATGGATAATTTGAGCAACAAAGACATTGAAATGATCAAGGATCTCCTCATCCCAATTTCTCTAAGTTAAAACTTGTTGGGTGAACAAGGGAAGCACCTGGTGTGTATCCAGTGTGTCATTGTGTGATGAAATGTTTTGATAAAGAGAAAAAAACTATTTTCAAAGGATAGGGAAAAGTTATTTTATGCAAAGGCCAGTCAAAACTCCACTTAGCCAAATATTCATGTAGATGTTAGATTCTCCATATCAATATGATATCACTTGCCAATACAATTCAAATGTATTGACCCTTGTGGCTGTAACTTATTATGTTGCAGGTTTTTTTAATGTTAGTGAAGTTTGTTGAGTAGGGATTACAAGTATACAACCAACATGATTGCCTGTGGCACATGAAGATGAAGGACTCCATGCTATATAGTTATATCTGCTGCTTTGTAATAAGATAGCAATATGCGCTATGTAAGTTGTAATATGAACTATTTTATTCCTGGTTATAAGTTGTAATATGACCTTTGTTTCTTGATATTACATCTTAAACTATGGGTGCTAGCTATTCAGTCCATGGACTAGCACTGTAAACACAGGGATCTCTACCTTATCAGGTTGGGACCTCTACAGATGGTATCAGAGCACTGTGTTGCCTGTAGGATTATAACCCTAGGATTGGACAAAACCCCTTAGAAAAATAAGAGTTGTATTTGTTCAAACTTATTTACAAACAATCTTGTAAACTCTTTCCTCAGCAGTTTTTTATTCTACATCTCTCCCATTTCTACGTGATGGACAAAAACATCAACATGAATAAGGACTTCACCATCACCAATGACTTCAACTTCAGTTTTACTAAGGACTTTAACTTGGACATCACTAAAGACTTCAAGTGAGATAAGAATAATACTCAAGACTTGGAGACTAAGGAAACACAACTTAGGAGGAACCATCATCACCTTTGAAGATTTGTGACCAAGATGCAAGAATTTCTTCCAAGAATACCACGATATTGTTCATGATGTAACAACTAAGAAGAATAGAATGATCTCAAGTGATACCCATAGTTGGACCACCACACTATTGTTTAGTTTAAATCGATTTATTGATCACATCGACTTATGTGGTGTAGCAAAAATATTTTGTTTCCTAAAATATGCTTGAATCTTGTTGTTTGAGTGGAATTCATGATTGTGATTGCTTGCACATTGCTTTGTGATTTGTTGTGTGTGAGTAGAATTCTTCCTCTAGAAATCTTTTGCCTAATCTAATCCCAATCCAACCCAAGCAGGTGACTTCTCCAAGAGACCATCATTCCAACATCAAGGATGGTGATAACAATAACCTAGAGATGCACATGGCAGAATAACTGCTAGCAACCCAAGGCCAGTTGAATCAAGTGACAACTCAGTTTTTAGCCAACAACATTGAGTTAGACCCAGCCATGCTAAAGTTCTTGGAATCCCAATCCCAATTGTTGCAAAGGATGACCATTCAGATGATCAACATGAGAAGCAAACCTTCCCAAAGAGATTGTGTCAACAATGATTTCAAGGATGATATTATAGAAGGAACTCATGCCTGCAAAATCTATGGAGACATAGGACACACTTATGAAGAGCACATTGACCAATGCCCTAATTGTGAAGAGAAACATCCAGCTAGACAATGCCCCACATCTCAAGTTACTTGTTTCCTATGTGAAGGAAATGATCATGTCCCTATCCAATGCCCCATCTATCCTATAGTTCAACAGATGAAACATCAAGCTAAGGATGGAATACATCAAGTCTTTCGAAACATCCATGAAGGTACAACTTCCACCAAGAATGATGAAGATAAAGTCAAATCTCAGTATGCACCTCCATACATTGTAACCCACTATGGTGGACAAAAGAGGAAACATGGACGTTATCCTAGGAACCGTTCTAAGAACCGAGGAAGTTTTCCCACATTTGTGGTGAAATATGAAGAACATGAACTAAGAGCTCTCCTAGATTTGGAGAAACCCAAGAACAAGAAGAAAATCCCCAACCCCAACAAGCAAGACATTAGCCAGGTGCAATGTTACAATTGCAAGGAGATGGGACACTATGCTAATAAATGTCCAGAAAATAAGAAAGGCCAAGAAAACAAACAAGAGGTAGTGATACCAAAGATAAAAGAAGATATTAGCCCAGTGATGTGCAACAAATGCAAAAAGCTAGGCCATTATGCATCAAATTATCTAGAAGAGGAGAAGAACAAGACAAGCAAACCTGTGAGAGACATCAACCTTGTCACATGTTTCAAATGTGGTAAAAAAGGACACTATGCAAACAACTATCTAGAGAAGTTACATCAAGACACCAACTAAGCCAAGATGCAACATAGTTAGAAATCTTTTAAGCGTGGTAGTACCCTAGTTGTCTTGAAGCCAACTTGTTGTCTCTAGCCTTTCCGAATCTCGGGACGAGATTCCTTTTAAGGGTGGTAGTCTGTCACATCCCAAAATTTTCCAAATTTTGAAATGTGAAAAATAAACAAACAAAAGAAACAAATGTTGAAATTTAGGGTGAAAAGAAACTTTTTGCTTCTAAATGGAAACATCAAAACCCTACTTGAACAAAATTTTAATGAAAAAGCAAAAAACAAATTTTCAAACAAGTCAAATGCATCCATGCATGGAATGTATCTTGAATTTAAAGCACTTGGAAAAATTAAACCAAAACTCTAAATCCTAATGAAAGAAATCATCTCCAAGATCACTCTAAGACTATGGCTTTGTCCCATACAAAAGTTTAGCAACAAAAATTTCTAAATGACCAAAAATGGCAAACAAAAATATTACAAAACCATGGGAATTGGTTTCACTCCATTTGGAACCATGGATAAAAACTTATGATTTTAATAAGATAAAAGAAAGTAATTTCCAAGGCTAATAAAGCTCCTAACTAAAATCAAGACTAAGTTGTGAGCAAAGTAATCCTAAAAGGATTTGAAAAGATAAATAAATATTAAATAAAATTATACAAAGTGGAATCACCAATTTTGGAACTATAAATAAAAATATATGAATTTTATAAGATAAAGAAAGAAAAAATAAATAAGAAATATTTAAAAGACAATTTAAATCTTGGCCAAATCCCCAAGAAAATGGAATAAAAGTAATTCAAATAAAATAAAAGAATAGAAGATTATTTAAATAAAATTATATGGGTTTATGAATCATATTCAATTTTATTTAAATAAAGACAAAATGCCTAATTTAAATGAATATTAAATCACAAGAAAATAATTGGATTATTCCAAAGTGGACTAATTAAAACAAGACATGTTTTGAATAAAGATACTGAAAAGATTTGGAAAGATTTGAATTCAAATTGGTGTTTAAAACAATTGATTCAAATAAAAATAGAAAATAGAAACAGAAAAAGAAAAAGAATAAGAAAAGAAAAGAAAAAAATAGAAAACGACCCAACCCAGCACCCCTAGCCCAACTTGGCCCGACATCAGCCCACGCAGGGTCACACCCTCTCTCTCTCCCCGCAGATCTTTTTCTCACCGCCCCCTCTTTGCACCCACTCATTGGCAGGCCGACCCCACCGCCACGTTGTCATCTTCGTCCCCAATGCGCTAACCTCGCCCTTCTCCCCTTGCCATTTCTTGCCGTTTCAAATTGATTGAATTCGATTAACTGCGCGAGTAATTCCCGTCTTCGACCATGCCTTATTGTTCTCCATCCTCTCCTCTCTGTTTCCACTCAATCCCCACGCCACCGGAGCCCCAAGGCTGCCCCCAATTTGGATTGCACCGCCGCTGTCTCCGACGTGCTCCGGCACCGATTCCGGCAAGCACAGACCTTCCCTTGCCCCCTAGCTCACGCAGGCTTGCTCGCCTTCGTCCTGCGCACCTGCCAGCAGTCCCCGTGTGCTCGCGCGTGCCTCTGATGCTCGGCAACAATCTTCCCTGCGAGAAACCAACGACGGCCGCAACTCCGGCGAGTTTTTCCGGTGAGCCCCATGCACGCCTCGTCCTCTAATTATTGTTATCTTGTTCGCCTTTGTCCTGTGAATCTGCTAGTACTCGCTGTTCGCTCGCCCATGACCTGCAGGCTCACCTCCGACCACGACAGCACGCACCTAACGCTGACGCAAGCTCCAGCGAGGAATTCCCAACGACCATGTGCACCCCTTCGCCAACCACGACCACGTTAAGAACTCCCTCACCACGGCGACTCTGGTAATGCCCTGCATACCCTCCCTTGCCCCCTAGAATCGCCGGACCGCTGTTAACAGACGCGTCGCTGTCGTGCACCATCGCCAGCACCGCCAGTTCTTGGTCAGTGCGCTTAGGGCCATTAGATCTAGATCCAAGGGATAAAACAGATCACTTGAACAAAGCAGTACACGTTGATCTGCTCTGTTTCATGCTAATTAGATCCAACAGTGCGCGATGCTCGATCCATATGAAACAGTATCAGCCAGTAAGATTAATACACGTGGCTAGGATTTTGATTTAAATCCAGAAAACCATCTATTAGATGTTTGAATTTGTAAAATCCATAACTTTTGATCTGTATGTCCAAAAATTGCAAATTTGGTGTCTATGGATTCAAAAAAATGAGTACTTTGCAACTGTGGCCTTATTTTGGTTTTACGCAGAAACACTAATAGGACTATTTTGAGTATAAAAGTTGTTCCTTAAAACCATCTATTAGTTGCTCCAGAAAACCATCTATTAGTTGCTCCTGAAAATTTTGGTTTTTACGCAAAAACACTAATAGGACTATTTTGAGTATAAAAGTTGTTCTAAAAATGATTTTTGAGTATAACCTTTTGCAAATGTTTTTGTTTTAAACCCTCTGACCATAATCACTAACATTTGAATTTGGAAATATATTTTGTTAACACTAGAAATTATTAATTTGAATAAAAGCATTTCTAGTAAAACAAAAATGATTTAAAAGGCCTATTTTCACTAACTTGATTTTAAATGAATTCCCACTTTTATAAAAAAAACAGTAGGTGTTTTGAAATGTTTAGAGCCTTGTTAGAAACAACTTTTTCAATAAAACAACCTTTTGCATGCTTTCATGCATTTCTTTGTTTTTATTATTTTGTGTTGTGAATTGTTTGAGTGCTAGTTTTTAATATGTGCTTTGCTTGAATGTATTATAGTGAACTTTGAGGAGTGTGAAAATTAAAAGATCAAGGACAATACCTAGATTCTCTACTAAAAAGGCAAGTGATACTTTGGTCATCAGAAGTCGTATCTTTTCAATATTGCATTAGTGATATTTTTGTAGTATGCATGATATGACTAATTTTATATATTGCTATGCTATAGTAGATCCTATAGAATATATCTTGGTAGGAATCTTCCTAAGTCAAGAGACAAGTTATACTAGTATGCTTAGCCTAGCTATTAGATTACAAGTGTGGAATATTCATGCTATGATATTATGCAAAGTCTATGACTATGTTTTTGATTAATAAAACAACTATGTGAATGAAACACCTGGGTGGAATGGTAATTTCTTGGATGGATTTTTTTTGAGTGGTTACCCAGGGCCCATTTCTATGGTTTACCCTGGTGTATCTCACCTGTGGATGGCCACCCAAAAACAAAGAGATTTGAGATGTTTTGTGTTGAGAAGCTTCCAGTGCAGCCACTTGGCATATGAGCTCTGCCTTGACCAACTAGGTTGGAAGAACTCATACGGACAGACAGAAGGTGGTAGTGATGATAGGATGGAACGCGTATGTGGTGATCTGCGGGATTGCTTCTGAATAGTCTCGTCTCGATGCATGTCGAGTCTTGTGGGAAAAGTGCGCCACCTCTCGAGAGGGTAAAATCTAAGTACTTAGCCGTGTCCCGATAATGGACAATTTGAGCATCAAAGACATTGAAATGATCAAGGATCTCCTCATCCCAATTTCTCTAAGTTAAAACTTGTTGGTGAACAAGGGAAGCACCTGGTGTGTATCCAGCGTGTCATTGTGTGATGAAATGTTTTGATAAAGAGAAAAAAAATACTATTTTCAAATGATAGGTAAAACTTATTTTATGCAAAGGCTAGCCAAAACTCCACTTAGCCAAATATTCATGTAGATGTTAGATTTTCCATATCAATATGATATCACTTGCCAATACAATTCAAATGTATTGACCCTTGTGGCCGTAACTTATTCTGTTGCAGGTTTGTTTGATGTTAGTGAAGTTTGTTGATTAGGGATTACAAGTCTACAACCAACATGATTGTCTGTGGCACATGAAGATGAAGAACTCCATGCTATATAGTTATATCTGCTTCTTTGTAATAAGATAGCCATATGAGCTATGTAAGTTGTAATGAACTATTTTATTCCTGGTTATAAGTTGTAATATGACCTTTGTTTTTTGATATTACATCTTAAACTGTGGGTGTAGCTATTCGATCCAGGGACTAGCACTGTAAACACAGGGATCTCTACCTTATCAGGTTGGGACCTCTACACCACCCGAGGAAGCGAGAGTACACGGAGCCGCCAATAGGAAGACCGCCGCCCGCCGCCGCATCCTGTTGACTCCCTCACTGCTGACGAAGACCGCCGGAGTCACCACTACCGTCACTTCCTGAACGGCTTCGCCGCCACCACCTTGCCGCCGACCATGTGAGGAAGCTCCCGTTTCCTACCGCGGGATCGCCAATCGACGTCCAGGATTAGAACCCCGTGGCCCACCACCGCTCGCCGCGTAGCGCCCGCTTTAGCGTTGACTACACAGTAAATAGGAAAAAGATTTAGAAATTGCAGAAAATTATACATAACTTTAAAAATTCATAGGAAAATAAATACTAATCAGAAAAATGCAAATAATACATTGTTGGAATCAAAAAATGTGTAGAATCAGTTTCTGGAATAAAATTGTAGGATTATTGTATAGATAATTTTAATTATATTAAAATGCCTACAAGAGTATAATTCTATAAAATCATTTGTTAGTTGTTTTAACGTGAATCCTCTTGCTCCTGGCTCTAAATTAAAGTTTCTAGCCGGTAGTATTTTTTCAAGATTTAATATTGCTATTTACAGCAGAGGCTTAATAAATTGATTAAAAGCCTATTAACTAGATTAATAACTTGCATTAAATGGTTTTGATGCATTAAAAGCTTTTCATGCATGTCATCAGTAGGTACAATGATCAGAGGACATAAATATACTACTGAAACTTTTATTAAAGTGTTATGGATGCATTTGTTGCATTTGTATTGTTTTCCTTGTATTGTTGTTTATCTTGTTGTATCATTTCGTGTAGATTATGAGGAGTGTAACCCCTGCGATTGTCAATACTTTGTGTTTGAATCCTGCAATCAAGGCAAGTGGTATTACATAAATGTCCTACTTATTTTCCATATGCATCGTAGCTCTATTTTTATAGTTGCATGTGTAGGACTATTATTGCTATGCTATATCCCACTATTGTCGTAGAATTCCTTGCTAGGTGATTCACCATATGTTTGATGTGCTTAGATGTGCTTACTTAGATGAGGGTGGGATACACCATGATAAAGTATATTTTTGAAAGTATGTGCCTTGTTGGAAAACTCTAAAACAACTTAATTAATGAACTCTCTAGGTGGAATTGGTATTGCTTGATTTATGTTGAGTGGTTACCGGGCCATATCTATGGATTACCCGCGTATTACACTAGTGGATGGCCATCCAGGTTTTAGGGAATTGATTAGTGTCTTTGTTTGGTAGCTTACCAGTGCAACCATGTGCTAGTGAGTATGGGTGGCTGGATGAACTTAGTAGGTCGTGGTGAACCGAGCTTTTCTTATCCAGAGATATAGTGAATTAGTAGGTTGGTAGGTGCATGGATGGGCTTCGAAAACTAGTTTCCGAATTGTATCTTCTTGGGCTTCTCCCTATCGTGACTCAAATGCATGTCATGGTAAGAGCGGATCGACCAGGTCACATAGGTAAAGTGTACAACCCCTACATGGTGTAAAACTAAGTTCTTACCCGTGTCCCTGATTACGGATGATTGAGTTGCTAAATTTTAGAGGCTATGACATGTTCTCGCTCATTCTAACTTTGTAATTGCTAAAACATATGGTTGAACTAAACTGGGTTATGTGATGATGATCAAATAATTTAAAAGTAATAGGATGAACTTATTTTCCTGCTGCAACTAAACCTCATATGCATGTAGTGATTAGACTTGATATACTCTCTCATAGTTCCACTTGCCAATACATTCAAAGTATTGAACACTCGTTGGCTGTAACGTTTTATGTTGCAGGTTATTCTGATTGTTCTGAGTAATCTTATTGGTTGCGGCACTCCACTCAACATTTTGTTCGCATGTGGCGCGTTATGGAGACTGGAGCTATTTATTTATGTTATTCTATTGGTACTTGGTTATTTGAGAAAGCGTTATGCCTAGCAACTTTGTCATAAATTCCAATATTTTGGATCATTTTAATGTAATAATGATGCACTGTTAGTTCTTTGATGTATATTGATGCTATGTATGCCAATGAACTGATTCAGGGATTGGCGTTATGCACAGAGGTACTACCTTAACGGGCCATGCCATTTCAGTACGAGAGGAGCTACTACTGCAGCTCGGCGACATACTAGAAGACACAACATTCATCGGTAGAGTCGAGGAACACACACATTTGCTTGATGCGTCAAGACCTCGAATCGAACAAAGCAATCTCCATATTACAGCCAAGCACTTGTCATGACCATGAAGTAAATGATATATAAAAATGACACCGTAGGGGCTTCCCCTACGGTAAAGGTGTCAAAAAATGACATAAAAATATTAACTAAAAAGGAGACACACCTGAGTACTACTGGCCATCACTAATGTCCTGATGTTGGCTATGTTGTAGTTGGACGATTGTCACAGCTTGCTACTCTCAGCCGAGTGATGTTGCTCATTGAGTTTCATATACACCACAGTACCTGAAAACTCCTACGAGCAAACCAATGAAGTCAAAAGGGTTAGCTGCAGATCCAAGCATCCAGGACAGCGAAATATGAGAGAATCGAGAGGCTTACCTACAACAACGAAGACCTAAAATTGACAAAAAATGCACGTGGTAGATGCTTTTTCTAAAAGATAGAAGAAACAAGAGAGGGAGGGCAAAATCGAATAGAACATGTGGTACTTATCTGCTAAAGAGATGTGTCGAGGCAGAAGCCCCTACCAGAGAATTCAGAGAGGCCTCGCTCTCTGTATCTCCTCCTTCCTCTCAATACACCACTTTTCATCTACCCCTGCACTACGAACAAAGTCACACGGAGAAACATTAGTCACTGAAAATGGAAATCAAGCAAAAGAGAGTCAATATTTACCTTGTCCACTTGGTCGAATACAGGCGAACTCATTTTCAGCCACATGCTCGCTTCTGCAACATCTTAGGCCCCCGAAGCCATAGACATCAAATTGTGTGGACTCCTTGAAAGAGAGAGGGAGATGGTCAGAAAAATATATAGAGAGAAGAAGCATAGGTAGGTCGTGAGCATACCATGAATACTACAGGAGTCGGCGTCAAGAACGCACCATGTCCCGTGTTATGTTGGACCATATGTCAATGCCGCAGGTGGCGCGCTTCTCATTTGCGCCTGCGTCTGCACCGTCGTGCTCGGCTAGGCGGTTGACAATGAAAGATAGAGTATGAGAGAGGCAAAGAATAAGAGAGATGTAGGGACGATGAGATTGTACCTGTGAAGCCTTTCCCCTCGTCACAGAGCTCACCCATCTCCATCTTGAGGCGCATCCTCTCTTGACTGAGAGAGAATAAGAAGGAAGAAGTCACGGTAGGAAGACACTGCGTCACGTTTTGGGTCATCCTCTAGGGACGATGAGATTGTACCTATGAATCCTTTCCCCCTCTTCATGGAGTTCAACCATCTCCATATTAATGCGCATCCTCTCCTGACTAATAGAGAGTAAGAAGGATGAATTCGCGGTAGGAAGACATTGCGTCACGTATGTTGTCACTAGAGCGATGCATACTACTGACCTAGAAGATGAACCAAAGCATGGTGAACATGGTAAGGAGAGAACCTAGCTAAACTATTTCGAATAAAAATAACGATGATAAGTGATATATATATATTGCATCATTCATGTAACATCCAAGCATTAGAGCTTAGAAATAAGTTGAGAACAGGTGTGTGCATTGCATTCATGCATAGAAAATCTGGATAATTTTCGCGCTTTTGATAAAAACTTGTCAAAGTGATTGAAGCTTCTCTTTACTTGGTGTAACTGAAGTAGATCATCAAACTAAGTGCGATAAGTTTTAATATGACCTTTGATAAAACTAAATGAAGTAAAACTAAACCACAACACATTATTTAATACATAATACCAGATATTCTAGAGACTATTTCATGGTATTCATTACAACAACATATGGATACCAAGTTAAGTATATAAGTCAAGTAAAAGGAATTCAATAGCTAAATATTGATCTATCTTATTATTATCTATTCCTACCATGAGCATCATGGTAGTTATTAAACACTAACTCCTTATTACATATATATTGAGTAGGAAGGAAACTAAGTCAATACCCTTCACTACATATCTTTCTTGCCATACCAATCATTATCATTTCTGTTGAACCATGTTATAGTATCTGTTGATCATCAATATTAGGTGAGCAATCCTTGATCTATCAAATCTTGACCTATCATATCTTAACCCTTCAATTCTTGACCTACTATATTGATCATTATCAAGTCTTGAAAGGAAAAGAAGTAAGAAGAAATAAGTAGTTATGTTAGTTGAGTTATCATCTTTAGGATGGGAGTAGTAGGAGAAAATCAAATCAACTTGGTAGTTGGTGGAGTTAACTCACTCCTAAATGGGATAGAAGAGTTATATTAAATAAATATAGTTATGGTAACAAATAGGATTATAAGTATGCATTTTGAAGATATAGTTACCAAGGAGTAATATTATTGGATCAAGTAGGCATAGTCATTAAATAATATCTCTTAGTAAAATGGAAATTCTAAGAAGATAATTATAATACAACTTTAATGTTTTATTGATAAGAGTCCTTGATTAACCAACTGGAAATCTAAGCCAAAAATGATCAAAGGATTATAATGATCATGCTTGAGTCACTAAGAGTGAATGTTCATATGATACATAAGTGACACTGGTGGAGAGAACATGATTAAACCCTAGTATAGATATGCTATCCTAGGTTAAAGTCATGACAAGTCACATAAGTGTAAGGTGAAGTTGGAGTATGAGTTACTGGAGATAGTGTGACCAAGCTAAACTAGAAAAATATTAAAATATAGGAATAGTGTTCTTCTTCTCAGGAATTAGTAAACACTTGAGGTGAAGTAGGAATTGCTATATACGTCTACTAGAGGGAAAATTAGTGAGGAGTGATAAAGGAAATTATGAGTAGAGTTAGAAGTAACTAATTAATGAATTGGAAGATATCATTAGTAGTTAAAGGCTAAGTATGTGTAGTTGTGAGAATATTATGAAAGGCTTCAGTGACAAGCTTCTAAGATTTACAAGTGAGATTACTAAGTAATTTAGAAAGGAAGAGAGTAAGCCCTCAAATGCATTTGGATCCATTAGCAGTATTCTATAGGTGAGAGTTGTCTTTATAATGAGAATATGAAGATTTTTAGTGTCAAGCTCATTGGATTCACAAATGGATTTAGGAGGAGAAATTATTGGTAAGAGTATAATTGTGAAGTAAAACTCTTCATGTTAATACATGATGATGGATGTGAAGTAATAGTATATCTAGGAAAGGAATTCCCTAATTAGAAGTCTGTACATGTGAGGTTTGGAAGATAAGAATTCTTTTGTATCAAGGTTAATATTTATCTTATACACTTGTTAACAATTCCATGTTCCAATGATTTAAAGAGATCATTCCCTATAGCCATATATCTAAACTTCTCTTTGATACTCCAAACCATAAAGATCATATGTGCTTAGAAACCATTATTATTATCTCTTTCTCATAAGTCACTTCAGAAAACAATCAAACCATCTTACTATAGATTGTGATCTCATCCATTATCACAAACTTGGAGGAAATGTGCCTTAGCCTTGATCTTTAATAATATTCATAAAAGAAACTAAGTATATTAAATCCTCTAAAACTCATGGTAAGTTCTTGTAATTCAAAACCCTAGTTTATATATTAGTTGTTATTATCCATATATAATGACATAACCAAGACTTTTATAACTATTACTCACCACAACAATTCTTTAGGGCTAATGTGCCAAAAGATAATGTATGGTCACCATTAGAGAATTTCCTTAAACTATAAGTTATAATGAGGACCAAGTTTCATGATAAATAGTAGTATATACTTAATAAGTCCATTGTATATTATGTAAAGAAAACTTCATAACAAAGGTTCCTACAACATATTAAAATGTCAATTACCTATAAAAAGAAAATAAAGAAATAACATTATTATAATAAAAGCCCATGAAAGGAACCTAAATGTATTTTTATATATTTGCAGCTATTTAGAAAATAAATTCTATAAAGAACATTCAAATCAATTGTGTAAATATAAGACTAGTAAAGAAAATAGAAAATAGAAAATGTAATGGTAATAGTAAAAACAAAAAGAAACAACAAGGTTCGTTCTGGCCTGAGGCCCATTTCCTTTTTTTCTCTATGCGCCACTCAACATTGTGAATTTCCCTCTTCTGCTCACTTCACCGTGGCCCAGTACCATCCCATCCCACCATACCTTTTCGTCCGACCTATTCTCGTCGTCGACCTCGCGTCGTGCCCGAAGTAGGTGTGTGTCGCCATCTCTGCCGCCTGCCCATGCCAACATGCCCGTTACCTCCATCCACCGCGTGGAGAAGGATAAGACACTATGCCACACGTCTCCCTCTTCCCTCTGGTATTATCTTCCCCTCGTGTGTGCCTCTCTCCTTCTCCCTAGCGAGGACCCAAAACCCTAACCACCAGTTCCCGCTCACCGCCATCGCTCTGGCTTTGCCCATGCTCCATCGAGCAAGCCCGCGTCACCTCCTCACCACACAAGCTTAACCTTCAAAGGAATCGAGCTGGGACAGACGCAATCAACTGCATGATACGTCGTAAACATATCTATAATTTTTTATGTACCATGCTTGTTTAGTATCTACTTTGCTTTGCTTTGTCTTCACTTTGAGGTATTTTTATATGTTTTTCGGGACTAACCTATTAACAAGATGCCATAGTGCCAGTTGCCTATTTTATATTGTTTTTGGTTCCAGAAAAGTCAGAAAATGAATATTCTTGAAATTGGACGGGACAAAATCCAAAGTCAATATTTTACTATGGGGAACACGAAGCCAGAAGACGAGACGGAGGAGGGCCTCAAGGGGGCCACACCCCCTATCCACGCGGTCTATCCTGGCCCGTGCCTAGGGGGTACAGCCGCCTCGAGCACCACCTCGGCCTCCCTCTTCGCCTATAAGAAGCCCCCGATACCTAAACCCTAAGTACCCGATCAATATTCCACAAAACTGTTCGTAGCTGCCGCCACCATCGTCCCTAGATCGGGGGATCTGAAGCTCTTCCCGGCACCCTGTCGGAGGGGAGAGATCATCCTGGAGGCCTTCTTCATCACCATGCCAGCCTCCGGTATGATGTGTGAGTAGTTCCACCATGGACTATGGGTCCATACAGTAGCTAGATGGTTGTTTCTCCTCCTTTGTGCTTCCATGTCTAGATCTTGTGAGCTCCGTTCATGATCAAGATCATCTATTTGTAATCATCCTTGTTTTGTTTGCGGGGATCCGATGGATATTGAGATTACTATGTCAGATTGGTTAATGATTCTATCATGTCTGTGTTGTTTGAGATCTTGCATGCTCTCCGTTTCTAGTAGCTATCTTGGCCAAGTAGATGCTAGTGACTCCAAGTCGGAGTATTTATGCTCGATAGTGGGTCCATGCCTCTATTTAATCTGGGGAAGTGACAGAAATCTCTAAGGTTGTAGATGTGCTGTTTCTACTAGGGAGAAAACAATGATCTCTTGTTCATGGAACAAGTGGATTGTTTACATTACACACCTTGCTTAAAGCAGTTATTCGTTGCTTGCAACTTAATACTGGAGGGGGGTCAGATGATAACCTGAAGGTGGATTACTAGTCATAGATGCAGTTGGATGGCGTCTATGTATATTGTTGTATTGCCCAATCAAAGCTCATAGGATCATGAATGTCTAGTATTGCATCGTTATGCCTTGCTCTGTCCTGTCAATTGCCCCGCTGTAACTTGTTTACCCAGCATGTTATGTTTTTTATCTTAAGGAGAACACCTCTAGTGAACTATGGACCCTAGTCCAATCTTTACCATTGATACATCTTCCACTGTTCATGTTTACTTTCTGCAAGCCACCATTACCTTCCACACCATACAGTTAATCCTTTGTTTTCAGCAAACTGGTGATATTGACAACCTCACTATTCATTTGGGCAAAGTCTTGAGTTTTTGTTGTGCAGGTTTCCAAGTTGCTAGCAACACCTTTGGGTCGTTTCCTTCCTCCTAGTGGTTCAATAAACTTGGTTTCTTTCTGAGGGAAAACTTTCAGTTGTGCTCATCATACCTTCCTCTTAGGGTTTCCCAACGAAGCTCTACAGTGATCTGAGATGCATCAAGCTTTTTTTTTAGCGCCTTTGCCGCGAAGGACGGCTTCACAAGGGGAGTCCTTCACAACCTTTCTCTTTACTTTGTTTTTTTTTTGCTTATTTTATTTTGCCTTGTTTTGTTTGCTTCTTTCTATCAAAAATTCCAAAAAAATAGTTTCATTTGGTTTGCTTTTTCTTATTAAAAACACAAAAAAAATAGTTCCTACTATAGTTGTTGGTATGTTATTGCCTTGCTTTGTCATGCTTTCTATCAATGGTTGGTTTCTTCGAAACTAGTTCTTATTGGCAAGGTGGGTTCACAGAAGAACAAAAATATTATTATAAGGAACACCGCTTGTAACAAAAAGGGAAACACTTATGGGAACAAATTGATAAATTAAACACCATTGCTAGAGATGTGTGCTCCACTTATAATGTTACTTATTGCTTTGATCAATCTTGTTGTTGTAGGAGGTATAAACACCTTCCTTTTCAATGTGATTATAATGATAATGTTACCATATCTTCTTATGTTAAGGGAAATTATGACTTTTATGATGTGGAACAAATTGAAGAATTTATTGCTCGGAAGGGTGCATTTGAACTTGCTAGTTTGCTTGAAAATACTGATGATTCATCTTATGAATATGAGATTTATGATATACTTAAATTTTTCTTTGATAATTACAAGGAAGAAAATGGGTATATTCTTGAATATTTTAATAGATGCTTCCCACCAACGGAAGAGTCTAATGCCTTGCAAGAGCCTATGGAAGAATAAATTGATGAAACTAGAGGCTCATTAGATGAAAAAGAGGAGGAGAGTGATGAACACAAGGAGGAAGGATGGATTAGCTACCCATGTATACCTTCTAATGAGAGTAACTCTTTATCCCTTACATTATTTGATTGTCCCCCATGCTTACCAAAGGAGGATGAATGTTATGTTCTTGTGGATCCTTTTAAATATCTACCATGGGTAAAACATGTGATAATAATTATGCTCATGTTATGCATGGTACTAAAGAGTTTTGCTTAGAAAATGTTTATGATAAATCTCTAGATGATGGTCCTATATTGAATGATCAGTCACCTTGTTATAAAATTGTTAAAAGTGGGTTTGGAGGTTTTAATCCCACTATTTTTTAGCTTTATAGAAATTATGTGTTTGTAGACCGTGAGAGGCATACCTTATGTGATAGTTATATTTTTGAGTTTATTCATGAGGCTACTGAAAATTATTATGAGAGAGGAAAATATGGTTGTATAAGTTCTCATGGTATTGACACCTCTCTATGTGCTAAAAGTTTTGAAGTTGCTCTTGTTTTATCTACCCATTCTTGTTACTATGTGCTTCTTTGATTTATTTTCTAACAAGATTCCTATGCATACGAAGTGTGTTAGACTTAAATGTGTTTTGAATTTGCTTCTTTATGCTCACTTTTAATTCAATTCATATTTCTTATGTGAGCATCTTCTCAAACTATCATGCCTAACTTAAAGGCGTTAAAGAAAAGTACTTCTTAGGAGAAAACCCAATAGTTTTATTGAGTCTTGGAAGTTATTACTTCTGTAAAAACCTCTCCTTATACTTTTTGTTTGATTTTTGTGCCAAGAATAACCTCTAATAAGAGGGAAGTAAGATTTGGGGAGTTGCTGTCCCAAAACAGATTTTTGTGCTCCACTGTAAAAATTCGTGTAAATCTCTGTAGGTCGGATTGAGCTGTAATGTTTCTTAATAAATCCCCCAGGTTGTTAGCTAACTTTCGTTAGTTCAACACTTTTTATTTGAGCAACATAAGGTCTTCGAAAAAATAGGTTTCTACGTGCTGGTCTATTTTGACAGATTTCTGCCATTATTTGCATTTGCTTCTTATTGATTCCTTTTGGTTTTTTTTTGGGAAATTGAGCTTTTTGAGGGAATTGCTATAGTAGCTTGTGTCTTTAGTGAAAGTTTTGTTGTTTTAAAACTAAACCCTAAAGGTCTATTATCTTTTGAATGCACTAATGTTGCTAATGAAGATTGTGTGAAGTTTTCTATGAAGAAAAATTTGCAGGTGTAGAGAAAGAATGATGTAATGAGATGAAGAATGGACAAAAGCTCAATCTTGGGGATGCCACCCCGTGTCACCCCAAGGAATATTCAAGAGGTACAAGCGTCAAAGCTTGGGGATGCCTTGGGCATTCCCTTCTTCATCAATAAAAATCTCAGGTCTTTCTAGACACTTCGTTTTTATTGTTTCATGCATAGTTATGTTGTTCTTGGAGCGTCTTAGTTTTCGTTTTTGGTTTTTGTTTGCTTAGTTTGCTTGAATAAAGTATTTGGACCCCCGTTTTTTCTGTGTTGTTTCAAATAAGTTGATTGGTGTTGGAAAGGAGTAGGAAGTTCTTGCTTTAGTAGTACAAGAGGATCTTGCTTTGACTGTGACTTAGAGTTTATCATGCCATGCTAGATGTTGTTTTGACCTTATGATTAGTGATTATTGTTGTAGCATGACTTGTTCCACACAATTAGGATTTCTTAATGTGCCTTGAAAGAATCATGCATTGTTTTAGCATACAAAAGCATAGTATTATGGTATTCTCCTTTGATGTTTTGTTTGGGTTGACTTGGCACATGCTCACACCATGTTATGACTATGAACCAGTCACCTTAGCCTATATGAACATTTATTTTTTGACTTTTGGTACCACTTTATGCTTTGATATGTTTTGTTGCTCTACATGATTATGGTCATTGTTGATCTCTTAGTTGGTCGCTCCCAGTCTTTTGCTAGCCTCCACTTGTATGAGTAAGCTCTACTCATGCATCCAACCCCCAAGAAACCAAGTTATTCCAAAGTGTCCACTATAAATTCCTATGCATGGTGTGTTACACCATTCCAAGTATATTCTTGTTTTATCTATCTTCCAAATTAAACTTGTTATGCGAAACTTAGTGATTAAAGCTCTCACAAACTTGATGGCACACTTTATTTTCTTGGCCCTAAATAAACTTGAACCATTGTGTCATCTATGTTATATATGCTTGCACTTATACGTTGGAATTATCAGAACCATGCTGTCATGGGGAACGCTTTCAACATTGCACTTGTACATTGTACCCAGTTGATATCATGCTCTTTTGTTTGCGGAAGTCGTCGGTGTGAAATAAAAGGGGAGCTTATATGTCCATGGAGTTATGTATGTGTGTTAGAGAAACGCCTGGGCTGCTAGCCTAATCCATGCCTAATCATGGTGGAAACTTGCAGCATCACCATAGTGAGCAATCTATGAAGTTTTCTTCTTATAAAACAGAGACACATTGAAAAGAGGAAAGAGAGAACAAAGCACCATTTTCCATGGAAAATAACAAGATTGTTGAGATGCTCATTGTCTGCTTGCCTTGTCATTTTGATTATGGGATAGCTCATGTATCATGTGCAAGGGATACCCCGTTGGCGGTTCTCTATGATACACATGTACTTACTATATCAAGAACTCACTGGTGAATAAAGTTGAGTAGCATGAGGAGCGGCCCTCGTACTCAAGGGACATGAGATTGCCAACTTATACTTTGTCAAGCATATACTCCATAGTTTGTTCACTTTAACCTTAATCACTTCAAGATGCTTATGATAGGGGCAATCAGAGCTGAAAGCTAACAAGTACCATAATTTTTGGAAGCTCTTTATGAGACTTAAAATCCCTTCTTCCCTTTTATGAAGGGCCTTTCTTCCACCTTTATATTGAGTCTCCACCTTCTATCCTTAGGCACCAATTAAGAGAGCATAGTTGCCATTCTTAGTTCTATGTGCATTGTCACAAAACTTATTGATTGATTCATATTGTTGATATTACTTGCTCTTGACCTATTTGTATCTAGTCACTCTTATGAACTTTGAAGGTGTCCTATGCATTTATTGCTACTCCATGAGGGACAAGCAGAATGCCACTATGCTATGGTTTCCATATGTGAAACAAACAAACGTCTTTCAATGCATTGTTATTCATGATCTTTGTTTGTAACCTTTAATGTTGCATGCATAGTTACTTTGTCTTATTGTTAGAACTTCTTATTTCATGCTCATGTTTAGAGTACTTTGATCCCGGCTTTCAATGCTTGCAAATGGTTTGATCTTGATTTTGATGGTGCATGTCACCTCAAAAATTATTCTTTCTATCACTTACCTACTCAAGGACGAGAAGGAGTTAAGCTTGGGGATGCTTGATACGTCGTAAACATATCTATAATTTTGATGTTCCATGCTTGTTTAGTATATACTTTGCTTTGCTTTGTCTTCATTTTGAGGTATTTTTATATGTTTTCTGGGACTAACCTATTAACAAGATGCCACAGTGACAGTTGCTTGTTTTCTGTTGTTTTTGGTTCCTGAAAAGTCAGAAAATGAATATTCTCAAAATTGGACGGGACAAAAGCCAAAGTCAATATTTTACTGTGGGGAACACGAAGCCAGAAGACGAGGCGGAGGAGGTCCTCGAGGGGGTCACACCTTCGCCAGCATGGCTTTGTCATGGCCCTGAGAGGCACATGCACCCCCTCGGCCTCCCTCTTCGCCTATAAGAAGCCCCCGATACCTAAACCATAAGTACCCGATCAATATTCCACGAAACAGTCTTTAGCCACCGTCACCATCGTCCCTAGATCGGGGGGATCTGAAGATCTTCCCGGCACCCTTCAGGAGGGGAGAGATCATCTCGGAGGCCTTCTTCATCACCATTCCAGCCTCCGGTATGATGCGTGAGTAGTTCCACCTTGGACTACAGGTCCATGTAGTAGCTAGATGGTTGTTTCTCCTCCTTTGTGCTACCATGTTTAGATCTTGTGAGATCCGTTCATGATCAAGATAATCTATTTGTAATCATGCATGTTGTGTTTGCGGGGATCCGATGGATATTGAAATTACTATGTCAGATTGGTTAATGATTCTATCTTATTGATTCTATCATGTTTGTGTTGTTTGAGATCTTGCATGCTCTCTGTTTCTAGTAGCTATCTTGGCCAAGTAGATGCTAGTCACTCCAAGAGAGAGTATTTATGCTCGATAGTGGGTTCATGCCTCTATTTAATCTGGGGAAGTGACAGAAATCTCTAAGGTTATAGATGTGTTGTTGCTACTAGGGATAAAACAATGATCTCTTGTTCATGGAACAAGTGGATTGTTTACTTTACACACCTTGATTAAAGCAGTTATCTATTTCTTGCAACTTAATACTAGAGGGGGTTCGGATGATAACCTGAAGGTGTATTACTAGTCATAGATGCAGTTGGATGGCAGTCTATGTATATTGTAGTATTGCCCAATCAAATCTCATAGGATCATAAATGTCTAGTATTGCATTATTATGTCTTCCTCTGTCCTATCAATTGCCCCATTGTAATTTGTTTACCCATCATGTTATGTTGTTTATCTTAAGGAGAACACCTCTAGTGAACTATGGACCCCGGTCTAATCTTTACCATTGATACATCTTCCACTGTTCCTGTTTACTTTCTGCAAGCCACCATTACCTTCCACACCATACAGTTAATCCTTTGTTTTCAGCAAATCGGTGAGATTGAAAACCTCACTGTTCGTTGGGGCAAAGTCTTGAGTTTGTGTTGTGCAGGTTTCCAAGTTGCTAGCAACACCTTTGGGTTGTTTCCTTCCTCCTACTGGTTCGATAACCTTGGTTTCTTTTTGAGGAAAAACTTGTTGTTGTGCTTATCGTACCTTCCTCTTGGTATTTCCCAATGAAGCTCTACAGTGATTTGAGCTGCATCACTTAACCATCCACATCTTTTCGAGCTCCGGTCGCCGCCTCCACCATCGATTTCGGCCACTCCATGCCTCACCGACTGTCTCAGCATGCCCCTGGTGAGCTACCGATGCTCCAGCACCTGTCCATGCTTCCCCTCTCACTCGATGTTGCTCTGCCTCCATGCACCTGCAAGCACCACCGCCACCTATCGTCATAGTTGTCACTCTGGCGACCTAATAGGAGCGGTGCCACTAGTTTATTGCTCTCCTCGAAGCGCTGATGTGAGCAAGCATCCGCACAGAAGACCGCTTGCATCCCATCTCCATCCCCGCTATCATTTGCCATCCACGCCGGCGAGATGACATCATGGTGATGTCACCCTTCGCCACGTCGGCGTATTGACCCGGTTCATGCCCATATGGCACATGACGAGTTGGTGACCCCACGTTTAGTTGTTTTATTTTAAGAATTTCAGAAATTTAATAAATCTTATTAATTCAATAAATATTAATATACAATTTAGAAAAAACATATATTATATATCAAAAACTTTAGAAAAATAATATATACAATTTAAATCTATTATCATATTTTGTTATAAAACCTAAATAAAAATGTTATTATTTAGCAAATATCCTATTAAGTATAAATATTAAAAAGCATATTTTATTATTTAAAATTTAGAAAATAAGTATAATATATCAAAATTCTTAGTAAAACAAGATATACAATTTTATACTATATCATACATTGTTATGCTACTTAAGTAAATATTTATTATTTGTTAAGTATTTTGTGAAGTAACAAATCTTATAGAAGTCATATTTTATTATTTAAAAATCATAAAAATACATATAATATACAAAAATGATCACAAAAATAATATATACAAGTAAAAAATAAAATATTATATTTTTGAGGTAAATAAAAATTTGATACTCTAATAACTTGAATTTAAACTTATTTATTTAATTGATAATTCATAAAAGCATATATATAAAATGCTAATATTTCTAATATTATCCATTGAAGGTCTAATAGTAGTATTAGTCTTAAGTATTGCTAGTACGAAGTCAAAATAGTCCAATACATCATGAATTCATTTTTTTCAAATTATCATTCATAAATAAGTGTATATTATTTCCTAGAAGGATTTTATAAAATATAAACTCCTCAAAAATAATATTTTTTGACTTATTAAAACCTTTTAGAATTATTTCATTCACAAGTTTATAAATGTATTAAAAATCCAAAGATAATTCATAAGTAATTTAAGTTATGTTGTTTCCATGTTTATAAACTATAATAACTCATTTGTAAGGAGGTAAATGATTCCATTCAATTATAATGTTAACTAAAAACTACTCAAATAGAAGTATTGCCACTCTTAATTAACCTATAGGAAGCATTATGAAGTGAACAAATTATAATATCATCTAATATCAAGGATAGACACGTCTTAATTATGTAATCCACTTAACTTGTCCATGTTTCTTTCATAATAGCATCAGTTAAGAGAAAACCCTGATGACCCACAAGTATAGGGGGTGTATCGTAGTACTTTCGATAAATAGGAGTGTCGATCTCAACGAGGAGCAGAAGGTGTTGACTAGTGGTATGGAGCAGGAAATCTCTGTAAATATTTAGCAAACGGATTTTTAGGGGTTTTCTGATAAAGCAAGGAAATAAAGTGCAAGTAAATAGAACAGCAAACAATTGTAGCAAGTGGCCCAATTCTTTCTTAGAAAAGGACAAGCCAGTGGAAATACTAATCAGGACCAAACGTTCTCGAGGACACATGGGAATATTGTCACGTGCTTTCGATTCATATAGCTGAGTAGTCTTCTTTGGTTTTATGTGTTGTGTGGGTGAACCTGTGCTAATGTACCAACCTTACTTGGACTAGTACATACTTGTAATTAAAACCCTTGCAAGCATCCGGAACTACAAGAAAGCAATTAAGGTATAAACCTAACCACAGTCTTAAACTCTGAGATCCTACACTCCATTGTGCAATGGTTTCCTAACGGGGGTTCAGGTTTCTGTCACTCCGGCAACCCCACAATTAGTATCCAAATACACAATGCATTACCCTAGTCCTATAAATGGTGAAGTATCATGTAGTCGATGTTCACATGACACCACTAGAAGAATAGCACCACAACTTAAATACTAAACCATTAAATAATACCTCAACACAAATCCACTACTAACAACATGACTTCTCCCATGTCCTCAAGAACTAAACGAACTACTCACGAGACATCATATGGATCAAGATCAAAGATGATATGGTGATGGATAACAATCTAAACATAAACAATAATCCAATGGTTCCACTCACAAGCATCAACTATAATAGTAATCAACATCGGGAAAGTTTCCCCTAAGAACTATGCAAGATTCAACATAATTGTTACAGCAGGATGAAGTGGTGATGATGGTGCTGGTGGATATGATGGTGTGGATGATGATGATACCGATGAAGTCTAGCTTGATGATGGTGTTCATGGCGACGATCTCCCCTCTCCGGGAAGGAATTTCCCTGGCAGAAATCTGTCTGCCGGAGAGCTCTTTCTCTCTCGGTGTTTTCCGCCCCGCAGAGGCGGTGGAATCTTTCTGTGGTTGCTCCCCGTGTGTTAGGGTTTCAAGGAGAAGATATAGGCAAGAGGGTGGAGCCAGAGGTGGGACAAGTGGGCCACACCCCCTGTAGGTGCGGCCTAGGGTGGCCCGCGCCTAGGGGTGTGGGCCCCCTGTGGCCCAACTCCGCATCCCCTTCTGGCATTCTTCGTCTTCTAGGAAAATAATATTTTCCATAGTTTTTCTGGTATTTTTTCTGATCTTCGTGCAATTGCATCAAAACACCGTTTTCCATCAGTTCATCCTCCAAGAATCATCCAACATGCAAAAACAGATGAAAAGACATAAGTAACACCTCTTAATATGAAATATATCAATGAATAGAGGCAAATTATGATATAGAATGGAGATGCAAATTGGACGTATCAACTCCCCCCAAGCTTAGACCTTCGCTTGTCCCCAAGCGAAAACTGAGCTTAGTAAACATGTCCACAGGTGTGTGGAGTGAAGTGTTGATAAAAGAATATGTACAAGAAGCATCACACTTACCATTACACAAGTCATAGAAGAAAGTAACTCACCATTATATAACTTAGCTTGCAACAAGTATGGGAGTCACAATAGAGATGCATAAAGATAAATCATAATTGGGATTGGAAAACTTTGTTCTTGGTCAGAGAACAGTTGGCAAATAGTTTTCAAATAAATCTTATGTAAAGAAGTTTACAATAGGAGTACTCTTTGCTCAAACATAAAAGGTTTTTCACAATGAAAACTTTCAAAGTAATACTCATTAGATAAGAGTCTTGGGCAAACAAGGAAGATAAAGAACATGATTGAGTAAATCATCATGTGAATGCTTGAAACACAACAACTCAAATGCTTGCTGGAGATAGAGAGGAATAGGTTTACTGAATCAACTTAGAAGTAGGAGAAAGGCCCTTCATAGAGGGAAGCAGGGATTTCAAGTTCATAAAGAGCTTCCAAAATATTATGGTACTTACTAGCTTTGAGATCTCATTGCCCCTATCATAAGCATCTTGAGGTGATTAAGGTTAAAGTGACAAAGATGGAGTATATGCTTGACGAAATATAAGTTGAAAATCGCATGTCCCTTGAGTGCAAGGGCCGCTCCTCATGCTACTCAACTTTAGTTACCGATAAGTTCTTGTCATTGTAAGTACATGCGTATCATAAAGAACCACCAACAGGGTACCCCTTGCACATGATACAGGAGCTATCCCATAATCAAAATGACAAGGCAAGCAGACAGTGAGCATCTCAGCAATCTCTTATTTACCATGGGAAAATGGTGCTTTTTTCTCTCTTTCCTATTTTCAGTATGTCTCTTCTCATTTTTATAAGAAGAAAGCTTCATAGATTGCTCAGTATGGTGATGCTGTAAGTTTCCACCATGATTAGGCATGGCTTAGGCTAGCAGCCCAGGCGTTTCTCTAACACACATACATAACTCCATGAACTTACAAGCTCCCCTTTTATTTCACACCGACGACATCCACAAACAAAAGAGCATGATATCAAGTGGGTATGTATTTACAGGTGTTGAAAGCGTGCCCCGTAACAACACGGTTCTGCTAATCCCAATGTATAGATGCAAGCATATATAACTTCGATGACACAATGGTTCAAGTTTATTAGGGGCAAGAAAATAAGGTGTGCCATCAAGTTCGTGAGAGATTTACTCACTAGTTTTAACATCATAAAATAATTTTTAATTCAAAAGATAGATGAAGCTTGAGAATTTGCTTGGAATAGCAAAAATTCTAATAGGTAGATATGGTGGACAAAAATGGCACAGGTTTTGGTTTAAGGGAGTTGGATGCATGAGAAGTATGCCTTCTCAAAACAGGTTTTTGGCTAGCAAGGTCGGGTAGCAAGAAAAAGAGTTGAAGGAAACAATCAAACCTACAAGTGATAAAGCCAAACTTGCAATCTTCCTTGAAGACACAAAAGATCTTAAATAAGGAATACTAAGCTTATGAGCCAATCAAGAAAGAAAATAAATGATACAAAATACCTGTAAGCTTTTTATCTTTTCCTTTCAAACCTCAAAACGTGTTACTACTGACCAGAACTCGGTTTGCCAAAACCAATTTAGATCTACTTGATGCTCCCAAAGTGATACCAATACTGATCAACAAGATCAATCATATAATAGAGATTGCAAACTAAAATAAGAAGTGCAAAAAGTAAAAGATGAAACTTCTCATTAATATTCCATAAAGGCACTCACACCAAGGGATACATAAATAACCAACTAAAGGAGAGATACTTCCATATGCAAACTAACCTATAAGATAACTTCTCTACCCAAGGTATGAATCTACTAAAAAGGTAAAAATATAAAAGATAATGATGTGATACCTCGGCACTCCCCCAAGCTTGGAACAAGTCAAGGGGATGCCAAACCTGATGACGAATTACTCCTCCAGTGGTGGTGATGTTCTCTTAATAATGTCAACACCCGGATTTTTCAATCCTAGATGCCTGTTATGCCATACATCGCAATCCCAGGATTACCATTTTTGCGAGACATAACAGAATTGGATACCATAGTACATCATCCATTACAAATGATACATAAGTTCTTACACAAATAGGGATCTCATGATACAGTTCTTAATACAACATCAAGAAGCGGAATACGTAATAATAACGGTAGCGTAGGCGAAGCTCCATCTTCGGGGCCACAGGCAATGCTGACGATGGGAGATGATCCTAGTTGTTGTAACCTTCCTGGTGTCCATCTTCCAGGTACTCCTCTTCATAGTATGGCCATGGGAATAGCCAGGGACAAAGCCATGAGTACTCTTTAAGTACTCGCAAACTAATACTAATAGGTAAAGGGGATTTTTGAATAATAGGACACTAGGCTCTAGGGTTGTTTTGCAAAAGCCAGATTTATCTCTACTAAGTTCTAAAGCTAGTCACAATTTTATAACTCCTAACTGGGAACTTGTATTTCATATCACAACTCTGTTGTGGTCAAGTCAAAGTCTTAGTTCATTTCACAGGTCATTTTGAAAAGTCTGACGGGGGAACAGTATGGCCACTCCAACTGTCCCTAACCGCGGACGCGGCTATTCGAATAGTTTGACACTCTGCAGAGATTGTACACTTTCACCACAAGATTCGATACATCCGTCAGGAACAAATCCTAAATTCACCATACTCAGTATGCGGATAATCAATCCTAACCTTTCGATTACACGCCCTAGTATAAGCACCTATCCTGTGAGTTTGGCCTCCCAACCATGACCAACTGTCATCTTGGGTACTGCACAGGTGGACAATCTTCACAAGGTAGCCTCAGCTCAGACCGTGGCCGTGAGGGAACTAATACTAAGGAATATAAGTTTCCAGTCAAGACCTACCCAATATTCGGGTATTGTGGTTGTACGATAGAATTGGAATGGTATCGCATCCAGACAACCATCAGTTTTATAAAGGGCTAAGGCTCATGCCTCAACATTTTTATCACCAAAATTCTCAAGTGTTTGGAAACACATGTCCAAAACATTTCAATAGAATGATCCATCATTCCAAGGTTTTCATAACCATTTTCCACCAAGTATTCCCATCTAAAAGTTGATCAAGTTTTATGCTTAGCACTAGCATCTACAGGTGGGGGTAGTACTAATGAGGGGTGGTAACTAGTGGAGTTTCCACTAAGTACAACCTCATGTCTCAGGCTGATGTCAAGGTTTCTAACTTAGGACAAATTTTATGCTCTTTATGCAACCTTCAGCATCTTTCCAATATCTACCAGTCACTTAAGTAAACTCTAAGTAAGTTTTGATAAAGAAATAGAGTAAGAAGCTTGCACATAAAACTAGGATTGGTTTATCAAGTGGGTATGATCACATATGCTTAAGGCATATAGTAGTCATAGAACAAGTATGGGTTTGTTGCATCAGTAGGGTATCTTGCAAGGGTTAGCTTTCATAGGTCAACTTGATTAGTAAGGCTTGCATAGGTATAGTATCAGCTTGCATCAATATCAGTATAAGCTTGCTAAATTGCAAGTGTTAGCTTGCAAGGTTACTAGCTTGCCTTGTGCAGAGCAGTGGTTGAAGTTCTCCTCGGCTTCTTCTTCGTAGTATCCTCCTTCCTCCTCGTATCCTTGGTCGGTACTAGCGTCTATGAATAAATACGAGGTACACAATCACCAAACAATACTTAACTACTTGCAATCATCACACAAAAGGGTCCTATGGATGATCTAGCATCATCTCTAACATTACAAGGCTAAGGCTTGGTTTAATTCCTTTTATTTTTAGAAAAGTAATTTCTACTCATTGAAAAACTACTTAAGATTTAATATTCTCCAAACCCAACATGGGATCATGTTGACACATGTCATCACCACATATTGTAGTCCATGGGAATGTGATTTAAAGTGGTGTCACAATTTAATAAGGTTTTACCCTTTTATTTTAATTAATTAAAGTGGCTAGAAATGCTTATGTAGCATTCTTTTATTACTTGAAAATTATTTCTGCAAGTAAACCTATATATTTTTATATATTCTGAAAGGTATGGTTAAATGTGATTTTTGAGAGTTGGAATCAACTCAAAAGCTATTATGGTTTAAATTTGAAAAATGTTTGAATGCAGAAAAGCTTCTGCCTTGTTATTTTTACCATGGGTGATCTATAGATCCAAATGACTTGAATCCAACGGTCTTGGATTCAGCATTCATAGACCTTTCCAACAAAATTGGTTTCATTCAATTTGGTGTACTGAATAGATCTGGTTTGATTTTTGAAGTTGGGTACAGAAGTGTGTTTGAATTGAAATAGAAAAAGGTTTAATTTGAATAACTGGGCTGCGCGGGAAAAGTTATTGGGCCAGCCTGCTAAGCGCAGTGCTCCATGGCTGCTTAAGTGGGTGTCCCCACCGTCGGTGACACGGGCTGGCGAAGCGGTATGGGCGGCGTGGATCGCTCGATCTAGTTCTAATCTAACGGCTGGGAGTCATCGTCGACGCGAGACAACGCCGCAGAACGAAACCAGCGCCAGTGAGGGTTGCTGGGGCTCACCGGCATCAAGTAGGGTCGGCGAGGCGGGCGAACGACGAAGTCGACGACGGCGAATCTCCTGGTACCGGTGGCTTCTCCTAGGGTGGCTCCAATCGCTGGCTCCCTTCTTCTCCAGAGGCGGCGGGCTCCGGTGAAATTCCGGCGGGGTGGTGCTTGCCATGCTCTGAGAACAGTGTGGCACGATCAGTGAGGAGAGGGGAGTGAGATGGTGTGAAGAAATCGTGCGGGGGTGGCCTCTATTTATAGTCGAGCGAGGGGACCGTCGGGGCGCACGGTGAGCTCGTCGGGGGCGAGGCTACAGGCGGCTAATGGCATGGGCAAGGGTAGGGGACGGTGCGGTGTCTCCTGGCGATGCGCAACGACTTGGTCTCGAGGCATGGGGCGGTGTGGTTTGGTCTGGAACGGGCGGTGCTCTGCGCGGCAGAGGCGGCGTCTTCGACGGCCGGCGGTGGCTGTGCGGCACGGGGCGGCAAAAGGGGATGTCTGGCGCTCTCCTAGGTCGGTGGGGATTGTGTATGCACGCGGCAAGGGCGGTCCGAGGGTCGTGCTCTGGCGCATGCTCGGCATGGTCTCTGGCGGTCTGGGCGTGGCTTGTGCGCGTGGTCCAGGGCTTGGCAACGCTCGCGGCTGGGACAGGTAGTGGCGATGGACGGTGGGCTGCCTCCTAGACAAGGTTGGCAAGGCTAGTTCTTCCTCTAGCCTGCTGTCCACAATGGGGTGACAAGGGGGTGCTCGGCTGTTCACCATTGATGGCAATGGCAAGCTCACAGGGGTGCTAGTCCTTAGTTAAACTTCCTAGATGATCTACTGAGTTGTGTGTGAGATAACTAGGGAACAAGTTAGGCCAATTTTACTGCACACTATAGTGTTTGATGTTTGTTTGATTTGTGTCTACAACCTGTTTGATGAAATGGCCGCATGAAATCAAGTTTTGAATTTTGAAAATATTTTTGGTGGGTTTGCTAGATTGGTGCTGGTGAGTCTGCAGATGCTTGGGTTTTGAAAGTTGAGCTTGTTTGAGTGGTTTTTGAAAAAGTGGGATCTTCCCATATGATAAAGATTCAATTTTGAATTGTCATTTAAACTATGCATTTGAAAGTTTCTGGATGATCACAAAGTGGGCCTTGATACCTTGTTATGAGTACATTCAAGGGGTGCAAAGATCCAGAAAAGTTTCTGTTAGGTTCTGAAAGTTTGAGACAGCCAAAGTAGGCATGGGAGTTAAATTGGCCAAAATGACCATTCATTTCATATATGTGTTTTGATCTACTTGTCTTTAGGAAAGGTGTGCGAAATGTTTTAGATGATGTTTATTTCACCTAAGAAACATTTTACAAGCAAAGAAACAAACAAACAAGGTGGTTTTAAAGGATTTCAAAATCCATGCATACACATATGCATGCATTCATGATTTCATTTAGAAAAGTTTTTGTTAACCCTAATTTTAATGATTAGAATTTGATGATCCAAGCTTAGTATTTTTGGGATGTTACAAATAAGCTCTTCAATCAGTTGTCTCAAATCCTCAATCTCGAAGGTTAGAGTACGAATCAACTTCGAATTATGCTCAATGCGGTTCATGATCATGTCGGACCGAGAATCCAGTCCTTGTTATTCTTTCCCCACTCTTACTTCTTAGTGTGTTCCTTCCCTGCATGGTTAGAACGAGGCAGATCCCAAACAGAGGGCAACGTCCCTTGGGGCACCTTCTGGTATTGTTGCTCAATTAAGATAGTATGGAAGGGGTTCTTGGTGCGTGAAGGAAGTGACCGTGGAACGAGGATATGACGTGGGGTTTTCCCTCCTGTAGACATCTGTGTTGTCCTCCTAAGCTTGGTAGGGTTTGCCACCACTCCAATGCTTGCAACGGTAGCGCGGGTGTCCGGATGCTCGTCCTCCTCCACATATTCTTCATCCTCAACCAAGATCTCCTCCTCCTTGGGGTTTTGAGGATCATCTTCCACGGGCTTCTTGCCTTTGTCGTTGGTGGAGACCATGGTGCTCTAAACTTGAGAACATTTCTTGATAGAAACAGATCGAAACGAAAACACAACAAGAACACGATATACGAACCTTGGGGGATTCGAGGGGTTATATATTAAAAAGTTTCAAGACATAAGGCAGGTACTATGCGAAAACGAGGCGGAGACGGACTCCAGGGGGCTCACACGCCCTGTAGGCGCGACCAGTTGGGGCCGCGCCTAGGGTGGGTGTGGCCCCTCTGGCCCCCGTTTCCTCCTCTGTTTCGTCTTGTAACCTTTCGTATGTAATAAAAACATCAAAAATATAAAGAAAGAGTTTTTTCGTGAACCTTCAGTTTGCAGCACTTTTACCTACTCAAAGACGGACTCTGCAGATTCCTTTTCTCCATCTTCTGAAAATTCCTTTCATACAAGGCTTGACACAAACCTTATTGGCAACATTAGTGTATGCAAAAAAATAAACCTTTAGGTTCAAACTTCAACTAAAACCCATCAAAACGAAAGCTACTGTAGCAACTCCTTTTCAAAATCCCAAAAATAATTTGAAAGGGAATCAATATAAGAGGCAAATGCAAATGATGGCAAAAATCTGTCAAAACATATCAGCAAGTAAAGATTGATTTTTTTTGAAAAACTTCTGTTGCTCAAATCAAAAAGGGCAAAACTAATTAAAGTTGTATAACAACTTGGAGAACAAGCATAGAAAAATACAGCTCCATCCGTTGTACTGAGATCCTTCACGAATTTTTACAATGCAGCACAAAAATCTGTCCCAGGATAGCCACTTTTCACAACTCCTCCACTTCTCAAAAGTAGTTGATCTTGACACAAAAACCAAAAACAAGGATAAGGAGCGGTTATTACTGAGGTAACAACTTCCAAGACTCAACAAAACTATTGGGTTATCTCCCAAGAAGTACTTTTCTTTAATGCCTTTAAGTTAGGCTTGATAATTTCAAAGATGCTCACATAGGAGATATAGATTTGAAGTGAAAGAGAGCATCAAGATGTAAATATCCAACACATTTTAGTCTAACCCACTTCCTATGCAAGGGGGTATCATGAGAAAACAAATTTTTGAAGCAAAAGGACACTAGCATATGAAGGCAAAATAAATGCAACTTCAAAGCTTTCACCATAAAACAGGGAAACTTAATATTATTGAGATGCATAAAACCATGTTTCCCTCTCTCATAATAACTTTCAGTAGCACTTTGAATAAAGTTGACAATATAACTATCACAAGAAACAACTTTATCATCAGAATGAGCATACTTACAATCATCAAAAAGAGCACAAAGGTCATAAACTGGATCAATAGAAGCAAGTTGTTCAACCCTGAAATCTTCATTAGGCAAGCTATTTTCATAAGGAGATTTAGCAAATTTGGAAAAGCTAAACTCATAAGAATCTCCATCAAACTTAGTTAAAACTTTCTCCTTTTTACAATCTATAATAGCTCCACAAGTGTTCAAGAAAGGTCTACCAAAAATGATAGGACAAGTTTTACTAGCTGCTGAACTAAGCACTAGAAAATCAGTAGGATACTTGATCTTACCGCAAAGGACTTCCACATCTCTTACAATACCAATATGGCAAATGGTTTCCTTATTAGCAAGGTGAATAACCACATCAATGTCCTCAAGCTCACAAGTACCAATTTCATGCATAATTTCCCTGTAAAGCTCATAAGGAATAGCACTAGAACTAGCACCAATGTCACATAAACCATAATAGCAATGATCACCAATTTTAACAGAAAGCACAGGGACACTAGCTTTTCTAGATTTACTAGGATGAGAGATAATATTAAAAGCGTCTTCACAGAAGACAATGTGCTCATCCTCTATATTTCTAGTGACAAGATCTTTCACAATAGCTACCACAGGTTCATTGTTTATTTGCTCGTCAGGTTCCACAGTTTTCTTTGTAACTTTGTTATTCACACTAATTATCATAGAATACTCCTTTACCTTAGTTGGGAAAGGTGTTTTCTCAATATAAGGTTCAGGCAAAGTATGATTAATAGTACAAACTTTAGTGTTTCTAATAGGAACATGATTAACAACATCTTTATAAGGTGCATGGTACTTATTCCACTTATTTTTGGGAATTTCTATGTAAGAGGCAAAAGCCTTAAAACAATTGGCAATACTTTGAGAATCAAGACCATACGCAGTACTAATATTACAGAAGTCATCAGTTCCCATAAAAGATTTAATGCATTCATAATCATAGTTTATACCTGACTTTCTTCCTTTGTCATTCTCCCATGCTTTAGTGTTTTCTTGAATACGGTCTAGGAGATCCCATTTAGCTTCTTCCTTCATACGTGTGAATGATCCAGCATAATAAGCATCTAGTAAATCTTTATCATGAAGAGAAAGCCTTGCATAAAAGTTATTAATAATAATATTGTTAGGAAGTTCATGAATAGGACATTTAAGCATTAGTAACTTCAATCTCCCCAAGATTGAGATGTACTCTCTCCATCACGAGGCCAAAAGTTATATATTAGATTCCTATCCTTATGAATCTCACTGGGAAGATAGAATTTAGAATATAAGAGAGGTACTATTTCCTCCCATTCCATGGACTGTCCATCTTCAGCAGCTTATACCATTCTTCAGCTCTTCCTTTCAATGATATAGAGAGTAACTTATTCTTCACATGTTCAGTTGTGATAGTTGCACACTTAAACAACCCACATAATTCATGGATAAAAATAAAGTGATCACCAGGATGGAAAGTTCCATCCCCTAAATAATAATTATCCATAACACGATCAACAATACTTGTAGGTATCTTAAAATGATCTATCTCAACAGGTGGTGATTCATCTACTACCCTAATAGTGGTAGTATTTTTTCCAAACAGAAAACCAAGTGGGTTATCCATATTGGAAACAAAGTAACAAACAGAAATACAAACAATACTCATAGTAGAAGTTTCCTTTACCAATTCCACTCTTCAACAGCGCTTCACTCCTCGGCAACGGTGCCAAAAAATAGTCTTGATGACCCACAAGTATAGGGGGTATATTGTAGTACTTTTGATAAATATGAGTGTCGATCCCAACGAGTAGCAGAAGGTGTTGACTAGTGGTATGGAGCAGGAAATCTCTGTAAATACTTAGCAAACGGATTTTTAGGGGTTTTCTGATAAAGCAAGGAAATAAAGTGCAAGTAAATAGAACAGCAAACAATTGCAGCAAGTGGCCCAATCCTTTCTTAGCAAAGGACAAGCCGGTGGAAATACTAATGAGGACCAAACATTCTCGAGGACACATGGGAATATTGTCACGTGCTTTCGCTTCATATAGCTGAGTAGTCTTCTTTGGTTTTCTAAGTGTTGTGTGGGTGAACCTGTGCTAATGTACCGACCTTACTTGGACTAATACATACTTGTGATTAAACCCCTTGCAAGCATCCGCAACTACAAGAAAGCAATTAAGGTATAAACCTAACCATAGCCTTAAACTCTGAGATCCTACACTCCCTTGTGCAATGGTTTCCTGATGAGGGTTCAGGTTTCTGTCACTCCGGCAACCCCACAATTAGTAGCCAAATACACAATGCATTCCCCTAGGCCCATAAATGGTGAAGTATCATGTAGTCGACGTTCACATGACACCACTAGAAGAATAGCACCACAACTTAAATACTAAACCATTGAATAATACCTCAACACAAATCCACTACTAACAACATGACTTCTCCCATGTCCTCAAGAACTAAATAAACTACTCACGAGACATCATATGGATCAAGATCAAATATGATATGGTGATGGATAAGAATCTGAACATAAACAATAATCCAATGGTTCCACTCATAAGCATCAACTACAATAGTAATCAACACCGGGAAAGTTTCCCCTAAGAACTATGCAAGATTCAACACAATTGTTATAGCGGGATGAAGTGGTGATGATGGTTGTAGAGGTCTCAACCTAATAAGGTAGAGTCCTCCTGTGTTTACAATGCTAGTCCCTGGATCAATAGCTAGCATCCACAGTTAAGATGTAATATCAAGAAACAAAGGTCATAATATAACTTCTATAACCAGGAATAACATAATTTTATTACATCTTACATAGCTCATTTGGCTATTACATTACATTGCAGCGGAATAACTATAAGCATGGAGTCCTTCATCTTAAAAGTGCCACAGGCAGATGTTGGTTGTAGACTTTGTAATCCTAATCAAACAATCTTCACTAAAAACAATCAAACCTGCAACATACAAGTTACAGCCACAAAGGGTCAATACATTTGAATTGTATTGGCAAGTGATACTATAATAGTATAGTGGAGTCTACCATCTATATGCATTTGGCTAAGTGGAGTTGAGGCTTGCATTGCTCAAAATAGATTTTTCCTTAACATTTGGAAATACTAAGTTTTTGCTTTGACAAAATCATTTTCTCAATCAAAGATTGGAGATCCTTTACAAGGCATCTCTCAATCAAAGATTGAAGATTTCAAACAACCCTTGTTCAACCACAAACTTTTAACTTAGAAGTTGGAATGATGAGATCCTTGATTGCTTCCATGTCTTGATGCTCAAATTGTCCTTTACCAGGGACATGGCTAAGTACTTAGATTTTACACTCTGCAGAGGTGGTGCACTTTCCCCACAAGACTTGGTTTCACCAAGACAAGATCTTTCAGAAGCCTTCCCTTAGACCAAAATGGACGCGTTCCAACCTATCAAACACTACCACCAACTGTCCATTTGGCTAAGTTATTGCAACCTATATGATCCAGGCAGAGCCCATATTGCCAAGTGGCTGCACTTGAAGCTTCTCAACATTTGACATCTCAAATCTCTTTGTTCCTGGGTGGCCATCCACAAGTGAGATACACAAGCCAAGTCCATGGCCTTGTGAATCCCTCAACACAAACCATTCCTTCCATTCCATCCAGGTGATTCATTCACTTAGTTGTTTTATTAAACAAAACATAAGTCCACAGACTTAGAAATTTTCCATAGCATGAATATATATTCCACCCTTGTTTTCTATTAGCTAAGCTAATCATGAAAGTAAAAGGAATCTTAACTTAGGAAATTGCTACTAAGGTTTCATCTACTAGGTTTTCCCATAGCATAGTTTATACTTAGCAAAATTCCATGCAAGTCCTACTTAGAAATATCACTAATGCATAGTGAAAATAATGGGACAAAAGTATGAAGCATCACTTGCCTTTTTGGTAGAGTATGGGTTCACTCCTTGTCCTTGCAACAATCACACTCTTCAAGTCACTACAATTCAATCAAACAAGGCACAAAATCAATCTACCAATCAAGCAAAACAACACACATAAAATGACAAAGTCAAAGTAATGCATGCAAGCATGCCAAGCTTTGTTTTGTTTGAAAAAGTGGTTCCCAATGGGTCATAAACATTTGATAACACCTACTGGTCATTTTGTAAAGTGGCAAAGTCATTTGCAAAAGGTTTCACTACAAAAACCATTTTCAAAACAAAGTATCGTTTTATGTGGTGTAGAAATATTTTTACTGATGCATTAGCCTATAGGGTTCACCCAATATGTTTTCAAACCATAAAACTTGGTGTTTAGGGTCAGAGGTTTTAAGACAAAACATTTCCCAAAAAGTTTTCTTCAAAAACTATTTTTAATAATTAAACCACATTTCTATTTGACTAGAAATGGTTTTAATTCAAGGAATCCTTATTTTGTTTCACCAAATTCATTTTTGAATCCACAAAGTGGTTCCTAGGGTCAGTAAGGTCACAGCAATCCATTTTGCAAAGGTTTTAACCCTAAAAACATTTTTAAACAATTTTTCTAATCTAAACAAGCACACAAAAGTATCTGCAAAAACCAACAAGCTAACAGATACTATTTGCTAAACTAAGGGCATGATTGGCTAGGTCTTGCTCTCCTGAATCCAACGACATAAAATTTGCAATTTTTGGACGTGTGGATCCAAAGTTACAAGGGTTTGAAAATGGCTTTTAAATCTGGTTTCTAAATCTGTTTCAATCAAACACTGGCCACGCGGCGTGATTTCATTGGACGGTACCGCTTCGCGCGGATCAGCGTTGCGGTGCGTTGGATCTAATCGATCGTGTGGCCCAGAGTGCGTACCTCTTCGCGTCTAAGTGATTCTATCTCGCTCGCCCGATCTAGATCGAACGGCTCGCGCGTGTTTGACCTAAAAGGAGCGGCGGCGGCGCTCTGTCGGCGATGTTGTCGATGATGCAGGAAGCGAGGGAGAAGAAGGAGATGCTCACCAGAATCGCGGGATCGTGGTGAAGCTCAAGGTACTCGCGAGAAGGCAAGGGGCGTACTGTCGTGGAGGTAATCGCTCGCCGGAGTTGAGAGCGGCGTCGGGCTGCTCTGTCCTTGGTCGGAGACGAGGCTACAGGTCGCGAAAGGACAAACCAAGGTCAGGGTTAGTTGCGCAAGACCGAAGCGAGTGAGGGAGCGTGAACGAGGAGGCTCGGGGCGGTCCGCTTTTACCAGGGGAGGTCGTCGGAGAGTTTGCAGACGGCGGCGGCGGATGGTCCTGCTCGCGGTTGGAGTCGACGCTACAGATCAAGAGAAGGCAGACCGAGGGCAGGGTTAGATGCAGGAGATCATGGCGGAGCCGTGTGCGTGAATGAGAAAAAGAGGGGCGGCCTGGTGTACCTGGAAGACGTCATCGGAGAAGAGACAGACGGCGGCGCTGTCAGAGCTTGTCAAAGCCGACGCTTTGGGGCGCCCGCGGTCGAATGGGTGGTACGGGGAGATTTGTCTGGGAGTGGGGAAGCTGCTAGGGTGCTTAGGGAGGCAGGGGGTGGTGTGTACCGGCCTGAATTGGTCGAAGACGGTGGTCGGAGCTGTGGCGATACGGGCTCGAATTGTGGCAGCCTCGGGGCAGAGAGGTAGTGGTGACAGAGGGGAAAGGCGGAGAAGGCGCTGGCGCTTAATAGCATGCAGTTGCGGCGAGGTTTAAGGCGCGGCATCAATGCGAATTGATCACGGCATTCAAAGGCAGCAACGGCAGCGAGGTTTGGAGGAGGGAGGTCGCGCGGTGAGGACGATGAACAGGGAAGCGGGGTCTACCTGGCAGTGGAAAAAGAAAGGAGGGGAGGGTCCATTGGTCAGTGTCACTGTGGGTTTCTTTTTCGGTGAATAACGGTTCGCTTCGCGAGAGAGAGAGAGGTGGGTTGGACTGGGCCTTGTTGCGCTGGTTGGGCTGGGTCGGTTTGACTCTTTTTTTTGTACTGTTTCTGTTTTTTTTCCATTTCTGTTTCTTTAATTCTGTTTTGAATTCCTTTAATTATTTCAAGCACTCATTTGATTTCAAATCTTTGTCAAAATTTGTGTGGATTTAAATACTGATTAGGAGCACATTCTGAATTAATTTTTGAATAAAACTTTATTCTTTTTGGGGTCTTTTAAATAAATCAAAAGGCCCTAGTTTTAAACCAAATAAGTTTTAGTAATAATTTCAAACATCAATTTAAATCAAAACCACCACCAAACTTTGTAAAAATTTTAGTTCTGTTTAATAACACAAAACAAAGTCCAAAACAAAATAATTTTTTATTCATTTTAGGATCCATTCAATAATTTAAATAAAATGGATCTTTAGTTAATAATCCATATAGGATTTGTTTTATTAAATCTTTATTTTGAAAATCTAGAATAAAACCAAAACACTTCAGTAGGTTTTATTTGAGAATATAAAATACTTGGAAAACTTATTTTAAATAAATAAATAAGTTTTGATGTTTTGGAAATAGTAAAACCTTTATTAATAAAACTTGGATATTTAAATCCTTTTTATTTTATTTTAAATAAACCTCTACTATTTTAATCAAAGCAAAACCTTTTGTTTCAAAGTCTTGGCCAAGGTTTAATTTGGCTTTATAAAATAATCTTTATTTATAAATTCTACTTTGCTTTTGAAAACCAAATCTTTTTATTTTAAAGATTCAAAAAAAAGTAATTCCTATTATAAAAACTTTCTTTATTATTTTTTTATCTTTTTAAATCCCTTTAGGATTATTTGTTCACCAATTGGTATGGGTTTTTGGTAAGGGCTTTATTAGCTTTGGAAATTCAATTTCCTTATCTTATTATATTCATAAGATTTTATTTATGGTTCCACTTTGAGTGAAACCAACTTCTATGGTCTTATAATATTTCTATTTGTCTTTCTTGATCCTTTGTGAATATTTGTTGATCAATTTTGGTATGAATCAAATCCATGGATCTGGAGATAACTTTGGAAAATGATTTTCTTCCATTAGGTTTAGGGTTTTGGATTTATTTTCCAAATGATTAAATTTCCAGATACATTCATTGAGGAATGCATTTCACTTGATTTGGATTTGTTGAATTCAAACTTTAACCAAAGTTTGTTCAAGATGGGATTTTAAGTTTCCAAAAAGTTTCTTTTCACCCTAAAATTCAACAAAACTTTATTTTGTTTATTTTATTTTTCACATTACAAGATTTGCAAAATCTTGGGATGTGACAGGCTACCACCCTTAAAATAAATCTCGTCCCGAGATTTTGGGAGGCTAGGGTTACAAGCAGGTTCAAAACAACTAGGGTACTACCACCCTTAAAAATTTTCCAACAAAAAATTACATAAGGCTGGTTTGGAGTCTTGGGCAACTTCTTGGGAACCATCTGCATTGGGTCCTTTGTTTCCACTCTTGGCTCATGGGCCAAGGTTGAGTTTCTCCATAGGCTTGTTCAACTTGTTCTTCATCTTCTCTGGAAAGTTGCTTGCATAATGTCCTGGGTTCTTGTAGTTGAAACAGTGGATATCTTGGAGTTCTTTACGTTGCTCTTGTGGACAAGTTGCTACATAATGACCTGGCTCTTTGCAGTTGTTGCACACCACTTGGTCAATTCCCTTATTCTTCTGGTTCTCTGGGCATCCACTGGGGTAGTGTCCCATTTCCTTACATTTACGACATTGCACAAGGCTCATGTCCTGCTTTGGTTTCTTGGGTTTCTTTAGTCCTTTGAATTGGGTTGTCTTGCTTGGAGGTATGAGTGGTACTTTTCCTTTGGTAGACTTGGATCCTTCTTGTTTCCTTTGTTCCACCATGGAATAGATGGGGCATTGTATAGGAGTATGATTGTTTCCTTCACATAGGTAACAAGTAGCTTGAGAAGTGGGACATTGTCCAATAGGATGTTTCTCTTCACAGTTAGGGCATTGATCTTCATGCTCCTTGGAAGTATGGTCCTTGTCTCCACAAATAATGCAAGCTGGGTCTCCATCTAGAATAACATTCTTGTCATCCTTGTTGTCATACACTCTGTTGGGATAGTTTTCTTCCATGTTGATCATTTGATTAGTCACCTTAAGCATCAGTTGGGATTGTTCTTCCAAAAACTTTTGCAGTGCTGGATCTTTATCACTATTGCTGGCTATGAACTGAGCTGTTAGTTGGTTCAACTGGTGTTGGGTTGCTATGAGCTCTTTCATGCTGTCAGCTTGGTTGGTGTTGGTGTCATCAACTTTGATGTTGGAGTCCTTTGGAGTAGTCATCTGTTTGGGTTGGAGTGGGATTAGAATAGGCAAAATATTCTAAGGAATATTTCTAATCACACACATCACAATTCACTCAAGCAATGTGCAAGCAATCACAAACAAACATTTCACTCAATCAACAAAGTGCAAGCACATTTTTAGGCAACAAAAATAATTTTGTTACACCACTTAAGTTGGTGTGTTTGACTTAACTAAATATGGTGGTCCATCTATATGGTTTACTTGTGATCTTTCCATCTTTCTTGGTTGATTATTCTTGCATGAGATCTTGGTTTCCTTGGAAAAACTTTTGGTCACAATACTTCAAGTGAAGTGAACTCCTTCTAATTTTGCTTTTCCTTAGTCTTCAAGTCTTGAGTAACATTTCTTGTCTCACTTGTAGTCTTTAGTGATATCCAAGTTTGAAGTCCTTGGTGAAAATGTTGAAGATGTTGAAGTCATTAGAGTTGAAGATGTTGAAGTCATTAGAGTTGATGAAGTCCTTTGCACATGGTGAAGTCTTTGGCCATGGGGTAGGCTTTATCCATCAAGTTTGAAATAGACAAGATGTAGAGTTAAAAACCAAAATGGTTGAGGAAAGAGTATACAAGATTGTTTGTAAATAAGTTTTGGAACAAATACAACTCCTATTTTTCTAAGGGTTTTTGTCCAATCCTAGGGTTTGCAAATCCTACAGGCAACACAATGCTCTGATACCATCTATAGAGGTCTCAACCTAATAAGGTAGAGTCCTCCTGTGTTTACAATGCTAGTCCCTGGATCAATAGCTAGCATCCACAGTTAAGATGTAATATCAAGAAACAAAGGTCATAATATAACTTTTATAACCAGGAATAACATAATTTTATTACATCTTACATAGCTCATTTGGCTATTACATTACATTGCAGCGGAATAACTATAAGCATGGAGTCCTTCATCTTCAAAGTGGCACAGGCAGATGTTGGTTGTAGACTTTGTAATCCTAATCAAACAATCTTCACTAAAAACAATCAAACCTGCAACATACAAGTTACAGCCACAAAGGGTCAATACATTTGAATTGTATTGGCAAGTGATACTATAATAGTATAGTGGAGTCTACCATCTATATGCATTTGGCTAAGTGGAGTTGAGGCTTGCATTGCTCAAAATAGATTTTTCCTTAACATTTGGAAATACTAAGTTTTTGCTTTGACAAAATCATTTTCTCAATCAAAGATTGGAGATCCTTTACAAGGCATCTCTCAATCAAAGATTGAAGATTTCAAACAACCCTTGTTCAACCACAAACTTTTAACTTAGAAGTTGGAATGATGAGAATCTTGATTGCTTCCATGTCTTGATGCTCAAATTGTCCTTTACCAGGGACATGGCTAAGTACTTAGATTTTACACTCTGCAGAGGTGGTGCACTTTCCCCACAAGACTTGGTTTCACCAAGACAAGATCTTTCAGAAGCCTTCCCTTAGACCAAAATGGACGCGTTATCAAACACTACCACCAACTGTCCATTTGGCTAAGTTATTGCAACCTATATGATCCAGGCAGAGCCCATATTGCCAAGTGGCTGCACTTGAAGCTTCTCAACATTTGACATCTCAAATCTCTTTGTTCCTGGGTGGCCATCCACAAGTGAGATACACAAGCCAAGTCCATGGCCTTGTGAACCACTCAACACAAACCATTCCTTCCATTCCACCCAGGTGATTCATTCACTTAGTTGTTTTATTAAACAAAACATAAGTCCACAGACTTAGAAATTTTCCATAGCATGAATATATATTCCACCCTTGTTTTCTATTAGCTAAGCTAAGCATGAAAGTAAAAGGAATCTTAACTTAGGAAATTGCTACTAAGGTTTCATCTACTAGGTTTTCCCATAGCATAGTTTATACTTAGCAAAATTCCATGCAAGTCCTACTTAGAAATATCACTAATGCATAGTGAAAATAATGGGACAAAAGTATGAAGCATCACTTGCCTTTTTGGTAGAGTATGGGTTCACTCCTTGTCCTTGCAACAATCACACTCTTCAAGTCACTACAATTCAATCAAACAAGGCACAAACTCAATCTACCAATCAAGCAAAACAACACACATAAAATGACAAAGTCAAAGTAATGCATGCAAGCATGCCAAGCTTTGTTTTGTTTGAAAAAGTGGTTCCCAATGGGTCATAAACATTTGATAACACCTACTGGTCATTTTGTAAAGTGGCAAAGTCATTTGCAAAAGGTTTCACTACAAAAACCATTTTCAAAACAAAGTATCGTTTTATGTGGTGTAGAAATATTTTTACTGATGCATTAGCCTATAGGGTTCACCCAATATGTTTTCAAACCATAAAACTTGGTGTTTAGGGTCAGAGGTTTTAAGACAAAACATTTCCCAAAAAGTTTTCTTCAAAAACTATTTTTAATAATTAAACCACATTTCTATTTGACTAGAAATGGTTTTAATTCAAGGAATCCTTATTTTGTTTCACCAAATTCATTTTTGAATCCACAAAGTGGTTCCTAGGGTCAGTAAGGTCACAGCAATCCATTTTGCAAAGGTTTTAACCCTAAAAACATTTTTAAACAATTTTTCTAATCTAAACAAGCACACAAAAGTATCTGCAAAAACCAACAAGCTAACAGATACTATTTGCTAAACTAAGGGCATGATTGGCTAGGTCTTGCTCTCCTGAATCCAACGACATAAAATTTGCAATTTTTGGACGTGTGGATCCAAAGTTACAAGGGTTTGAAAATGGCTTTTAAATCTGGTTTCTAAATCTGTTTCAATCAAACACTGGCCACGCGGCGTGATTTCATTGGACGGTACCGCTTCACGCGGATCAGCGTTGCGGTGCGTTGGATCTAATCGATCGTGTGGCCCAGAGTGCGTACCTCTTCGCGTCTAAGTGATTCTATCTCGCTCGCCCGATCTAGATCGAACGGCTCGCGCGTGTTTGACCTAAAAGGAGCGGCGCTGACGGCGACTGTGCGGTGGCGGTGCTCTGTCGGCGAGGTTGTCGATGATGCAGGAAGCGAGGGAGAAGAAGGAGATGTTCACCAGAATCGCGGGATCGTGGTGAAGCTCAAGGTACTCGCGAGAAGGCAAGGGGCGTACTGTCGTGGAGGTAATCGCTCGCCGGAGTTGAGAGCGGCGTCGGGCTGCTCTGTCCTTGGTCGGAGATGAGGCTACAGGTCGCGAAAGGACAAACCAAGGTCAGGGTTAGTTGCGCAAGACCGAAGCGAGTGAGGGAGTGTGAACGAGGAGGCTCGGGGCGGTCAGCTTTTACCAGGGGAGGTCGTCGGAGAGTTTGCAGACGGCGGCGTCGGATGGTCCTGCTCGCGGTTGGAGTCGATGCTACAGATCAAGAGAAGGCAGACCGAGGGCAGGGTTAGACGCAGGAGATCATGGCGGAGCCGTGTGCGTGAATGATAAAAAGAGGGGCGGCCTGGTTTACCTGGAAGACGTCGTCAGAGAAGAGATAGACGGCGGCGCTGTCAGAGCTTGTCAAAGCCGACGCTCTGGGGCGCCCGCGGTCGAATGGGTGGTACGGGGAGATGCGTCTGGGAGTGGGGAAGCTGCTAGGGTGCTCAGGGAGGCAGGGGGTGGTGTGTACCGGCCTGAATTGGTCGGAGACGGTGGTCGGAGCTGTGGCGATACGGGCTCGAATTGTGGCAGCCTCGGGGCAGAGAGGTAGTGGTGACAGAGGGGAAAGGCGGAGAAGGCGCTGGCGCTTAATAGCGTGCAGTCGCGGCGAGGTTTAAGGCGTGGCATCAATGCGAATTGATCGCAGCATTCAAAGGCAGCAACGGCAGCGAGGTTTGGGGGAGGGAGGTCGCGCGGTGAGGACGATGAACAGGGAAGCGGGGTCTACCTGGCAGTGGAAAAAGAAAGGAGGGGAGGGTCCACCGGTCGTGTCCTTTGTGGGTTTCTTTTTCGGTGAATAACGGTTCGCTTCGTGAGAGAGAGAGGTGGGTTGGACTGGGCCTTGTTGGGCTGGTTGGGCTGGGTCGGTTTGACTCTTTTTTTTTGTACTGTTTCTGTTTTTTTTTTCATTTCTGTTTCTTTAATTCTGTTTTGAATTCCTTTAATTATTTCAAGCACTCATTTGATTTCAAATCTTTGTCAAAATTTGTGTGGATTTAAATACTGATTAGGAGCACATTCTGAAATTAATTTTTGAATAAAACTTTATTCTTTTTGGGGTCTTTTAAATAAATCAAAAGGCCCTAGTTTTAAACCAAATAAGTTTTAATAATAATTTCAAACATCAATTTAAATCAAAACCACCACCAAACTTTGTAAAATTTTTAGTTCTGTTTAATAACACAAAACAAAGTCCAAAACAAAATAATTTTTTATTCCTTTTAGGATCCATTCAATAATTTAAATAAAATGGATCTTTAGTTAATAATCCATATAGGATTTGTTTTATTAAATCTTTATTTTGAAAATCTAGAATAAAACCAAAACACTTCAGTAGGTTTTATTTGAGAATATAAAATGCTTGGAAAACTTATTTTAAATAAATAAATAAGTTTTGATGTTTTGGAAATAGTAAAACCTTTATTAATAAAACTTGGATATTTAAATCCTTTTTATTTTATTTTAAATAAACCTCTACTATTTTAATCAAAGCAAAACCTTTTGTTTCAAAGTCTTGGCCAAGGTTTAATTTGGCTTTATAAAATAATCTTTATTTATAAATTCTACTTTGCTTTTGAAAACCAAATCTTTTTATTTTAAAGATTCAAAAAAAAGTAATTCCTATTATAAAAACTTTCTTTATTATTTGTTTATCTTTTTAAATCCCTTTAGGATTATTTGTTCACCAATTGGTATGGGTTTTTGGTAAGGGCTTTATTAGCTTTGGAAATTCAATTTCCTTATCTTATTATATTCATAAGATTTTATTTATGGTTCCAATTTGAGTGAAACCAACTTCTATGCTCTTATAATATTTCTATTTGTCTTTCTTGATCCTTTGTGAATATTTGTTGATCAATTTTGGTATGGATCAAATCCATGGATTTGGAGATAACTTTGGAAAATGATTTTCTTCCATTAGGGTTTAGGGTTTTGGATTTATTTTCCAAATGATTAAATTTCTAGATACATTCATTGAGGAATGCATTTCACTTGATTTGGATTTGTTGAATTCAAACTTTAACCAAAGTTTGTTCAAGATGGGATTTTAAGTTTCCAAAAAGTTTCTTTTCACCCTAAAATTCAACAAAACTTTATTTTGTTTATTTTATTTTTCACATTACAAGATTTGCAAAATCTTGGGATGTGACAATGGTGTTGGTGGATATGATGGTGTGGATGATGATGATGATCCTGATGAAGTCTAGCTTGATGATGGTGTTGATGGTGACGATCTCCCCTCTCCGGGAAGGAATTCCCCTGCAGAAATCTGTCTGCCGGAGAGCTCTTTCTCTCTCGGTATTTTCCGCCCCACAGAGGCAGCGGAATCTTTCTGTGGTTGCTCCCCATGTGTTAGGGTTTCGAGGAGGAGATATAGGCAAGAGGGCGGATCCAGAGGTGGGCCAGGTTTGCCACACCCCCTGTAGGCGCGTCCTAGGGTGGCCCACGCCTGAGGGGTGGGCCCCCTGTGGCCCAACTCCGCCTCCCCTTCTAGCATTCTTCGTCTTCTGGGAAAATAGGATTTCTATAGTTTTTCTGGTATTTTTCTGATCTTCACGAAATTGCATCAAAACACCGCTTTTTCCATCAGAATCCTGACTTCGGTAGTTCATCCTCCAAGAATCATCCAACATGCAAAAACAGATGAAAATACATAAGTAACACCTCTTAATATGAAATATATCAATGAACAGAGGAAAATTATGATATAGAATGGTGATGCAAATTGGACGTATCAACCCTAGGGGTGCCTATTCATCAAGTTAAATTCCTTTACTTTGTAAAGTATGCTTTCCTTTAAAAGTTATTCTTTTAAGATACCTTAAAAATAATTCTTAAGCATTTCTATAAAGGCTCAATAGAATAACAAATCTTTAAATAAGAAGTATTTTGAATGTAATTCAACACTTGGGTGTTCTATTATTATATGTTACTATTATACTTACATGTTGTTTCACACACTCTTACAAGCCTTAATAAGAAGCACAAGTGTGAAACAAATCTAAAAGGGCAACACATTCTAAACAACCATTTACAGTTTCTACACCCTAGATCATTGACATTTATTCCGAGGATTTGAGTTTATAAAATTGCATTACATTACTTATGCATAATAACATCTTGTGTCTTTAAACATTAGTCCTTACCAAAACCAATGATGTTGTTTTTAGATGTTGGATCTTCTATTGTCTCGAAGACCGTGAGTGCATAATCCTATAATCACAAAAGGCAAGTTCACACTTGCTCATGTCCTTTGGTTATTTTCTATCAAGTATTTATAAATCCATTTTTTTGTCATCACCTGCATTTCGAAAAGGTCAGAAAACTCTGTTTTCATAATTATATGATTATGGGTTATTTAACAAATGGTTATAACCTAGTATGGAGGTTCTAGTGGTAAAGGAACATAATACCTAGGACTTAACAACCAATGTCGACAGTGATTCTTGCACCGTATAATACGTGTTAACCATGAGATTTGGAATGGGACAGAGAAGTCGGCAAGATCTTCATCCTTTCGTATGTTAGCGGACGACCTTAATGTGATGTTGTGATTCCTAGTGCAGATCTAGCATATGGGTGGGAACCCTTAGGCCTCATGATTTCGGTGTCTAGATTATCTGTGAGCGGCTGCCAGAGGTACGGTTAGACCATTCTTATGGAGCCTGCCAGGGCATCATCGGCTCATAGAGTCTTCAGGAATCTATCAGAGTTGTAGCTTGCCCGAAAAGGGGCTTAATAGAGATGTGGCTAGCCTAAAGGACCGTGTTGGCATATGGGGTCGTGGAGAAGGGCAATGATCGGCTTGGATCTTAGATTAGGCCCCACACCAAGAAAGTATGGATAAGAATGCAACTCGGATGTGCAACAAAGCTAAGGTCTCTTATGGGTAAAGAAATTCACCTCTGCAGAGTGTATAAAATTATGACATGTTACTCCCTATTCCAGAAAGGAGCTACGAACGCGATAGGAAAGGTGCTCCATGAAGTTCTGGTAAACCTGTGAAGGATGATGGACATAGATTTTTAGAATAAAAACAACCTTTGAAGAAAAGTTTGTGAAAACCTGCATAGCCTATGACGTTTGGTCTGTGGCTGTAGATAGTGCATCAAACACTCCTTTTTGGTGAACTTGCTAAGTACACTCGTACTCAACCGTATCTTCTTAACCCTTGCTAGATTCTAAAGCCTATGAAGACGTCGTTAACACCAACAGATGCTTAAAGGAATCATCATCAAAGGCTCAACATCTTAAAATAAAGTCAATGGAGACAGCATATATATCAACTGAAGTAAAGATGAAGTTGTTGATTAGATATGAGTATAATATCTAGCCATAGAACCTACTTCTGTAGAGCAATGCAATAGTAGCATTTGCAAGCCACATAGTTTATATGCTAGTCTATTAGTATGATATTTATGAGTTGTTATTTCTGGTTCTTCTTTGTAAGAAGTTTATTTCTCTCTCACTACAACCTAGAGTGTTCTTTGATCTTCTTTAAATAGTCAAGTTGTAATATATAGTCATGTCCTGGACCTGCTATGTTTCTGTTGTACCACTCAGAAGCCTTGTTTTGCAGAAGGGTTTTTAGGTCGATCGGGGTATTTATCCCACGGATATCCGATGAAACTAGTCTGTTCACCCAAAACATGCTGACCCAACGAGCGAGCTGAGCTGCAAAAACGCGAGACAAGACTAGATTTTCAATACACGTGTGTATTAGCCTATTTTGCTAGGTATCTGGGCTGAGCCCATCAAAAAACAGCATGCAAAACAGACCAACATATATTTGCGTTTATTTTGGGCTGGGCTGGGGGAATACTCCCTGATCCCTCAAAACCCTCCATGCAAAACGAGGCCTGAGGGATGTCATACCAGTGAAATGGTATTTCATTGGTGTTATGCCAATGACTATAGTGTAGTACATCATGCATTGGTATGCTCAGTCACCGCAATACGGTATGATCTCGTAGTACGATATCGGCATGAGAACATGTGATGGCTAACGTGAATCCTGTTGGGAACCCCAAGAGCAAGGTGTGAGGCAGCACAGTAGCAAGTTTTCCCTCAGTAAGAAACCGAGGTTATCAAACCAGTAGGAGGAAGGAAACGTCACACAGGTGTTGCAAGCAACACGGAGACCTACACAGCACAAACTCAAGACTTTTCCCCAACGAATCAGTGAGGTTGTCAAGCTCACTTGTTTGCTGTAACAAAGGATTAAATGTATGGTGTGGAAGGTAATGGTTTGCAGCACGCAAACAAGTAACAGTGGAAGATGTATCAATGGTAAAGGTTGGACCGGGGTCCATAGTTCACTAGAGGTGCTCTCCTCAGATAAACAACATGGCATGAAGGGTAAACAAATTACAGCAGGGCAATTGACAGGAACTGATCAAGACATAACAATGCAATACTAGACAAAAAGATCCTATGAGATTCGATTGGGAAATACAACAAGATACATAGACCTCCATCCAACTGCATCTATGACTAGAATTCCACCTTCAGGTTATCATCCGAACCCCCTCCAGTATTAAGGTGCAAGCAACAGACAACTGCTTTAAGCAAAGCGTGTAAGGTAAACAGTCCACTTGTTCCATGAACAAGAGACCGTTGTTTTCCCCTAGTAGCAACATCACATCTACAACCAAAGAGATTTCTGTCACTTCCCTTGGAAACTAGAGGCATGAACCCACTATCGAGCATAAATACTCCATCTTGGAGTCACTAGCAACTACTTGGCCAAGATAGCTACTAACAACGGAGAGCATGCAAGATCACAAACAACACAGACATGATAGAATCATAAAGACAAAACCATTAATCAATCTGACATAGTAATCTCAATATCCATAGGATCCCCGCAAACACAACATGCATGATTACAAATAAATTAGATCTTGATCATGAACGGAGCTCACAAGATCTATAAATGAAAGCACAAGGAGGAGATACAACCATCTAGCTACTACATGGACCCATAGTACAAGGTGGAACTACTCACACATCATACCAGAGAGAAGGCCTTCGGGATGATCTCCGCTCCGGCAGGGTGCCGGGAAGAACTTAAGATCCCCCCGATCTAGGGATGACGATGGCAGCGGCTACATAAGGTTTCGTGGAATATTGATCGGGTACTTAGGGTTTCTGCATCGGGGGCTTCTTATAGGTGAAGAGGCGAGGCCGGGAGGCGGCCAGGGGGGCCACACCCTACCCAGGCACGGGGCAGGGCCCACCCGCACCTAGGGGGGTCTGGCCGTCCTGGTTCGCTTCTCCGTCTCGTCTTCTGGATTCGTGTCCCTCACGGTAAAATATTGAATTTGGCTTTTGTCCCATCCAATTCCGAGAATATTGATTTTCCGCCTTTCTGGAACCAAAAACAGAAGAAAACAGGCAACCGGCACTATGGCAACTTGTTAAAAGGTTAGTTCCAGAAAAGATATAAAAACACCTCAAAGTGTAGACAAAGCAAACCAAAGTAGATACTAAACAAGCATGGAGCATCAAAATTATAGATACGTTTCCGACGTATCAAGCATCCCCAAGCTTAACTCCTGCTCGTCCTTGAGTAGGTAAGTGATAAAAGAATAATTTTTGATGTGACATGCACCATCAAAACCAAAATCAAACCATTTGCAAGCATTGAAAGTTGGGATCAAAGAACTCTAAACATGTGCATGAAAGATGGAGTTCTAACAATAGGACATAGTAACTATGCATGAAACATGAAAGGCTACAAACAAAAATCATGAATCGCATGCATTGAAAAACGTTTGTTTGTTTTACATGTAGAAATCATAGCATAGTGGCAATCAGCTTGTCCCTCATGGAGTAGCAAATAGATGCATAGGACACCTTCAAAGTTCACAAGGGTGACTAGAAACAAATAGCACAAGAACAAGTAAAATCACAATATGCATCAATCAATAAGTTTTGGGACACTGCACACAGAATGACAACTATGCTCTCTTAATGGTGCCTAATGGTAGAAGGTGAAGACTCAATAATGGTGGAAGAAAGGCCCTTCACAAAGGGAAGCAGGGATTTCAAGTTTTAAAAAGAGCTTCCAAAAATTATGGTACTTGTTAGCTTTCAGCCCTCATTGCCCCTATCATAAGCATCTTGAAGTGGTTAAGGTTAAAGTGAACAAACTATCGAGTATATGCTTGACGAAGTATAAGTTGGCAATCTCAAGTCCCTTGAATACAAGGGCCACACCTCATGCTACTCAACTTCAGTCACCTGTATATTCTTGTCATTGTAAGTATTTTCATATCATAGAGAACCGCCAACGGGGTACCCCTTGCACATGGTACATGAGCTATCCCATAACCAAAATGACAAGGCAAGCAGACAATGAGCATCTCAGCGATCTTTTTATTTACTATATGCATAGCTTTTTATTGAGGATGCTTCATAGATAACTCACTATGGTGATGCTGCAAGTTTCCTTAGGCATGGCTTAGGCTAGCGGCCCAGGCGTTTCTCTAACACAAAATACATACTCCATGGACTTACAAGTCCCTCTTTATTTCACACCGGTGACATCCATAGACAAAAGAGCATGATATCAACTGAGTACAAAGTACAAGTGCAATGTTGAAAACGTTCCTCATGACAGCAGGGTTTTGCTAATTCCAACGTATAAGTGCAAGCATATACAACATAGACGACACAAATGGTTCAAGTTTATTAGGGGCAAAGAATATAAAGTGTGCCATCAAGCTCGTGAGGGCTTTAATCACTAAGTTTTCACATAACAACATAGTTTTTAATTGGAAGACAGCTGAAAACAAGAATATACTTGGAATGGTGTAACACACCATGCATAGGAATTTATAGTGGACACTTTGGAAAAACTTGGTTTCTTGGGAGTTGGAAGCATGATTAAAGCTTACTCATACAAGTGGAGGCTAGCAAAAGACTGGGAGCAACCAACTAAGAGAGCATAATGGCCAAAATCATGCAGAGCAACAAAACATTACTAATCAAACCATAGAGTGGTACTACAAGTCAAGGACTAAATGATCATAGAGGCTATGGTGATTTGTCATAGTCGTAACATGGTGTGAGCATGTGCCAAGTCAACCCAAACAAAGCATCAAAGGAGAATACCATAATACTATGCGTTTGCATGCTAAAACAACGCATAATTTATTCAAGGCACACTAAGCAATCCCAATTGTTTGTAACAAGACATGCTACAGCAATAATCACTAAGCATAAATTCAAAACAACACCTAGCATGTCATGCTAAAGTCTAAGTCACAGTCAATACAAGCTCCTCTAGCACTTTCAAGCAAGAACTTACTACTCCTTTCCAACACCATGCAGCTTATTTGCAAAACAACACAGCGAGAACGGGGGTCGAAACTACTTTATTCAAGCAAACTAAACAACCTAAGCAAATCAAACAAAAACTAAGACGCTTCAAGAACAACACAACTATGCATGAAACAATAAAAACGAAGTGTCTAGACAGACTTGAGCTTTTTATTGATGAAGAAGGGGTGCCTTGGGCATCCCCAAGCTTTGACACTTGTACCTCTTGGATATTTCTTAGGGTGACACTGGGGTGGCATCCCCAAGCTTGAGCTTTTTTCCGTTCTTCATCTCATTACATCATTCTCTCTCCACACCTGAAATTTTTCCTTCATACAAAACTTCACACAATCTTCATTAGCAACATTAGTGTATTCAAAAGATATTAGACCTCTGGCAAAGTTTTGGAACAGCAAGACTTTTCACTAAAAACACAAGATACTGTAGAAATTCTTTCAAAAATCTCAATTCACCTAAAGAGAACTCAAAAATGAATCAATAAGAACCAAATGCAAATAATGGCAGAAATCTGTCAAAACAGACCAGCAGGTAGAAACCGATTTTTTCGAACATCTTCTGTTGCTCAAATGAAAAAGTGTTGAACTAATTAAAGTTATCTAACATACTGGGAGATTTATTCGTAAATTTTGAACTCAATATGAGTTACAGAGACTCCTCATGAATTTGTTTGGTGGAGGAAAGAAATCTGTTTCGGGACAGCAACTCCACAAATCTTACTTCCCTATCATTAGAGGTCCTTCTTGGCACAAAAAACAAACAAAAAGGATAATGAGAGGTCATTACTGAATTAATAACTTCCAAGACTCAAGGAAACTCTTGGGTTATCTCCCAACAGGTAGTTTTCTTTAACGCCTTTAAGTTAGGCACAAGAAGCAAGAAGAATCCAGTATTTTCAAATGAGGAAGCATTAACATCAATACTTGCAAAATCTTCAACTATGAAAGGTATCTCATCCAAATGGGTTTTGGAGGATCCCTTCTCATCTCTGTTTGGTCTACTACTTTCATCAAAAATATTTTCAGGAGCAATCCAATCAAAATTCTTTTCAAAGGCTTCATGCATTCCAACAAGCTTAAAGGGTATGGGTATCTTAAATTCTTCTCTAGGCTTAGTTTTACCAGAAATACCCACGACATCTACACTTGAGACTAGCATATTGAAATGCTCAAAGACCTTTTTGGCTTCCCTAGCAACATCATGGAATTCTTTTAATAAAGTTTTAAGGATGAATTCTCTCTTTTCAGCATTCTTTTCTTCTCTTAGTTTTAGGAACAAGAATTGTATGAAGGGGTTAAGGCTAACAAACCTAGACTCCAACATATGAACTAAAGAAGCTGCAGCAATATCATAATTAGGAGGAAGCTCTGCTATAGATTTATCCTTAATATCCTCATCCTTGCTAACATGATTAAAGAATTCTTCAATATTATCTTTCCCAATTATGGAGCCACTACCTATCGCAAGATCTTTCAGGGCGAACTTGGGGAACAACATGGTGAGCTAGAGCAAGGTGTCAACTAGAGTAGAGACTAATTTTTTTGTGTTTTTGAATAAAGGAAGCAAACCAAACTATACTAATTTTTTGGTTTTTTTAAGAGGCAAACAAAACCAAGCAAAAGAAACAAAGCAAACTAAAAACAAAGTAAAGAGAAAGGAAGTGAAGGACTCCCCTAGTGAAGACGTCCTTAGCCTCCCCAACAACGGTGCCAGAAAGAGCTTGATGGCTAATGTGAAGCCTGTTGGGAACCCCAAGAGCAAGGTGTGAAGCAGCACAGCAGCAAGTTTTCCCTCAGTAAGAAACCGAGGTTATCGAACCAGTAGGAGGAAGGAAACGTCACACAGGTGTTGCAAGCAACACGGAGACCTACACAACACAAACTCAAGACTTTGCCCCAACGAATCAGTGAGGTTGTCAAGCTCACTAGTTTGCTGTAACAAAGGATTAAACGTATGGTGTCGAAGGTAATGGTTTGTAGCAAGTAAATAAGTAACAGTGGAATATGTATCAATGGTAAAGATTGGACCAGGGTCCATAGTTCACTAGAGGTGCTCTCCTTAGATAAACAACATGGCATGAAGGGTAAACAAATTATATCAGGGCAATTGGCAGGAACTAAGCAAGGCATAACAATGCAATACTATACAAAGATATCCTATGAGATTCGATTGGGCAATACAACAAGATACATAGACCGTCATCCAACTGTATCTATGACTAGAAGTCCACCTTCAGGTTATCATCCGAACCCCCTCCAGTATTAAGTTGCAAGCAACAGACAACTACTTTAAGCAAAGTGTGTAAGGTAAACAATCCATTTGTTCCATGAACAAGAGACTGTTGTTTTCTCCCTAGTAGCAACATCACATCTACAACCAAAGAGATTTCTGTCACTTCCCTTGGAAACTAGATGCATGAATCCACTATCGAGCATAAATACCCCCTCTTGGAGTCACTAGCAACTACTTGGCCAAGATAGCTACTAACAACGGAGAGCATGCAAGATCACAAACAACACAGACATGATAGAATCATAAAGACAAAACCATTAATCAACCTGACATAGTAATCTCAATATCCATCGGATCCCCGCAAATATAACATGTATGATTACAAATAGATTAGATCTTGATCATGAACGGAGCTCACAAGATCTATACATGAAAGCACAAGGAGGAGATACAACCATCTAGCTACTACATGGACCCATAGTCCAAGGTGGAACTACTCACGCATTATACCAGAGAGAAGGCCTCCGGGATTATCTCCCCTCCGGCAGGGTGCCGAGAAGAACTTCAGATCCCCCCCCCTGATCTAGGGACGACGGTGGCTACAAAAGATTTCGTGGAATATTAATCGGGTACTTAGGGTTTTTGCATCGGGGACTTCTTATAGGCAAAGAGGCGAGGCCGGGAGGCGTCCAGGGGCCCCACACCCTACCCAGGTGCGGGGCAGGGCCCACCCGTGCCTAGGGGGTCTGGCCGCCTGGTTCGCTTCTCCGTCTCGTATTTTGGATTCGTGTCCCTCATGGTAAAATATTTACTTTGGATTTTGTCCCGTCCAATTCCGAGGATATTAATTTTCTGCCTTTCTGGAACCAAAAACAGAAGAAAACAGGCAACTGACACTATGACAACTTATTAATAGGTTAGTTCTAGAAAAGATATAAAAACACCTCAAAGTATAGACAAAGCAAAACAAAGTAAATACTAAACAAGCATGGAACATCAAAAATTATAGATACGTTTCAGACGTATAAACATGCGTTGTTTACTGTCTATGCTAACAAACAGCATGGGCATACGTCGTGATGTCGGTTCTAGACGGGCCCCACATATGCTAGGAACTGTGTCCACCATGGGCTTAGGACGCCACATCAGCCTTTTGCAGGTCCTACATCCGCGAGGAACCACGACCGTCTAAATTCTACGTCGCCACGTCACCTCTCCACGGGACCCATGACCGCGAGAGTCCGCATCCAGTATGGGCTGACGACACCACGTTGGCTATCGGCGGATCCGGCACCTGGCGGGTGCAGAGGCGTGTTGCTCCTCACCTAGCACGATACAGCTAACGTACGCTGACGGCGGGCCCACAACATGCGTGTGGTCCACCGCCATGTGAAACGGGGTATGACGGCACAAGCGACACCGTCCGCGACCTATAATCTTTTTCCCTGGCCCGCGGCAGGTCCTACCTCCCGGGATAGCAGGGCTCTATTGCGATTGCACCGTGTGTCCTCTCCGGCCTCCATCCCACGGCTAAGAAGAATCGGGGCGACGTGGATAGCATTTTGAGCTATTATTTACTCCGATTTTAATCAAAATTTGAAAGTTTCTAAAAATAAATAAATAAAATTACACATATCAACAACACTTTAAAAGCCAATATAGAAAATTTGGAGCCTATTTTGATGAACGGTTTGAGTGCTTCATCCTATTTTTATTTTGGATCAAATTTGGACTAAAATTTGATTTTTTCGGAACAATCAACAAAATCAGCACACCTTCATAAAGTATGTCGATTTTTTGTCATATTTGGATGAATGGTTTTACTATTTCGTCATGTTTTTTATGTTGGATCAAATTTGGACTGAAATTTGGAAGTTATCTAGAAAAATACAAAAAACAATAAAAATTATTTTTATATGGGAAATGAGGCTATTTGGATGATTTTCTTGAGAGGTACATCCTTTTTTGGGCCTAAAACGAGAAGAGAAAAGGTAACCTATGACAGACTCGAGTTTGAGCAGATCACTCTTTGCTAACAGGTAGGTTGGTTTAATGGAACTAGGATGGTATTCCTCTATTCCCTAACAACTAACACTATTAATTGTGTTTCCCTTATTTAAAGTATCTCAATTGCAAAACATTCTTCCAAGATGCTACAATTATCGATTTATGTGGTCCATTGTATAATTTAATCTAAATATTATTGTAGAAATTTTTATTGTATTAAATATTTAACAGTAACTATGTTTTATTATAAAACAAAATATATACCTATTTTATGGGGAAACTATCATGACAATATAGGTCGCCATTTTCCACTTAGCCGTCCCATATAGTTTTTATATATGAAGATAGTGAATTTTGACAGTGTGCTTTCCAAAGTGTTATGTATTTTAACCTTCATACAAGTTGAATTTGCTAATATTTACAAAGTATTATTAACTTCATTTCTTTTGTACGACTGGACCCGCATTGCATTTTTACTTAAATGGGGTATGCAATTACAACCAAGTAAATAATGGGATTGGTGATGAAGACGTTTTTGATGTTGATGACGATGTAGATCAATGTGAAAGCCTTCAAGATCCAACTCCCATCTTCATCTTGTGTGTTGGCGAGGGTGGATATCGGATCGAAGGAGAGGCGGCAGCTATAGAGGATGGCACGATGACATAGATCCGCTGTAGGTTTAGGCGGAGAGGTATGCCTCTCCGCTTGGTTCATCCCTCCTTTATATAGGTCTAGGAGTATCCCCAAGATCCCAGTACCTTCCTTAGGACCTAAGAAAGGGCTAGGAATAAACATGGGCAAAAATGCCAAAGAATCACAGAAGTTCTTGGTTTTCGTGGATCTAGACACTTAGTGCAGGTTGGCCGTACGCGAGGAGTCCTACCTGTACCGATACCTGTTAAAGTCTCGCATTTTTTAGTCTTTTGACCACAATTTGTTCATACAACCTAACAATTTGAATATGATTCCCATTGCTTGTATGATATAATCTAGATATTATTATAGACATTTTTAGTATATTAAATATTTAATAGTAACTATGTTTTATTATAACAACAAAATGTATACCTATTTTATGGGAAAAATGTCATGACAATCCTAGGTCGCCATTTTCCACCGAGCCAACCCATATAGTTTTCATATATGAAGATATTGAATTTTGACTGTGTGCTTTCCAAGTGTTATGTATTTTAAATTGAGTTGATAGCTTTTCGTACAAGTTGAATTTGCTAATATTTACAGCATATTATTTATTTAATTTCTTTTGTATGGATGGACCTGAATTGATTTTTTTTTTGTTCCATGTTATGAATTAAAATATGATAAACATGAAAAATGCACAAACATTATTCCATATGTTAGGGAAATAGAATATGATTTCAACATCTCAAATATAATGCTCATATTGGAGTAGAGGTGTTCGCATAAATTTTGGACCAAAGATTTCTTAACATTGAAACGGTGTGGTGATTCATTGGGATTTTAAAAAGAGTGTGTCATTTCAGGCTATATGTAGAGTTAAGGCAAAGAAATGCATACCAATAATTCCTTTGGGGATATCTGATAAAATTGGAACGATACAGAGAAGATTAGCATGGCCCCTACGCAAGGATGACATGCACAAATCGAAAAGAAATGCATACAAATACATTACACACCGAATTTATTTATAGTTGAACAAAGACACCTATTATTATGTTCCAGAAAACCGTAAAAACAACACAAAAGTCAAACAGCTCAAAGAGGTCCTATATGCATTTAATTCGCGAAAAAAAAAGAGGTCCTATATGCATTTAATTCGCAAAAAGAGGTCCTATATGCATTTGGGCCTAGGCCCTTTTTCAATTATATGTGTCTATTTGCTGAGCTTGGGTCATTACTGATACCACACAGAGTTTGAGCCTTGTATGTGAGATCTCTAGACCTAACGTAAAAAAAAATCTCTAGACCTGCTTGCCCTCCTTAGCACTTTCCTCCATTTTCCATCATCATGAGAATTCCTCCACGAAATATCTTCACGGAGAAATAATCAATCCTCTATAGGAAAATCTTCGCTGGAAATTTTCTGAGAAGGAAAAGTTGAGTGTGAAACAAATAACAAATTTATGCGGACATTTTCTAATGACGAAAAGTACTAAATGCCTAGAAATATTCCTTATATGATCACCTGTTGTTTAAAATTTCACGGGGGTGAGGGGCACCACGACACTGGGGCGGAGGAATTCCTCCGCGAGATATTTTGTAATTGGGTCAATGAGTCTTCTAGCTTTATTCTTGAAAATCTTGTAAACGATGTAACTATGGTTGTTAATCAATAAAGCATCGTAGCAGGATGGAGTCCGGCTATTTCCCTCAAGACAAAAAGGAATTCCTCCACGAGATATCTTCACGGAGAAAGAATCCTCTACAAAAATCTTTATCACAAAATCTTAGCTGTAAATTTTCTAAGAAGAAAAAGTTGAGTGTGAAAAAAAAAAATGAGTGGACATTTTCTAATAAGGAGGAAAAGTACCACTAGATGCATAGTAATATTCCTTATGATCACCTGTTGTTTAAAATTTTCTTGCTGAATGTATGAATCTTCTCTACCTAGTTTTTTAAATTCTGAAGAGTTGCGCCCCTTAAATGTAGAGAAATCATCAACCAGCGCGGCAGCGGCACGCACGTTGTCTCGCCCCTGCATTTACTTTGTAGCTCGACATATGGAGTGGAAACATCCATGGTACACGGGAGCGACGGGCACCATGACACTGCTGCGCCATGGATGATGGATCCACAATAGGTCAAGGGTGTACATCAAAATTTTCTGCAAAAATATATACTCCAAGTATATAATATACAGTGGACATATGTAATCAATTGTGGTATTTTTGTCCTATATACACTACATTTTCTAATCCAAATAAAGCTTGAATCTAGAATTAGCAAATAGTAGGCCCAGACAACTAACCCATTTTTGACGTTTATTGGTTGAAATTTGTACACTCAAAATTTAATTCCTGGATCCGTCATGGATTGATAGTCGTACTAGAACTGCATCTACGATCATGGACGAGCACCACAACGGGGATCTGTGGACAATTAGAAACATGGACAAAGATCCAGAGAAATTAATGGAGTTGCCAGATCAACAGCTTCTCCCGTACAAAACCACCAGCGCGACGACTAGCCACAACCACGTACACATCGGACCTCGATAGATTATTTCACCAGCAGCGGCAGCACGAACTAGACTCATCTAGTACTACTAGTACAAACATCTCTGTTTCGCGGCACACGCAGATCACGAGACACGTACGAGTACGACCCCGCACGTTATTGCGACCACAGCCCGGTCACCAACCACACACGATGACACGAAGAGGCCGGTGCACGGTGTCCTCCCTCGGGCGGCCGGCGGCTCTCACGCGGAGGCGGCGCCGTCGTCGGCGGAGCAGCGGTCCACGACGGCCTCCAGCTTGTACGGCGCGGCGTCGGTGGCGAGCCACTGCTCGACGGTGAAGAGCTGCTGCGCGCAGCCCCTGTGCGGGCCCGTGACGGTGACCTCGACGTAGTTGCAGTACCAGCCGTGGTGGTCCCCGGAGCCGTCGGAGACGAGCCTCATCCGGCAGGGCGCGGACGCCATGCAGGGCGCGCGGCCGCTGAAGATGTCGAGGTTGCCGCGCTCGAAGTAGGAGTGGCCCTCGTACATGAGCCCGCCCCACGACGGCAGGTCCTTGAACTGCAGGCCGCTGTTGTCGGCCGCCGTCAGCTCCAGCGTGATGTTGGCGTCCGTCCCGGCCTTCCAGATCGACCCCGTGCGCACGTACACCGTGTACACGCACTCGTTGCTGTCGCCGCCCACCGAGCCGGCGGCGCCCCTGGTCAGCTGCGGATCGGAGCCGCAAGGTAACGATGAGTGCTCACCTATATATATACGACTTGAAGGGCGAGGTAATCATGTCGAGAGAAAAGGGCGAGTGCTCACCTTGATCGGTGTCTGGAGGCCGCGGCCATGCGCGAGCGCGCAGGCGGAGGCCGCGACGGCGAAGGCGAGGAGGAGAGCGGCGCCGAACCGAGCCATGGATGACGGATCTGAGCGCGATCGAGCTGGTTCGTGAGCTGCGGAGATAATTGGGGAATGGGGAGTGGATCGTATAAAAAGGAAGTGCTTGATGAGGCCGCGTGGGGCCTCGGCTGTCGGTCACCGTGGCGTCGATCCGATCCGATCCGGAAGATTTAATTAAATCGCGGAACTATGATTCAACGGGGCCGTCGTGCTGACAGGGCCACGACACCAGCTCTGCAATCGCTCATACGGACATGTGGCACTGAGTGGTTTACACTATGTTCATACTGTTTCAAAGCCATGGAAAACATAAACGAGAGGATGGAGAGTAGAGCACCTGGAATTCAGAAGAAAAGGTTGTTTTCTTTTCCTGACGTGAACCAAGAGTTAATTGCACTAACAGTCCCAGAAGTTACCGGCTATGTCTGAAAAGGTCCTGAAACTCAAGAAATGCATCAACACGGTCCTGGAACTTGTCCTCAGTGTCCACATACGGTCCTAGATACGTATAGAGCTAACATGGCAATGGTATTGGACCCACGATACCCTCCGGGGTCGCCCATGCCAGCCCTGCGCGCAGCCAGTTCTACTCTTGTGCCGCGCGTAAACAACGTATGTGCCACTGTTCCACGATAAACATTAAATCGTTAATGCATATATGTACATGACAAAGCCGTACGTATATAACTACCGATAGTATTTTGTGATAATTCTACTTTATACAATATTACCCATATATATGTATTCGTAATGGTAAACAGTACAAATCAAACAAAGCTGCAAATTAAGAGATGACCTTGCGTCCAACGTGTGCGAGATAAAATATCATTCCACGGTTAGATCGACCGTGCAACGGAGTCAGAATTTCTACATGTATTAAGATTTTTTTTCTAAAGTACACCCAGGAGAAAACACCTCTAAGTAGTACTATTCTCTCGGATGTCTTTTCCCTATTGTTTGTATGATCGATCCACGATGGATGCATGATGGAGTGATTGACCTTGCTTAATGGCGTACATGTTTTGCCACATTCAAAACTGTGAACTGACTCCACGAGCCTACTTCGCACACTCTACGTTCATCACAGATTTGCAGACTTGCCTGCCGTGATATCACTCAGAATAGCCTGGCAAGTGGCGACGATGCATGCCGGCGGACGGACCAATAGCGAATTGAGGCGAATTGAGGAAGGCAACGACGACATGCAGCAGCCGACTAGCTACATCTTGATGGACGAATACGTAAACAACATGTAGTTGCAGCAGTGCGTGTGGCTGCCCCTGCCCACGGTCCCGGCCGTCATGGGCCACCTGGGTGGGCTTAGTGGGTCCAGTACCATCGCCATGTCAGCTTTATACGTATCTAGGACCGTATATAAACATTGAGAACAAGTTTCAGGACTGTTTTGAAGCATTTTCTGAGTTTTAGGACCTTTTTAGACATAGCCGGTAACTTCTAGGACTATGGATGCATTTTACTCCGTGAACCAATGAACATAAACGGAGGCGCTTGGGGTATACTGGATCTGTCCATCTCCATCGGTCGCTCTCATGTTGGTCATGTTACGCCACGTGCCGACATCACTAGACCCCAGCTCGCTCTCATCTTCATTGTCCGGCTACACGTCCTCAACCACTCTGCTACTGGATCCAAAAAAAAAAGGAATCAATGACCGAAATAACCTCTCTTCCTTCCCTTAATTATTGGGCTTCTATGATTTAGCAAAAAATCCATGGAAATTTGTAATACTATGGGCTAAGACTTGCCAGACACCTTAAGTTCCCGGTAGATTCAGGAAAAATATCCAGTCTATCAAAAGGCCCTAGAAATTCAATCCAAACAGGACTTCGCTGGGAAACATTTAACAGGGACAGCTTATCAAACCAATCCGTGCATGTGTGAGAACTACAGATACAATAGGCAAAACGATGATAATTTGGAGACTAGATGAAGCAGTTATTACAAGGTAAAGAGAACTTCAAAATTCGCCCCAGTGAGCCGTCTCGCTACAACATTGCCGTTCCAGGCCACACTAACGAGTAATCAGTCAAACTGTTGCCGCAGAGCCATCTCAGTTTCGCTCTTCCACGAAGCATGCGACGACTGCCCTCTCATCCTCTTCACCTTCTCCTTGTCTTTGACAGCAGAAGCCTTCTTCTTCTCGGGCTCCTTCGTCTGCATGGGTTTATCATTGCAGACAGGGCATACCATGCCTTGCTGGTGCGAATATGTCTTTGGTATACCACATTGGAGGCACATTCTACATTTCGAAAAGGAAAAATAAACATTGCTGTTAAGAAGCCCTAGAGGAAAAAACCAGGACTAAAGATAGCATATATATGCTCGGTATGCTTTTGGTTGGTTATTTCGTACTAGTTGTTTGGTGAATGAAAGTGAGCATTCGTTACCTTAGAAGCTCGGCAGCATCTTCTGGTCCAGGATTTGCGGCGCCGATTTTCCTCTTTCCCTCGACAGAACCTGGAGGATTAGCACTACTTTTCATGTCACTGCTAACTCGTTCATGATCGGCAACCAACTGTGGTTTCGCCGACACAACCGCACCTGAAGATAGTTTTCTAGTCAGATTAGTCGGGAGAAAACAATAATCTGAAATAGAATATACATGCCATGAGCACAACTAGGAATATTATATCAGATTAATTACAGCACATATGATAAGATCTGCTTTACCATCAATCTCATATTCAAGAATAGTAACAAGCTATGAAAATTTGCAAAACAGTCATAATGCATGTCCTATTAAGAAGGGGGAAATTATAGCCGTTTGAAGCATACAACAGAACCTTGAGCAATGGCACCATTCTTCATGTCACTGCTAACTCGCTCACGAATGGCAACCAACTGTGGTTTCGCCGCCACAACCGCACCTGAACATAGTTTTTAATCAGATTAGGCAGAGGCCGACATGAACTTGAAATGCAATCATTGGCATGAATATAAATAGGAATATTATCAGAAGCCAGCACACATTATAAAAGCCTCTCTGCCATGTACCTCAATTTCAAACAAGTTATAAAATTTTGCAATTCAGTCATAGTGCAGAAGATATTCAAAATGACCAATTATAACCAATAAGCATGGACAGATAATGACCAGGGTTTATCGGCCTATTGCATAAAATATTTATACAAATATTTCCATGCGAATCCTCACTGTAAGAAGTAAGCTAGATACCCAGATCTATAGTCCTTCACTCTTTCTGATTGGTCTAACAATGAACTGAAGTAGCCTCAGTACATATATAGTGCACAAGTACTTCCTCTGTTCCAAATTATAAGATGTTTTGGTAGGCTAAAATAGCCTACAAAAAGGTCTTATAATTTGGGACCGAGGTAGTAGCATATAACAATAATGTAATCGCAACCCTCATCCAGTACATCAACCCAATAGGCCCTAATATGTTGACCACAGATTTAAAGCAAAAAACATCACATCTCTTCATTTGAATAAGAGTATTGCATCTGTTTTTTCTATCCTAAATATGCCAGCTATGCAATCATCTCGGCTTCATAATAATTGAACAACTTGCGCATAGCAAATTAACAATCAAGCATCATACCATGTAAAATAACAAAAGAAAACAACACAAATTCCTCTAATTCTACTCAGTTATCACAACAAAAAGACTGGACAGGCAAAGTTCATACGACTAGGCACCTTAAACATGTATAAGCACAACTACAGTGACTACTTTTACAGTAGAGCACCAACAAGAGCATTGTAAGTTACTCAAGAGTCAAATTGAACAACCATAGGCTCTAGGACCTAACCCTGTAGCAAGGAAATTCTATGATCAAATACCTTGAGAGCACTAAGGAAGCAAGAACAACAAAAACTTCACACGTATTGCCAGATTTGGACAATCGATTCTCGTTACATAACAAAAAAAATGAGCAAGAAACTATGCATTACTTACTAGTTACTACCATACGAATCAGTTGATTTTGCGTAGAACACAGAAATTATGAACTAAACAATTATCCAAGTATGAAAGTCTGCGGCTCTCACCGGGAGGTGGCTGCTTTATCCCCTGCCGGGAGCGGCGATCGAGCACGCCGAGCGCCTCTCGCACCTCCTCGGGCTCGGCCACTCTGCGGTTCAGGAAGTCCGGGGGGCCAGAGATCTCGGCGAAGACATCCAGCGCGGAAGGCAGCGAGGAGTCCCCATCGCCGGGGCTAGGGTTTACGCGGCGGCGGAGCTCCGCGGCCGGCTTCGGAGGAGCAGACGCCTTGTCGCCGTCCGATCCGTCCTCTTCTGCTGATGAGCCGCCGGAGTCGCTCAGGTCCGCCGCGGCGCCGGCGGCGGGCTCATCGTCCTCGGCGGAGGAGTAGCCTCCTAGAAGCGCCAAGCTCATCTCCGTGTCCGTTGTTCCTGGGCTTTCCTGGCTCGCTCCGCTAGCGGCAGATCCTAGTATTCCGCGGAGCCGATTTGTTCAGTACCGCAGGTCCGCAGCCCACTACTGTAGAATTTATTTTTTGAGACAACCCCACTACCGTAGAATACTCGTCATGACCCGCAAAAACCCAGTGGCCCAGACTCACGAGTTATTCTATTGTGGCCCATTTGATTTTTGGGCTTGACGCGGGGTAGCGGCAAATGCATATGCCCAATGCGGAAACCCTATTCTGCGTGAAAATGCTATTCTGTGCTCAACACGTGCGGAGCTTTTTCGCGGGTTGGACGGGCCCATTAGTTATCGTGTGTTTAATTTTTGATTTTTCTGAAGGGTTTTCCAGTTGGTTTTCGGTCTTTCTCCCTGTTTCTTTTTTGGTTCAGTATTTCTGTATTTTAGGTGGTTTTCTTTTATATTTTCTATTTTTGTTTCCTTTTTCTTAAAACTGAACATTTTAATATTCTAAATAATTATTAAATACTAAAGAATTATCAAAAATAAACAATTTTTATATTAAAATATTTCTTGTATTTGAACAATTTTACATTTTGAAAAACTTTTGAATTTGAATTTTTTTGAATATACCATTTTCATATTTCAACTTTTAAAAGTTCTAACATTTTTATTACTATGAAAAAATAACATTACATTTTACTAGGCCGCATTGGGAGCGGTCCATATGATGGAACACTCGGGCGTGCATTATAAACGCTCGGCGTCGGGTAAAAAATAGCACCCCCTATTCTTTGCATGTTGCGGGATGAAACACGCCGCGTGGGGTACGAGCTGAGCGCGACCTGTTGGCACGGTTTTCCTTTATAATTTCTAATTTTGGGTCTGATGATTTCTGGTTTTCTCTATTTTTCCTCGTTCGGGTTTGACTATTTTTTTACTTTATGTTTCTTTTTTATGTTTTTCAAATTCAAATTGAATTTGGATATTTTTTTCAAATTTGAGTAATCTTGAAATATGGATATTTTTTAATTCAAACAACCGTCAAATTTGAACCTTTTCAAAGTAAAAAAAAAGAAATTTTTTAAATAAAAGAACAAACTGCACAAATGGGCTGGCCCATCGCAGCTCCCTGCTCGTAGGTCTTCTCAAGAAACAAAAGTGAGTCGTTAGGATTATGGCCATTTAACTTACATGGCCTGTATGTCTAAAAAAAGACTTACTCTTCTTATGAGGTTGTTTTACAAATCTAAAACTTCAAAAAAAATCTCTTGAACGGAAAAACTGGCGATCCTGTTCGCAGCAGTCTATGTCTCGTCTAGTTGTTTGAAACAAAAATATACTATGCTGGTTTGTTTCGATCTTTTTCTCTCTTTAAAGTTATCAACTAACATACTACTTGTTGGATAATAGTCTGCTGTCACGGAGGATAGCTGCCCTCTTATGTCCATCATTCGATTATCATCTTTGAGATACGTGCCAAACCTTCTTAGCTCTTGCACCATGTAATGACGTATAATTTACATCCTTAAAATACGCTGACATTATATCAGCAAGAGGAACAAAGTGAACAAACAATTTCCCGGTCCAACGTCTTTTTTTCCATTGGTGTTTAGTGTTTGATTTTATACATGTCCCGTGCAATTCCCCAATAACCATGCCATGTCCTATATGTAAAGTCAAATCTTGTCAAAACCGCAGCTAATTTTTTTTTAAATAATACAAAATATTTAATCAAGATCATGAATAATACATAAAATTAGAAATTTTCAAAGATAACGCATCCTCGATACTTGAACTACCGATAGGTACTAGTTGGTTGTTGAATTACTAACTAGTATCGACTAGTACTAATTAGTAGTTCAACCACCGATAAACACTTGACAAAACTCTTATCATGCGCCACTCTATGCTGACTTGGATCTAGTCCCGAAGTCTTCATCAACACGAAGCTAACAATAAAAAACAGTATGCAACTTCTTCAGGAGTTTCCAGCTAGAAAAAATAAAGGCGACGAACTCAGTTCTTAATCTTAATGTAATGATGCCACACTCTCTTGCATTTGTTGTGTAAACTTTGCAATTACTGCTCGTGTGAGTAACAATGGCCACACCGACATTTTCCATCGGCATTGCTACTAATCGATGGGATGAGAGTAGACGTGTGCACTGCCTGACTATAGTGAAATTAAGATTATATACATAGTACATAGGACTTGATTCGAAAATCATGTATCATTTTCTTTTATTATTTCCACTCTCCAAGACATTGAATAACTTGTGTATGGTTACATGGATAACATAAATGCAAGCCATTAGCCATAAGAATTCCACAATATGGGTAGAGGAATTTCCTTTGGGCAACGGCACACATTACAGCAAAAGGTCTTAGATGGAAACGTGTGCTTTGAGACAAATATACAAAATAGAATGTGAAGGAGTAAAGGAAAATGTAAGTAATGTGAAAAAGGTGTCATTTTCTAGATAGGCAAACTTACAGAAATATACCTTCGTGTAGAATTTGAGAAAAGTTTTGGTCACTATGATGGATGCTCCAATGCGCATGCATGCATATAATGCATTCGGGTGAATAAAAAAATATCTAGAGGCCCATACATGTTCATTCTCTTGGAATGTTGTTCGTACTCATAGTGATGAAGAGGGGGCCGATCCTCCGGTCGATTTAAACGGTTCGTTTCTCTCCATTTGGGTTGAATCGTGATCGATATGGGTAGGGGTCTGGTTTGTCCGGCCAGCCGTGCCCAGCGGCACGACCCATTATTCCGCGCTTGGCTAGCGCTTGCCAGGGCTGGCTAGGAATTTCATATGTTTGCAAATATTATCACATAATTAATTTTTAGGATGCAAATAAACTAGACTAGATAATTAAATTAAAATAGTGCTTACATATAAATAGTTCTGGCTCACATGGTTCGATGAAAAACAACTAAACCATCAATCAAATTACACAAAATAAATAAAGGATTAAACATTGAGATTTCCTGCACGAGCCCATATATGCTCAACCAAATCCAGTTGAAGCCGTTCATGGGTTTGCCTATGACGCAAATTTTCATGTACTTGTATGAAATCTTTTCAAGATGCAAGACCTGGCTCTGGCTCAACCAACTGACCCTAAAAGTCCCAACCTTGGTCCAAGATGTCGTGATCACGCTCGTCCTCGATGATCATGTTATACATGATGACACAAGCAGTCATCACATTCCACATCCTCTCTGTGCTCCAGGTTCTAGAAAGGTACCGAACAATAGCTCACCTTGACTGAAGCACACCAAATGCTCGCTTCACATCCTTCATAGCGGTCTCTTGCTCTTTCGCAAACCTCTTGCACTACTCATCTCCAGGATTGTGAATTGTCTTCACAAAGGTGGTCCAGGAGGGGTAAATGCCGTCAGCAAGATAGTAACCCATATCATATGGATTGCCATTGATCTGATAAGAAATCTGTGAGGCATTTCCTTCTGCCAGCCTAGCAAACACCGAAGACCGCTACAACACATTGATGTCATTGTTTGATCCAGCCATGCCGAAAAAGGAGTGCTAAATCCAGAGACCCCAAGATGTAACGACCTCTAGTATGATGGTGCATCCCTCTATATGGCCTTTGAACTTCCCTTGCTAATCAAAGGGGCAGTTCTTCCACTACCAACGCATGCAGTCAATGTTGTCAAGCATACCAGGAAACCTCCTTTTCTCGTTGATGGACAAAAGACGGGCAGTGTCTTTGGTGTTTGGCTCTCTCAGGTGAACTTTTCCAAACACTATAATAATCGTGCTGCAAAATCGGTACATAGCCTCATGGTATGTGGACTCGCTCATGCGCATGTAGTCGTCAAGGAGGTCACCGGGAACTCCATATGTAAGTTGCCGAATGGCAGCAGAATATTTTTTGGTAAGAGGAGAAGCCAATCTTACCAGTGCAATCGTACTTGGCCTCGAAGTAGTTATCGTACTCCGTCACCCCATTAACAATTTGCAAGAACAGATCCCTCGACATCCGATAGCGGGGACGAAATGTCTTCTCTTTAAAGACTAGATTAGTTTAAATGGAAGTAGTCCATGTAAAGGCGTATGTGGCCTTCTTCTCGGTCGCGCTCCTGATTGTCTTGGAGCCGCTTGGACAAGCCACATCTGCATGGCGGCAGGAGGTAGTGGTCGTGCACCATCTGTGCAGCCGCTAGTAGAATCTCGGTCTCACCGTCGGACTCCTCCTCGGACGATGACTCCACAAAATTCTTGTAGAAGAACTCCATTTGTTGGAGATATGCCCAAGAGGCAATAATAAAGAGGTTATTATCATATCTTAACGCTTATGATAAATGTTTACATACCATGCTATAATTGTATTAACCGGAAACATTAATACTTATGTGATTTGTAAACATAAAAGAGTCCCTAGTAAAGCCTCTTGTTAAACTAGCTTGTTGGTTAATATATGATCATGGTTTACTGATCATGAACATTGAGATGTTATTAACAACAAGATCATATAATTAGGAGAATGGTGTGATGGACATACTCCTATAGTTAAGCATAGCATAAAGATCAAGTCATTTAATATAGTTCAGTTGCTATAAACTTTCAGATACATAGTAACCTAAATCCTTCGACCATGAGATCATGCTAATCACCATCACCGGATGGATGCTTTGATGACATCAAACACCACACTATAACTGGGTGGCTATAAAGGTGGCATTGAGTGTTCGGAAAGTATGTGTTGAGGCACATGGATCAAGAGTGGGATTTGTCCATCCATATGACATATAGATATACTCTGGGCCCTCTCGGTGGAATGTCATCCAATTAGCTTGCAAGCATATGACTGGCTCACAAGGGATCACATATCACAGGAACGAGAAAAGAGTACTTATCGGTAACGAGGTTGAACTAGGTATGCAGAGATACCGACGATCAGACCTCGGATAAGTAAACTATCGTGATACAAAGGGAAATTGTTATCGCATGTAAGTGATTCATTCGATCGCAAAGTAATCATAGAAATATGTGGGAGCCATATGAATTTCTGGATTCCTCTATTGGTTATTGATCGGAGAAGAGTCTCGGTCATGTCTGCATAATTCAAGAACCGCAGGGAGACACACTTAAGGATTCAATGTTGTTTAGTAGATATGGAATGTAAGTAGGGAGACCGAATGTTGTTCGGAGTCTTGGATGGGATCCGGGATATCACGAGGAGACCCAGAATGGTCCGGAGAATAAGATTCATATAAGGAAAGTCCAATTCCGGAGTTCGGGAATGATTCTGGTGTTTTCACCGAAATGATCTAGAAGGGTCTAGAAGGTTCACCGGACCGGAAGGGAAAGGGTACATGAATGTGTCATGAATAAGTGGAATGATTGCATCATGTCCTAGGTCACTTGGTTGGGATTTTTAAGAAAAAAACTGAGCTCCAAATTGAAAGTTAAAAGGCAAGTTTGAAAAGTCAAACTGGGACAATGTATCCTGGTGGAGGAAGGAAAGAATCCTTCTTTCCCTCCACCACAAGCCAACAACGAGAGGGAGTTGGTGAAGGATTCAAACTCCCCTCTCCCAAGTGGCCCTCCCTCTCATAAATAAAGGGGAGGGGTGCTCCAAGTGACACACAACACGAGCCCCTCCCCACCTAGCTGCGTCGCCGCCACCGCCCGCTCGCTGTTGCCGGCCACGCCTCCTCCTCTCCGACCCTCTAAATCCTAGTTTGCCGGAAACCCTAGATCCACCATAAACTGCTCCAGCTTAGGCGAAGCCCTGCAGGATTTTCCCTCTACTTCCGACACCACGTCGTCGTACTATCAGAATCGTGAGGGGAGAACTACATCCTCCGCTGCCTGCTGGAACAAGGGAGAGGAAGGTCTTCATCGAGTACCGAACGTGTGACCGACTACGGAAGCGCTGCCGGAATGCAGCGCCGGAAGGATCGTCTACGTGATCTTGAGATCGGCAAGTTTAGATTACATCACTCACGAGAATCTGCTCTCGTTAACCGCTTTGGAATCTTCGAGGGTGAGTTCTCTAATCGACTCGTTGCTACAATCTAGTAGATAGATCTTGGCTTGTTTGTGTTCATGCGGTAGAAATTTTTTGTTTTCCATGCTACAAACCCCATCAGTGGTATCAGAGCCGTGTCTATATGTAGATCTGTTGCACGAGTAGAACACAATGGTCATTGTGGGCGTTGATTCTTTTGTTGTCGATTGCTTCTTGTGTACTTTGCATCTTGCGGGATGGTGGGATGAAGCGTCCTGGGCTAACCTTACAATGACATCGTTCATGAGACTTGCTCCACGCTTGACATGCAACTTGTATTGCATAAGTGGATTTGCGGCTGCCTGTTTCTCCCAACATAGTGAAGATTCAATTTACAACGGATGATTGACAATACTAGTATCAATGTTGTGGTTCTTGTTCGGAAGTTAGAACGACACTTGATGAAAGCCCCAAACCACGTAAAACATGCAAAGAAAATTAGAGGCATCTAACTTTGTTTTGCAGGGGTGTGCTGTGATGTGATATGGCCATGATTGTGATTATATATGATGTATGCAATGTTCTTTATTGTAAGTCGGCAACCGGCAGGAGCCTTATGGTTGTCTTTTAATTTCGTTAAGACCTGCGTGTCTATTATTCAAAGTAGTTGTAATAGTTGATGCTGGTGGACGACAACCATGGAGCGGTGTAATTGACCTTGACGTCACGCCAGTGATGATGGAGATCATGTTCGTGCTTGAAGATAGAGATCGAAGGCACAAGAAGAAAGGCCATATCACATCACATATTTTGAATTGCATGTGATGTTAATCCTTATATGCATCTTGTATTGCTTAGATCGCGACGATAGCATTATAAGATGATCCCTCTCACAAAATATCAAGTTATAAAGTGTTCATCCTTAGTAGGCACCGTTGCCAAAGCTCGTTTTTTCGAAGCACCACGTGATGATTGAGTGGGTTAGATTCTGCGAGTGTATACAATGGGAGAAAGCCAGATTTGCTCATGCGGAAACTAAGGTTAAATCTTGACGAGCCTAGCATGTACAGACATGGTCCCAGAACACAGAATACCAAAAGGTAAAACATGAGTCATATAGATGATATGATGAACATGATAATTGTTCGCCTTTGAAACTACATCATGTCACGTGATGATCTGACTTGGTGTAGTAGATTTGGTTCATGTAATCAATAAAACAATATGAGGGATATTGTTTTGAGTGGGAGTTCAACAGCAATATGATTAAAAGTTGAACACTATTTATTATAAATTAAATCAAAGTGAATTTGCATAGTTGTTGTAATCATTGGTATCCGTTTACCACCTTGCGCTTAGTTATAATTGAGATAATAAAACTATAGAATTCTGGTTAATTACTTTATGAACTGGTATCGTATTGTTTTGAAGTGTTAATCTAAAGTTTAAAAGTCCTATTGCAAACTTTTAGTAAGTTCTGGTTACTCCGCGAAGTTTAATAATTGGTATTAAATCAAGAGTAACAATTCCAGTGTTAGTATATAAGTATCATGTTTATCTGCATGATTCTTGATATTCAAAAGATTGTTTGAATATCAAGGTTATCTAGGAACATCATATGTGGAATATATTGCGATATCTGAAACGATTTTTTGATTATAACATGATAGAGTATAATATGACAAAGTTTATGTTCTCATATTTGATGAGAATCTTCAAAAGGTTGGAGACGCTAGTCGTCCTAATACTCCAAAAAGTTTTGGCGAACAACATTATACTCGCGATTCACCGTTATAAGCTAAAGCATCTTGATCATGAATAATTCCATGATAAGGATAAATATTTGATGTAGGTAAAATGTTTACTACACCGAGAGATTACTAAATAATGGAATTTGAAAGAATACCAAACATTTGATGATGGTGATCTACTTCAAAGTGCAAGTCCAAAGATATTGGTATTTAACTATACATGCTTTGGACTATATGTCATGTGTATAGCTCCACTATTGATGTTGATAGATTCTTTCAAACAAAAAAACAAATACTAAAAGAGAATCTCATAAATATATGGCAGAAAAGAAAAGACCAGAATTGTTCAACTTAGGTATATAGAGGATATACGTGTTATGGCTATATTCTTTGCTTGTTAAATAATGTGGTTCTTAAGTATTAGATACTGAATTTGTTGGTGTGAATCGTCATACGAAACAACACAATTTATAAACTACAATGGCCTAAGTAACCAGCAAAATAATATGTGATGATGTTCATCGATAACAAATAATGGGTTATTGTGTTGCTCGTTGAAATCAAAGCTTGCCTTCAAGATTTGTTTCATCGGGTATTATGAGAACAAAAGGGTTGTTCAAATAATTGCCGTAATTCATAAAAGATGGATGATTTACAAATCTTGTTGGAGAAATCACATCCATAAAAGTAATGCTAAAAATATTGAAAGACAAAATGATTGAAAAATCACTTAGGAAGTGACATCGCCGTTTAAATTATATTGAAAAGAAAACATGAAGAAACTCCATGTGGATGTAATTTTGGAGTCTTTTGATTTTTGATCAAATGACGCTTGTGAAACTTTCCTAGAGATAATTAAAACTCCGTTCATAGGCCAAAAGGGAACGAATGACTAGATTATTGGAATTTGTACATATTTGATGTATGAAGTCCATTACGTGTAGTCAAGAGTGATGGATTTCAACTTCATATGCTTTCTCCGAAAATTTGAGTGAATATATGGATATTTACTTAATGGGGATGAATTTGAAACATTTGAAAAGTTCAAAAACTTTCAAGATGAAGTGCAAAATCAATGTAATAAGAAAATGAAGAATTTATGATAGGATCATAAAGGAAGATATTTGAGTTACAAGTTTAGCATAATACCTTATATTTGAGGAATCGTTCCATGGATTTGCATTTCCCGAAACACCATAAGAGTATGGAGCGTTCGAGATATGTAATGAAACCTTGTTTGACATGGTAAGATCAAAGGTGTAATTTATAAAACTGCCGTTATATTTTAAAGATTAAATCTTTAGAGACTACCGTTTTTCCACTGAAAAGAGCTCCATCATAATCCATTGAAATGACACCATATAAAGTTATGGTTTGGGATAAAACCCAAGTTGTCATTTCTTAAACATTGGTATGCTATGCATAAGAAAGATGTTTGCAACCAAAATCGGATGAACATATCTTTGTATGTTATTTCGAATAATCATTGAGTATTCCTCCATAACACCAAAGACAAAAATGTTTATCGCTTAGAACGTCAAGTTTCTTTGAGAAAGTAATTTTTCGTGAAAAGTTAAGTGGGAGGACAAGAGAACTTTGATAAGGTTAAAAGAACCATAGCTATATGTGCAAAGTTGCGCAGCACCAAAAAGTGTTCTGGAGGCAGCAACAATGCTCATGGCTCACGTGCCTCAAAGGTTGTGGTCACGGAAGTCTAAGTTCCTATTGAACCAAGTAGGTCGGATAAACAATCAAATACCAAGATTTGAGGGTTGAATCATTATTTGACAATAATTAACCGACTACATGCAAAGAAGGGATGATGGGCCCTGACTCCGTCAAATGGCTTGGAGCCATAAAATCCGTGATAGTTCCATACACGATAAATCAAGCTTTGAACTTAAAAGACCCTCTGGAAAGGTGTAAAATCTTATAGTCGTGTTTGGATCTATAAATAAATAGACATGGATGTTTCACATCTATGAAATAGTCGACATGTTGGGAAAGAGTTCACAACAATGTTCAAAGGTTGACTATAACAAGATTTGATCTTTCATAGCGATATTTAGTCTAGACGGATTAATGTAGCAACCACTACATATAATTTTGTTATGTGGTAGTTGAATAAACAAAACAAGTTCTTCTGATCGAATTGTTACCTAGGACATGTGCATAACACGGTCCATATGGTTTTGTTAATTCAAAGGATGTTAAAAGCGTATGAAAACTACAATGGTTGAAGCGAGCATTGCGGAGTTGGAATCTTCACCATGATGAAACTGTTAAAAGAGTTTAAATTCATCAGAGACAATGAAGATGCTTGCATTTGCAATAAATTAAGTGGGAGCGCTAAGATATATTTCTAATACATTATATGGAAGACATATTGTTGATTGGAAATGATGTATCTTTTATTAACACATGTTAAGAATTTCATCTCAATGAAAGACTTAGGCAAAACCCAAATATTTGGCATCAATATCTATATAGATAGATTGAGACGCTAATATGGTTATGCCAAATGTACATAGATGAGATAATGAATGGGTTCAATATGGAAATGACAAGAAAGGTTCTTGCCACACAGAAAGGATTAAATCAAAATTCAAGTGTATCGACACTTGGTAAGTGAAACAAAGATTCAAGTATAGATTGATACTTCACGTATGAAATCACAAAGAGTATTTATATCAATCATATTGCGATATGTACAAATCCAGATATGTCCTATGCTCTAAATGTTATGAGCATATACCAGAATGATTCATAAGATGATCATTGGATGATAGTAAGGATATTCTTATGATCTTTTGGAAGAAGTAAGAATATATTATTTTTGTAGATGTGACAAATAGATGATTAGTTCATTGTAAAAGTACTACATTAATACAAGTTTTGTCACAAAGTACGAATTAAGTTTATCTCAATCTAAATTAAGGGTGGCACAATATAATTGAAAGTAAGTTCCATAATGGATTTGGATGAGTTCCAAAATTAAGACATTGTGACAGATACTATAACAAAAGGCTAAGTATATGACTACTATTATAGCATCAAAAGAGGGCCTTTGTGTTAAGTAGTTTTTTATCAAACTAGGTGCGGTTCACAGCGGGATAATACTATGAAGATATATTGTACGACAATATTGTCAACATGTTTTAACCCCTAGAAACTAATGGTCTCACCAAAGGACCAAATTTATACAAAGCCATCTCATTAGAGAAGGAGTGATGCATAGAGACGCAAAGACATGCAATTACACAGGGAACTGAAAGTGTCGGATCTGAAGATCGGTTGATCACTAGCAATCGTGTACATACAACACCGGAAAGCCATAGGTGTTGAATACACAAAGATTTGAAACTAGATTATTGTCTCTAGTGCAAGTGGGAGACTATTGAAGATATGCCCAAGAAGCAATAATAAAGAGGTTATTATCATATCTTCACGCTTATGATAAATGTTTACATACCATGCTATAATTGTATTAATTGGAAACATTAATACTTGTGTGATTTATAAACATAAAAGAGTCCCTAATAAAGCCTCTTGTTAAACTAGCTTGTTGGTTAATATATGATCATGGTTTCCTGATCATGAATATTGAGATGTTATTAATAACAAGATCATATCATTAGGAGAATAGTGTGATGGACATACTCCTATAGTTAAGCATAGCATAAAGATCAAGTCATTTAATATAGTTTAGTTGCTATAAGCTTTCAGATACATAGTAACCTAGATCCTTCGACCATGAGATCATGCTAATCACCATCACCGGATGGATGCTTTGATGACATCAAACACCACATCGTAACTGGGTGGCTATAAAGGTGGCATTGAGTGTTCGGAAAGTATGTGTTGAGGCACATGGATCAAGAGTGGGATTTGTCCATCCATATGACAGATATATATACTGTCACATCCCAAATTTTAGATTTGGTCATGCATATCATTCATAGCATTGCATCATGCTTTTCCATGCAAAATCGTCGAGTGAAAAGGTTCGGCGAAACGCCATTTGCAAAACCCTATTTTATTTTGCTACGAGGTTCCTGCGGGAGGCTTTAGTAGGACTCGCGTTGACCACCCTTGTAGATTTGTGGTTTCGCTCAAACCTTGGCCCTAGATTGTTCCCCTCGACTGTACGAAACCGTAGGAGAAAGAATCGCTTGATTCGGAGCTCGTACGGAGAAGTTGTCGCCGTTTTAGTGAATCGTCGGAAAACGGTCCGAAATTCCGGACCGATTTCCGAGTCCGAAACCAACTCTGCGCCGTCTTCGCGTAGGATTCCGCGAAGGGCCCCACATAAAGAGGCCACCCGGCCTCGGGATCCGCACCCGCTTGCCTGCCGCGATCGCCTCGCCTGCCGCCGCGCCGCCTCGGCCGCTGCGCTGCCGCGCCGCTACTTTCCCCGCCGCCAAAGGCCGCTCGCTGTTCGCTGCCGCTGGCGCGCCGCCATTGGATGCGCTGCTTGCCGCCGCTCATTGCGCTGTTTGCGCTACGCGCACGCGACGCGACGCGACGACACGCCGCTGCCGTTTATGTCGCGTTTCGCCGCATCATTGCCGCACGCGCGCCGTCTTGCGCGCCGCGTTGACGATCTTGAACCGTTCGTTGACCGTCTTCCTCCGTGTAGGAAGAACCCCGACGCCGGAACCGATCGCCGCCGCCGTCCGGAACTCGCCGCCGTCCATTTCACCGTTTATTTCCGGTAAGACTGTAGCCACCGTCAGATCTCAGATCGGTGGCTTAGATCGTTCGTTGACCGGTCAGACTTGGGCGTTGACTAGTCAGACGCCCAGCGCTTTGACCAGTCAACAGACACAGTTGACTGGTTCATTTCGTTAATCCTTTTAGTTCACAGATTTCGGTAGAATTTTGTAAATTGCGTAGAAATTAAACCGCTTAGCCAAAAAATGCAAATAAAATATGTGTAGATTCAGTGAGTCGTGTAGAATCTCGCTGTACCTTTGGTTCAGGCTTTTGCAGCAAGGTTTAGTACAGTTTAATTAAACTAGTTAGTGGCCTTTTCGGAGTAATAAATTCATAGAAAAAGATCCGTAGCTCCAAAAATCGCGTATGATATGTCCCTGGATTTAGTGGAACGAGGGAATCTCATCGTGAATTAAAAAGATAGGCTTATAGTAAAAACTTCTGCAGAAACTGTCTAGTGGCTTTCTGCAGTGTTTTAATTACTCGGGGAGTTTTATAATTCCTTTTTGAGTAATTCCAGTTGGTACTGTTTCTAATCAGTGATGCCTATGCGGTAGAATTTTCCCAAGATTTTACAAGTAGTATACTACCGGTAGTGAATTATTCGAGTTCTAGCTCTAGTTTTGAGCATTACTTTTGTCTATTAGTTTTCCTAGCGCTAAAACTATTTTCCATGCATGCAATCGGTAGTATTATGGAATAGGATGTTGTGGTGCAGCTGTAGCACCAATTCACTTGTCGTTCTTGCATTCATGCATCATAATTGTTGCATATGTTGTGGATTGTTTATTTATGAATGCAATTGTATCGTGTAGATTGTGTCGAGTGCAACGCTTGCTCGTGTGTGGATTGTTCTTCCGACCGCTACAACCAAGGCAAGTAGATGCTACTTTGTTCATAATATCATTCTACTATTTTCAATGCATTGTCGTGTATTTTGTAGATGCATGTGTAGGATGATACTATCGCTATGCTATGTCCTATTATATGGTAGGGCTTTCCTTGTAGATGAACCACCGTTGGTAGATGTGCTTAGCCATGCTATGTTGAACGAGGGCTGGGTTACATCATTGAGACTTGTTTCCAAAAGTATTGGTTTGTGAAAACTAAAACAACTTAATCAATGAATCTCCTGGGTGTGATGGTATTGATAATTTTTGGTGGTTTCATTGCGGAAAGGCACCCAAGTATCAAGAGAGAATGATTGGCTTCTTTATTTTGTAGCTTACGTGTACAACCATGTGCCAATAATGGAATGGGCGGTTGGTTGGACTTAGTAGGTTGTGGTGACCCGAACCCGCGTATCCAGAGATGTAGAATTTTGGTAGGTTGGACCGGTGCGCGTCGGGATTGGGGAGCTACTTCCCGAACAGTCTCAACTTGGACTTCTCCCTATCACCACTCAAAATGAGAGTGATGGTACGAGCTGGGCTGGCGAAGTCACATGGGTAAAGTGTACTAACCTCTGCAGGGTGTATAATCTAATCGATTAGCCGTGTCCCCGGTTATGGACATCTGAGTTGCTTAATATTGATTCCATGACATGTTTCTCGCTCATTCTAATTTCATAATTGTTTTAATATTGTTGGGTTAACTTAATTGGGATCTTTTCAAAGAAAATCAAAACTGTTTATGAAAGTAGGACAAATGTTTTTGCAAATGCAAGCCAGACATAGCTCCACTTGCCAAATATGCATGTAGATGTTAGTACTATTGTCTCCATTTACTAGCTCTACTTGCCATACATTTCATGTATTGACCCTTCGGGGTTGCTACGTTTCATGTTGCAGGTTATTCCAATTCTGAGTAATCGATATAGGCCACGGTACTCCACTCGGCACTTGTTCACTTGTGGGCAATTTGAAGAATGGAGGATTTACTTTATTTATGTTGCTACCTGAATAATTTGAGCTAGCTTTGGGCTAAGCTTTTATTGTAATAATGGTACTCTGGATCTTTGTTATTTATGATACACGGATATTTTGCTATGATTATTCATCTTACTCTATTGTGGGCCAATGAACCGATCCAGGGATTGGCATGTCACATAGAGGCCACGGTCTTTTCAGAACCGGGGTGTTACAGGATGGTATCAGAGCCCGTGTGTCGACTGTAGGATCGTGACCTAGAATTGGATTAGGAAGCCATAGATTTATTAAAGCCTATATTAACTCTGTCTTTCATCTTATGCCTTTCACCCTCGTAAATTCTTACCATATGCTATTCTCACACTTTCCTCTTTTACTTGATAGATGGGAGAAGTCAGGACCGAGTATGCCACCATGGAGTCACCAAGGCCCTTTGCAAGGCAGTTAGCTCAGCTCTCGCAGTCATTGGGATTGCCGCTGCCCATGTTCAAGGGAAGAAGGCTGTACACCTATGGATATGGAGAGGATGCATGGGAGATCACTACCTTCATATTCAGAGATGCCTCCTTGCCAAACCCCGTGCGCTTGATCTACACCAAGACCTACTGCAACTGGGGACTTGGGATCAACTTGGCCATGCATGAAGCCTTGTCTCGCCAGACCCATAATGTTCAACACCTACTGCCAGTAGATTCACCCTACCGTGACTATGGGAGGCGTGATGAAGATGGGCACATTATGGTTACCCCGGGTGACAGGAACAACATGCCACCCCGTCGGAGGCACATAGAGGACATGGAAAGGGAGAATGGAGCTCTAGCTGAGAAGGTGAGGATGATAAAGGAGATAGCAGATTTTGCTAGCAATGGTATGGTGGTCCAAGGATAGGAGATTGACACTTTGCATGAAGCTGTGGGAGTTCTGGAAAATGCCCTGATAGCCAGAGATGCAACCATAGCTCATCTTCATGGTACTATGCAGGAGAACACCCAGAACATACGACAGTTGCAAGGGACCGTCCAGGAAAGGGACCAAACTATTGAAGCTATGACAGTCCAGATTGCCGCTCTCCAGGCACAGCTGAATCCACCCTCTGATGATGACAATAGAGATGATGGCAACAATGGGGATGATGATGACAGTGGAGACGAGGATGATGATGATGGAGACGATGATGGTGGAGGAGATGAAGCTGTTGCAGTTGCAGCTGAGAGTGAAGAAGAAGAGGAGGATCCAGAAGAGGTGGAGTTTGAGGTTTCAAGTGATGATTCAGGAGAGGTGTACACTCCGCCGCCATGGTTGTACCGCGAACCAAAGCGCCAACGCATGACAGCAAGGACCTACTGCAACCTCTTCAAGAAGTAGATAGAAGTCCACCAATTAGTCCTCGTTAGGCAAATACGTTAGGATTAGTCTCGATCGTTGTGAAGCTTAGTTCGTGTTAGTTTAAGAGTGATTAGTTGCTTATTTGTGTACTCCAATATCCCAGGAATTATTTGTGCGAATTTTATGAAAGAGTTATGGCAATTTGGTTACTATCCGTGTTATTTTTCGCTGCAGTTTTTCTGCTGATACAGCAGTACTGTATGATTTTTCATATTTTTCTGGTAACTCGGAAAAATCTTAAAACAGTTGGGCTGATGCGAAACTCTCTGTACCATATGTGCAAAAATCAGCTAAATTTTCTGACGAGTTTAAGTCAGGCGGAAAAATTCGCGAACGCTGCTGGACTGTTCTGGCAGAATTGTTGTTTTGTTGTTTAGTTGATCTACTGTTTAGTTAACCATTGCCAACTCTTGTAAAACTATTTCAGTAGGTATATACTGCTAGGATAACACCTGGGATGTTGCTGGATCACTTGTTGGTTGATATGTTGCTTGCTTGCGATTGTCTGCTATTGTTTGATGTTGTTTGATCATATGCATGGGTAGAATCCTATTACCGTAGTTGATTCTTTCTAAACTTACCTGTGCTGAACCGCAGATGCCTCTCCGCCGTCAACCCACTGAGTTGGAGCAGCTCATGGCAGCTCAGGCACAACTGACCCAAGTGATGACTCAGTTCATGGCAAATCAGAACAACAACAATGGAAACAATCAGCCTCAGGGAGATGCTCTCACCAGATTTCTGAGGTTAAGGCTAGCTAAGTTCTCTACTGCAACGGAACCAATGGTTGCTCTCGACTGGTTGCATTCAGTCAACAAGGATCTAGTAACAGTCGGATGCACTGATGCTGAGAAGGTGAGGTTTGCCGCTCACCTACTGGAGGGACCAGCCGCTTCTTGGTGGGACACTTTTCAGATCACCCACCCGCTGGATACTGTGACTTGGGCAATGTTTGAGGAAGGTTTCAGGACCAACCACGTGTCTTCAGGAGTTCTGAGCCTGAAGAGGAAGGAGTTCCGCCACTTGCGCCAAACCAATCGCTCCGTGGGCGAGTACATTGAGGAGTTCAACAACTTGTCCCGTTATGCACCTGAGGATGTTGACACTGATGCAAAAAGGAGGGAGAGATTTCTGGATGGCCTCAGTGATGAGCTTTCAAGATGACAGCATCGGTGGTTTACTGCCCCACTTTCCAGGAGCTTATGGACAAGGCCAGGATCTTGGAAGGGAAGCACAAGCAGGTGGAAAGCCGCAAGAGAAAGAGTAACAATCATCACTCTGGTTCATATCACAAGTCTTGCACTTCATATGAGGGGTACTCCAAGCATGGAGGAAGTGACCATGGGAGCCATGACCGCCACCACCATGGAGGCGATGGGCATCGTCATGACAACCATAGGAGCAGCCACCACAGCCACAAGGGAGGACACTCTCACCACTCTGGAGGACACGGTGGACATGACCGCAACCGTGATCGTAGGTTTGTGAAGAAGGATCTGAGTGAGGTGACATGCTTCAAGTGTAAGCAGAAGGGACACTATGCTGACAACTGTCCGGAGAGGAAAGGACTGAAGCCAACCAACAACGAGAAGGCCATAGTGAACCACATGAATGTGGAGGAGATTCCAGACGAGCCTGACCTTGTGATTGGTAAGTTTCCAATCAACACTTACCCAGCACTTATACTTTTCGATACTGGTGCATCGCATTCATTCATATCAAGGGCATTCGTGGATAAGTATAAGTTACCTACTGAGTCTATGAAGAGGTCTTTTAGAGTGAGTTCACCAGGAGGAGATATGATAGCTAGCACGGGATGCCGCGATTTAACTGTGAAGATTGGAACACACAATTTCAGTGCACATTTGGTAGTGTTGGATTCACAGGGATTAGATGTCATTCTGGGTATGGATTGGATGTCTATGCATGGGGGACACATAGATTGTGCACAGCGAGCTGTTTCACTTAAAACCCCGGATGGTAAGAGGATTAGATTCAAGTCAGCTGCACGACCAGGAAGGTGTAAGTTGAATTCTCTTAAGGGGGTTAGCATGGATACTGTGCCAGTGATTAGGGATTTCCCCGATGTGTTTCCGGAAGAACTGCCAGGGATGCCACTTGACAGGGAAGTAGAGTTTCTTATCGACCTGATGCCGGGAACAGGACCAATAGCAAAGAAACCATATAAGATGGATGTGGATGAGCTGAAGGAATTGAAGAAGCAGCTGAGAGAGCAGTTGGACAAGGGATTCATTCAGCCTAGTTCGTCGTCATGGGGTGCACCTGTTCTGTTTGTGGAGAAGAAAGACAGCAGCAAGAGATTAGTAGTGGACTATCGCTCGCTGAATGAAGTAACCACCAAGAACAAGTACCCTCTGCCGAACATAAATGATTTGTTTGATCAACTAGAAGGAGCAAAGGTGTTCAGCAAGATTGATCTGCGATCAGGTTACTTCCAATTGAAGATCCGGGAGGAGGACGTACCAAAAACCGCCTTCACCACTAGGTATGGTTTATATGAGTATACAGTTATGTCTTTTGGACTAACGAATGCCCCGACATATTTCATGACCATGATGAACAAGGTATTTATGGAGTACTTGGACAAGTTCGTGGTGGTGTTTATTAATGACATACTGATATATTCCAAGGATGATGCTGAGCATGAGAAGCATCTGCGACTGATTATGGAGATACTGAGGGAACACCAGCTGTATGCCAAATTCAGCAAGTGTGAATTCTGGCTTAACACTGTTGGGTTTCTTGGACACGTAGTGTCAGGAGAAGGAGTCGCTGTTGATCCAAGCAAAGTGACTGCAGAATCGAGGGAAGCACCCAAGAATGCGGGAGAGATTCGAAGCTTTTTGGGACTTGCTGGATAGTACAGGAGGTTCATTGAAAACTTTTCCAAGATTGCTAAGTCGATGACTGAACTTCTGAAGAAGGAGAGAAAGTTTGAATGGACGGATGTGTGTGAAACTAGCTTTCAGGAACTGAAGCGTCGACTAGTGACCGCCCCTGTTCTATGTTTACCAGATCTTCAGAAGGATTTCCAAGTGTACTGTGATGCTTCTCGATAGGGACTTGGGAGTGTGCTGATGCAAGATGGGAGAGTAGTGTCATATGCCTCGCGACAACTCAAGCACCATGAGCAGAATTACCCCACACACGACTTGGAGTTAGCGTCAGTGGTTCATGCGCTCAAGGTATGGAGGCATTACTTAATGGGAAAACACTGTGATGTATACACCGACCACAAGAGCCTGAAGTACATATTCACGCAGAAGGAACTGAACATGAGGCAAAGGAGATGGTTGGAGCTTATCAAGGACTATGATATGAATCTACAATACCACCCAGGAAAGGCCAATGTAGTAGCAGATGCTCTGAGCTGGAAGGTTTATGCCAATGGATTGACAATTGGCGTATTGCCTGAGGATTTGTGCAAGCAATTCAAGGACCTTAGACTGGAGGTAGTATCTGAAGGATACTTGGCAACAATGGAGGTCCAACCGACGCTACAGGACAGGATCATAAAGCCTCAGATAGGAGACAAGGAAATAGAGGAGATAAAGGAAAAGATGAAGGAGAATCGGGAAAAGGATATTCGCGAGGATGAGCATGGTACCTTGTGGTACGGAGACCGTTTGTGTGTGCCCAGCGACCCGGAGATAAGGGAGTTGATCCTGCAGGAGGCTCATAACTCGCCATACTCCATACATCCGGGCAACACAAAGATGTGTATGGATTTGAAGAGCAGATTCTGGTGGAACAACATGAAGGCAGATATCGCAAAGCATATTGCCGAGTGAAGGCAGAACACCAGAAGCCAGCAGGACTACTACAGCCATTGCCTGTGCCGGATTGGAAGTGGGATAGAGTGGGAATGGACTTTATCACAGGATTGCCCAGGACCAGGTCAGGATATGACTCTATTTGGGTAGTGGTCGACCATTTGACCAAGGTAGCCCACTTCATTCCGGTGAAGATGACCTATACGAGTGCAAAGTTGGCCAAGATTTACATGGACAGAATTGTGTGCCTACATGGAGTTCCCAAGAGTATCGTATCTGATAGAGGCACCCAATTTACCTCACACTTCTGGCGCCAGCTGCACGAGTCACTTGGTACTAGATTGGAGTTTAGCACAACGTTTCACCCCCAGACTGATGGACAGACCGAGAGGGTGAATCCGATTTTGGAAGACATGCTGAGAGCTTGCGCTTTGGCTCATGGTTCTAGTTGGGATGTGAATTTTGCCGTATGCTGAGTTTTCCTACAACAACAGCTATCAAACCAGCATCAAGACGTCACCGTTCGATGTGCTGTATGGGAAACGGTGCCGAACACCATTGCTATGGGATGGAGTAGGAGAACGTCAGTTGTTTGGACCTGATTTGATCAAGGACGCTGAGGAGAAGGTTGCCTTGATTAGAGACAGGCTGAAGGTAGCACAATCAAGGCAGAAGAGCTACGCTGACGCCAAGCGTAAGGAAGTGGAGTATGAGATAGGTGATAGAGCATACCTCAGAGTGTCGCCACTTCGTGGAATTAAGAGATTTGGAATTAAGGGTAAGCTAGCACCTCGGTTCATTGGACCGTATCGGGTCTTAGCACGCAAAGGAGAAGTCGCTTATCAGTTGGAGTTGCCAGAGGCTCTGTCCGCTGTTCACAATGTGTTCCACGTATCTCAGCTGAAGAAGTGCCATCCGTAGATGGTGGATACACCATTGAGAGACACCGTACCGCTAGAGCAGGTTCAGCTGGAGAATGACTTGACCTATGAGGAGAAACTGGTCAAGATTCTGGAGACAGCAGAGAGGACTACCCGTACCAAGACAATCAAGTTTTTCAAGGTGCAGTGGAGCCACCACACCAAAGAGGAAGCCACTTGGGAGCGTGAGGATGACATCCGAGAGGACTACCCACACCTATTTGCTAGCCGCGCCGAATCTCGAGGACGAGATTTATCTTAAGGGGGTTAGTCTTGTCACATCCCAAATTTTAGATTTGGTCTTGCATATCATTCATAGCATTGCATCATGCTTTTCCATGCAAAACCGTCGAGTGAAAAGGTTCGGCGAAACGCCATTTGCAAAACCCTATTTTATTTTGCTACGAGGTTCCTGCGGGAGGCTTTAGTAGGACTAGCGTTGACCACCCTTGTAGATTTGTGGTTTCGCTCAAACCTTGGCCCTAGATTGTTCCCCTCGACTGTACGAAACCGTAGGAGCAAGAATCGCTCGATTCAGAGCTCGTACGGAGAAGTTGTCGCCGTTTTAGTGAATCGTCGGAAAACGGTCCGAAATTCCGGACCAATTTCCGAGTCCGAAACCAACTCTGCGCCGTCTTCACGTAGGATTCCGCGAAGGGCCCCACATAAAGAGGCCACCCGGCTTCGGGATCCGCACCCCACCCCGCCGCCTCCTGCCTGCCCGCGATCGCCCGCCTCGCTCATGAGCCGCCACCACCTCCTCTGCTGCCGCCGCGCCGCTCGCCGCCACACCGCGGCTAGTCGCCGCCCGTTTCCTTCCGCCGCGCTGCCATCGCCATGGCTGCGCAGTTGCCGCTTCGCGCTTCGCCAGCGCCACAGAAGCGCTGCGCGCCACAAGGCCGCTGTCATTGCCGCTGCTGCCAAGGCCACGCTGCGCTGTTGCGCCGCCACGCTTCGCCACAAGACACGCCAAGACGCACGCACGACACGCCTTCGCGCTGCTTTGCTTTCAAGCCGTTTCGACCATACCGGGTCGCACGCTGCCGCCTTGCGCCGCTTGATTTATCTTGAACTGCTTGCTGACCGCCTTCCTCCGTAGGAAGAACCCCGACGCCGAACCGATCGCCGCCGTCCGAACTCGCCGTCGCTCATTTCACCGCTTATTTCCAGAAGATCGTAGCCACCGCCAGATCTCAGATCGGCGGCTTAGATCGCTCGCTTGACGTCGACTCGGGCGTTGACTAGTCGACGCCTGCCGCCTCCATCGAGACGCTGACCATCAATGTATACGCTTGATCGTTAATTTCGTTAATCCTTTTAGTTCACAGGTTTCGGTAGAATCTTGTAAATTGCGTAGAAATTAAACCGCTCGGCCAAAAATTGCAAATAAAATATGTAGATTCAGTGAGTCGTGTAGAATCTTGCTGTACCTTTGGTTCAGGCTTTTGCAGCAAGGTTTAGTACAGTTTAATCAAACTAGTTAGTGGCCTTTTCAGAGTAATAAATTCGTAGAAAAAGATCCGTAGCTCCAAATATCGCGTATGATATGTCCCTGGATTCAGTGGAACGAGGGGAATCTCATCGTGAATTAGAAAGATAGGCTTACAGTAAAAACTTCTGCAGAAACTGTCTAGTGGCTTCCTGCAGTGTTTTAATTACTCGGGAAGTTTTATAATTCCTTTTTGAGTAATTCCAGTTGGTACTGTTTCTAATCAGTGATGCATATGCGGTAGAATTTTCCCAAGATTTTACAAGCAGTATACTACCGGTAGTGAATTATTCGAGTTCTAGCTCTAGTTTTGAGCATTACTTTTGTCTATTAGTTTTCCTAGCGCTAAAACTATTTTCCATGCATGCAATCAGTAGTATTATGGAATAGGATGTTGTGGTGCAGCTGTAGCACCAATTCACTTGTCGTTCTTGCATTCATGCATCATAATTGTTGCATATGTTGTAGATTGTTTGTTTATGAATGCAATTGTATCGTGTAGATCGTGTCGAGTGCAACGCTTGCTCGTGTGTGGATTGTTCTTCCGACCGCTACAACCAAGGCAAGTAGATGCTACTTTGTTCATAATATCGTCCTACTATTTTCAATGCATTGTCGTGTATTTTGTAGATGCATGTGTAGGATGATACTATCGCTATGCTATGTCCTATTATATGGTAGGGCTTTCCTTGTAGATGAACCACCGTTGGTAGATGTGCTTAGCCATGCTATGTTGAATGAGGGATGGGTTACATCATTGAGACTTGTTTCCAAAAGTATTGGTTTGTGAAAACTAAAACAACTTAATCAATGAATCTCCTGGGTGTGATGGTATTGATAATTTTTGGTGGTTTCATTGCGGAAAGGCACCCAAGTATCAAGAGAGAATGATTGGCTTCTTTATTTTGTAGCTTACGTGTACAACCATGTGCCAATAATGGAATGGGCGGTTGGTTGGACTTAGTAGGTTGTGGTGACCCGAACCCGCGTATCCAGAGATGTAGAATTTTGGTAGGTTGGACCGGTGCGCGTCGGGATTGGGGAGCTACTTCCCGAACAGTCTCAACTTGAACTTCTCCCTATCACCACTCAAAATGAGAGTGATGGTACGAGCTGGGCTGGCCAAGTCACATGGGTAAAGTGTACTAACCTCTGCAGGGTGTATAATTTAATCGATTAGCCGTGTCCCCGGTTATGGACATCTGAGTTGCTTAATATTGATTTCATGACATGTTTCTCGCTCATTCTAATTTCATAATTGTTTTAATATTGTTGGGTTAACTTAATTGGGATCTTTTCAAAGAAAATCAAAACTGTTTATGAAAGTAGGACAAATGTTTTTGCAAATGCAAGCCAGACATAGCTCCACTTGCCAAATATGCATGTAGATGTTAGTACTATTGTCTCCATTTACTAGCTCTACTTGCCATACATTCCATGTATTGACTCTTCGGGGCTGCTACGTTTCATGTTGCAGGTTATTCCGATTCTGAGTAATCGATATAGGCCACGGTACTCCACTCGGCACTTGTTCACTTGTGGGCAATTTGAAGAATGGAGGATTTACTTTATTTATGTTGCTACCTGAATAATTTGAGCTAGCTTTGGGCTAAGCTTTTATTGTAATAATGGTACTCTGGATCTTCGTTATTTATGATACACGGATATTTTGCTATGATTATTCATCTTACTCTATTGTGGGCCAATGAACCGATCCAGGGATTGGCATGTCACATAGAGGCCACGGTCTTTTCAGAACCGGGGTGTTACATATACTTTGGGCCCTCTTGGTGGAATGCCATCCAATTAGCTTGCAAACATGTGACTGGCTCACAAGGGATCACATATCACACTAATAATAAAAGAGTACTTATCGATAACGACGTTGAACTAGATATGCAGAGATACTGACGATCAGACCTCGGATAAGTAAACTATCGCGAGACAAAGGAAAATTGGTATCGTATGTAAGTGGTTCATTCGTTCGCAAGGTAATCGTAGAAATATGTAGGAGCCATATGAATTTCCGGATTCCTCTATTGGTTATTGATCAGAGAAGAGTCTCGGTCATGTCTGCATAATTCAAGAACCGCAGGGAGACACACTTAAGGATTCAATGTTGTTTAGTAGATATGGAATGTAAGTAGGGAGACCGAATGTTGTTCGGAGTCTTGGATGGGATCCGGGATATCACGAGGAGACCCAGAATGGTCCGGAGAATAAGATTCATATAAGGAAAGTCCAATTCCGGAGTTCGAGAATGATTCCGGTGTTTTCACCGAAATGATCTAGAAGGGTCTAGAAGGTTCACCGGACCGGAAGGGGAAGGGTACATGAATGTGTCATGAATAAGTGGAATGATTGCATCATGTCCTAGGTCACTTGGTTGGGATTTTTAAGAAAAAAACTGAGCTCCAAATTGAAAGTTAAAAGGCAAGTTTGAAAAGTCAAACTGGGACAATGTATCCTGGTGGAGGAAGGAAAGAATCCTTCTTTCCCTCCACCACAAGCCAACAAGGAGAGGGAGTTGGGGAAGGATTCAAACTCCCCTCTCCCAAGCTACCCTCCCTCTCATAAATAGAGGGGAGGGTTGCTCCAAGAGACACGCAACACCATCCCCTCCCCACCTAGCCGCGCCGCCGCCGCCCCCCAGCGCCGCTGCCTCGCTGTCGCCGCCCTAGCCGCCGCTGGCCACGCCTCCTCCTCTATGGCCCTCTAAACCCTAGATCGCCGGAAACCCTAGATCCACCATAACCTGCTCCGGCTTAGGCGAAGCCCTGCAGGATTTTCCCTCTAGTTCCGACACCATGCCACCGTGCTGCCGGAATCGTGAGGGTAGAATTACAACCTCTGCTGCCTACTGGAACAAGGGAGAGGAAGGTCTTCATCGAGTACCGAACGTGTGACCGACTGCGGAAGCGCTGCCGGAACTCAGCGCCGAAAGGATCGTCTACGCGATCTTGAGATCGGCAAGTGTACGACTACATCACCCACGAGAATCTGCTCTCGTTAACCGCTTTGGAATCTTCGAGGGTAAGTACTCTAATGGACTCGTTGCTACAATCTAGTAGATAGATCTTGGCTTGTTTGTGTTCATGCGATTGAATTTTTTTGTTTTCCATGCCACGAACCCCATCACCATTGCCCTTCGGCTGCTGCTCATCTGCAAAGTATGCGATCGTCAATGGTGATGGCAACTCCCGCAGCGGGCCGGACAAAACCTAAAAAGAACCGGTGAACATACCTTAGGCAATTGATCGAGCAGGTTGTGCGCCACGCAGAGGGTGTCGCGCGTCCATTCCAATGGCGGAGACTAAGGGCGGCAGGATTGCCTATGGCGCGACCAGACAACTCAGGCAACGCGCGTGGCCTGCGGTGACGCTCGATATCACGGGGGCGTCGGCGGTAGTGCGTAGTGGCGGCAGCAAAGACTGCGCCTACTCGAGGCGTGGGATATAGAGTGTGAGGGTTTGAGGGAGAAGAGCATCGGTTGTGCCACTGGCGAGAGGGTCCGGGTGAATTATTGGGAGGACACCCGCTTGGACAAGCGTTGTCCGCGCTGACGCAACCAAGCATCAGATTAGATGCATGGATGGGTCGAGCCGGACGTGTTTCTCCGGATGAGTTGGCCCGTGCGGACAAGGTCGGACACGTTCGAACCGGAAGGATCGGCCCGCTGAAGATGCTCTAAGTTTGTCTTATTATTTTTGTCACTTGTAAAGATTTTTTTCTTCGCAATGGAGACAAAAATCTTGCATCATCTCATTAACTTAAAATAGAAGTTCAGTAAACATTAGTGTTTACTCTGAACTCGCTGTAGAAGAATTGATGATCAGGAAACACACTATATACATAGGAGCACCTCAATTTTTTTTTAAGTTTGACCAAATATTTAGAAAAATATAAAAATATCTACAGTTTATGAGCTATAGTGTCATAACATATATTTTCTAAATATATGCATTTGGCATTAAGAACATTGATACTCCCTTCGATCCATATTAATTGTCGCAAAAATAGGTATGTAGACATGTTTTAGTGCTAGATGCATACAATCTAGCGACAATTAATATGAATCAGAGGGAGTATATATTTTCCATATTTTTTATTAAAGTTAATAAAATTTGATTTTCATAAAAACTATAACGCGCTAAGTAATAAAACATGGTACGGGTAGGTGGAACTGTGGAAGAGCTTCAGTTCGAAAAAAGAGGCGTAGCATTGAGTACGAGTATAAGCATTCCAGTGTCATCACCTACTTCTCTTTCTCTCTCCTATACACAGTAGCTTGAGAGCCTCTCCCTTAGGGCCGGGCTGAACCGAGGCCCTTCCTGATGGCGCCACCGTCGGAGAGTGGCTGAGGCGACGCTTTGGCTGTTGTATTGTAGGTTGTAGATGTAGGGTAGTAAGCTAATTGCTAGTTTTGGGCCTTTTGCCCGATAGATGGAGAGGTGCTCTGAATCACGATGGCTAGATCTAGAGCTTTTTAGGGTTTCTTATCCTCCTCTTGTTGCTCCTTCGGTCAGAGCTGGTGTAGAAGGAGGGGAACGCCGTTGCGGTGACCCAGCATACCACTGCATGATGTAGTACACTATAGTCGTTGACATAACACCAATGAAACACCGTTCACTAGTATTACATCCCTCAGAGTGGTACAACAGAAACACAACAGGTCCAAGACATGACTATAGGTTACAACTCAACTCTTTACACAAGATCCATAGAACACTCTAGGTTAAAGAGAGAGAAAGAAACTTCTTACAAAGAAGAATCGGAAATAAATAACTCCAAAACTATCATACTATTAAGACTAGTACCTTAACTAATGTTCTGGCATTGCTGCTATTGCAATACACTATAGAAATAGGTTCTATGGCTAGAGATTATATTCTTATCTACTTAGTAACCTCATATTCACTTGAGTTGATGTATATGTTGACTTTCTTGACTTCATTGAAGAACTTCAGCCTTCAATGATGATTCCTAGAGAATGACTTGACGTAGACGTCGTCTGTACTGGCTTTAGAACCTAGCAAGGGTTAAGAAGATACTTTGAGTACGAGCGTACTCAGCAAGTTCACTAGAAAAGGAGTATTTGATGCACTATCTCTACAGCCACAGACCGTAGGTAGTAGGCAATGCAGGTTTTCGTAAACATTTCTTCAAAGATTGCTTTTATTCTAAAAAACTATGTCCGTCAGCCTTCACGGGTTTACCAGAACTTTCATGGAGTTCCTTTCCCGCCGCATTCGCAGCTCCTTCCCGGAACAGGTAGTAACAAGTTATAGTTTTTACACTCTGCAGAGGTGCGTTACTTTACCCATGAGAGACCTTAGCCTTGTTGCACAACCAAGTCATGACCTTGTCCATACTTCCTTGGTATGGGGCCCAGTATAAGATCCAAGACAATCACTGCCCTCTCCGTGACCTCATATGTCTGTACGATCCTTCGGTGCCGGCTCACCTCCGTTAGTCCCCTTTCAGGAAGGCTATAACCATTATGAGTTCCCGAAGACTCTATGACCTGGTGCTGCCCTCGCAAGTTCCATATTAAATGGTCCATCAACTAAGCACCATCCATATATAATCTAGACACCAAAAGTGTGGGGCATAAGGGTGCCCACCCATATGTTGGATCCGCACAAGGAATCACAACGTCACTTTAAGGTCGTCTTGCCTACATACGAGAGGAAAAGGATACAGCTGACTTGTCCGTCCCATTCCAAATCTCATGGTTAACGCGTAATATACGGCGCAAGAATCACTGGCGATATTGGTTGTTAAGTCCTAGATAATATGTTCCTTTACCACTAGAACTTTCATAATAGGTCATTACCTCATGGTAAATAACCCATAAACATATTATTATGAAAATAGTGTTTTATGACCTTTTTCAAATGCAGGTGATGACAACACTGGATTTGCAAAATACATTACAGAAAATAATCAAAGGACATGAGCAAGTGTGAACTTGCCTTTTGTGATTGCAAGATTATGCACTCACGGTCTTCAAGACAATATAAGATCCAATATCTGAAATTAGCATCATTGGTCCGGTAAGGACTAATGTTTAAAGAAGCAAGATGCTATGATGCATAAATAATGTAATGCAATTTCATAAACTCGAATCCCGGGGATAGCGTTGATCTAGGGTTTGGAAACTGGAAATGGTTACTTTAGAATGTGTTGTCCTTTTAGATAAGTTTCATATTTGTGATTCTTATTAAGGCTTGTGAGTATGTGTGAAACAACATGTAAACATAATGGCATACAACAATAAGATATACTAATGAGATGTGCTACTCAAGGACTGCTTATATGAGAATTATCTTATCTACAAGTTTTACTTTGCAAGTAATGACATTTATAAGGACCTTAAGTGTTAACAATTCAAAATATACAAGTAAAGTATAAAATAATGTGATTTATGGTTAATTGTCACTTGGTGACTATGATAAAAGTCCTTGGGATTGAGTTGTTAAGAGTTGAAAAACTTATTATAAGATTGTTATTTGAAGTGGCAAAAAGAATAACATTTGAAGAAAAGATTTCCTTTATAATGTTTAAGCAATCTTTGTTGTTAATAGAATGTGATCAATGCCTTCTGGTATTTGATTGATTAGTTTGGACTTGAGATACATTATGTCTTAATTGAAATAGACCAAAGTTAACTATAAAAACATAAGTAGTGTATTAGACATGATGTTTATAAGCTTTGAGACTAAAGTTAACTTTAAAAGGGTAAGTAAACTTAAGATGTAATATGTTTTAATTATTCCCAATTTATAGATTTATGATAGGTATAACTAAGGTGTGGAATTATTCACTTTCTATCTAAGTGAATGATTAAATTAAATTTGTTTTGCTATTATGAAAAGAATATGTATTTATTTAATGGAAGCATAATTAGATGATCTTAGTAATTTCTTAGAATTTGAAGTTATGTTAATAGTGGTTAAGATATAATGATTATTCACCATATTATATATATGAGTGATACCCAATGTTTATTTAAAAGGGTTTTTTAATAAGATTTTTAAAAGAATATTTTAAATTTAAAAGTTATACTTAAGTTTGATTATGAATTCAAGTTATGGGTTTGGAATTAGTACTAAGACACTAATTGCTCAAGGTTTTATAAGAATTGTGATGATTTCTTACTTAAGAATTGTTTTTAAAGAATTCACATAATAAGTATTAGATAAGGATTTATTATTTAAAATATTAAAGACTTTTCTAATAATATATTTAATATTTTTCTAGTGTAATATAATTATTCAAGATCTTAAAAATGATTTTTATTTATTTTTAAGTATTATTTTTATGTTTATAAAATTCCATAAAGGATTAAATGTATTTAAATATTTACTTCAAATTTTATTTATAGAAGAGTTGAGTTAGTATTTTTATAAAATAGTGGAGTTATTTTTGTATACAAAAATGATTTTTATTAAATTTTTTAGGATATTTTCTTATATTGTTAGAATTTATTGAGAATTCTAGTGACTTTAACATTTAGTGGTATTTTATTTATCTCAAACAGGTAGTTTTATATTTTTCTTAGGAAGGTATTATTTTTGTGAACATTTTGATATATAATATGTATTTTTAGGATTTTTCTATATTTTTCTAGGGCTAAAAAGATTTATAGGGTGTTTTGGTAATTCATTTGTTTTATTTTATTTTATTTCTTATTCTACTTAGCCTGGCCATTTGGTTGGACACATGGGTCGACCTGGCCCATTTGGACCTGGCTCGGGGTCATCTTGGCCCCAGCCCACCCCCTCATCCCACGCACGTGTCACCCACACTTGCATTCTCGTTCCCCTCTCGGTTCTGCTTAATGCCGCCGCCGCTCACCTGATTCTGGCTGTGCACGACGCCATGGTTGTTGATGTTGGTCGCTAGGGCTTTGCCGCTATGGCTTTCTCCCCTACCTTCCTTAGATTAATCTGCCGCTTCCTTCCTTGGCCGCTCTATTTCGTTCACTAGGGTTAGGGTTTGAACTCTGGTTCACCACGGTGTTTCGACGCTGGTGACCTCCCCATGACACGGTTCCTGGTGTCAATGTGGTGTGCTAATGGTGAAGTCATCCCTTGCACGCGCCACTGCACTAGCGCGGGCCCTGCCTCGCCACGCTGCGGTGGTTGCGCCATGGGCGTGAGGTACACATTCGACTCCCTTGTTTCTTCCTTGCTCAAATTGATCTCTCCCTGATGTTGTTTTTTTGTTTTCGGTTCAAAAAGATTGTTTCCTTTTTGTTTTAGTTGAATATATTCATCTGAGCTCAACTTGAGATTAAATAAAGTAAAGTATATGTTGGTTGGGCTTAAGATTTTATGTTAGTAGGTTTGTAGTGTTTCAAACTGATAAGAACAGATATAAACTACATCTAATCGTGTGATTTTAATGATTAGATCATTTTACTGCTCAGATTGTTATGATATTGGATTTTTTCTTCTTATTTCCTTACTGTCTTAAATTGTGTATATTGTTTGTGACCTCCTGAGGTCCCTATAACTAATGAAATACTAGGGAATGTTTAATGTTTCTTAATTTACTTAGGATAGATATCTTGCTTATGGATTAAAATCACTAAACTCTGAACTTTTTGGTTCAGGGTGTTGTTGGCAATGCTTCTATCATTAACTTGTCAGTGGTTAAATGGAAGACTTGATTACTAATAGTAATTAGGGAATCTGATTACCTGAGGCTTAATTATTTTGTGATTCCCCTGGTTGCTGGACATTGAATTGGTCAGGCATGAAAATTGTATGCTGAGCTGAACCTGACTTCAGTGGTGCTTTTTATTGTTTGAATAACCAGATGTTTGTATCTAGGTGTGGAACTTTTGTTTATATGATGAACTGAACCTATGGTTCAGTAATGATCTTGGTCCCTTATTGTACATATTCTCTTAGAATGATTCCTAACCAAAGGTGGCTAGGAAAATGATTTAAATGATTGTTGATAGTTGCTTTATTGTGTTTGTAAGCTGATAAAGGATAGAACTGCTACAGAGGTGCTACCATTCTTTGGAATGTGCCCTGTAGTAGCTCATCAATAGATTTGCTATTATCTAGTTTTAAACTAAAAAGCACCAGCTTGGTCCATGATGCATAGTCTAAGACTTTGCTGTAGATCTTGGCAAGATAGCACTTGATTCTTGTATCTCTTCAATGATGAATATACACCCCACTTGGGTGTATTACTAAGAATTACTTTAAATAGGCAACTGCTACAATATAGATGAGATTATTAAGAGCATGTTTGCTAATTTCTCACCATCTTGGTGATGCTTATTTTAGAAAATGTGTCGAGTTGATAGGCTTGTATGGATATGATTGAGTGACCATCCATTCTGTCACTTACGACAGTAAGATTATGGCTGATTCCTAACTCTTTTGGGAAAATGATTTGCTTATCTAATTTGTTGGAAATTGTACTTGTGGTTTTATCAAAGAGGAACAACTCTGATGCTGGTTGCTACTGAGGTGCTACACATAACTGGGATGTGCCCAGTAGCACCCATCCAGGGATTTACTTTCCTCTAGATGCAAACTGGTAAATACCAGATTGGTCAAAGACGCACTGGATATTACCTAAACTGTAGATGGGAAAATATCTTTCTTATGGCTTTTACAATATCCAGTGATGAGTATACACCCCACCTGGGTGTATCTCTGAGAATTCAACTTATCCAACAAATCATGCTCAGAGACTTAATAAGAATAGATAGATGGTATGATCTGTTTGTGACTCAGCAACTGGATGATGTTGGTGCTATAGATGTGTTCTTGTCTTGATGATGCCCTTGCTGAGATCCTCTTTGATCAGGTGACTCTCCTCCTCCTTGTCACCTCCTTGTACACCTCCTGGTTTGTCCTTGATTAACACCTGAACTTCTCCCTCCTCAAATAACCATTCTGGTAGTTGAGCTGGTGGTTTTTTATATGAATGGATGATGGCCTAGTTTGTGGTTGTGGTTGTTGAAACTCTTAGATTCCTATGATGTTCTCAGTTGGTTTGGTAGTGATGTTAGAAGCTTTAGAGAGAGAGAGAGAGAGCACTCTCTCTGCTACGGCTGGGAAGATAACCCCCTGCCATGTGAGTTCCTGTGTTGACAGCAAGGTTTGCTTGCATGCAGTGACTGTGCTGTGTGCCTGTTGGTGTCATCTGTCAACACCCGGATTTTTAATCCCAGATGCCTGTTATGCCATACATCGCAATCCCAGGATTACCATTTTTGCGAGACATAACAGAATTGGATACCATAGTACATCATCCATTACAAACCGTACATAAGTTCTTACACAAATAGGGATCTCATGATCCAGTTCTTAATACAACATCAAGCAGCGGAATACGTAATAATAACGGTAGCGTAGGCGAAGCTCCATCTTCGGGGTCACAGGCAATGCTGACGATGTGAGATGATCCTAGTTGTCGTAACCTTCCTGGGATCCATCCTCCCGGTACTCCTCTTCATAGTCTGGCCACGGGAATAGCCAGGGACAAAGCCATGAGTACTCTTTAAGTACTCGCAAACTAATAATAATAAGTGAAAGGGGTTTTTGATAATAGGACACTAGGCTCTAGGGTTGTTTTGCAAAAGCCAGGTTTATCTCTACTAAGTTTGGAAACTACGAATGCTAGTTAAGGTTTTATAACACCTAAGTGGGAACTTGTATCTCATGCCACAACCCTGTTGTGGTCAAGTCAAAGTCTCAATTCATTTCACAAGTCATTTTGGAAAAGTCTGACGGGGGAACAGTATGGCCACTCCAACTGTCCATAATCATGACGCGGCTATTCGAATAGTTTGACACTCTGCAGAGATTGTACACTTTCACCACAACATTCGATACATCCGTCAGGAAAAAATCCTGAATTCACCATACTCAGTATGCGGATAATCAATCCTAACCTTTCAATTACACACCTTAGTATAAGAACCTCTCCTGTGAGTTTGGCCTCCCAACCATGACCAACTGTCATCTTGGGTACTGCACAGGTGGACAATCTTCACAAGGTAGCCTCAGCTTAGACCTTGGCCGTGAGGGAACTAATACTAAGGTACATAAGTTTCCAGTCAAGCCCTACCCAATATTCGGGTATTGTGGTTGTACGATAAAATTGGAATGGTATCGCATCCAGACAACCATCAGTTTTATAAAGAGCTAAGGCTCATGCCTCAACATTTTCATCACCAAATCATCTGGTGTTCGGAAACACATGTCAAAACATCTCAGTAGAATGATCCATCATTCTAAGGTTTTTATAACCATTTTCACCAAGTATTCCCATCTAAAGTTGGTCAAGTTTTATGCTTAGCACTAGCATCTACAAGTGGGGGTGAGTACTAATGAGGGGAGGTACACTAGTGGGGTTTGACTAAGTTTAATCTCATGCCTTAGGAGGACATCAAGATTATCTAGCTTAGGCCAAATTTTATGCTCTTTATGCAACCTTCAAGTATCCTTCTAGTATCTACCATTTATTCTAGTAAACTCTAAGTAAGAGCTTTGATAAAGAAATAAAGTAATAAACTTGCAAATAAAACTAGGATTGGTTTATCAAGTGGTTATGATCATATATGCTTTAAGGCATATAGTGGCATGGTAGCAAGCAAGTAGTAGCTTGCATAGGTCAACTTGATTAGTAAGGCTTGCAAGTATTAGCTTGCACAATATCAGTATAAGCTTGCCTTGTGCAGAGCAGTGGTTGAAGTTCTCCTCGGCTTCTTCTTCGTAGTATCCTCCTTCCTCCTCGTATCCTTGGTCGGTACTAGCGTCTATAAATAAATGCGATGTACACAATCACCAAAAAATACTTAACTACTTGCAATCATCACACAAAAGGGTCCTATAGATGATCTAGCATCATCACTAACATTACAAGATTAAAGTTTGGTTTAATTCCTTTTATTTTTAGAAAAGTAATTTCTACTCATTGAAAAACTACTTAAGATTTAATATTCTCCAAACCAAACATGGGATCATGTTGACACATGTCATCACCACTTATTTTAGTTCATGGGAATGTCATTTAAAGTGGTGTCACAATTTAATAAGGTTTTACCCTTTTATTTTAATTAATTAAAGTGGCTAGAAATGCCTATGGGGCATTCTTTTATTACTTGAACATTATTTCTGTAAGTAAACCTATATATTTTTATATATTCTAAAAGGTATGGTTAAAAATGATTTTTGAGAGTTGGAATCAACTCAAAAGCTATTATGGTTTTAATTTGAAAAATGTTTGAATGCACAAAAGCTTCTGTCTTGTGATTTTTACCATGGATGATCTACAGATCCAAATGACTTGAGTCCAACGGGATTGGATTCAGCATTCCCAGACCTTTCTAACAAAATTGGTTTCACTCAATTTGGTTCACTGAATCGACCTGGGTTGATTTTTGAAACTGGGTACAGAAGGGTGTTTGAACTAAAAACGAAAAGGTTAAATTCAAATAACTGGGCTGCGCGGGAAAGGTTAACGGGCCGGCCTGCTAAGCACAGCGCTTCCGCGGGCTGCATAAGTGGATGTCCCCACGCGTCAGTGAGACAGGGGGTGCGAAGCGGTATGGGGCGATGTGGTGCGTTCGATCTGGTTCTAATCCAACGGCTGAGGGTCATCGTCGACGTTGGGCAACGCCGGCGAGACAGAAACCTAGCGCGGCCAGTGGGGGTCGTTAGGGGCTCACGAGGGTTCAGGCGAGGGTCGGCGAGTCGGGTGAATGACGAAGTCGACGACGGTGGTTCTCCTGGTACCGGCAGCTTCTTCTGGGGCGGCTCCAATCGCTGGCTCCCTTCTTATCCAACAGCGGCGGGCTCCGGTGAAATTCCGGTGAAGTGCTGCTCGCCTTGCTCCGGGAACAGGGTGGAATGGTCAGTGAGGAGAGGGGAGTGAGATGGTGTGCTCAATTCGGCTGGGGGTGGCCTCTATTTATAGTCACGACGATAAGACCGAACGGGATGGGCAGGCGACGGTGGCGACATGGCTACCGGCGGCTAGTGGCATGGCCGGTGGTGGCGATCGCTTGGTGGTCTCCTGGCGATGCTCTACGGCTTTAATGCGCGCGTAGGGGCGGTGCAGTTTGGTCTGGAACACGCGACGCTCTGCGCGGCAGAGGCGGCGTTTTCGACGGCGAGCGGTGGCTGTGAGGCATGGGGCGGCGAACGGGGATGTCTAGCGGTCTCCTGGGTCGGTGGCTATCATGTATGCACGCGGCGAGGGCGGCGCGCGGTCTGTGGGCTTTGGTCAAGGGTGGCGCTCTGGCGCATGCTCGGCATGGTTGCTGGGGAGCTGGGCACGGTCCGTGCGTGTGGTCCAGTGGCTGGCAACGTTCAAGCGCTGGACAGGGAGTGGCGGTGGACTGTGGGCTGCCTCCTAGACAAGGTTGGCACAGCTAAATCTCCTCCTAGCTTGCTGTCTCCACTGGGGTGGCATGGTGAGCTTCGGCTGTTCACCATTGATGTCATTGCCTAGCTTACAGTGAGGCTAGTGCTTGGTTTAACTTGCTAGATGATCTGCTGAGATGGTTGTGAGCTAGAGAGGGAACAAGTTAGGCTTCAATCACTGCTCACAATAGTGTTTAAGATTTTGATGATTTGTGTCTGCAATGTGTTTGATGAAATGGCCACAAGAATTCAAGTTTTGAATTTTGAAAAGATATTTGGTGGGTGTGCTAGGTTGGTGCTGGTGAGTCTGCAGATGCTTGGGTTTTGAAAGTTGAGCTTGTTTGAGTGGTTTTTGAAAAAGTGGGATCTTCTCATATGATAAAGATTCAATTTTGAATTGCCATTTAAACTATGCATTTGAAAGTTTCTGGATGATCACAAAGTGGGCCTTGATACTTTGTTATGAGTACAATCAAGGGGTGCAAAGATCCAGAAAAGTTTCTGTTAGGTTCTGAAAGTTTGAGAGAGCCAAAGTAGGCATGGGAGTTAAATTGGTCAAAATGACCATTCACTCATTTAGCTTTGTTTTGATTTATTTGTCTTTGAGAAAAGTTTGGGAATTGTTTAGATGATGTTTATTTCACCCAAGAATCCATTTACACGCAAAGTAACACACAAACAAGGTGGTTCAACAGAATTCCAAATGAAATGCATACACCATGCATGCTTTCATATTTTTATTTAGAAAAGTTTTTGTTAACCCTAATTTTGATGATTAGAGTTTGATGATCCAAGTTTAGTATTTTTGGGATGCTACAAACCTTCCCCCCTTAAACAAAATCTCATCCTGAGATTTGAAAACGGACGAAAAAGATTACCTAGGATTTGAAGAGATCAGGAAACTCTGTCCTGATGTGATCTTCGCGCTCCCAGATAGCTTCCTCTTCTGTGTGGTTGCTCCACTGAATCTTGAGAAACTTGATGCTTCGGGTTCGGGTAGTTCTGAAAGCTTCTTCCAAAATACGGATGGGTACTTCGTGATAGGTCAGGTCATCGTTGATCTCTATGGTCCGGTGGTCGATGTTCTTGAACACTTCGGTCTTCTCTGGGACTTCGAGACACTTGCGAAGTAACGAGATATGGAACACATTGTGCACGGCTGACATCTCTTCGGGTAGTTCCAATTGATACGACACTTCTCCTCGACGGATCAAAATCTTGAAGGGTCCGATATATCTGGGGGCTAACTTTCCTTTGAGTTGGAAACGCTGCATTCCCTTCAATGGCGACACTTTAGATAAACAAAATCTCCTATGTTGAAGGCGAGGTCTCTACGTTTATTGTCGGCGTAACTCTTCTGTCTGGACTGGGCGGTCTTGAGGTGCTCACAAATCTTGTGAACCTTCTCTTCTGCTTCTCGTAGGATATCGGGTCCAAAAATCTAGCTCTCTCCTACTTCCGACCAGCTCAAAGGGGTGCGACACTTCCTTCCGTACATGAATTCAAATGGGTCCATTTGCAGACTGGCTTGATAACTGTTATTGTATGAAAATTCTGCAAACGGCAGACAGTCTTCCCACTTGGATCCATATTCTAACACACATTCTCTCAGCATATCTTCAAGTATTTGGTTTACTCGCTCCGTTTGTCCATCGGTCTGAGGCTGATATGCGGTGCTGAAATCTAGGCGGGTTCCTAAACCTTCTTGGACTTTTTCCAGAATCTCGAGGTAAACTGAGTTCCTCGATCCGATACGATGTTCTTGGGGACTCCGTGCAAACTAACTATCCTAGCAATGTACAACTCCGCTAGCTTCGAACTCTGATATGTGGTCTTGACGGGCAAGAAATGGGCGACTTTGGACAATCTGTCCACTATGACCCAGATAGAGTCATTTCCCCTACTAGAGGTAGGCAGTCCAGTGATAAAGTTCATTCCAACGGAATCCCATTTCCATTCCGGAATCTGTAAGGGTTGCAACAATCCAGCGGGTCTTTGATGTCCTGCCTTGACTCGCTGACAAATATCACACTTGACGATATAGCTTCCGATTTCTCTCTTCATCTTATGCCACCAAAATCGCTCTTTTAAATCTTGATACATCTTATTTCCTCTGGGATGGATAGAATAAAGAGTATCATGAGCCTCCTTCAGAATCACTTCTTTCAACTCAGAATCTGCTGGTACACAAAGGCATCCTTTATACCACAGAACTCCTTCTTCGTCTTCAGTGAATCCAGGTACTTTGCCTGTACCGATACGACGCTTGATTCCATCGATACTAGCATTTCCCTTCTACGCCTCTTTAATCTGACTGATCAAAGTGGGTTGAAGTTCTATGCTAGCCAAAAATCCTTCACTCACTAATGCTATTCGAAAATCTTCCATCTCTTTGTGCAGGCTTGGTTGCTCCTTCAAAATCATGGAGTTCAAGCGGCATGGCAATCTGCTAAGGGCATCTGCTACCACGTTGGCTTTACCAGGGTGATAGTGAATGTCCATATCGTAATCCTTGATTAGCTCAATCCATCTCCTCTGTCTCATATTCAGCTCCTTCTGAGTGAATATATACTTCAGACTCTTGTGATCCGTATAGATCTCACAACGGTTTCCCATCAGGTAATGCCTCCATGTCTTCAGGGCTAGAACTACGGCTGCGAGTTCGAGGTCATGGGTTGGGTAATTTTGCTCGTGTTGTTTCAATTGTCAGGATAGATAAGATATAACTTTGCCTTCTTGCATTAGCACACATCCGAGACCAATCTTGGATGCATCACAATACACATCGAAGGGCTTCGTGATATCTGGCATGATCAAGATTGGGGATGAAATCAATCTCCTCTTGAGTTCTTGAAAACTCGCTTCACATTTGTCGGTCCATTCAAAGTTCTTGTCCTTCTTCAGCAATTGGGTCATAGGTCTGGCTATACTCGAGAATCCTTCTACGAATTTGCGGTAATATCCCGCCAATCCGAGAAATGCACGAACTTGTGTTTGAGTGGTTGGGGCTTGCCAATCTTCTACATCTTTCACTTTGGTAGGATCAACGGCAATTCCTCCGGCTGATACAATGTGACTGAGGAATCCTACCTCCTGTAACCAGAATTCACATTTGCTAAACTTTGCATACAGCTGATGCTCTCTAAGGGTTCCAAGAATGGTCCTTAGGTGTAGCTCATGTTCTTCTTCTGATTTGGAATAAATTAGAATGTCATCGATGAAAACAACGACAAAATTATCCAGGAAGTCCATAAAAATCTTATTCATGAGATTCATGAAATAAGCGGGGGCATTGGTTAGTCCAAAAGACATGACTGTATACTCATACAATCCATATATGGTGGTAAAGGCAGTCTTTGGAATATCCTCTGCACGAATCTTGAGTTGATGATAGCCAGTCCTAAGATCAATCTTAGAAAACACTTTGGCACCGGTCAACTGATCAAACAAATCTTCTATCTTGGGCAAGGGGTACTTGTTCTTGATGGTGACATTATTCAACTTCCGATAATCCGTACACAAACGGTTACCTCCATCCTTCTTGTCCACAAACAAGACAGGTGACCTCCATGGTGACGCACTTGGTTGAATCAATCCAATTTCCAGCATGGAATCCAGTTGCTTCTTCAGTTCTGCTAGCTCTGACGGGTTCATACTATAGGGTCTCTGGGCTATGAGTCCAGTTCCGGGGATTAGTTCAATGATAAACTCGATATCCCGATCTAGGGGCATACTGGGCAAAGCATCTGGAAATACATCGGGGTTATCACAGACTATCCGGACTTGGTCAATGGTAGGTTGGGCTATACTCTTGTTACACTTGAATTGGCGAGGTAAGGTTTCAGATATATGCTCGACTGATATTCCGGCTGTACTCGTCATGGTTATGGCTTTCTTGGCACAATCAATCAATCCTTTATGTTTGGACATCCAATCCATTCCTAGTACTACTTCCAAACCTTTAGTTCTGAGTACTATTAGATTAGCATAAAAATCTATGCCATGGATTCAGATAGGGACGGCTTTGCAAATTTGCCTATCCTTGGTGGTTGATCTGGGAATTTGAACAATCATGACATGCTTCAGTTTGGTTGGTTGAATTTTACCAGTGCATGCGAATTCTTCAGTGACAAATGAGTGCGATGCACCAGAATCAAACAACACTCGTGCAAGTACTGAATTAACAGAAAACATACCCAGCACGATGTCTGGCGCTTCCTGAGCTTCTTCAGCATGCATGAGAAAAAGACGGCCATTGCGGTTGAGCGAATTCCCTGGGGAAAATCTCCTTCCTTGCTGAACACGACGCTATTGCTAAGCTGGGGCATTGGTATTGGGTGCTGCGGCATTCTTCCTGTTTGGGGCACTCGGTGGAATAGTGGCCTTTATTTCCACAGTCATAACAAGTCACTTGCGACTTGTCCTTTGCTGCTACAGGCACAACATTGCTTCCAGTCCTCGGGGCAGTGTTGGTGTTGGTGTTGGTGGTAGCATTGTTGTTGTTGAACTTGGGTGGGGCACGGTTGAAATTGCTAGAGTTGCCGGGGTTGTTGTGATTTCCTCCGGGTCTAGGGTTTCCACGGTTGGGATAGGTCAGAGGTTCATCGGGGGTCTATTGGTTCTTGGGGCAAATCCGGGAGAAGGGTTAGGGCGATACTTTGGGGTCTGATGGGTTCCTGGCTGATGCATCATACGACGCTTGCGGTTCTCATTGGCTTGGTTGATCTTTCCTTCCATCTGGATAGCAGAGTCGACAAGGGTTTCAATATCAGCAAAGGGGATATTGACTAACACTGTCTGCATCTCATCATGCAAACCATTCAAGAATCTCTCTTTCTTCTTGGCTTCGGTGCCAATCTCATCCGGGGCATACCTAGCTAATGACAAGAATTTGTCACGGTATTCCACTACGATCATCCTTCCTTGCTTCAGCTCTCTGAATTCGTCTCTCATTCTCTTGATCAAACCTGGTGGCACATGGGTTCTGCTAAACTTGACCTTGAATTCCTCCCAGGTCATCATCTGGCCTCCGGTCATTGCGCGAACACTGTTCCACCATGCCTTGGCATCTCCGGCTAGATAGTGGGTGGCGAACAGAACTTTCTCGTTGGCTTCCACTTCGGTGACTTCTAGGTTATTTTCCATGGTTTGCAACCAATCATCGGCGTCTAGGGGCTCTTCTGACTTAGTGAAAACAGGTGGGTTGGTATTCTGGAAATTGTTGAGCTTAGATCCATGGTTGTCCTGATTTCCATGGCCTTGGTTGTTGTGGGCAAGTTGGGCTATATGTTGCAGGGTGGCTAGGTTGGCTTGACGTTCCACTCTTTCAGCTTCGCGGTCAGAAGTCAACATTTGCAGAATCTGCAATATCGGGTCCGGGGATGAACCACTTCCTCACGGTGGCATCTGAAGATTGAGATAGATCATGAGAAAAGAGGGAAATTTCTAAGGTTTTGGGTCTTTGAAAAGTTTTTAAAGTTTGACTCAGATTTTTCTAGCAACTTGCTTTTTCATTCATTCATTCATTCATTCATAACACACGATACAACACACACCACAACAAAGAAAAACAGATGGTTTTAAGAACCATTCTGAAAACTACGATACAGTGGGACCGAATTCTACTCACTACGCTAGTGCTCAAGTGCTACTACTCCTCGGAATCGGTGGCTTCATCATCCTCATCATCATCGATGAAGGCGAAATCATCCTCATCGGTGAAGAAATCCATAGCCTGATCCTCCAGAAAATCATCATCATTGCTGATATAGGAGTAGGGGTCTCCACGAAGATCCTCTCCGGCATTCTCCCTTTCTTCCAACTGCATGTCTCTCTCGTGGATGGTCTCCTCAAAAGATGAGATACGATGGCGAAGACGGGAAATGATGCGCTCCTTCTTGTCGAGCTGACGGCGGCGAGACTTGCGATCCTTTGCTAACATGGCGATGGTCTGATCCTTCGTCTTGATGATGGCAGACTTGTGGTTGGAGTAGTCACGGCAGTTGTCCAACTCCTGCTGACGATCGTACATCATGAAGCTGAGGTGGTCCAATTGAGTCTTCAGCTCGGGGTGGTATGGGGCTTCCAGTGGTTGTCCATTAGCATCACGCCTTGGGCAAAACTCAAAGCGGGTTCCCTTGATCTGATTGATGCTCTGCCCACATAGACGGGAAAGAGCTTCCTGCATGGCCCTGGCAAGTCCATCGAGCCAGTTGTTCTCTCTTAAGGTAAACTGAATTCCTTCAGAAGTGGGAGTTTCAATCTTTCCTCGGAGACTTGCAACAATTAGCCACTGCAGATCTTCTCCTCCTTGATCATGGAGCTGAGCTCCGAAGAACTCGAGGTGCGGACGCTCCAGAAGTTCCGAAAGCTGGTCCAAATCCCTCTCAAAGATAAGGTCTCCTCCATTCCCCAACTGATAAAACTTGCTGTACTTCACATCCATCTATAAGAATATAGGATGAGTAAGTTAGTAGAGTGATTAAGTGTGTCCATATTTTATGTATATTGCAAGAGTTTTTGAGGAACATGAATTTTCATGAAAGAATCAAAGGTATAAGAATGAGAATAAGTTTTTGTAAATATTTGTTTTCTTTGGTTTTGAAACTAAGTTTTTGATTCAACGTCCAGTCTAACTAGGGTCTCCTATGGTCAGGATGGCTCTGATACCAACTTGTCAACACCCGGATTTTTAATCCCAGATGCCTGTTATGCCATACATCGCAATCCCAGGATTACCATTTTTGCGAGACATAACAGAATTGGATACCACAGTACATCATCCATTACAAACCGTACATAAGTTCTTACACAAATAGGGATCTCATGATCCAGTTCTTAATACAACATCAAGCAGCGGAATACGCAATAATAACGGTAGCGTAGGCGAAGCTCCATCTTCGAGGTCACAGGCAATGCTGACGATGGGAGATGATCCTAGTTGTCGTAACCTTCCTGGGGTCCATCCTCCCGGTACTCCTCTTCATAGTCTGGCCACGGGAATAGCCAGGGACAAAGCCATGAGTACTCTTTAAGTACTCGCAAACTAATATTAACAAGTGAAAGGGGTTTTTGATAATAGGACACTAGGCTCTAGGGTTGTTTTGCAAAATCCAGGTTTATCTCTACTAAGTTTGGAAACTATGAATGCTAGTTAAGGTTTTATAACACCTAAGTGGGAACTTGTATCTCATGCCACAACCCTGTTGTGGTCAAGTCAAAGTCTCAATTCATTTCACAAGTCATTTTGGAAAAGTCTGACGGGGGAACCGTATGGCCACTCCAACTGTCCATAATCATGACGCCGGGTTATTCAATAGTTTGACACTCTGCAGAGATTGTACACTTTCACCACAACATTCGATACATCCGTCAGAACAAATCCTGAATTCACCATACTCGATGTCACGGATAATCAATCCTAATCTTTCAATTACACGCCCTAGTATAAGCACCTCTCCTGTGAGTTTGGCCTCCCAACCATGACCAACTGTCATCTTGGGTACTGCACAGGTGGACAATCTTCACAAGGTAGCCTCAGCTCAGACCTTGGCCGTGAGGGAACTAATACTAAGGTACATAAGTTTCCAATCAAGCCCTACCCAATCTTCGGGTATTGTGGTTGTACGATAAAATTGGAATGGTATCGCATCTAGACAACCATCAGTTTTATAAAAGGGCTAAGGCTCATGCCTCAACATTTTCATCACCAAATCATCTGGTGTTCGGAAACACATGTCAAAACATCTCAGTAGAATGATCCATCATTCTAAGGTTTTCATAACCATTTTCACCAAGTATTCCCATCTAAAGTTGGTCAAGTTTTATGCTTAGCACTAGCATCTACAAGTGGGGGTGAGTACTAATGAGGGGTGGTACACTAGTGGGGTTTGACTAAGTTTAATCTCATGCCTTAGGAGGACATCAAGATTATCTAGCTTAGGCCAAATTTTATGCTCTTTATGCAACCTTCAAGTATCCTTCTAGTATCTACCATTTATTCCAGTAAACTATAAGTAAGAGCTTTGATAAAGAAATAAAGTAATAAACTTGCAAATAAAACTAGGATTTGTTTATCAAGTGGTTATGATCATATATGCTTTAAGGCATATAGTGGCATGGTAGCAAGCAAGTAGTAGCTTGCATAGGTCAACTTGATTAGTAAGGCTTGCAAGTATTGGCTTGCACAATATCAGTATAAGCTTGCCTTGTGCAGAGCAGTGGTTGAAGTTCTCCTCGGCTTCTTCTTCATAGTATCCTCCTTCCTCCTCGTATCCTTGGTCGGTACTAGCGTCTATAAATAAATGCGATGTACACAATCACCAAACAATACTTAACTACTTGCAATCATCACACAAAAGGGTCCTATAGATGATCTAGCATCATCACTAACATTACAAGATTAAAGTTTGGTTTAATTCCTTCTATTTTTAGAAAAGTAATTTCTACTCATTGAAAAACTACTTAAGATTTAATATTCTCCAAACCAAACATGGGATCATGCTGACACATGTCATCACCACTTATTTTAGTTCATGGGAATGTCATTTAAAGTGGTGTCACAATTTAATAAGGTTTTACCCTTTTATTTTAATTAATTAAAGTGGCTAGAAATGCCTATGGGGCATTCTTTTATTACTTGAACATTATTTCTGTAAGTAAACCTATATATTTTTATATATTCTTAAAGGTATGGTTAAAAATGATTTTTGAGAGTTGGAATCAACTCAAAAGCTATTATGGTTTTAATTTGAAAAATGTTTGAATGCACAAAAGCTTCTGCCTTGTTATTTTTACCATGGATGATCTACAGATCCAAATGACTTGAGTCCAACGGGCTTGGATTCAGCATTCCCAGACCTTTCTAACAAAATTGGTTTCATTCAATTTGGTTCACTGAATCGACCTGGGTTGATTTTTGAAACTGGGTACAGAAGGGTGTTTGAACTAAAAAGGAAAAGGTTAAATTCAAATAACTGGGCTGCGTGGGAAAGGTTAACGGGCCGGCCTGCTAAGCACAGCGCTTCCGCGGGCTGCATAAGTGGATGTCCCCACGCGTCAGTGAGACAGGGGTGCGAAGCGGTATGGGGCGATGTGGTGCGTTCGATCTGGTTCTAATCCAACGGCTGAGGGTCATCGTCGATGTTGGGCAACGCCAGCGAGACAGAAACCTAGCGCGGCCAGTGGGGGTCGTTAGGGGCTCACCGGGGTTCAGGCGAGGGTCGGCGAGGCGGGCGAACGACGAAGTCGACGATGGCGGTTCTCCTGGTACCGGCAGCTTCTCCTAGGGCGGCTCCAATCGCTGGCTCCCTTCTTCTCCAGCAGCGGCGGGCTCCGGTGAAATTCCAGCGAAGTGCTGCTCGCCTTGCTCCGGGAACGGGGTGGAATGGTCAGTGAGGAGAGGGGAGTGAGATGGTGTGCTCAATTCGGCTGGGGGTGGCCTCTATTTATAGTCACGACGATGAGACCGAACGGGATGGGCAGGCGACGGTGGCGACATGGCTACCGACGGCTAGAGGCATGGCCGGTGGTGGCGATCGCTTGGTGGTCTCCTGGCGATGCTCTACGGCTTTAATGCACGCGTAGGGGCGGTGCAGTTTGGTCTGGAACACGCGACGCTCTGCTGGCAGGCGGCGTTGACGGCAGCGGTGGCTGTGAGGCATGGGGCGTGAACGGGATGTCTAGCGGTCTCTGGGTCGGTGGTGGCTATCATGTATGCACGCGAGGCGGTCGCGGTCCTGGGCTTCGGTCAAGGGTGGCGCTCTGGCGCATGCTCGGCATGGTTCTTTGGGGAGCTGGGCACGGTCCGTGCGTGTGGTCCATGGGCAGCAACGTTCGGCTGGACAGGAGTGGCGGTGGACGGTGGGCTGCCTCCTAGACAAGGTTGGCACGGCTAAATCTCCTCCTAGCTTGCTGTCTCCACTGGGGTGGCATGGTGAGCTTCGGCTGTTCACCATTGATGTCATTGCCCAGCTTACAGTGAGGCTAGTGCTTGGTTTAACTTTCTAGATGATCTACTGAGATGGTTGTGAGCTAGAGAGGGAACAAGTTAGGCTTCAATCACTGCTCACAATAGTGTTTAAGATTTTGATGATTTGTGTCTGCAATGTGTTTGATGAAATGGCCGCAAGAATTCAAGTTTTGAATTTTGAAAAGATTTTTGGTGGGTGTGCTAGGTTGGTGCTGGTGAGTCTGCAGATGCTTGGGTTTTGAAAGTTGAGCTTGTTTGAGTGGTTTTTGAAAAAGTAGTATCTTCTCATATGATAAAGATTCAATTTTGAATTGCCATTTCAACTATGCATTTGAAAGTTTCTGGATGATCACAAAGTGGGCCTTGTTATGAGTACAATCAAGGGGTGCAAAGATCTAGAAAAGTTTCTGTTAGGTTCTGAAAGTTTGAGACAGCCAAAGTAGGCATGGGAGTTAAATTGGTCAAAATGACCATTCACTCATTTAGCTTTGTTTTGATTTATTTGTCTTTGAGAAAAGTTTGGGAATTGTTTAGATGATGTTTATTTCACCCAAGAATCCATTTACAAGCAAAGTAACACACAAACAAGGTGGTTCAAAAGAATTCCAAATGAAATGCATACACCATGCATGCTTTCATATTTTTATTTAGAAAAGTTTTTGTTAACCCTAATTTTGATGATTAGATTTGATGATCCAAGTTTAGTATTTTTGGGATGTTACAAACCTTCCCCCCTTAAACAAAATCTCGTCCCGAGATTTGAAAAAGGACGAAAAACATTACCTAGGATTTGAAGAGATCGGGAAACTCTGTCCTGATGTGATCTTCGCGCTCCCAGGTAGCTTCCTCTTCTGTGTGGTTGCTCCACTGAATCTTGAGAAACTTGATGTTTCGGGTTCGGGTAGTTCTGAAAGCTTCTTCCAAAATACGGATGGGTACTTCGGGATAGGTCAGGTCATCGTTGATCTCTATGGTCCGGTGGTCGATGTTCTTGAACACTTCGGTCTTCTCTGGGACTTCGAGACACTTGCGAAGTAACGAGATATGGAACACATTGTGCACGGCTGACATCTCTTCGGGTAGTTCCAATTGATACGACACTTCTCCTCGACGGTTCAAAATCTTGAAGGGTCCGATATATCTGGGGGCTAACTTTCCTTTGAGTTGGAAACGCTGCATTCCCTTCAATGGCGACACTTTCAGATAAACAAACTCTCCTATGTTGAAGGCGAGGTCTCTACGTCTCTTGTCGGCGTAACTCTTCTGTCTGGACTGGGCGGTATTGAGGTGCTCACGAATCTTGTGAACCTTCTCTTCTGCTTCTCGTAGGATATCGGGTCCAAAAATCTGGCTCTCTCCTACTTCCGACCAGTTCAAAGGGGTGCGACACTTCCTTCCGTACATGAATTCAAATGGGGCCATTTGCAGACTGGCTTGATAACTGTTATTTTATGAAAATTCTGCAAACGGCAGACAGTCTTCCCACTTGGATCCATATTCTAACACACATGCTCTCAGCATATCTTCGAGTATTTGGTTTACTCGCTCCGTTTGTCCATCGGTCTGAGGGTGATACGCGATGCTGAAATCTAGGAGGGTTCCTAAACCTTCTTGGACTTTCTTCCAGAATCTCGAGGTAAACTTGCCCCTGTACCAGCCTGTGATGCACTAGTCTGAGGCTACACATTTGATAAGAACAGATATTATTTATTTGGTGAAATTTGCTCCTTCTGATCTAAGCTCAATGATGAGACAAACAATGCATTACACTGTGATTCTGAGAGCACCAATACTAACACTAACCCTTGTGTTTTACTTTTAGTTGTTTGTTTCTGCAGGAACTAATTAGGATAAAAGATACCAGATGAAGAAGTGGGCTTAGAAACAATAGTTTAGGATTTTCTTTGTATTAAATATTGTAATTTATTTTCTATTTGAATATTGTAAAAACATTATATTATTGTAATTTATTCAATAAATTTTACTTAATTCCTTTTTCTTTTACAATTCTTTTGTAAAGACAATGTCATATTTATTTTGTTGTAATAAAGAGTTCTTTTATTTATCTTAGTAATGTAATTCCTTTTTCTGCTTATTTGATTCCTGATACTTTACTTTTATTCATTTATTGTAAAAAATAAATGTAATATTATATGTATATATATATATATTAATAAAGAAATCTTTTTATATCATTTTTGTAATCATTTCAATTCAAGTTATTAAATGTTTCTAATTTCCATTTGTGAATTTTATAAATTCATTTGAATTTCATATTTGAAATTCAAATACATGTTTGAGCAACTTCCCCCCCCCCAACAAGGAATTTTATAAAGGTCATATCGAAATCTATCGCACTTTCTCCGAAGTTTCCATCAGTACAAGAGAGATCTCAATCCCTCTATAGCTCTTCTAGTTTTGCGCGAAAATTTCCAGATTTTCTTATGCATGAATGCAATGCACAAACGTGTGTCCTCTATAATTCTAGGTGCTAATCCTGGGATGTTACAGCCGTCTCCCTGAATAAAGTAGAGGCCGTCGATCGTCTGGCGTGGTGTGGGTGCTATGCTTTGGAGTTTCTCTCGGTCTGCCGTGGAGGCGAGGGGGAGAGACTCAATGACGTGGTGTGCAATGCTCTGGCGTTTCTCTTGGTTGGCCGTGGAGGTGAGAAGGAGAGGTGGTGGAGCGCGTCATCCCCTGATTTGCCAAGATGGTGGTCCGTTTGCTGCGCAGCGATCAGAGGTCGGCTGTGCTCCCCTCCTTCTCTAGTCACCATGGTGGTTGCGGACGAGTTGGTGAGTTCGCTTCTCCTGATGTTGTTGCGCAGTGCGTGTTGGAATCTGCGCCCTCTTCTGCAGCTCCCAAGCGACAGCGATGTGCTTCCGCTATCCTTGGCCATGGTGATGGCCCTGCAGAGCCCGAATACAGAGCTTGCTCGGGGTTCTCCTTCCTCCTCAAGTGGAGGATCTCCATGGTCCTTGTCGCGGCGGAGAACACGGCTGCTCCTCTAAGTGGTGTCGTCCCCGGAGGTGCTAGCGGTGGCCGGGACTGGCCGTCATTGTTCGTCGGGAGTGTGCTTGGATCTAATCGGGTTCTAGACTTCCTTTGTAGGGTGTTGTTTGTAAGAATGCAGGATGGGTTTGTATTTTTTCTTTTCTCTGGAAACCTCCTTGTAATTGTACACCTTCCGTCGTAATGAAGCAGATTTCCAGGCCTTGGGGGTCTTTACTGTTAAAAAATAGCATTGAGTACGAGTGATCAAGGACATGCGCATGACGACACACACTTGTGGTATATGCCGCGCAGACATCACGGGCCATCACAACACGTGTCCACCATATAAACTGGGTACACTCTCGCAGGAGCAACGGGACATGGATGCCAGAAATGACATGACAAGTTGGAGCCAGCCACTGTGGGTGGCTTTTTGACACATGTGATCCGACTGACCCCGGCCGGCACGCACACCGCTCGGCGACACGAGCCTCCCTGCACATACAGTATGCCCGACGATGGAATCTCTCTCCTGTTTCCAGATTCCACCACCACCCTTCGCCCGGGAAGGAAGAGGAATCTAGGTCAAAGTCTAGATTCTCACGCGGCTGCACACACACACACACACACACAAAGGGGATCGTAGATGCAGTATTATTGGAGGGCAAGCAGTAGTAGCCAGCCAATCTCCTGCCGTTCTTTCCCTATAATATGACTCGATCGGGGGGAAAGAAGGGGACCTTTTTTGGTGGCCACGTGAAATCGAAAGCGGTCTTGGGGCATCCGTCGTCGTGCCGTCGTGCGCCCATGGATGATGGGCGCTGTGTAGTGTAGCTGTGCTTTCTTTCCGGCCGGTGTGTCCCCAGCTCGCTGCTGCGTGCCTTTGTTCTTTTGAGAACATGAATGATGATCGGTGGACAAGTCTACTACTGTAAGATCGATGATGGGATGGGATGCACGTATGCCGACTTTGCTAGTATAGGAAGCAATTATGTAGACCGCTGGATTAGTATATATGTACACACTGCTTTTATGCAATGTGTGCTAGCTAGAGTAGCTGCTTGTTGCTGCATGCCTGCGAGTGGTCTCCCTCGCAATGTTTTTCTTTGGGTACAGGTATAGTATAGGTAACCAGGGTCCAATAATTGTTTTGCAACGTTTGTTAGTTTTTAGTTATATCGATATCGCTATGCTATGATTACTCAACCGCTGAAAACAATTTTATATTTTTGTGCTAGTTAGCCAGCGACGATGGTCGGTGCTCACTACTCCAATAACCGGCAGATTCTAATTGCTGAACTGCTTCTAAGCACATAACATGATAATGTCGTATAAGTTTTTTTTTTGAAAGATAATATCGTATAAGTTGTTTGTTAATAAAACATATTCTTCGCGGTCCTTTGTCTGGAAGCAAACGAATAAATCCATGTGCACACCCCTCCCACAAGATAGCTACGAATCATTAAACTTGGCGACATGCATGACAGAGATAAATGTGCTAGTACGCCCTACTCAGGTAAGAAGAAGTGTCCCCGCAAAAAAAAAGGTAAGAAGAAGTGTGATACTAGCTTTGTAAAAAGAAAAGGTTCAAAACAAATCGTGAACTTGTAGATGAAAAATAAATCGAACCATTTGTAAAATTAAGGGATTTTCTAATTCTCATTCGACTGGTAATTAAGTTAGAGTTCAGTTATATTAGGTCATTATCCACTAGATTCGTATCACGATTCATGCGTCTTGTGGGTTGCAAGTGGTGTTGCATGTGGACTTTTTAGTCACAAGTTGTGTTGACAGTGGGATTTTTAGTTGCAAATATAGTTACAACTAAGATATTTTTAGTTGCAAGTGAGATTGCACGACATTACGTGTGACTGTGAATTCAGTCGCCTTAGAGAAAATATAATAATGGGTTTATAACCTTCTTACATGTCATTTTTGTCTATATGGAGGAAAGAGACATAAAAAATAAGGAGTGTGGCCTCTCATAAGAGTCAGTTACGCCACATGCTCGTAGGCCCTTTGTGAGAGTAGAAGATGGGCGACATATTAATAAAGTAGATACTCCCTTTGTTCCAGAGCATACGACGTAAAAAATCAATTTTTCATCATAGCATAAGGCACACACTCCACCAGGTGAGTAGTTATCGCTATCTTCCATGATTTGCCCCTCCTTCCCATTTCGTTTCCTCAGAAAACGCTCATGCAGTTAAAACGATTCCACCGCGACGGGCCTATGCATACAAGAGAGAGAAGTCATGTTCGGCAAGGGAGAGAGGGCCGCGGTGGGAGCAAGATATGAGGACTCTGGGCAACTTACAATTAAACGCATGCAGGGCAAGGTTGGAAGTTGTTTGCCACCAGATTTCACCTTAATGGACGAGCTAATGTTTTTGTGCCATATGCTTAGTAATGGAGGGAGTACACATTTATAGTTTGCTATTGTACATGTTAACTAGTATAAGTTAGCTATAGAGGACATGTTGATAACCCCCAAGTGCAGGGGGTCACCATAGTACAATTCGATAAGTATTTGAGTGTCGAACCCACGAGGAGCTGAAGGTAAACTATCTATTCTCTAAAGCCCTATAACCCACCTATATGGCCTTCTATGCAAAGATAAAATCTAAAGTGTGTGTGTGTGTGGTTGATTTTGGTATTAACTAGAAAACAATAAAGTAATATAAGTAAAATTAATGCAAATGAAGTGGAGCTAGTGGAGTGGATAATTTATGAGAGCAAATGTTTAGAAAAATTGCTATTTCATTCATTTGGTTGTCACAGTTAGTGAAGCACATATATAGTATTTTTATTGTTTTTTCTAGGAGGAGTCATAACTAGGTGTAGCCATAGATATGAGAAAATATACCACTAGTGATTGATCCCAAGTCCAATTAAGATCAAACAAGGGAATATTAAGACATGAAGTCCAACCATCGCATTTAGATCTAAGGTACCCATCATAATATCCCTGTTGATTAACCATGAATTGATACTACATTTATTTCTAAGACTTGGGATTCGGCTTCTGCCAAACTCCGTCTATCCCTCATCCTATCAACATGCAACAGTGACAACCTTGTGCATCCTCCAACATATGTGCACTCATATATTAGTGCATCAAGATCATCATAGAAGATAACATATACTTATATGCAACCAAAACGAACTAGATCACAATTTCCATAACAATTCACTACTCAAACATCAATATAGTCATACAATAGATCATGGGGAAATAATATATTGCATCACACATCATGTTTGCCAAGAGATTATAGTGGGGGATGATGGGATCTTGCAATAGATGGTGATGGAGATGAGTCTCTCCAGGCCACGTGGTGAGAGGAGGCGGCGCCGGCGGCAGGGAGGCGCCGACATCCTCCTATGGGCGGCGACTGCCCGTGGGGGCAGTGGCCCCTTGCCACTTCTTCTTCCTTGGATATGGTGCTGATTTTGAGGATCTCCTCCCATATATAGTGGTGGAGATGCAATCTTGGCCATGAGATTGATGCCCCTTTGATCCAAGCGCTCTTGGGCATCTCTAGAACCTTCATAGGAGTCCCATGTGTCCTTAATGAGTCCATCAAGTCGTGGTTGGGCCTAAATCACCAAAGATGAAAGGAGTTTGAGTCAACCACGTCACATATTTTCGGAGTCCCGAAACTACTTATGTCCTCCTCAGTAATATGGCTATAAAAATGCATCCGAACTCCTATTGAGGCAAATTTTATGTCTAAATTACTGCGCATAAAATTCCCCACAACTTTCTTTTCTACACTTTTTTCATTGGACGTCATCTTCGGGATCATTTCTAGAAATCTTGAAAAGAGCTCTGCAGGGACAGATTCCAGGAATTTCCAGATTTCACCATAATGAGCGGTTTCCTTCCATATTTTTGTATTTCATACACAATAAAGTGTAAACCAAGAACTTTTGTACCTTTATAACTATTAGTAGGTTAGTCCGAATAAAATATAATAATATTGCAAAATAATAATGATTTTGAAGCAATAAACGATAAAGTTCATGGATGCATTTTAGATGCATCAAGCATCCCCAAGCTTAACCTATGCTTGTCCTAGAGCATAAAGGTGATAAATTTAGCATGGACTTTGGAGTTTGTTGCTTTGATTCTTTTTCATTGCCACATAAAGTTCACTAGGTTCAATCTGTAAGGAATAACAACAAGCAAATGAGCTATAAAGTGATATCTTTCGCACTCTACAAACATGCTCAATAATAAGTAGCCTTGTGTTGAAACAAATGAGAGGTAAAAAAACCTTCAAGCATACTTAGATGAACCTATAGAATTGTTGGAAGACTCTTTCCTATTATTGGCATGGGTTTTTGTTTGCCTTTCTAGTTTGGGATACTTCTTAGTTTCATGACCTTGACCTAGAAGACTCACTTCTTAGTTTTATGCCTTCCCTTAAGATATTTTTATATCTCGTACTGAAAGTAAGCATGGATTAAACATGTGTAAAGGCCTATTTAGCTTCCAAACTCTATTTCATTAAGTTTATGATTGACCAATAGTTCATCATTAGTGTTTGGTTCCATTTACCAATATTATTAGCATCTTTCCAGTTCAAAGAAGAGAATAATTAAAACAAGATAGACATGAAGTTCAACTTTTGTCAAACACTTTCACCATTTTTTATATGGCATCAGTTAACGGTCTTTCCCTCCCAGTAACCAGTATAAACCTTATTCATGGGTCTTTCAATCATGTCATATGTTCTAAAACAAACTTTTCTTTTCACTTTCCATGGCTAGCCGAATCCTCAGGTGCCTACCTTTCCAACACTTTTCCATAGAGCATATGTATTGAAATACCCATGACCCTCAGTTTACTCGTTGATTACTAAGTAGAACAAGAGTATCTCATGTCCCCTTGTTATCATTCTTTCCACTTTTTATATTACAAAAACACTTCATTTAATAAGTACTTCATTTAATGAACACATTAACATTTTGATCCCTAGCTTTGTTTCGATACCCCAAAACCATTTCGGCAGATTCGACAGAACGAATTCCTGCGATGTCCATTGTCTTCCTGTGTGTTCCCTATCCACTCAATTGCGTCGACTAACCTTAAGTGTGTCTCCCTACGGGTTTGTGAACTATGTAGACATGATCGAGACTCTCTCCGATCAATAATCATTAGCGGGACCAAGAGATCCATAATGACTCCCACTAGTTCATGAAGATCCAATGATCGTCCAAACCTCTTTCGATGTAATCAAATTCCTTTTGTATCGCCATATTTTACTTGTCTGAGATACGATCACTTGGTATCATCCATACCATGTTTAATCTCGTTCCCTACAAGTACTATTTTTCTCGTTCCCGTGATATAACATTCTAGTGATCAAATCACTTGCTTGCAAGATATGTCAATGTGATATCACTAAGAGGGCCCTGAGTATATATCTCCGTCATGTGGATGGAAAAATCCCACTCTTGATCCACGAGCCTCAACTAACACTTTCTATTTACCTAACAACACCTTTATAATCACCCTGTTATATAGTGTGACATTTGATGAAATCAAAGTACTCTTCCGGTGGAAGTGATTGGCGTGATCTTGATGCAGCTCAGATCACTATAGAGCTTCGTTGGGAAACCCTAAGAGGAAGGTATGATGAACACAGTAGTAAGTTTTCCCTCAGCAAGAAACCAAGGTTATCGAACCAGTAGGAGAAAGGAGATGACCCCAAGGTGTTGCTAACAACTTGGAACCTGCACAACACAAACTGAAGAATTTGCCCCAACGAACAGTGAGGTTGTCAATCTCACCGGTTTGCTGAAAATAAAGGATTAAACGTATGGTGTGGAAGGTAATGGTAGCTTGCAGAAAGTAAACAATAACAGTGAAAGATGTATCAATGTTAAATATTGGACCGGGGTCCACAGTTCACTAGAGGTGTTATCCTTAAGATAAATAACATAACATGCTGGGTAAACAAATTACAGCGGGGCAATTGACAGGACAGAGCAAGGCATAACAATGCAATACTAGACATTCATGATCCTATGATATTTGATTGGGCATTACAAAAATATACATATACCGCCATCCAACTGCATCTATGACTAGTAATCCACCTTCAGGTTATCATCCGAACCCCCTCCAGTATTAAGTTGTAAGCAACGGTAACTGCTTTAAGAAATGTGTGTAAAGTAAACGATACAATTGTTCCACGAACAAGAGATCATTGTTTTCTCCCTAGTAGCAACAACACATCTACAACCTTAGAGATTTCTGTCACTTCCCTAGATTCAATAGAGGCATGAACCCACTATCGAGCATAAATACTCCCTCTTGGAGTCACAAGAATCTACTTGTCCAAGATAGCTACTAGAAACGGAGAGCATGCAAGATCTCAAACAACACAGACCTGATAGAATCAACAAGATAGAATCATTGATCAATCTGACATAGTAATCTCAATATCCATTAGATGCCCGCAAACACAACATGCATGATTACAAATAGATGATCTTGATCATGAACGGATCTCACAAGTTCTAAACATGGTAGCACAAAGGAGGAGAAACAACCATCTAGCTACTGTATGGACCCATAGTCCAAGGTGGAACTACTCACGCATCATATCAGAGGCTGGCATGGTGATGAAGAAGGCCTCCGGGACGATCTCTCCCCTCCGGCAGGGTGCCGGGAAGAGCTTCAGATCCCCCCGATCTTGGGACGATGGTGGCGGCGTCTACGGACTGTTTCATGGAGATCTGATCAGTTACTTAGGGTTTTGGCATCGGGATGATTATATAGGCGAAGGGGCTAGGCAGGAGGGTGGCCAGGGGGCCCACACGCTGCCCAGGCGTGGCCTAGGGTGGGCCCGCACGTGGGGGGGGGGGGGTGGTGGCCACTCTGTGGCACCCCTCCCGTTGCCCTTCGGTATGTGTGTTCTCCTCGGTGAAATATTGACTTTGGCTTTTGTCCCATCCAATTCCGAGAATATTTCTTCACTAGCTTTTCTGAAACCAAAAACAACAAAAAACAGGAAACTAGCACTGTGGCATCTTGTTAATAGGTTAGTCCTAGAAAATGTATAAAAATACGTCAAAGTGTAGACAAAGCATAGCAAAGTGGACACTAAACAAGCATGAAACATCAAAAGTTATAGATACGTTTACGACGTATTAGATCTCATGGTCTAAGGACATTGAGTTACTACGAATGTGATAGCAATATAAACTCGAGGACTTGATCCTATTGCTACAACTACTGCGGGTGACTATTCATCATATCATTCTTCAATGATATGACCTTGTTATTAACAACATCCAATGTTCATGATCAGAAAACCTTGATCATCAGTTAATCAACAAGCTAGTATGAAGAGAGGCGTTACTAGGAACCTTTTCAGTTTATAAATCACACGTGTATTAATGTTTCCTCTTAACACAATTATATCATGAAAAATAAACATTTATCATTAACATGGAATAAAATAATAAGCACATTATTATTGCCTCTCGGGCATATTACTTTGAGTCTCCCACTTGCACCAAAGTCAATAATCTAGTTTGAAAAACTTGTGCATTCAATACTTATGGCAGTTTGGTGTTGTATATACGCATTTTGTAGTGGTAAACGTAATCCCTAGATCTGACACTTTCAGGTCTGTGTGTGTTTGCATGTCTTTGCATCTCTGCGCATCGCTCATTCTCAAATGAAATGACTTTGTATATAATTTGGTAAGACCTTAGTTCCTTGGGGTTTAAAACATGTTGATATAATTGTCATACAATATATCTTCATAGTACTAGCCCATCGAACCATACCTAGTTCCTTTGCTGCTACAATAGCAGTATTATACTTAGCCTTTTGTTGTAGTATCTGTCACAATGTCCATAACTTTGGAACTCATCCAAATCCATCATGGAACTTTCTTCCATTACATTGTGCTACCTTAACCTATAGCCTAAAGTGAGATAAACTTAGTTTGTATCTTGTGACAAAACTAGTATCAATGTAACACTTTACAATGAACTATTTGTATAGTGCCAATGTAACACCTTAAAATGAACTATCTATATAATGTTAATGTAACACGTTACAATGAACTATCTGTATAGTGTCAATGTAACACCCACAATGAACTATCTGTCACTTCTATATACAAAATATATTCTTAGTTCTTCCAAAGATCAGAAGAATATCCTAACTATCGTCCAATGATCTTCTTATGAGTCATCCTCGTATAAGCTCATAACATTTAGAGAATAGGACATATCTCGTGTATCAATCCTGATTATCAAGATATCCATGTGATTTTACTCACCAAGTGTCAAAACACATGAATCTTGATTCAACCTTATCCATGAGCCAATAACCTTTCTCGTCGTTTCCATATTGAACTCATTCAATATTTCATCTATGTATATTTGGCATAACCATATTAGTGTCTCAATCTATCCAAATATACATTGATGCCTAATATTCGTGTTTTTCCTAAGGCTTTCATCCAAATATAATTTCAATTAAATTCTTAACCTGTGTCAAATAAAAGATACATCATTTCCAATCAACAATATGTCTTATACACAATGTATTAGAAATATGACTCAACGCTCGCACTTAATTTCTTGCAAATGCAAGCATCTTCATTGTTTCTGATGAACTTAAACATTTTAACAATTTGTAACATCCAAGCATTAGAGCTTAGAAATAAGCTGAACTCAGATGTGTGCATTGCATTCATGCATAGAAAATCCGAATAATTTTCGCGCTTTTGAATAAAACTTGTCAAAGTGATTGAAGCTTCTCTTAACTTGATGGAATTGAAGTAGATCATCAAGTTGACTGCGGTAAGTTTCAATATGACCTTTGCTAAAACCTTATTTTGGGTAAATATAATTTGATCTAAGGGTAGATCAAATGTAATAAAACTAAAACACCATGCATTTCTTAATGATTAATATTTGATCCTTAATAGATCATAGCATAGTATTCATTACAACAACTCATGAATACAAATATAAGTATATAACTCAAGTAACAAGAATTCAATAACTAAATCTCGCTCTATTTTATTCTTGTCTATTTATACCATGAGGATCATGGTAATACTTAACCCTAAACTCTTTAGTTGTATTGAGTAGGAAGGAAATCAAGTCAAGACCATTCACCACATATCTTTCTTTCAATACCAATCCTTATCATTTGTTTTGAACCTTGATCTAATATTTATTGAACATCAATATTGAGTAATCAAATATTTATTTATCAATCTTTAATCCATCAATCCTTGGTCTATCAATTCTTAGCCTATTAACTCTTGATCTATCAACTCTTGTTAATATTATAGCATTCACTTTAAAGCCTTTAGAGAAGGAAGTAAGACGAGGTAATTATTCTAGTTTTAGATATCTCTATAGGATGGAAGTGTTTGAAGAGAATCAAATCAATATGATAATTGATGGAGGTAACTCACTCCTGAATGGATAAAAGAGTTATCTGAAATAAAGATATATGTTGGTAACAAGTGGATTATAAGGATGAATTTTAAAGATAGATACCAAGGAATAATCCTATTGGATCAAGTAGGCATTCATACGTTGGTAACATATCTATAATTTTTTATACTCCATGCTTGTTTTGTATCTACTTTGCTTTACTTGTCTACACTTTGAGGGGCTTTTTTACATGTTTTCTGTTACTAACCCATTAACAAGTTGCAACAGTGCTAGATGCCTGTTTTCTGCTGTTTTTGGTTTCAGAAAAGTTAGTAAAGAATATTCTCGGAATTGGACGGGACAAAGGACAAAGTCAATTAAATTCCATGGGGAACAAGAAGTCCGGAGGAGAGCCTGAGGGCCCGGCCAGAGGGGCCAGACCCACCCCAGGCACGGGTGGGCCCTACCCCATGCCTGGCTAGGGTTTGGCACCCCTGGACACCGCCTTGGTCTCCCCCTTCGCCTATAAGAATCCCCCGATGCAGAAATCCTGAGTACCCGATCAGAAATCCACGAAACCGTCTGTAGCCGTCGCCACCATCTTCCCTAGATCGGGGGGATCTGAAGTTCTTCCTGGCACCCTGCCGGAGGGTAGATCATCCCGGAGGCCTTCTCTCCGGTATGATGCGTGAGTAGTTCCACCTTGGACTATGGGTCCATGAAGTAGCTAGATGGTTGTATCTCCTCCTTTGTACTTTCATGTATAGATCTTGTGAGCTCTGTTCACAATCAAGATCTAATCTATTTGTAATCATGCATGTTGTGTTTGCGGGGATCCGATGGATATTGAGATTATTATGTTGGTTTGATTAATGGTTTTATCTTTATGATTCTATCATGTCTGTGTTATTTGTGATCTGGCATGCTCTCCGTTGTTAGTATCTATCTTGGCCAAGTAGTTGCTAGTGACTCCAAGAGGGGGTATTTATGCTCGATAGTGGGTTCATGCCTCTAGTTTCCAAGGGAAGTGACAATAATCTCTTCAGTTGTAGATGTGTTGTTGCTACTAGGGAGAAAACAACGGTCTCTTGTTCATGGAACATGTGGACTGTTTACCTTACACACTTTGCTTAAAGCAGTTGTCTGTTGCTTGCAACTTAATACTGGAGGGGGTTCGGATGATAACCTGAAGGTGGATTACTAGTCATAGATGTAGTTGGATGGCTGTCTATGTATATTATTGTATTGCCCAATCAGCCTCATAGGATCTTTCTAACTAGTAATTGCATTGTTATGCCTTGCTCAGTTCCTGTCAATTGCCCCGCTGTAATTTGTTTACCCTTCATGCCATGTTGTTTATCTAAGGAGAGCACCTCTAGTGAACTATGGACCCCGGTCCAATCTTTACCATTGATACATCTTCCACTATTACTGTTTACTTACTGCAAACCATTACCTTCCACAGCATACGTTTAATCCTTTGTTATAGCAAACCGGTGAGCTTGACAACCTCACTGATTCGTTGGGGCAAAGTCTTGAGTTTGTGTTGTGCAGGTCTCCGCGTTGCTTGCAACACCTGTTTGACGTTTCCTTCCTCCTACTGGTTCGATAACCTCGGTTTCTTACTGAGGGAAAACTTGCTGCTGTGCTGCTACACACCTTTCTCTTGGGGTTCCCAACGAAGCACTCCTACATCAACTCAGTGCTGCATCAAGCTTTTCTGGCTCCGTTGCCGGGGAGGCGAAGGACGTCTTCACTAGGGGAGTCCTTCACTTCCTTTCTCTTTACTTTGTTTTTAGTTTTCTTTGTTTCTTTTGCTTGGTTTTGTTTACCTCTTTCCAAAAAAAACCCAAAAAATTAGTCTAGTTTGGTTTGCTTGCTTTATTCAAAAACACAAAAAAATTAGTTCCTACTCTAGTTGCCACCTTTCTCTAGCTCACCATGTTGCTCCCCAAGTTCGCCCTGAAAGATCTTGCAATAGGAAGTGGCTCCATAATTGGGAAAGATAATATTGAAGAATTCTTTAATTATGTTAGAAAGTATGAGGATATTAAGGATAAATCTATAGCAGAACTTGCTCCTAATTATGAGATTGCTGCAACTTTTTTAGTTCATATGTTGGAGGCTTGGTTTGTTAGCCTTAACCCCTTCATACAATTTTTGTTCCTAAAACTAAAAGAAGAGAAGAATGTTGAAAAAAGGGAATTCATCCTTAAAACTTTATCAAAAGAATTCCATGATGTTGCTAGGGAAGCCAAAAAGGACTTTGAGTGTTTCAATATGCTAGGATCAAGTGTAGATGTTGTGGGTATTTCTGATAAAACTAAGCCTAGAGAAGAATTTAAGATACCCATACCCTTTAAGCTTGTTGGAATGCATGAATCCTTTGAAAAGAATTTTGATTGGATTGCCCCTGAAAATCTTTTTGATGAAGGTAGTAGACCGAACAGAGATGATAAAGGATCCTCCAAAACCCATTTGGATGAGATACCTTTCATAATTGAAGATTTTGCAAGTATGAATGTTAATGCTTCCTCATTTGAAAATACTTGATTCTTCTTGCTTCTTGTGCCTAACTTAAAGGCGTTAAAGAAAAGTACTTGTTGGGAGATAACCCAATAGTTTCCTTGAGTCTTGGAAGTTATTACTTCTGTAATAACTTCTCCTTATCCTTTTTGTTTGCTTTTTGTGCCAAGAATGACCTCTAGTGAGAGGGAAGTAAGATTTGGGGACTTGCTGTCCCGAAACGGATTTCTGTCCTCCACCAAAAAAATTCGTGAGGAGGCTCTGTAACTCGGATTGAGCTCAAATTTATGAATAAATCCCCCAGTATGTTAGATAACTTTCGTTAGTTCAACACTTTTTGATTTGAGCAACATAAGATGTTCAAAAAAATCGTTTCTACCTGCTGATCTGTTTTGACAGGTTTCTGCCATTATTTGCATTTGCTTCTTATTGATTCTTTTTTGAGTTCTCTTCAAGTAAATTGAGCTTTTTGAAGGAGTTACTACAATAGCTTGTGTTTTTAGTGAAAAGCCTTGCTATTCCAAAGCTTTTCCTGTGGTCTTATATCTTTTGAATACACTAATGTTGCTAATGAGGATTGTGTGAAGTTTTGTATGAAGGAAAATTTTAGGTGTAGAGAAAGAATTATGCAATGAGATGAAGAATGGACAAAAGCTCAAGCTTGGGGATTCCACCATGGTATCACCCCAAGAAATATCCAAGAAGTACAAGAGTCAAAGCTTGGGGATGCCCAAGGCATCCCCTTCTTCATCAATAAAAAGCTCAAGCCTGTCTAGACACTTCGTTTTTATTGTTTCATGCACAATTGTGTTGTTTTTGGAGCATCTTAGTTTTCCTTTGCTTTTCTTAGGTTGTTTAGGTTGCTTAAATAAAGTAGTTTGGACCCCTGTTCTCGCTGTGTTGTTTTGCAAATAAGTTTGCTTGGTGTTTGGAAAGGAGTAGTAAGTTCTTGCTTGAAGTGCAAGAGGAGCTTGCATTGACTGTGACTTAGACTTTAGCATGACATGCTAGGTGTTGTTTTATCATTATTCTTAGTAATTATTGTTGTATCATGTTTTGTTCCAAACAATTGGGATTGCTTAGTGTGCCTTGAAGAAATTATGCGTTGTTTTAGCATGCAAAAGCATAGTATTGTGGTATTCCCCTCTGATGTTTTGCTTGGGTTGACTTGGCACAAGCTTACACCATGTTATGACTCTCACAAGTCACCATTAGCCTCTATGATCATTTAGTCATTGACTTGTAGTACCAATCTTTGCTTTGATTAGTTTGCTTTGTTGCATTGCATGATTATGGCCATTATTGCTCTCTTAGTTGGTTGCTCCCAGTCTTTTGCTAGCCCCCGCTTGTATGAGTAAGTTCTACTCATGCTTAAAACTCCCAAGAAACCAAGTTATTCCAAAGTGTCCACTATAAACTCCTATGCATGGTGTGTTACACCATTCCAATTATATTCTTGTTTTCAACTATCTTCCAATTAAAAACTATTTTGTTATGTGAAAACTTAGTGATTAAAGCACTCACAAACGTGATGGAACACTTTATTCTTTGCCCCTAATAAACTGGAACCATTGTGACAACTTTGTTGTATATGCCTGCACTTATAAGTTGGAATTAGCAGAACCGTGCTTTCACGCGGAACGTTTTCAACATTACATTTGTACCTTGTTGTACTCAGTTGATATCATGTTCTTTTGTCTATGGATGTCACCGGTGTGAAATAAAGAGGGGACTTGTAAGTCCATGGAGTTTGTATTCTGTGTTAGAGAAACGCCTGGGCCGCTAGCCTAAGCCATGCCTAATCATGGTGGAAACTTGCAGCATCACCATAATGAGCTATCTATGAAGCATCCTCAATAAAAAGCTATGCATATGGTAAATAAAAAGATTGCTGAGATGCTCATTGTTTGCTTGCCTTGTCATTTTGGTTATGGGAAAGCTCCTGTACCATGTGCAAGGGGTACCCCGTTGGCGGTTCTCAATGATATGCAAATACTTATAGTGACAAGAACTTACCTGGACCCAAACCTGAGTATGCATGAGGTGTGGCCCTCGTATTCAAGGGGCATGAGATTGCCAACTTATACTTCGTCAAGCATATACTCCAGCTTTGCCATTTTAACCTTAACGACTTCAAGATGCTTATGATAGGGGCAATGAGGGATGAAAGCTAACAAGTACCATAATTTTTTGAAGCTCTTTTTGAAACTTGTAATCCCTGCTTCCTTTACAAAAAGGCCTTTCTTCCACCACTATTGAGTCTCCACCTTCTACCTTTAGGCACCATTAAGAGAGCATAGTTTTCATTCTGTGTGCAGTGTTCCAAAGCTTATTAAATGATGCATAATGTTTTATTACTTGTTCTTGTGCTACTTTTTTCTAGTTACCCTTGTGAACTCTACAGGTGTCCTATGCATCTATATTGCTACTCTATGAGGGACAAGCTGATTCCCACTATGCTATGTTTTCTGCATGTAAAACAAACAAACATTTTTCAATGCATGTTATTCATGATCTTTGTTTGTAGCTTGCCATGTTGCATGCATAGTTACTATGTCCTATTGTTAGAACTCCATCTTTCACGCACATGTTTAGAGTTATTTGATCCCAGCTTTCAATGCTTGCAAATGGTTGGATCTTTATTGTGAGGGTGCATGTCACCTCAAAAATTATTCTGTTTATCACTTACCTACTCGAGGAAGAGCAGGAATTAAGCTTGGGCATGTTGATACGTTGGAAACGTATCTATAATTTTTTATGCTCCATGCTTGTTTTGTATTTACTTTGCTTTACTTGTCTACAGTTTGAGGTGCTTTTTACATGTTTTCTCGTACTAACCTATTAACAAGTTGAAATAGTGCCAGATGCCAGTTTTCTGCTGTTTTTGGTTTCAAAAAAGTTAGTAAAGAAATATTCTCGAAATTGGACGAGACAAAGGACAAAGTCCATTACTTTCCGTGGGGAACAAGAAGTCCGGAGGAGAGCCAGAGGGGCCAGACCCACCCCAGGCGTGGGTGGGCCCCACCCCACGCCTGGCTAGGGATTGGCGCCCCTGGTCGCCGCCTCGGTCTCCCCCTTCACCTATAAGAAGCCCCTGATGCAGACACCCTGAGTACCCGATCAGAAATCCACAAAACCGTCTGTAGCCGCCTCCACCATCGTCTCTAGATTGGGGGGATCTGAAGTTCTTCCCGGCACCCTGCTGGAGGGGAGATCATCCTGGAGGCCTTCTCTCCGGTATGATGCGTGAGTAGTTCCACCTTGGACTATGGGTCCATGTAGTAGCTAGATGGTTGTATCTCCTCCTTTGTGCTTTCATGTATAGATCTTGTGAGCTCCGTTCATGATCAAGATGTAATCTATTTGTAATCATGCATGTTGTGTTTGCGGGGATCCGATGGATATTGAGATTATTATGTTGGTTTGCTTAATGGTTTTATGTTTATGATTCTATCATGTCTGTGTTGTTTCTGATCTTGCATGCTCTCCGTTGTTAGTAGCTATCTTGGCCAAGTAGTTGCTAGTGACTCCAAGAGGGGGTATTTATGCTCGATAGTGGGTTCATGCCTCTAGTTTCCAAGGGAAGTGACAATAATCTCTTCAGTTGTAGATGTGTTGTGGCTACTAGGGAGAAAACAACGGTCTCTTGTTCATGGAACATGTGGACTGTTTACCTTACACAGTTTGCTTAAAGCAGTTGTCTGTTGCTTGCAACTTAATACTGGAGGGGGTTCGGATGATAATATGAAGGTGGACTACTAGTCATAGATGCAGTTGGATGGCGGTCTATGTATATTGTTGTATTGCCCAATCAGCCTCATAGGATCTTTCTAACTAGTAATTGCATTGTTATGCCTTGCTCCGTTCCTGTCAATTGCCCCGCTGTAATTTGTTTACCCTTCATGCCATGTTGTTTATCTAAGGAGAGCACCTCTAGTGAACTATGGACCCCGGTCCAATCTTTACCATTGATACATCTTCCACTATTACTGTTTACTTGCTGCAAACCATTACCTTCCACACCATACGTTTAATCCTTTGTTACAACAAACCGGTGAGCTTGACAACCTCACTGATTCGTTGGGGCAAAGTCTTAAGTTTGTGTTGTGCAGGTCTCCGTGTTGCTTGCAACACCTGTGTGACGTTTCCTTCCTCCTACTGGTTCGATAACCTCGGTTTCTTAATGAGGGAAAACTTGCTGCTGTGCTGCTTCACACCTTGCTCTTGGGGTTCCGAACAAAGCACTCCTACATCAACTCAGTGCTGCATCAGGCATAGTCAATGAATAATATATCCTAGTCAGTTAGAGATACTGAGAAGATAATTATAATATAACTATAATGTTGTATTGACACTACAAGAATAATGTCCTTTTAAAACTGACGATTTTTGTGGTTAAAGGTCCATTTTTCGTGGCTGAAAAGCCTTCTACGATAGATGCCCTTCATGATAGAAGCCACGTCACAAATGATTCTACCACAATTTTTTTCGAGCGTGGCAGATCGCACCCTTTAGCCACGAAATTCGTTCCATCGTAGATGTGTTCGCCAGCTGTGTTGACTGCTGATGTCATGCAAACTGACACATGTCGAGCATAGTTAACGGCCTGTTAACTCCGTTAACTATCAATGAAACCATGGTAGAAGACAGGCCCAGCCAAGGCCTGGTAATTATTAAGTGGGCCGTCCCGTTAAGGAAGCCCAACGAGATCGTGGCCTATTACTGTTTCGCCATGTACTGTTACAAATGGGCGCACCGGTGCAGCCGTAGGCAGCCCATAAAATTTCTGGCCCTGTTTCCACATACACTATTTGATATTGGCCCGTTCGCGCGACCCATAAATATTTGGGTTCGTTAGTGTCCCACCCTACACTGTTCGAGATGGGCCCGTATGGCCAACCTGCTTTGGCCCGTAACCTTTACGAGCCATTACTGTATATCCATGTACTGTTTGAACCGGGCCCATATAATTTGGGCCCTACTGTTCAGGCCCGCGAATATCTGGCCCGTTACTGTTTTAACCTGATGAGTTCCTCGGCCTGTTACTGTTTTGGCCTGGTGCATACTCGACATGTTACTATTCTGGCCTGCTGCGATCCTAGCTCGTTACAATTTTGCCAATTTAAGGTTATGGTTCGTTATTTTTCTGGTCCTTACTGTTTTGAGTGTTACTGTTTCATCCTGTTACGGTTTCAGCCTATTATGTTTTTGGCCTGTTACTGCTTTGGCATGTTTCTGTTTCGGCCTGTTATGGTTTTGGCCTGTTACTGTTTCTCCATGTTACTTTTTTAGCCTATCACTGTTATGACCCGTTACTGTTACTAATCTTGCAAGTGGGTCGGCCCCATTACTTTTATGGTATTTTACAGTTTCTGCATTTTTGAGCCTATTTCGGTATCATAAAAGGTGTACAATGTGTGAGCATTTTTACTATTCACCGTCAGCCTAATACAAGACGGGCAAAGACAGAGCATGATAATGTATTCTAATCGACGTGGCTAGCGCAGATACGGTACCGCCTACCACTATGTGTGGACATAATTAACTAAATGCCTACATGGCCTATGCAATTAGTCTAGATATTACAACAAATGCAAACTACTTAAAATTATTACATATTATCAACTCAAGGAAAGAAAAATCGGTATTTTAGTTGACAATCGAGTTGATAGCAGTCCTCAATTTGCCTTCTCCATCTATCACCTGCATCTCCCTTTTGAGTGTGACATCTATATTGGAAAACAAAGTTGCGACATGATCTTGCAGCCCCCTCTTTGGTGGCAATAGCAATAATTACAGTCTGAAACTAAGTAATAATAAGTTAATACGTCAAACAAGGCAAACTACTCATTTAAATGATACGACGGGAGCTATGAACTGGAGTTTACTACAGGTCAATGGTTCAAATATATTGACCATCACGTCAAACAAACAGGACAAGCAAGCATTAAATAACTGTGCCTACCGTAAAACAGGAAATATAACAATGTGTGTGGCTTAGAGTTTCAGAAAATATAAACTAGCCAGGTCATTTCAACAAATATATATATATAGAAGAATAAACCAGACAATGACATGCAGTTACTATCGTAGCTAAGAATGAATGACCCAGAAATTATAACGATATCATGCGAGAACTTGTAGATCAGGAATGCAAACCACAAAGGAACTATATAGTAGAGGATAGTTATGTCGTTGCTTAGGACGGACTAGAACCAGATACGAAATATAATGGCGTCGCTTGTGAACCTGTAGAACAGGACAGGCAAGCATTAGGGAAGTGTGCCTATAATGAAATGAGCAGTCAAACAAAGTGTTTCTTAGAATTTCAGCAAATATAAACTAGCTAGGTTATTTTAACAAATATATATGGAAGCAGTTGTATATCCTGGAAAGCAAGAGACGTTGGTTGACTCAGAATTTGTGGTGAGCTACACAATGGCATGCAGTTACTGTCGTACCAAAGAATGAACGAGATAGAAATTATAATGGCATCATACCAGAACTTGCAGAGTAGGAACACAAACCACGAATGAACTACACAGTAGAGGATATTTATGTCGTTGCTTAGGATGAACCAGCACCAGATTAGAAATATAATGGCGTCTTTGGCAAACCTGTAGAAGAGGATAAGCAAGCATTAGACAAGTATGCCTACAATGAAATGAGCAATCAATCAAAGTGTTTCTTAGAATTTCAGTAAATATAAACTAGCCAGGTCATTTCAACAAATATATATGGAAGCAGTCGTTTATCCTGGAATGCAAGAGACGTTGGGTGACCTAGAATTTGCGGTGAGCTATACAATGGGCATGCATTTACTTTTGTAGCTATGAACCGAATAGAAATTATAATGGCATCATAAGAGAACTTGTCGAGCAAGAATGCAAACTACGAATGAACTATATATAGAGGATAGTTATGTCGCTGCTTAGGACGAACCATTAGATATGAAATATAATGGCATTGCTTGTGAACCTATAGAACAGGACAAGCAAGCATTACACAAGTGTGCCTACAAATGCATTGAGCAATCAAACAAAATGTTTCCTAAAATTTCAGCAAATATAAACTAGCCAGGTCATTTCAACAAATATATATGGAAGCAATAGTATATCCTAGAATGCAAGAGACGTTGGTTGACTCAGAATTTGCGGTGAGTTACACAATGGGCATGCAGTTACTTTTGTAGCTAAGACTGAACATGGCAGAAATTATAATGACATCATGCGAGAACTTGCAGAGCAGGAACACAAACCACAAATGAACTACACAACAGAGGATAGTTTTGTTGTTGCTTAGGATGACCGAGCACCAGATTAGAAATATAATCGCGTCTCTTGCGAACCTGTAGAAGAGGACAGACAATCATTAGACAAGTGTGCATACATCGAAAAGAGCAATCAATCAAAGTGTTTCTTAGAATTTCAGCAAATATAAACTGGCCAGGTCATTTTAACAAATATATATGAAAGAAGTCGTTTATCCTGGAATGCAAGAGACGTTGGGTGACCCAGGATTTGCGGTGAGCTACACAATAGGCATGCAGTTACTGTCGTAGCTAGGAACCGCATAGAAATTATGAAGGCATCATAAGAGAACTTGTACAACGAGAATGCAAACTACAAATGAACTATATATAGTAGAGGATAGCTATGTCGCTGCTTAGGACGAACCATTAGATATTAAATATAATGGCATTGCTTGTGGACCTGTATAATAGGACAAGCAAGCATTACACAAGTGTTCCTACAAATGCATTGAGCAATGAAACAGTGTGTTTCCTAGAATTTCAGCTAATATAAACTAGCCAGGTCATTTCAACAAATATATATGAAAGAAGTAGTAATATCATGAAATGCAAGAGACGTTGGGTGACTCGGAATTTGGGGTGAGATACACAATGGGCATGTAGTTACTATCGTAGCTAGAATCCGCATAGAAATTATAAAGGCATCATAAGTGAACTTGTAGAGCAAGAATGCAAACTACGAATGAACTATATATACAGTACATGATAGCTATGTTGCTGCTCAGGACAAACCATTAGATATTAAATATAATGGCATTGTTGGTGGAACTGTAGAAAAGGACAAGCAAGCATTACACAAGTGTGCCTACAAATGAATTGAGCAATCAAACAGAGTGTTTCCTAGAATTTCAGGCTATATAAACTAGCAAGGTCATTTCAACAAATATATATGAAAGTAGTAGTATATCTTAGAAAGCAAGAGAGGTTGGATGATTCAGAATTTGCGGTGAGCTACAAAATGGGCATGCAGTTACTATCGTAGCTAATAATGAACAAGACGGAAATTATATGGCATCATGCGAGAACTTGCAGAGCAGGAAATCAAACCATGAATGAACTACACAGTAGAGATAGTTATGTCGTTGCTTAGGATGAACTAGCACCAGATAAGAAAACAATGACATCGCGCTTGTGAACCTATAGAAGAGACTGTGCAAACCAACATGTCCAGTGTTCCCTTTTGAGCTCTATGCATAGAAAAAAAAGTCAACGTTGCATCTTTTAAAGATCTAGATAGCAACAACAAAATTATAATCGAACTAGTACAATGAGTTTAAACGGGTACTACAGGATAGCAGAACGATGCCATGGAGGAAATAATAGCAGAAACTTAGCTCGAGATGAACCAGATAGATTCAGTAATTGGGGAGCAGGGCATCCACACTAATATTTTCCACTGACTTTACATTTTGCAAGAACTACACAATAGAAGGCAATTACTATTGTAGCGAGTAGCTAAGAACATGTGCATGACTTGAAATTTCTAGAGAAGCGAATGCAAACTAACTTGTCCTATGACCTTGTATGTAGCACAAAGAACATGCATGCGCAGTGACTTGTGTGTACTAGCACGATTACAAAAATGCAGTTTACTGCAATAGGCTTTAACCTGCTATACTGCTGAGTAAACAAAAAGGGATTGGAGATTTGGTTTCCTTGGTCGTAGAGGCTTCTAAGCATCGTTGGTACCATGCGGGTGATGTCTAGGTAACTGAGGGTGTTTCAATTGCAGGGAAGCAGATCTTGGGTGGCCGCAGAAGCAGATCTTGGGCGGTTGATGCCAGCTTGAGTGCGGTGGACAAGAGCATCGCTGAGGCAGATGCGGTGCAGCAAATAGCGATGCCCGTGCAGTTGGTTTGGAGCGGTGGACAGAGAACTCGTTGAACTAAATCCCGTCAGGTGGACACCGGTGAGGTGGCTCTGGTACGGTTGGGTAGCTTTCGACGGCGGGGAAGCATAGTGATATGTCGTAAACGTATCTATAATTTTTGATGCTCCATGCTTGATTTTTACCAAATATCTTATGTTTTTTCTACACTTTGAGGCATTTTTATACATTTTATGGAACTAACCTATTGACAAGATGCCATAGTGCCAGTTTCCTGTTTTCTGCTGTTTTTGGTTTCAGAAAAGCTAGTAAAGAAATATTCTCGGAATTGGACGGAACAAAAGCCGAAGTCAATATTTTCCCGACACGACACGGAGACCAAAGGGAGCCACGAGGCGGACACACCATAGGGTGGCGCGGGCCGACCCTAGGCCACGCTAGATCATGGTGTGGGCCCCTCGAGGCTCCACCGACCTTGCCCTTTTGCCTATATATATGTCTCCCCGAGATAAAAACCCTAACCAGATTATCCACGAAAAGTTCCGCATCACTGCCGCCACCGAAGAGGAGATTCGGGGGACAGAAGTCTCTGTTCCGGCACCCTGCCGGGACGGGGAATTGACCCCGGAGCCATCTCCACCACCATCTCCATCGTCCTTGCTGACTCCCATGATGAAGAGGGAGTAGTTATGATAGGGCAAAGGTGTCCGATCTTTCGATGAGATGATAATGGTCGATTTGGTGGAGTTCGGGCTTGACGATCCGACTACACGTGCGGGCACGAGCGCCAATGCAATCGCTAGGCCAATCTCCTGGAGGTTACTGATCCTGCAGAAACACGATCAGCCTGACCAGCGAGGGTCTTAATTCCTAGCTAAAATCGAGAAAAAGTAAGAACTAATATTGCAATCAAGATATTGCGGATTAAGACGGAAGCTTTATTGAAAAAGGTGGGATCCTATATAGGTGCGAAGTACAAGAGGCCTCTGTGATGCTCGAGCCTTGGCGAAGTTGCTATGATGGCTAACTTAATGTCTAAACAAAATCTGAGTCTATGGTGACGGCTATGGGGAGTATTTAAGGAGGAAAGGGTGGGGTTTCAGCCAGCTAGGGAAGTAGTGGCCGAATCCAACCCTAGAAGTCCTTTTCTCCTTAAATACGGACTCTAAAAAGTAGCTATTTAAAATCCTGCAAAAATTACATGGGCCTGGCCCAAAATAAAGGTGTCGTGGCACCATATTAAGCTATGGACGAATTTGTGAAGTATTAATCTTGAATATTTCATCCAATCCTTCTTTCTTCATTATGGAGGCCTCAAAGTTCTGAAATCTTCATCTGTGGCCTTCTCTTGAATCATCACATGCTTGCTGCCATCTCCATGCATGGCCATGCTCCAATGCTTGTCCCTCTCATCCATGCTTGGTCCATCATTCCTAAGAGTAAGAAATACATCTGATTTAGGCAGCATCATATTCTAATGCATGTGAGGAATAGTTCCAAGAAACGAAAGTACCTGATAGTTAAGTTGTTTGGCACGAGATCGAGTGATAGGTCCTTGTATGTGTGTAGCTGTAGGTACAATGGTTGTATCAATAGATGGGATGTCCACATCATGCTCCCCTTCTTGAATTGAAGTCGTCCTGGACGCAATCTCATCTTCCTCACCAAAGTAAGGCTTCAAATCTGCAATGTTAAACGTAGGACTAACCGTACCAAAGTCTGTAGGCAACTCAAGTTTATATGCATTATCGTTGATTTTCTCTAACACCTTAAAGGAACTAGCAGCACGCGGCATTAACTTAGACTTGCGTAAATCAGGAAAACGATCTTTACACAAATGTAACCAAACAAGATCTCCAACATCAAACACAACATGCTTTCTCCCTTTATCCCCAGCAAGTTTATACTTAGCATTCATGTGTTCAAGGTTATCTTTAGTAGTCTTATGCAAGTTTAATATCATTTCAGCGCGTTGTGTAGCATCCAAATTATTTTGCACCGAAGAAGGTAAAGGCAATAAATCAATAGGTGCACGAGGAACAAAACCATACACGATCTCAAACGGGCACATCTTTGTGGTAGAATGCAGCGAACGATTATAAGAAAATTCTATATGAGGTAAACACTCTTCCCATAATTTTAAGTTCTTCTTTAAAACAGCCCGCAACATAGTAGACAAAGTTCTATTTACTACTTCAGTTTGTCCTTCAGTTTGGGGATGACATGTAGTACTAAACAACAATTTAGTCCTCAACTTAGCCCATAAACATCTCCAAAAGTGGCTAAGAAATTTAGTATCACGATCAGAAACAATAGTATTTGGCACACCATGCAAACGAACAATTTCATGAAAGAACAAATCAGCAATATGCGCAACATCATCCGTTTTATGACAAGGAATAAAGTATGCCATCTTAGAAAACCGATCCACAACAACAAAAATACTATCCCTCCCCTTCTGTGTTCGTGGCAATCCCAAAACAAAGTCCATAGAAATATCCTCCCAAGGAACACTAGGAACATGAAGAGGCATATATAAACCATGTGGATTAAGGCGAGACTTAGCTTTTTGACAAGTAGTGCAGCGTGCCACAAATCTCTCAATATCTCGACGCGTACGTCGCCAAAAGAAGTGTGCAGCAAGAACATCCTCCGTCTTCTTGACACCAAAGTGTCCCATCAATCCTCCTCCATGCGCCTCCTATAACAACAAAAGACGAACAGAACTATCTGGAATGCATAGTTTGTTAGCACGGAACACAAATCCATCATTGAAGACGAACTTGTTCCATGTTCTACCATCTCTACAATTCTGCAACACATCTTTAAATTCAACATCATGCACATATTGTTCCTTAATAGTTTCCAATCCAAATATTTTGAAGTCAAGTTGAGATAACAAAGTATAACAGCGCGACAAAGCATCAACAATAATATTATCTTTACCCTTTTTGTGTTTGATAACATAAGGAAAAGACTCAATAAATTCAACCCACTTTGCATGACGACGATTCAACTTAGGTTGACTACGAATATGCTTCACAGATTCATGATCAGAATCTATAACAAATTCTTTAGGCCATAGATAATGTTGCCAAGTTTCTAATGTCCGAACCAACGCATATAATTCTTTATCATAAGTAGAATAGTTCAGACTAGCCCCACTCAATTTCTCACTAAAATATGCAACATGTTTTCCCTCTTGTAATAAAACACCTCCCAAACCAATTCCACTAGCATCACATTCAAGCACAAAAGTCTTATTAAAATTAGGAAGTTGGAGTAAGGGAGCATGTGTTAGCTTATCTTTCAATATGACGAAGGCCTGTTGTTGTGCATCGCCCCAAACAAAGGGCACATCCTTCTTGGTTAGTTCATTCAGCAGCGCGGAAATTGATCCAAAATCTTTGACAAAGTGCCTATAAAAACCAGCGAGGCCAAGAAAACTCCTCACTTGTGTGACCGTCTTGGGCTGCGGCCAATTATCAATAGCTTCAATCTTGGCTGGATCCACTTCAATACCCTGTGATGTAACAACATAGCCAAGAAACGCAACTCGATTGGTGCAAAAGGTGCACTTCTCAAGATTACCAAACAAACGTGCATCACGTAAAGCATTGAAAACATCACGTAAATGGTCCAAATGATCCTCTAAAGATTTGCTATAAATCAGAATATCATCAAAGTAGACTACCACAAAACGTCCAATGAAAGCACGTAAAACTTCGTTCATTAATCTCATGAAAGTGCTGGGTGAATTAGTTAAACCAAACGGCATCACTAACCACTCATATAAACCAAACTTAGTTTTAAATGTTGTTTTCCATTCATCTCCCAATTTCATACGAATCTGGTGGTAACCACTACGCAAATCAACCTTAGAAAACATGGTAGAGCCACTCAACTCATCAAGCATGTCATCCAAACATGGAATAGGATGACGATATCGAATAGTAATATTATTGATAGCTCTACAATCAGTACACATACGCGAAGAACCATCTTTCTTAGGTACCAAAATAATAGGAACAACACAGGGGCTAAGGGACTCACGAATATGATCTCTGTCGAGTAGTTCCTGGATTTGACGTTGTATCTCCTTTGTCTCCTCTGGATTGGTTCTATATGGCGCGCGGTTGGGCAATGTAGAACCAGGAATTAGATCAATTTGATGCTCAATTCCTCTAATAGGAGGTAGTCCTGGTGGCAGCTCAGCGGGAAAAACATCCTCATATTCCTGCAAAAGGTTAGCAATAGAGGGTGGCAAAGAAGGAGGCATATCCTCAAATGAAAACGAAACCTCTTTGCAGATAATTGCATAACATTGAGTATTGTTTACATCTAGTTCAGCAATATCAATTTTATTTGCAAGCATACATGGACTCTTCAAATGAATTTCAGTAGCATGTTTAGAATCAGATTTAGTGTTTTTTGGTGGTACAAAATCTGCAGCAACAATCTGATTCTCACTTTTATTTTTTTCCTCAGTTTTAGCTCTACTAGCTCTAGCAAGATCATCTTTTAAAATCTGTCCGGGAGTCATAGGTTTTAGACCAATTTTGTTTCCATCATGCATAAGAGAATAGTGATTAGTTTTGCCATTATGAATAGATTCTCTATCAAATTGCCATGGTCTACCAAGTAACAAAGAACAAGCTTGTATAGGTACAACATCACAATCAACAAAATAAGAATATGTACCAATAGTAAAATGCACGCGTACCGTTCTTGTTACCTTGATCTTGCGAGAACTCTCAAACCATTGGATGTAATATGAATGTGTGCGTTGTCTTGTTGGAAGTGCAAGCTTCTCTACCATGTCAACACTAGCCAGATTATTACAACTCCCTCCATCAATGATGATCCTTATAGCTCTTTCCTTGACAACACCACGTGTTTGGAACAGGTTGTGGCATTGATCTTGCTCAGATTTGCTCAATTGCACACTCAACACACGTTGTGTAATTAAGCTCTTGTATTGATCAGCAGTTTCAGCTCCCATTACCTCTGTCTCTTCATCAGAATCACAACTGTCTCCATCTCGAGTAGAAATAAGGGCTAATGTATCTTCATCAAAGTCACTCGCTGAATCATATTGACCATCATCACGCACCATCATAACACGTTGTGTTGTGCACTGTCTCTCAATATGACCAAACCCCCAGCACTTGCGGCATTGTAGATCCTTTGTTTTACCCGTGGAAGCCATAGAAGATGCACTACGAGCAGGAGCATTGGATGACGGTGGAGGAGCAGCTGGAAATCTTGTGGTGGCCTTGGATGTGGTAGTAGCTGGTGGCGAATCACGAAAAGGAGGCGCTGACTGTCGGGATGTTCAAGTGGATGTGCGACCTGCAGAATTATTAGTCCTCCTCCATGGTGTTTGGCGATCCTGCACTTCACGTTCAGCTTTGCAAGCAAGATGAAACAAACAAGTGATAGAATTATATTCCTTATAATCTAATATGTGTTGAATGTCCTTGTTTAATCCACCAAATAAACGCGCAAGCATTTGTTCAGTAGATTCAACAAGACCACACCGAACCATCCCCGTTTGCAATTCCTGATAATACTCTTCTACAAAAATTTTCCCTTGTTCCAAACGTGTCAGATTCTTTAGTAAATCAAGTTGATAAGTGGGAGGCACAAAACGAACACGCATAGCAGTTTTTAAAGCAGTCCAAGTATGAGGAATAGCAGTAGGATTTAAAAGACAATACTCAGACCACCAAAGGGAAGCAAATTTAGTAAATTCACATGTAGCAGCACTAACACGCATATTCTCATGATATTTTAAACATGCAAAACGTTGTTCTACTTCCATCTCCCATGTAAGATATGCATCAGGATTATATTTACCCTCAAAAGATGGAATATTTAATTTAAGCTTTGCAACATGATCATCATCACGTACCGGTGGTCGAGCGTTGCGGTGGTAATGTCGGGGACGGCCAGCAGGGTGTGGAGGTTGTTCAACCTCCTCGTCAAATAGATCATCATCGTCAGGGTCGTAGTAGTACCCGTCGTCTGTCCCCAATGTCCCCGCAGCAGCCGCGGTGGAAGTCTGAGGTGCCTCGGCAGCGAGTCACCGAGGTGCAGCAATTTAACCAGCAAAGACGACCCATGATCGGAATGCGCTGTGCGCCATGACGAGGTGCCAACGGAGCGGGTGCGGGTGCGGGTGCCGGCAATCTGTCCAAAACCTCCTTGAACCGAGCGTCAAGCTTGTCGTTGAAGGATTTCTCGAGTCCATCGATCTTGTCCATGGCATTGGTGAACTTGGTGTCAAACTCCTCTAGTCGTGCATCCACATCTTCAGCGCGACCGACCAATAGCTTGGAGAAGTGGGCATGTAGTTCTTGGTTCGTCATTGTGGCAGGGTTACACGAAGTATCTGCCATGGTTAGTCCTTTAACAAGCACAGGTATATATGCCTATAACTACGGAAATATGGTGGAAGGCACGCGTAATCCGTCAAGCAATATACGAAGCTCTTACAAGTTCTTACCAAACTGCAGGAAAAGGCGATGGGCAACCGCGAGGATCAGTGGGTCCAGAGATTGAACCGAGCGATTACCGGAAGTCGAGACACCACACATGGAGAATATCTGTGAAGCTCTGGGAAGGCTTAGCAAAGGGGTTAGCAATTATCAAAACAGCAATGCAAAAGTTGAAAGAATGCTCAACGACGGTACTGTGCTGGTCCTAGGCTAGACCGTACTAGAGATGCAATCCTAGATCACCAACGATGTCACGACGCGACACAACAAGCAATGTATGATGATATGGCACCCTGAAAAGTGAACCGAGATGTCGAAAATCACTACGATGGCGAGTGTCCAGAACTGATCGATGGGGTCTAAAAACAGGTTAGCCCAAAAAAATTTGTCGAAATTTTTGTATTTTGCTCCGGAAAGCATGCAGGCGCCAAAAAAATATCGCTATAACGGCCGATGGAGAAAAGTGATCCCTAGAGCCGAAAACTAGTATAGCCAGAAATTTTTTTTGGAGACGGTTCCAGACTTTTTTTGCTCTCCTTCTGGACTTACGGCGGAACTTTTAGCTCGACATGGACTTTACCTAAACACGGAAAGAACAAGGAAGGAAAGTAAAAAGAAAACTAGGAAACAATAACTCAACTCGGACTTGTGCCACGGCAGGAAAGGTGATCGGATCCGTGTCGCTGTAGGAAAGCGGTGGCGGAGTTTTTAGGGTTTATGGTGGCTGGGTATATGGCGGCGGAATATGGTGGCGGTGATCTGCGAGTGTGGCGGTGACTACTGTGATCAGAACTCGAGACTCTAAGGGACGAGACACTAAGATCGGCAACTCGACGCGACGATGCAGACACAAATTCAACAATGCAAAACTGAAAAGATAATGCAAGGCGTAGATTGGTGATGGGATGGATCTAAACTCTAACTGTGTTTTTGGCTTTTTCGTGGGTTATAGGTAAAACAGATCTAATATATGAAAACAGTAAAATCTCACCGAGCAACCTGGAATCTGATACCACTTGATAGGGCAAAGGTGTCCGATCTTTCAATGAGATGATAATGATCGATTTGGTGGAGTTCTGGGTTGACGATCCGACTAGACGTGCGGTCTCAAGCGCCAATGCAATCGCTAGGCCAATCTCCTGGAGGTTACTGATCCTGCGGAAACACGATCAGCCTGACCAGCGAGGGTCTTAATTCCTACCTGAAATCGAGAACAAGTAAGAACTAATATTGCAATCAAGATATTGCGGATTAAGACGAAAGCTTTATTGAAAAAGGTGGGATCCTGTATAGGTGCGAAGTACAAGAGGCCTCTGCGACACTCGAGCCTTGGCGAAGTTGCTATGATGGCTAACTTAATGTCTAAACAAAATCCGAGTCTATGGTGACGGCTATGGGGAGTATTTAAGGAGGATAGAGTGGGGTTTCGGCCAGCCAGGGAAGTGGTGGCTGAATCCAACCCTAGAAGTCCTTTTCTCCTCAAATACGGACTCTAACAAGTGGCTATTTAAAATCCTGCGAAAATTACATGGGCCTGGCCCAAAATAAAGGTGTCGCAGCACCATATTAAGCTATGGACGAATTTGTGAAGTATTAATCTTGAATATTTCATCCAAGCCTTCTTTCTTCATTATGGAGGCCTCAAAGTTCTGAAATCTTCATCCGTGGCCTTGTCTTGAATCATCACATGCTTGCTGCCATCTCCATGCATGGCCATGCTCCAATGCTTGTCCCTCTCATCCATGCTTGGTCCATCATTCCTAAGAGTAAGAAATACATCTGATTTAGTAAGCATCATATTCTCATGTATGTGAGGAATAGTTCCAAGAAACGAAAGTACCTGATAGTTAAGTTGTTTGGCACGAGATTGAGTGATAGGTCGTTATATGTGTGTAGCTGTAGGTACAATGGTTGTATCAATAGATGGGATGTCCACATCAAGTTATCCCTCGAGGCTAAGGGCTCTACCGGTAGATACATGTTCACCTCTCTCTGTATGCATGATCCTATTGTGATCATGAGCTTTGTAATCTAGTTGAATAAGTCGATCTACTCTACTACTCAAGTGCTTTAATTATTGTAATCTCCGCTTATCCCCGCATGTGTGAAGTTGACAGTGTTCACACTGTGTGGCACTTAGGCTAAAGATTACAGAAATACTTATCATGAGTTATATTTTGAGTTGGATGTCTTTATGAAATTGTGGTGTTTGTTGGAACCATCTAGTGCTCAAGGTGACAGTGTGGGGTTACTTAGATGGGGAATGCGAACTTTAAGGAGAGCTTTTGTATCCCTACTGTGGATTGGTGTTATCCAACCGGAGAGTAGTTCAGAGTAGGATAATGAGAAGATGTTTATATGAGAGTGTCCTCTAGTGAAAGTATGATCCCTAGGCCTTGCTTCTAAGAATTGAAACACCATTTACAATCAGTCCTGTTACATGTTTGCTTGCTTCCATTTTTTATTTCAGATTGCAATTACCACTTATAATCATCCATATTACTTGTATTTCACTATCTCTTTGCCGAACTAGTGCACCTATACACCTGACAAGTGTATTCGGTGTGTTGGGGACACAGGAGATTTCTTGTATCTTGATTGCAGGGTTGCTTGAGAGACATACCTTTGACCTCTTCCTCCCTGAGTTCGATAAACCTTGGTTGATCCACTTAAGGGAAACTTGCTACTGTTCTATAAACCTCTGCACTTGGAGGCCCAACACTGTCTACAAGAATATAAGCCTGAGTAGACATCAAGCTCTTTTCTAGCGCCGTTGCCTGGGAGGTAAGGTAAAAGGTACTCACATCCTCTAGATACTAAGCTATCTTCTAGTACTGTTGGTGGTGTGTGAGTGCCCGAAGTTATTTCCTTTAGATTACGCAATTATATCTTTTTGTTTCTTATTTTTATTTTCATTAGTTAGGCTTAATGGAAAACAACAACAAAATTAGAGAGATTTATAGTATTTATCTTGAGTTAGGACATGAAGTGTTTGAAGAGAAAACTAAAAAACCTATGGAACTTTATTTGCATGCTAATAGCAATTTTATCGGTATGAATTCCTTGAACACCATTATTGCTAATGCTATGGAAAAGTCTAAGCTTGGGGAAGCTAGTTTTTATGAAAATGATTTTTTTAGTTCCCCAGCTTTAGAGGAGAAAATTTGTTATGATGATACTATACCTCCAATATATGATGATTATGATATTTTCAGTCCACCTACTATAGAAGAGAAAATTAATTATGATGATACTATACCTCCAATATATGATGATTACAATGATGAATATGATATTTTCAGTCCACCTACTATTGAGGAGAAAATTAACTATGATTACAATATTCCTCCTATATTTGATGATTATGGTGATGAGAATAATAATGATAGCTATTTTGTTGAATTTTCTCCCACTACAATTAATAAGAATGACTATGCTTATGTGGAGAGTAATAATTATTATATGCATGTGGTTCATGATAAGAATGTTTTATGTGATAGTTATATTGTTAATTTCATTCATGATGCTACTGAAAGTTATTATGAGAGAGAGAAACATGGTTTTATGTATCTCAACAATATTAAGTTTCCCCTCTTTATGTTGAAATTTTTGAAGTTGCACTTGTTTTGCTTTCCTATGCTTGTTGCTTTGTGCTTTCATGACTTGTTTCTTTACAGGATTATTTTTCATAGGAAGTGGGTTAGACTTAATTTTTTTTATATTTGATTCTTGATGATCTCTTTTACTTCAATTCAAATTTCTTATGTGAGCATCATCAAAATTATCATGCCTATCTTAATGGCTATAAAGAAAGAGCTATTGGGAGACAACCCATTATATTATTGCTTTCAGTTTATTTTTGTTTCTTTGAGTCTTGGAAGTTATTGCCTATGTAATAACCTCTCCTTATCCTTTTTGTTTGGTTTTTGTGCCAAGAATAACCTCTAATGAGAGGGAAGTAATATTTGGGGAAGTTGCTGTCCCGAAACAGATTTTTGTGCTTCTCTATAAAAAAATGTAAAAAATCCAAGAACGTCGTATTGATCTGCATTTATTTTATGCGCATGACCCTGGTATTTACCCAACTTTCGTTAGTTTTGCACTTTTCGATTTGAGCAACAGAAGATTTTCGAAAAAATCGGTCTTTACCTGTAGGTCTGTTTTGATAGATTTCTGCCATTATTTGCATTTGCCTCTTAATCGGTTTCTTTTTGAGTTCTCTTTGACCACTTGAGCTTTTAAAAGGAGTTTCTACCATAGCCTATGTTTTAATGGATGTTTTACTTGAGTTTAAACTGAACCCAAAGGCTTATTATCTAAAATACACTAATGTTGCTACTGAAGATTGTGTGAAGTTTTGTATGAAGGAAGTTTTCAAGTGTAGGGAGAGAATAATGTGATGAGATGAAGTATGGACAAAATCTCAAGTTTGGGGATACCACCCGTGTCACCCATAGAAATATTCAAGAGGTACAAGCGTCAAACCTTGGGGATGCCCAAGGCATCCCCTTCTTCATCAACAAAAATCTCAGGTTTTCTTTCAAGACACTTTATTTTAATTGCTTCATGCACTATATGTTGTTCTTGGATCGTCTTTGTTTTGGTTTCTAGTTTTATTTTTCTTTGTTTGTTGCAATAAGTTTGTTGGATCATATCACACTTCTTTTGGAGAGACACACGATCCGTTTTGATTGTTCAGAACACTCTAGTTTTCAATCTTATTGTTTGTTGAGTGTTCTCTTTTGCTAGCACTGCGTTTAGCTTTAGTTTTCTCATCCTTTATTCTTAGAACTTTTTAGTTTTTCTTTGTAAATTGGTGAGACAAGCTCACTGGTATTTATTGATTATTATCTTTGTGAGTTGTTTCAAATAACTCGATTGGTGTTGGAAGAGAGTAGGAAGTTTCATGCTTATAGTGGTACAAAAGGAAGCTTGTTTTGACCGTGACTTAGACTTATCATGTCATGTTAGATGTTGCTTTGACCTTATGCTTAGTAATTGTTGTTGTAGAATTACTTGTTCCAAACAATTGAGATTGCTTAATGTGCCATGAAAGATCATGCGTTGTTTTAGCATACAAAAGCATAGTATTGTGGTATTCTCCTTTGATGCTTTATTTGGGTTGACTTGGCACATGCTTACACCATGTTAAGACTATGAACCAGTCACCTTAGCCTCTATGATCATTTAGTTTTTGACTTGTGATATCACTTTATGCTTTAATTAATAATGTTTTGTCGCTTTGCATGATTATGGCCATTATTGCTCTCTTAGTTGGCCGCTCCTAGTCTTTTGCTAGACTCCACCTGTACTGAGTATGAGCTCTACTCGTGCATCCAAATCCCAAGAAACCAAGTTATTCCAAAGAGTCCACTATAAATGCCTATGCATGGTGTGTTACACCATTCCAAGTATATTCATGTGTTTATTTATCTTCCAAATTAAACTTTTGTTATGTGAAAATTAGTGATTAAAGCTCTCACGAACTTGATGGCACACATTATTTTCTTGCACTTAAAAAACTTGAACCATTGTGCCATCTATGTTGCTTATATGCTTGCAAATTATAAGTTGCGAGTTAGCAGAACCATGCTGTCATGGGGAACACTTTCAACACTTGTACATATCTATCCAGTTGATATCATGATATTTTGTTTATGAAGGTCGGCGGTGTGAAATAAAAGGAGAGCTTGTAAGTCCATGGAGTATTATATATGTGTTAGAGAAACGCCTGGGTGGCTAGCCTAAGCCATGCCTATTCATGGTGGAAACTTGTAGCTTAACCATAGTGAGAAATCTATGAAGCATCTTTAGAAAATATATAGAAAAAATAGAAAAAAGAACATGCTCATGGTAAATAAAAAGATCGCTGAGATGTTCATTGTCTGTTGCCTTGTCATTTTGATATGGGATAGCTCCTGTGTCATGGGGAAAGGGGTACCCCGTTGGAGGTTCTCTATGATACACATATACTTCCAATGACAAGAACTTTCTTGTGACTAAAGTTGAGTAGCATGAGGAATGGCCCTCGTACTAAAGGGACATGAGATTTTGAACTTATGATCTGTCAAGCATATACCTCATATTTGTGTCACTTTAACCTTAATCACTTCAAGATGCTTATGATAGGGCCAACGAGAGATGAAAGCTAATGAGTACCATAATTTTTGGAAGCTCTTTATGAAACTTGAAATCCCTGCTTCCCTCTGTGAAGGGCCTTTATTTTTTACTTTTATGTTGAGTCTCCATCTTATATCTTTATGCACCAATTAAGAGAGCATAGTTGTTATTATTAGTTCAATGTGCATTGTCCCAAAATTTGTTGATTGATTCATAACTATGATATTTCTTGTTCTTAAATTATTTGTATCTAGTCACCCTTATGAACTTTGAAGGTGTCCTATGCATTTATGTTTTCCATACCATGAGGTACAACCTGAGTACCACTCATGCTATGTTTTCTATATGTCTTTCAATGCATTGTTATTCATGATCTTTTGTTTGTACCTTTTTCATGTTACAACTTAGTTGCTATGTCTTATTGTTAGAACTACATCTTTCATGCTCATGTTTAGAGTACTATGATCTCAACTATCAATGATTTACAATATCTTAATCAAGATTGTGATAGTGCATGTCACCTCAAAAAATATTCTTTTTATCACTTACCTACTCGAGGACGAGCAGGAGTTAAGCTTGGGGATGCTTGATACGTCGTAAACGTATCTATAATTTTTGATGCTCCAGGCTTGTTTTGTACCAACTATCTCATGTTTTGTCTACACTTTGAGGATTTTTTATACATTTTCTAGAACTAACCTATTGACAAGGTGCCACAGTGCCAGTTGCCTGTTTTCTGCTGTTTTTGGTTTCAGAAAAGCTAGTAAAGAAATATTCTCGGAATTGGACAGAACAAAAGCGGAAGTCAATATTTTTCCCGACATGACACGGAGACCGAAGGGGACCCACAAGGCGGCTGCATCATAGGGTGGCATGATCCCACCCTAGGCCATGCCAGCCCATGGTGTGGGCCCCTCGAGGCTCCACCGACCTTGCCCTTTTGCCTATATATACGTCTCGCCGAGACAAAAACCCTAACCAGATCAGAAATCCACGAAAAGTTCCGCAGTGCCGCCGCCACCAAAGAGGAGATTCAGGGGACATAAGTCTTTGTTATGGCACCCTGCCGGGATGGGGAATTTCCCCCGGAGCCATCTCCATCGACTCCACCACCATCTCCATCGTCGTTGCGGACTCCGATGATGAGGAGGGTGTAGTTCTCCCTCGAGGCTAAGGGCTCTACCGGTAGCTATGTGTTCATCTCTCTCTCTCTCTCTATGCGTGATCTTATTGTGATCATGAGATTTGTAATCTAGTTGAATAAGTAGATCTACTCTGCTACTCAAGTGCTTTAATTATTGTAATCTCCTCTTATCCCCATGTGTGTGAAGTTGACAGTGTGCACACCGTGTGGCACGTAGGCTAAAGATTGCAGAAATACTTATCATGAGGTATATTTTGAGTTGGATGTCTTTATGAAATTGTGGTTTTTGTTGGAGCCATCTAGCACTCAAGGTGACAGTGTGGGGTTACCTAGATGGGGAATGCGAACTTTAAGGAGAGCTTTTATAGCCCTATCGTGGATTGGAGTTATCCAACCAGAGAGTAGTTCAGAGTAGCATAATGAGAAGATATTTATATGAGAGTGTCCAAGATATTTATAAATGAGAAGATATTTATATGAGAGCAGTTATCCAACCAGAAAGTATGATCCCTAGGCCTTGTTTCTAAGCATTGAAAAACCGTTTACAATCAGTCATGTTACATGTTTGCTTGCTACCATTTTTATTTTAGATTGCAATTACCACTTATAATCATCCATATTATTTGTATTTCACTATCTCTTCGCCGAACTAGTGCACCTATACACCTGACAAGTGTATTGGGTGTGTTGGGGACAAAAGAGACTTCTTGTATCTTGATTGCAGGGTTGCTTGAGAGGGATACCTTTGACCTCTTCCTCGCTGAGTTCGATAAACCTTAGGTGATCCACTTAAGGTAAACTTGCTGCTGTTCTACAGACCTCTAGTGTCAACACCCGGATTTTTAATCCCAGATGCCTGTTATGCCATACATCGCAATCCCAGGATTACCATTTTTGCGAGACATAACAGAATTGGATACCATAGTACATCATCCATTACAAACGATACATAAGTTCTTACACAAATAGGGATCTCATGATCCAGTTCTTAATACAACATCAAGCAGCGGAATACGTAATAATAACGGTAGTGTAGGCGAAGCTCCATCTTCGGGTTCATAGGCAATGCTGACGATGGGAGATGATCCTAGTTGTCGTAACCTTCCTGGGGTCCATCCTCAAGGTACTCCTCTTCATAGTTTGGCCATGGGAATAGCCAGGGACAAAGCCATGAGTACTCTTTAAGTACTCGCAAACTAATACTAACAAGGGAAAAGGGGTTTTGGATAATAGGACACTAGGCTCTAGGGTTGTTTTGCAAAAGCCAGATTTATCTCTACTAAGTTTAGAAGCAACGAATGCTAGTTGAAAGTTTTATAGCACCTAAGTGGGAACTTGTAATTCAGATCACAACCCTGTTGTGGTCAAGTCAAAGTCTCAAATCATTTCACAAGTCATTTTTAAAAGTCTGACGGGGGAACAATATGGCCACTCCAACTGTCCATAACCGCGGACGCGGCTATTCGAATAGTTTGACACTCTGCAGAGACTGTACACTTTCACCATAACATTCGATACATCTGTCAGGAACAAATCCTGAATTCACCATACTCAGTATGCGGATAATCAATCCTAACCTTTTAATTACACGCCCTAGTATAAGAACCTCTCCTGTGAGTTTGGCCTCCCAACCATGACCAACTGTCATCTTGGGTACTGCACAGGTGGACAATCTTCACAAGGTAGCCTCAGCTCAGACCTTGGCCGTGAGGGAACTAATACTAAGGTATATAAGTTTCTAGTCAAGCCCTACCCAATCTTCGGGTATTCTGGTTGTACGATAAAATTGGAATGGTATCGCATCCAGACAACCATCAGTTTTATAAAGGTCTAAGGCTCATGCCTCATTGTTTTCATCACCAAAATCATCAGGTGTTTAGAAACACATGTCCAAAACATTTCAATAGAATGATCCATCATTCCAAGGTTTTCATAACCATTTTTCCACCAAGTATTCCCATCTAAAGTTGATCAAGTTTATGCTTAGCACTAGCATATACAGGTGGGGGTAAGCAATAATGAGGGGTGGTAAACTAGTGGAGTTCTAACTAAGTTCCATCTCATGCCTTAAGATGACATCAAGATTATCTAGCTTAGGCCAAATTTTATGCTCTTTATGCAACCTTCAAATATCTTTCTAAAATCTATAATTCACTTAAGTCACTCTAAGTAATAGCTTTGATAAAGAAATAAAGTATAAACCTTGCAAGTATAAACTAGGATTGGTTTGTCAAGTGGATATGATCACATATGCTTAAGGCATATAGTAGGAATAGTAACAAGTAGTGGTTTGTGGCCTCAGTAGGGTATCTTGCAAGGGTTAGCTTGCAGTGGTCCACTTAGTTAATAAAGCTTGCACAATATCAGTATAAGCTTGCCTTGTGCAGAGCAGTGGTTGAAGTTCTCCTCGGCTTCTTCTTCGTAGTATCCTCCTTCCTCCTCGTATCCTTGGTCGGTACTAGCGTCTATAAATAAATACGAGGTACACAATCACCAAACAATACTTAACTACTTTCAATCAACACACACAAGGGTCCTATAGATGATCTAGCATCATCTCTAACATTACAAGATTGAAGCTTGGTTTAATTCCTTTTATTTTTAGAAAAGTAATTTCTACTCATTGAAAAACTACGTAAGATTTAATATTCTCCAAACCAAACATGGGATGATGTTGACACATGTCATAACAACATATTGTAGTCCAAGGGAATGTGATTTAAAGTGGTGTCACAATTTAATAAGGTTTTACCCTTTTATTTTAATTAATTAAAGTGGCTAGAAATGCCTATGTAGCATTCTTTTATTACTTGAACATTATTTCTGCAAGTAAACCTATATATTTTTATATATTCTGAAAGGTATGGTTAAATGTGATTTTTGAGAGTTGGAATCAACTAAAAAGCTATTATGGTTTAAATTTGAAAAATGTTTGAATGCAGAAAAGCTTCTGCCTTGTTATTTTTACCATGGGTGATCTATAGATCCAAATGACTTGAATCCGATGGGCTTGGATTTAGCATTCCCAGACCTTTATAACAAAATTGGTTTCATTCAATTTGATGCACTGAATCGATCTGGGTTGATTTTTCAAGTTGAGTACAAAAGTGAGTTTGAAACAAAATGAAAAAGGTTTAATTCAAATAACTGGGCTGCGCGGGAAAAGTTTACGGGCCGGCCTGCTAAGCGCAGTGCTCCCGCGGGCTGCTTAAGTGGGTGTGCCCACTCGTCAGTGAGACATGGAGGGGCGAAGCGGTACAGGGCAATGTGGATCGTGCGATCTAGTTCTAATCGAACGGCCGAGAGTCATCGTCGACGCGAGGCAACACCGGCGAGAAAGAAACCTAGCGCGGCCAGTGAGGGGTGCTGGGGGCTCACCGGGGTGCAGGTGAGGGTCGGCGAGGCGGGCGAATGACGAAGTCGACGATGGCGAACTCAGGGGTGGTCACGGCAGCTCCTGGGGTGGACGAAATCGATGGCGCCCTTCTTCTCCAGAGGCGGCGGGCTCCGGTGAAATTCCGGCGAGGTGGTGCTCGCCTTGCTCCAGGAACGGTGTGGCACGATCAGTGAGGAGAGGGGAGTGAGATGGTGTGAAGAAATCGACTGGGGGTGGCCTCTATTTATAGTCGAGCGAGGGGACCGACGGGGCGCACGGTGAGCTCGTCGGGGGCGATGTTACAGGCGGCTATTGGCATGGGCGAAGGTAGGGGACGGTGCGGTGTTCCCTGGCGATGCTCAACGACATGGTTTCGAGGCGTGGGGCGGTGCGGCTTGGTCGGAACGCGACGGTGCTCTGCGCGTGCCCGACGGAAAATTTAAGGCCGCACAGCTCGCGTGGTCCGCGCGGCGGCGAACGAGCGTGTCTGCGGGGTTGCTGGGACGGTGGGGATTGTGTATGCACGCGGCGAGGGCAGCGCGTGGTCTGTGGGCGCTCGTCGAGCGTGGCGCACGAGGCATGCTCTCGGCATGGTTGCTGGCGAGGTTGGCATGGTTTGTGCGTGTGGTCCAGGGCTTGGCAACACTCGCGGCTAGGACAGTGAGTGGCGGTGGACGGTGGGCTGCCTCCCAGACATGCTGGCTAGGCTTGTGTCTTCTCGTAGCTTGATGTCGACATGGGTGTGCTCGGCTGTTCACCATTGATGGCAATGCCAAGCTTACAGTGATGCTAAGGGTTAGTTTAGGTTGTTAGATGATCTACTAAGGCTAGTGGTGTCCAGAGAGGAACAAGTTAGGCTTCAATCACTGCTCACTATAGTGTTTAGGATTTTGATGATTTGTGTCTGCAACCTGTTTGATGAAATGGCCGCATGAAATCAAGTTTGGAATTTTGAAAAGATTTTTGGTGGGTTTGCTAGATTGGTGCTGGTGAGTCTGCAGATGCTTGGGTTTTGAAAGTTGAGCTTGTTTGAGTGGTTTTTGAAAAAGTGGGATCTTCCCATATGATAAAGATTCAATTTTGAATTGTCATTTAAAATATGCATTTGAAAGTTTCTGGATGATCACAAAGTGGGCCTTGATACCTTGTTATGAGTACATTCAAGGGGTGCAAAGATCCAGAAAAGTTTCCATTAGGTTTTGAAAGTTTGAGACAACCAAAGTAGGCATGGGAGTTAAATTGGTCAAAATGACCATTCCTTTATTTTATTGGTTTTGACTTATTTGTCTTTAGGAAAAGTTTGGGAAATGTTTATATGATGTTTATTTCACCTAAGAAACATTTTACAAGCAAGGAAACATACAAACAAGGTGGTTCAAAAGAATTTCAAATTAAATGCATACACATATGCATGCCTTCATAATTTTAATTAGAAAAGTTTTTGTTAATCCTAATTTTGATGATTAGAGTTTGATGATTTAAGTTTAGTATTTTTGGGATGTTACAAACCTTCCCGCCTTAAACAAAATCTTGTCCTGAGATTTGAAAAAGGACGAAAAGATTATCTAGGATTTGAAGAGATCGGGAAACTCCGTCCTGATGTGATCTTCGCGTTCCGAGGTAGCTTCCTCTTCTGTGTGGTTGCTCCACTGAATCTTGAGAAACTTGATGCTTCGGGTTCGGGTAATTCGAAAAGCTTCTTCCAAAATATGGATGGGTACTTCGGGATAGGTCAGGTCATCGTTGATCTCTATGGTCTGATGATCGATATTCTTGAACACTTCGGTCTTCTCGGGGACTTCGAGACACTTGCGAAGTAACAAGATATGGAACACATTGTGCACGGCTGACATCTCTTCAGGTAGTTCCAATTTATACGAGACTTCTCCTCGATGGTTCAGAATCTTGAAGGGTCCGATATATCTGGGGGCTAACTTTCCTTTGAGTTGGAAACGCTGCATTCCCTTCAATGGCAACACTTTCAGATAAACAAAATCTCCTATGTTGAAGGCGAGGTCTCTACGTCTCTTGTCGGTGTAACTCTTCTATCGGGATTGGGCGGTCTTGAGGTGCTCACGAATCTTGTGAACCTTCTCTTCTGCTTCTCGTAGGATGTCGGGTCCGAAGATCTGACTTTCTTCTACTTCCGACCAGTTCAAAGGGGTGCGACACTTCCTTCCGTACATGAATTCAAATGGGGCCATTTGCAAACTGGCTTGATAACTATTGTTGTAAGAAAATTCTACAAACGGCAGACAGTCTTCCCACTTGGATCCATATTCTAACACGCATGCTCTCAGCATATATTCGAGTATTTGATTTACTCGCTCCGTTTGTCCATCGGTCTGAGGGTGATACGCGGTGCTGAAATATAGACGGGTTCCTAAACCTTCTTGGACTTTCTTCCAAAATCTCGAGGTAAACTAAGTTCCTCGATCCGATACTATGTTCTTGGGGACTCCGTGCAAACTAACGATTCTAGCGATGTATAACTCCGCTAGTTTCGAACTCTGATATGTGGTCTTGACGGGCAAGAAATGGGCGACTTTGGACAATCTGTCCACTATGACCCAGATAGAGTCATTTCCCCTACTAGAAGTAGGTAGTCCAGTGATAAAGTCCATTCCTACAGAATCCCATTTCCATTCCGGAATCTGCAAGGGTTGCAACAATCCAGAGGGTCTTTGATGTCCTGCCTTGACTCGCTGACATATATCACACTTGGCGATATAGCTTCCGATTTCTCTCTTCATCTTATGCCACCAAAATTGCTCTTTTAAATCTTGATACATCTTAGTTCCTCCGGGATGGATAGAATAAAGAGTATCATGAGCCTCCTTCAAAATAACTCCTTTTAACTCGGAATCTGCTGGCACACAAAGGCGTCCTTTGTACCACAAAACTCCTTCTTCGTCCTCGGTGAATCTGGGTACTTTGCCTATACCGATACGACGCTTGATTCCATCAATACTGGCATTTCCCTTCTGCGCCTCTTTAATCTGATTGATCAAAGTGGGCTAGAGTTCTATGCTAGCCAAAAATCCTTCACTTACTAATTCCATTTGAAAATCTTCCATATCTTTGTGCAAACTTGGTTGCTCCTTCAAAATCATGGAGTTCAAGCGGCACGGCAATCTGCGAAGGGCATCGGCTACTACGTTGGCTTTACCAGGGTGATAGTGAATGTCCAGATCGTAATCCTTGATTAGCTCAATCCATCTTATCTGGCTCATATTCAGCTACTTCTGAGTGAATATATACTTTAGGATCTTGTGATCCGAATAAATCTCACAACGGTTTCCCATCAGGTAATGTCTCCATGTTTTCAGGGCTAGAACTATGGCTGCGAGTTCTAGGTCATGGGTTGGGTAGTTTTGCTCATGTTGGTTCAGTTGTCACGATAGATAAGATATAACTTTGCCTTCTTGCATTATCACACATCCGAGACCAATCTTGGATGCGTCACAATACACATCGAAGGGCTTCATGATATCTGGTATGATCAAGATTGGGGCTGAAATCAATCACCTCTTGAGTTCTTGAAAACTCGCTTCACATTTGTCGGTCCATTCAAACTTCTTGTCCTTCTTCAGCAATTGGGTCATGGGTCGGGCGATATTAGAGAATCCTTCTACGAATTTGTGGTAATATCCCGCCAATCCGAGAAAGGCACGAACTTGGGTTTGAGTGGTTGAGGCTTGCCAATCTTCTACATCTTTCACTTTGGCAGGGTCAACGGCAATTCCTCCGGCTGATACAATGTGACCAAGGAATCCTACCTCCTGTAACCAGAATTCACATTTGCTAAACTTTGCATACACTGATGCTCTCTAAGGGTTCCAAGAAAGGTCCTTAGGTGTAGCTCATGTTATTCTTCCGATTTGGAATAAATCAGAATGTCATCAATGAAAACAATGACAAACTTATCCAGGAAGTCCATAAAAATCTTATTCATGAGATTCATGAAATAACCGGGGGAATTGGTTAATCCGAAAGACATGACCGTATACTCATACAATCCATATCTGGTGGTAAAGGCAGTCTTTGGAATATCCTCAGCACGAATTTTGAGTTGATGATAGCCAGTCCTAAGATCAATCTTAGAAAACACTTTGGCACCGGTCAACTGATCAAACAAATCTTCTACCTTGGGCAAGGGGTACTTGTTCTTGATGGTGACATCATTCAATTTCCGATAATCCGTACACAAACGGTTACCTCCATCCTTCTTGTCCACAAACAAGACAGGTGATCTCCATTGGGACACACTTGGTTCAATTAATCCTATTTCCATCATGGAATCCAGTTGCTTCTTCAGTTCCGCGAGCTCTGACGGGTTCATACTATATGGTCTCTAGGCTATGGGTCCAGTTCTGGGGATTAGTTCGATGATAAACTCGATATCCCGATCTAGGGGCATACCGGGCAAAACATCTGGAAATACATTGGGGTATTCACAGACTATCCGGATTTGGTCAATGGTAGGTTGGGCTATACACTTGATGCATTTGAATTGACGAGGTAAGGTTTCAGATATATGCTCGACTGATATTCCGGCGGTACTGGTCATAGTTATGGCTTTCTTGGCACAGTCAATCAATCCTTTATGTTTGGACATCCAATCCATTCCTAGTACTACTTCCAAAACTTTAGTTCTGAGTACTATCAGATTTGCATAAAAATCTATGCCATGGATTCGGATAGGGACGGCTTTGCAAATTTGCCTAGCCTTGGTGGTTGATCTGGGAATTTGAACAATCATAGCATGCTTCAGTTTGGTTGGTTGAATTTTAATAGTGCATGCAAATGCTTCGGTGACAAATGAATGCGATGCACCAGAATCAAATAACACTCTTGCAAGTACTGAATTAACAGAAAACATACCCAGCACGACGTCTGGCGCTTCCCGAGCTTCTTCAGCATGCATGAGAAAAAGACGGCCGTTGCGGTTGAGTGAATTCCCTGGGGCAAATCTTATCCCTGGCTGAACACAACGCTGCTGCTGAGCTGGGACATTGGCGTTGGGGCTGTAGCATTCTTCTTGTTGGGGCACTCGTTGGAGTAGTGGCCTTTATTTCCACATTCATAACAGGTCACTTGCGACTTGTCCTTGGCTGCTACAGGCACAACATTGCTTCTAGTCCTCGGGGCAGTCTTGGTGTTGGCGGTAACATTGTTGTTGTTGAACTTGGGTGGGGCACGATTGAAATTGCTAGAGTTGCCGGGGTTGTTGTGATTTCCTCCGGGTCAAGGGTTTCCACGGTTGGGATAGGTCAGACGGTTCATCGGGGGTCTGTTGGTTCTTGGGGCAAATCCTGGAGATGGGTTAGGGTGATACTTTGGGGTCTGATGGGTTCCTAGATGATGCATCATACGATGCTTGCGGTTCTCATTGGCTTGGTTGAACTTTCCTTCCATCCGGATGCAGAGTCGACAAGGGCTTCAATATCCGCAAAGGGGATATTGACTAACACCGTCTGCATCTCGTCATGCAGACCATTCAGGAATCTTTCTTTCTTCTTGGCTTCGGTGTCTATTTCATCCGGAGCATACCTAGCTAATGACAAAAATTTATCACGGTATTCCACTACAGTCATCCTTCCTTGCTTCAGCTCTCTGAACTCGTCTCTCATTCTCTTGATCAAACCCGGTGGCACATGGGTTCTGCTAAACTTGACCTTGAATTCCTCCCAGGTCATCATCTGGCCTCCGGTCATTGCGCGAACACTGTTCCACCATGCTCTGGCATCTCCGGCTAGATAGTGGGTGGCGAACAGGACTCTCTCGTTGGATTCCACTCCGGCTACTTCTAAGTTATTTTCTATGGTCTGCAGCCAATCATCAGCGTCTAAGGGTTCTTCTGACTTAGTGAAAATAGGTGGGTTGGTATTCTGGAAATTCTTGAGCTTAGATCCATGGTTGTCCTGATTTCCGTGGCCTTGGTTGTTATGGGCAAGTTGGGCTATCTGCTGAAGGGTGGCTAGGTTGGCTTGACGTTCCGCTCTTTCAGCTTCACGGTCAGAAGTCAACATTTGCAGTATCTGCAACATCGGGTCCGGGGTTGAACCACTTCCTCCACGTGGCATCTGAAGATTGAGGTAGATCACGAGAAAAGAGGGAAATTTCTAAGGTTTTGGGTCTTTGAAAAGTTTTTAAAGTTTGACTCAGATATTTCTAGCAACTTGCTTTTTCATTCATTCATTCATAGCACACGATACAACACACACCACAACAAAGAAGAACCGATGGTTTTAAGAACCATTCTGAAAACTATGATACAGTGGGACCGAATACTACTCACTACGCTAGTTCTCAGGTGCTACTACTCCTTGGAATCTGTGGCTTCATCATCCTCATCATCATTGATGAAGGCGAAATCATCCTCATCGGTGAAGAAATCCATAGCCTGACCCTCCAGAAAATCGTTGTCATCGCTGAGATAGGAGTAGGGGTCTCCATGAAGATCCTCTCCGGCATTCTCCCTTTCCTCCAACTGCATGTCTCTCTCGTGGATGGTCTCCTACAAAGATGAGATGCGGTGGCGAAGACGGGCAATGATGCGCTCCTTCTTGTCGAGCTGACGGCGGCGAGACTTGCGATCCTTTGCTAGCAGGGCGATGGTCTGGTCCTTCGTCTTGATGATGGCAGACTTGTGGTTGCAGTAGTCACGGAAGTTGTCTAACTCCTGCTGACGATCGTACATCATGAAGCTAAGGTGGTCCAATTGGGTCTTCAGCTCGGGGTGGTATGGGGCTTCCAGTGGTTGTCCATTTGCATCACGCCTTAGGCAAAACTCAAAGCGAGTTCCATTGATCTGATTGATGCTCTGCCCACACAGACGGGAAAGAGCTTCTTGCATGGCCCTGACAAGTCCATCGAGCTAGTTGTTCTCTCTCAAGGTAAACTGAATTCCCGCCGCAGTGGGAGGTTCAATCTTTCCTCGGAGACTTGCAACAATTATCCACTGCAGATCTTCTCCTCCTTGATCATTGAGCTGAGTTACGGAGAACTCGGGGTGCAGACGCTCCAGAAGTTCCGAAAGCTAGTCCAAATCCCTCTCAAAGATCAGGTCTCCTCCATTCCCCAGCTGATAAAACTTGCTGTACTTCACGTCCATCTATAAGAATATAGGATGAGTAAGTTAGTAGAGTGATTAAGTGTGTCAAAATTTTATGTATTTTGCATGAGTTTTTGGAGGAACATGAATTTTCAAGAAAGAATAAAAGGGATAAGAATGAGAATAAGTTTTTGTAAATATTTGTTTTCTTTGGTTTTGAAACTAAGTTTTTGATGCAACGTCCAGTCTAACTAGGGTCTCCTATGGTCAGGATGGCTCTGATACCAACTTGTCAACACCCGGATTTTTAATCCCAGATGCCTGTTATGCCATACATCGCAATCCCAGTATTACCATTTTTGCGAGACATAACATAATTGGATACCATAGTACATCATCCATTACAAATGATACATAAGTTCTTACACAAATAGGGTTCTCATGATCCAGTTCTTAATACAACATCAAGAAGCGGAATACGTAATAATAACGGTAGCATAGGCGAAGCTCCATCTTCGGGTTCACAGGCAATGCAGGCGATGGGAGATGATCCTAGTTGTCGTAAGCTTCCTGGGGTCCATCCTCAAGGTACTCCTCTTCATAGTCTGGCCATGGGAATAGCCAGGTACAAAGCCATGAGTACTCTTTAAGTACTCGCAAACTAATACTAACAAGGGAAAAGGGTTTTTGGATAATAGGACACTAGGCTCTAGGGTTGTTTTGCAAAAGCCAGATTTATCTCTACTAAGTTTAGAAGCAACGAATGCTAGTTGAAAGTTTTATAGCACCTAAGTGGGAACTTGTATCTCATGCCACAACCCTGTTGTGGTCAAGTCAAAGTCTCAAATCATTTCACAAGTCATTTTGAAAAGTCCGACGGGGGAACAGTATGGCCACTCCAACCGTCCATAACCGCGGACGCGGCTATTCGAATAGTTTGACACTCTGTAGAGATTGTACACTTTCACCACAACATTCGATACATCCGTCAGGAACAAATCCTGAATTCACCATACTCAGTATGCGGATAATCAATCCTAACCTTTCAATTACACGCCCTAGTATAGGCACCTCTCCTGTGAGTTTGGCCTCCCAACCATGACCAACTGTCATCTTGGGTACTGCACAGGTGGACAATCTTCACAAGGTAGCCTCAACTCAGACCTTGGCCGTGAGGGAACTAATACTAAGGTATATAAGTTTCCAGTCAAGCCCTACCCAATCTTCGGGTATTGTGGTTGTACGATAAAATTGGAATGGTATCGCATCCAGACAACCATCAGTTTTATAAAGGGCTAAGGCTCATGCCTCATTGTTTTCATCACCAAAATCATCAGGTGTTTGGAAACACATGTCCAAAACATTTCAATAGAATGATCCATCATTCCAAGGTTTTCATAACCATTTTTCCACCAAGTATTCCCATCTAAAGTTGATCAAGTTTTATGCTTAGCACTAGCATCTACAGGTGGGGGTAAGCAGTAATGAGGGGTGGTACACTAGTGGAGTTCTAACTAAGTTCCATCTCATGCCTTAAGATGACATCAAGATTATCTAGCTTAGGCCAAATTTTATGCTATTTATGCAACCTTCAAATATCTTTCTAATATCTATAATTCACTTAAGTAACTCTAAGTAATAGCTTTGATAAAGAAATAAAGTATAAACCTTGCAAGTAAAAACTAGGATTGGTTTGTCAAGTGGATATGATCACATATGCTTAAGGCATATAGTAGGCATAGTAACAAGTAGTGGTTTGTGACCTCAGTAGGGTATCTTGCAAGGGTTAGCTTGCAGTGGTCCACTTAGTTAATAAAGCTTGCACAATATCAGTATAAGCTTGCCTTGTGCAGTGCAGTGATTGAAGTTCTCCTCGGCTTCTTCTTCGTAGTATCCTCCTTCCTCCTCGTATCCTTGGTCGGTACTAGCGTCTATAAATAAATACGAGGTACACAATCACCAAACAATACTTAACTACTTTCAATCAACACACACAAGGGTCCTATAGATGATCTAGCATCATCTCTAACATTACAAGATTGAAGCTTGGTTTAATTCCTTTTATTTTTAGAAAAGTAATTTCTACTCATTGAAAAACTACGTAAGATTTAATATTCTCCAAACCAAACATGGGATGATGTTGACACATGTCATAACAACATATTGTAGTCCAAGGGAATGTGATTTAAAGTGGTGTCACAATTTAATAAGGTTTTACCCTTTTATTTTAATTAATTAAAGTGGCTAGAAATGCCTATGTAGCATTCTTTTATTACTTGAACATTATTTCTGCAAGTAAACCTATATATTTTTATATATTCTGAAAGGTATGGTTAAATGTGATTTTTGAGAGTTGGAATCAACTAAAAAGCTATTATGGTTTAAATTTGAAAAATGTTTGAATGCAGAAAAGCTTCTGCCTTGTTATTTTTACCATGGGTGATCTATAGATCCAAAATGACTTGAATCCAACGGGCTTGGATTCAGCATTCCCAGACCTTTATAAAAAAATTGGTTTCATTCAATTTGATGCACTGAATCGATCTGGGTTGATTTTTGAAGTTGAGTACAGAAGTGAGTTTGAAACAAAATGAAAAAGGTTTAATTCAAATAACTCAGCTGCGCGGGAAAAGTTAACGGGCCGGCCTGCTAAACGCAGTGCTCCCGTGGGCTGCTTAAGTGGGTGTGCCCACTCGTCAGTGAGACATGGAGGGGCGGTGATGCGAGCAATGTGGATCGTGCGATCTAGTTCTAATCGAACGGCCGAGAGTCATTGTCGACGCGAGGCAACGCCGGCGAGAAAGAAACCTAGCACGGTCAGTGAGGGGTGCTGGGGGCTCGCCGGGGTGCAGGCGAGGGTCGGCGAGGCGGGAAAACGACGAAGTCGACGACGGAGAACTCAGGGGTGGTCGCGGCAGCTCCTGGGGTGGACGAAATCGATGGCGCCCTTCTTCTCCAAAGGCTGCGGGCTTCGGTGAAATTCCAGCGAGGTGGTGCTCGCCTTGCTCTGGGAACGGTGTGGCACGATCAGTGAGGAGAGGAGAGTGAGATGGTGTGAAGAAATCGACTGGGGGTGGCCTCTATTTATAGTCGAGCGAGGGGACCGACGGGGCACACGGTGAGCTTGTTGGGGGCGATGTTACATGCGGCTATTGGCATGGGTGAAGGTAGGGGACGGTGCGGTGTTCCCTGGCGATGCTCAACGACATGGTTTCGAGGCGTGGGGCGGTGCGGCTTGGTCGGAACGCGACGGTGCTCTGCGCGTGCCCGACGGAAAATTTAAGGCCGCACAGCTCGCGTGGTCCGCGCGGCGGCGAACGAGCGTGTCTGCGGGGTTGCTGGGATGGTGGGGATTGCGTATGGACGCCGCGAGGGTGGAACGCGGTCTGTGGGCGCTGCTCGAGCATGGCGCACGGGGCGTGCTGTCGGCATGGTTGCTGGCGAGGTTGGCATGGTTCGTGCGTGTGGTCCAGGGATTGGCAACGCTTGCGGCTAGGACAGTGAGTGGCGATGGACGGTGGGCTGCCTCCCAGACATGCTGGCTAGGCTTGTGTCTCCTCCTAGCTTGCTGTCGACATGGGGGTGACATGGGTGTGCTCGGCTGTTCACCATTGATGGCAATGCCAAGCTTATAGTGATGCTAAGGGTTAGTTTAGGTTGTTAGATGATCTACTAAGGCTAGTGGTGTCCAGAGAGGGAACAAGTTAGGCTTCAATCACTGCTCACTATAGTGTTTAGGATTTTGATGATTTGTGTCGGCAACCTGTTTGATGAAATGGCCGCATGAAATCAAGTTTGGAATTTTGAAAAGATTTTTGGTGGGTTTCCTAGATTGGTGCTGGTGAGTCTGCAGATGCTTGGGTTTTGAAAGTTGAGCTTGTTTGAATGGTTTTTGAAAAAGTGGGATCTTCCCATATGATAAAGATTCAATTTTGAATTGTCATTTAAACTATGCATTTGAAAGTTTCTGGATGATCACAAAGTGGGCCTTGATACCTTGTTATGAGTACATTCAAGGGGTGCAAAGATCCAGAAAAGTTTCCATTAGGTTCTGAAAGTTTGAGACAGCCAAAGTAGGCATGGGAGTTAAATTGGTCAAAATGACCATTCCTTTATTTTATTGGTTTTGACTTATTTGTCTTTAGGAAAAGTTTGGGAAATGTTTAGATGATGTTTATTTCACCTAAAAAACATTTTACAAGCAAGGAAATATACAAACAAGGTGGTTCAAAAGAATTTCAAATTAAATGCATACACATATGCATGCCTTCATAATTTTAATTAGAATTTTTTTGTTAACCCTAATTTTGATGATTAGAGTTTGATGATTTAAGTTTAGTATTTTTGGGATGTTACATCTGCACTTGGAGGCCCAACACTGCCTACAAGAATAGAAGCATGCGTAGACATCACAGAGCTTGAGTGGTCAACGACGCCATTGGAGCGGTCAGGGAGACCGCAGCTCTAGTGCAGTGGCAGAGAGACCCGTTGAACTAGAACCGGTGGGGTGGGCGTCAGTGAAGCGGCTCCGTAGCGGTGCACGAGACGGCAGCTCAAGCGGCTCAGGCCACCGTGGAATTTCCGCTGGCCGGTGCGCACGATGGGCATGGAGATGAGGGCGTGGGGGAGGAGCCTAGGATTTTTGGGAGGGCCGGCGAAAAAAACTGCACGAATTAGGGACAATGGAGGTGAAAAGAAAAATAATTATGATCATGCCCCCAAGCTACGGACTATAGATTTGCCCATAGGGCATCTGCACAATGGGTAGAATGGTAATTTTTAAACCAAAAGTTTTTGAAATGGAGGGGCGCAAAATACTTCAAGGTTGGTGTGTGATTTTGCCGCGCGATTGAGATTTTGAATTTTGCTAGCGTCCATCTACTAATAGAAATAATGTAGTAGACCGTACACTATATGTCCAGGAATTCAAGGTAGAGAGTCACATCAACTGATCATCTATATCCATATTTTTGCACAGGAACTTAGATACCACGGCATAGGTGGTAAATTTTGCCGCCTGACTGAAATTTTGAATTTGTCTAGCATCCAAGTAGTAATAGAAAAATGATACTAACTGGGTGGAAGATTTTGCCTACAAATGTTTGAAATCGAGAGGCATGAAATGTTTTGGGGTCAGTGGGTTATTTTGCCGCTTGATTACGATTTTGAATTTGGCTACCGGCCAAGGTATAATGGAGTAGAAAAAAGGTTGTGTAGACCGTACGCCATCTGGTCAGGAATTTAAGGCGCGAGTCACATCCACTGATGCCTCCCATTCAAATGGGATAGGTGGTACGTTTTGGTGGCCGACTGTGATTTTGAATTTGTAGTTTGTCCAAATAATAATTTTTCAAAATAGGTTGTTCTCTCTCTATATCAGGAATCCAAGTCGGGGCAACAAATAAATGTCTGAAGTAGCTTCGATTCATTAATAAAAAGACAAGGTCTACTAAAAATTTAGGTGTCAGCACGGACTCTGCTACAGGAAGCACTAACCAAATGATAGTACTAATTCAGATCAAATAAAAAGCCTGCCGCAAAACAAATACTACTGCATACTATTGATGACCCACAAGTATTTGGGGATCACAATAGTCTTCGCGGGTAGTATTACCCAATTTATTGATTCGACACAAGAGGAGCCAAAGAATACTTGCAAGCCTTAACAACTGAGTTGTCAGTTCAGCTGCACCTGGAAATAGTTCTTGCTCATAGAAGTTTATCAGTAGCAACAGTTTGTAGTAGCAACAACAAAGCAACAGTAACAACAATAGCAACAATGAAACAAGAGCAATAGTAATAGTAACGGTAAAAGTAGGATCCGAGTGCGGTAGGCATAGGGATGGATGGACGGGCGTTGCATGGATGAGTCTAAACATGTAACTTCAAGAACTAGGGTATTGCAGATAAATGATAACAAGCATCCAAGTACTAAACAATCCTAGGCATGTGCTCCATATATAGTCATACATGCTCGCAATGAGAACTTGCACAACATCTTCTGTCCAGCCAGCCCGTGGCAGCGGGGCCTCTAGGGAACTACTGGCAATTAAGGTTCTCCTTTTAATAGAGCTCCGGAGCAAAGCATTAACACTCCATGAACACATGATCCTCACACCACAGCCATCCCCTCCGGTTGTCCCAATTATTGTTAGTTTGGGGCCTTTGGATCCGGACAATGATATGTGTACACAACTTGCAGATAAGATCACAAACAATACTATCATAATGATTCAATTATAAGTTCAGATCTGAGATCATGGCACCCGGGTCCTAGTGACAAGCATTAAGCAAAACACGTTGCAACAAAGTCAAATAGCACTAATAGAGATACTAGGCACTATGACCCTAACAGATCTTATTCGATTACATGATAGAACTCATCCAATCCCTACCTTCCCCAAGCCTACAGCGGGGGATTACTCACTCATGGATAAGGAAAACATCGGTGGTTGATGGAGATGCGTTGGTGATGACGATGGCGATGATCCTCTCCAAATTCCCCGTCCCGGCAGGGTGCCAGAATGGAGTTTCTGGATCCGAATCTTGGTTTCTGGTGGCGGCGGCGGGGCAGAACTCTTTCTGGAAAAGTATCGAACCCCCTCTGTTTTTAGGTCAGAAGGCAACTTATAGGCCCAGAGGGAGGCCGAGGAGGTGCCTGGGGTGGCCAGACCTCCCCCAGGTGCGGTGTCAGTGGGCCTGTACCTGGGGTGGGTCTGGCCCCCCAAGCCTCCTCTCTGTCTCCCCTTCTGGCTCCGTGGATCTTCTGGTGGAAAATAGTTTTTGGCATATTTTCCGGGATTTTTCCTGATAGTTGATTTTCTGCACAAAAACAAGACACCAAGGTAATTCTGCTGAAAATAGCGTCAGTCCGTGTTAGTTGTATCCAAATCACACAAGTTTAGAGGAGAAAAATAGCAAAGTGTTCGAGAAAGTAGATACGTTTTGGACGTATCAACTCCCCCCCAGCTTAGCTTATTGCTTGTCCTCAAGCAATTCAGTTGAAAACAGAGTGCGATAAAAGAACTTTCACGAACACTTTGCTTCATATGATGTAAATATTATCAGCATAGGAGTAGATTCTTAGACAATTCATAATAAGGAGTATGCAACTAAGTCTACTCAATAGTCATTGCAATCTATGAAGAGAAACCAACTCAATAATAATAAGTAGCATGAAACATAAACATAAGCAACATTGCAATGCTCATAATAAGATATGATAGATTAGTATCTCGCTTGCCTTTGTTTAAAGAGCACAATATAAATGCTGAGGCACCTCTGAAGTTCACATGAAGACTAGAGATAAAGATATCAGAGATACAAGCATCAAAGTCATGACATAATTAACCAAGTTTTGGAACAAACACAATAATGACAACTATGCTCTCAAGAAGGTGCTCATAGAATAAGTGGTGACTCAACAAGGTTGTGAAAACGGTTTTGTGAAGGTTTGAAAGGCTTCCCAATGCTGAAAGGAAGGTACTCATTAGCTTTGAGCTCTCATTGCCCCTATCATAGGCATCTTCATGTGGTTAAGGTGAAAGTGAAATCCACTTTGAATCATATGCTTGATAGACCATAGACTAGAAATCCCAAGTCCCTTGAGTACGAGGTTAGCTCCGCATGCTACTCAACTTTGGTCGCCTGAAAGTTCTTGTCATTGTAAATACATGCATATCATCGAGAACCGCCAACGGGGTACCCCTTGCACATGGTACATGATCTTTCCCATAACCAAAATGACAAGGCAAGCAGACAATGAGCATCTCAGCAATCTTTTTATTTACCATATGCATAGCTTTTTATTGAGGACACTTCATAGATGCTCATTACAGTGATGCTGCATGTTTCCACCATAATTAGGCATGGCTTAGGCTAGCGGCCCAGGCGTTTCTCTAACACAATGTACAAACTCCATGAACTAACAACTTCCCCTTTTATTTTACATAGTCGACATCCGTAAACAAAAGAGCAAAGTATCAACTAGATAAAATTATCCAAAAAGTGTTGAAAGCGTTCCCCGTGACAACACGGTTCTGCTGACTCCCAGTATATCATAAACAAACATATAACTTTCATGGACTAGTCACAATGGTTCAATATTATTAAGCGCAAGGAATAAAGTGTTCCATCAAGTTCGTGAGAGCTTTACTAACTAAATTTCTCAAAACAGACAAACATTTTATTTTGGAAGAAAACACGGCATATATAATATGCACTGAAATAGCAAATGATGCTAATAGGTAGGTATGGTGGACATAGCTGGAAATATTGGTTTTGGGGAGTTGGAAGCACAGGTAGAGTACATACTCAGTTCAAGTGAAGGCTAGGAATAGAGAGGGAGCGACAAACAAGAGATCAATAGCTGTCATAATCATGCTTGCAATAAAACAAGACTAATTATGGCATGAAAGTGATACAAGAACTCTGAGGCAAAATAAATCATCGAGGCTTACTGACTATTGATTAGTCATATGCATGCGTGAGCATGTGCCAAGTCGATTCACATGAACAGTCAGAGGAGGATACCACAATGTCATACCAAAGTATGAATAAAACAATGCAAGCAAACATTCATATGACATGCTACAAACTATTAGCAAGCTGGAGCTAACCATAGACAAGCAAGAACTATTAAGCATCCATAATGACATACACCTTACACAAACAGGCTAAGCATGCTCACAATGATGATTATATGTAAAAAATGAAACAAATAGAGTTCGTTACCGGCCTCTTACCACACCTCGAGTTGTCTTAATCTTCATTATTTCCCTTCACTTGTGTGACTTGAATAATTAACATGAAACCAAAATCCACTGAGGACGGCTGAACCATGAGATTTTTATTGATGAAGAAGGGGATACCTTGGTCACCCCCAAGCTTTGACGCTTGTACCTCTTGAATATTTCCTGGGGTGACCCGGGGTGGCTCCCCCCAAGCTTGAGCTTTTGGCCATTCTTCATCTCATTACATCATCCTCTCTCTACACCTGAATTTTTTCCTTCATACAAAACTTCACACAATCTTCATTAGCAGCATGAGTGTATTCAAAAGATAATAGACCCTTAGGCTTAGCTTTAGAACATCAAAACTTTTCACTAAAAATACAAGATACTGTAGCAACTCCTTCAAAAAGCTCAATTCCCCAAAAAGAACCCAAAAAGGAATCAATAAGAAGCAAATGCAAATAATGGCAGAAATCTGTCAAAACAGACGAGCAGGTAGAAACCGATTTTTTCGAAGACCTTATGTTACTCAAATAAAAAAGTGTTGAACTAATGAAATTTAGATAACATATTGGGGATTTATTCGTAAATTTTCAGCTCAATCTGACTTACAGAGTCTCCTCATGAATTTTTATGGTGGAGGACATAAATCTGTTTCGTGACAGCAACTCCTCAAATCTTACTTCCCTCTCATTAGAGGTCATTCTTGGCACCAAAAGCAAACAAAAAGGATAAGGAGAGGTCATTAATGAAGCAATAACTTCCAAGACTCAAGGAAACTCTTGGGTTATCTCCCAACAAGTACTTTTCTTTAACGCCTTTAAGTTAGGCACGACGAAGAGCAAAGGTTGGAAAGGATAAAAATAAAAGTGAGCAAGTATAACCACAGTGGAAACATTATTTTGTTTATTAAAATACTTTTGTTAACAAGGTTGATCAAGTATTGTTACCAAAACAATCTTATATGAAACAAAACTTTGCAATCCACAAGGTGATTATGTTACCTCATACTTGATAGCAATGGTCCCAATCATAATAGTTTCAAATTTTCTTGTGGAATGGGACAATATATTTCTCCAACCTTGATGCTCTCAATATTTTCAATGGAATTCAGGCAATAGCTCTTAGCAACCTTCTTGGGTAAATAGACAGTATGCTCTTTGTCATCAATATTGAATGTTACTTTTCCTTGATTACAATTGATGACAGCACCTGCAGTATTAAGAAAAGGTCTCCCAAGAATAATAGACAAATTATCATCTTCAGGCATTTCAAGCACACAACAAAACCAGTGAAAACCAAGCAATTATGAGCCACTTGAATAGGAACATCCTCACATATACCAACATGAATAGTAGTTGACTTATCAGCCATTTGCCAAGATATATCAGTTGGTATAAACTTTTCTAGTTGGAGTCTCTTATAGAGAAAAAAGGCATAACACTAACTCCAGATCCCAAATCACATAAAGCAGTTCTAACATAATTATTCTTAATAGAGCAAGGAATAGTTGGTATACCTGGATCACCAAGTTTCTTTGGAAGCTTACCATTGAAGGAATAATTAGCAAGCAAAGTAGAATTCTCCTCATTAGGAATCTTCCTTTTATTAGAGACAATATCCTTCATATACTTTGAATAAGGAGGCAACTTAATAGCATCAGTCAAAGGAATTTGCAAGAATAAAGGTTTCATCCACTCACAAAACTTGTTGTAGTGTTCTTCCTCCTTTGACTTGTGTTTCTTACCTAGAAAAGGCATAGGTTTCTACACCCAAGGTTCTCTCTCTTTACCATGTTTATTAGCAATAAAATCCTCCTTTGTGTACCTAGTGTTCTTAGTGTGTTTCTTAGGTTCTTCCTCACCTTCCTCCTTATCAGGAGACTCATTTTTATCATTACCACTCTCAGTTTCAGCATCAGAGACAGATATACTATTAGGATCTACAGCAGGTTCAAGTGGTTCCTCAACTTTCTTATGTTTCTTTTTCTTCCTCTTACAAGGACTACCACTATCCTCACCTTGTTGGGAATCTTTCTCAATTATTTTCGGGTGTCCTTCAGGATATAAAGGATCTTGAGTAGCTATACCACTCCTAGTTCTAATTCCATAAGTGTGTTTATCTCCTGAAGCATTAACTAGCATATCCTTTTGTACCTTAGCAAGTTGATCAAGTTGGGTTTGAACCATTTGAAAGTGTTTACAAAGCATTTTAATATCATTAGAAGTTCTTTCCACAATATCTTTCAACTCATGGATAGCTCTAGAGTTTTCCAATAAATGATTCTAAACTTGTTTATTAAAATTACCTTGTTTAACAATAAATGTGTCAAGTTCCTCTAAGCATCGATCAGGAGGCTTACCATAAGGAATATGACCTTCATTAAATTGGAGAGAGTGTACCTCAACAGTATATGAGTGGGGAATTGGCTTACATAATTCTTCTATAGGAGGTAGATTCTTCACATCTTTAGCTCTAATACCCTTCTCCTTTAGACACTTCTTAGCTTCCTTCATCACTTCATCATTTAATGCAATAACTCCTCTCTTCTTTGTTGTTGGTCTGGAATTGGTTCAGGAACAACCAGTTCAGGAGTAATAAGCTCAGGTGTATTCAGCTCAGTTGAAGTCCAATCATCATAATTCTTGCTTATCTTGGTCATTAATTCTTCAGCATCTATAGGAGTCCTTTTCCTCAAAACACAATCAGCAAAGCTATCTAGGTAGGTCCTAGAATCATCAGTTAGTCCATTATAATAAATATCAAGAAGCTCATTTTTAGGTAATGGATATCCAAGATGTGCATGAATCAAGGAACAAATTTTTTTCCATGGCTCAGGCAATTTCTCTTCTTCTCCCTGTTTAAAATCAAAAAGTATCTGCAAAGCAGCATGTCTAGCACTGGGAGGAAAATATTTATGGAAGAAAGAAGCAATCCAGCAATCAGGGCTATCAATGGAACCAGGAGGTAATCTATTAAACCAAGTCCTAGCTTCTCCTTTTAGTGAAAAAAGGAAGATCTTAGCAACAAAGTACTTGTGCATTTTAAAATCATCAGAGAACAAAGCACTCATAGTATAAAGCTCATTCATATGAGCCACAATACTCAAGGCAGAGAGTCACATCAACTGATCATCCATATCCATATTTTTTGCACAGAAACTTTGATACCACGGCATAGGTGGTAAATTTTGCTGCCTGACTGAAATTTTGAATTTGGCTAGCGTCCAAGTAATAATAGAAAAATGGTACTAACTGGGTGGGAGATTTTGCCTACAAATGATTGAAATCGAGAGGCACGAAATGTTTTGGGGGTCGGTGGGTTATTTTGCCGCTTGATTACGATTTTGAATTTGGCTGCCGGACAAGGTATAATGGAGTAGAAAAAAGGTTGTGTAGACCGTACGCCATCTGGTCAGGAATTTAAGGCGCGGTCACATCCAGTGATGCCTCCCATTCAAATGGGATAGGCGGTAGGTTTTGGTGGCCAACTGTGATTTTGAATTTGTAGTTTGTCCAAATAATAATTTTAAAAAATAGGCTATTCTCTCTCTATTTCAGGAATCCAAGTGGGGGCAACAAATAAATGTCTGAAGTAGCTTCGATTCATTAATAAAAATACAAGGTCTACTAAAAATTTAGGTGTCGGCACAGACTCTTGTATAGGAAGCACTAACCCAATGGTAGTACTAATTCAGGTCAAATAAAAAGCTTGCCACAAAACAAAGACTACTACATACTATTGATGACCCATAAGTATAGGGGATCGCAACAGTCTTCGCGGGTAGTATTACCCAATTTATTGATTCGACACAAGGAGAGCCAAAGAATACTTGCAAGCCTTAACAACTGAGTTGTCAGTTCAGCTGCACCTGGAAATAGTTCTTGCTCACAGAAGTTTATCAGTAGCAACAGTTTGCAGTAGCAACAGTAACAGCAACAACAATAGTGAAACAAGAGCAATAGTAACAGTAACGGTAACAGTAGGATTCAAGTGCGGTAGGCATAGTGATGGATGGACGGGCGTTGCATGGACGAGTCTAAACATGTAACTTCAAGAACTAGGACATTACAGATAAATGATAAAAAGCATCCAAGTACTAAACAATCCTAGGCATGTGCTCCATATATAGTCATACGTGCTCGCAATGAGAACTTGCACAACATTTTCTGTCCAGCCAGCCCGTGGCAGCGGGGCCTCTAGGGAACTACTGGAAATTAAGGTGCTCCTTTTAATAGAGCACCGGAGCAAAGCATTAATACTCCGTGAACACATGTGATCCTCACACCATAGCCATCCCCTCCGGTTGTCCTAATTATTGTCACTTTGGGGCCTTTGGATCCGGACAATGATTGTGTACACAACTTGCAGATAATATCAAAAACAATACTATCATAATGATTCAATAATAAGTTCAGATCTGAGATGATGGCACTCGGGCCCTAGTGACAAGCATTGAGCACAACAAGTTGCAACAAAGTCAAATAGCACTACTAGAGATACTAGGCACTATGCCCCTAACAGATCTTATTCGATTACATGATAGAACTCATCCAATCCCTACCATCCCCAAGCCTACAGGGGGGGATTACTCACTCATGGATGAGGGAAACATCGGTGGTTGATGGAGATGCGTTTGTGATGACGATGGCGATGATCCTCTCCAAATTCCCCGTCCCGGTAGGGTGCCAGAACGGAGTTTCTGGATCCGAATCTTGGTTTCTGGTGGCGGCGGAGCATAACTCTTTCTGGAAAACTATCGAACCCCCTCTGTTTTTAGGTCAGAAGGCAACTTATAGGCGTAGAGGGAGGCCGAGGCACTGGGTGGCGGACCTCCCCAGCTCCTCTGTCTCCCCTTCTGGCTCCGTGGATCTTCTGGTGGAAAATAGTTTTTGGCATATTTTCCGGGATTCTTCCTAATAGTTGATTTTCTGCACAAAAACAAGACACCAAGGTAATTCTGCTGAAAACAGCGTCAGTCCGTGTTAGTTGTATCCAAATCACACAAGTTTAGAGGAGAAACAATAGCAAAGTGTTCGAGAAAGTAGATACGTTTTGGACGTATCAACTATCAAAACACAAACACCAACTACACGAGTATATGTAGATCACATAAAACAAGGTTTCATCACACATACAGTACTATATAGAGAGAAACAATGTTTCATCACACATACTCCTCTAACATTTCAGCCCCTGTAGCTCCGTGACTGCAGCACAAACAAAACTGCCGCCACTATTCCATCAGCTATCAAAACAAACAAACATCAGGCTGCAGATCCAAATAACACAACCTATGCTAACACATGCTTGCCCAAACAAGCCTTTATTGTTCATCCGAGTGTTATTTTCATCTCCTTATGTTGTAGTCTGAATCAGTTAGGTTGCTGATAGGACTTCCTTTTCATTTATTTGATTTAGCACTCCGAATTATGTCTGTTGCTGAAGGAAATGAACAAAATGATCAACAAAATCATAGGTGTACACAGATGCAAGGGTTGCACATGAATGACTACACTAACCAGGTGTCATTAAGTAGGGATGTAAAGTACACTAACATTTAGGAGATCTGAACTTCTTACACTTCATGCTGCTGAGATCTAATTCGAATACTCCCTCCTTCGCCCATATAACCACCATTTCTCTATCCTCAAATGAGCAGAGTAACCTTACTGAATCTTTCCCATCATATGCCATGATTTCTCAAGGCCAAGAAGAGTATCCAACTCAACCTTTATATGAGGAACCCAAACTTCCCATTTCCTTGTTGATGATCTTGCACTGGACCACGTGAATAGAGTGAAATCTCTTATAACCAGAAGGACAACATCTCGATTATGCCCCTTAGTGATGAAAAAATTGCGTCTGGAAATATCATGTGTCTCATGTGGGCACTCAAAATAACACAGTTTTGTTGTCACGTTGTCGAAGGCAGTTATATATCTGGACTTAATTGTTGGCCAGTACAAAATGCCCCCTATGGGAGTTGCCGGCCTATGATCAGTCTTAGCCAGCATCTCAGCACGTTCAATCTAGTCCTCCCATTTTCCAAAGTCTGATGAGTACCTCTGTACCAGTGCTTGGTTACCATTGGTTACTATCTGAACAACCCAGAAATTGCTGCAACAGTGTGAAGACAATTGCCTATGGTTTCTCGAAGAGATAATTGTCCCGCTGTCATACTCACATCTCCGCCAAATTGGTGGTTCTGGTATCACTGTTTCAGTTCCACTAATTGGACTCCCATGCCATTATCATGTTAGACCCTTGTGGAAAATGAAGTAGCACCCTACCATCGCAACATCCGAGTACATATGGTTTGTCGGCTTTATGTACTTCCACTAGGCTTTTTAGATTCTTGAAGATGGATTGGTCAAGATTATGATATGTTATGAATCGAGCGTCCTAGGAGCTGTTGGTGAAAAATCCAAGTAACAACATTCCTCTATTGTGTGACAGGGTTAGCTTTTTGAAATCGCTACTTCGCATGAAGTCCATCCAATGTTTTTGGGCGACTAATGACCTCAGTATGCAGGATGGGTGCGCAGGAAGCCCGACAAGAATCTGACCGACTGCATCGCTTGGCAAGTCGTTAATTATTGCATATGTTTCTTCCACCGAAGTTGGTAGGATGATGCAAATAGCACAAGTGCATCATCAGAATCAAGTAAACTGCAAAAGGCACAATGCACAACCCAAAAAAGAATTATATAAACACCATAATGTCTCATATAATTTGATAGGAAAATTTATCATCAAAATTTCATAAACTACACGTGTCCAAAAAAACTACCTAAATAGCAGAGTGTCTCAACAAAATACCTAAACAGCACAAGGAATCAACTAGAATAGTACAAAAGAACCAAAATCCTTCACCATGTCGGAATAGGGTAGGGAATGGAGAACATTTTTTTCAGAGGTCACTAGAGAGGATAGAAAGGCCCCCACCTGAATTTTCTCGTTTTATTATAAATAAGGGGAGAAAAAACGGTTGCATATTCGTGACTTGGGGTGTGTTTAATTTGTGCCCAAGATTACCCCACCAAATATTTGGCTAGCCAAAATTTTGGTTGAGCCTTTGCTTGCCCACAAGTTGGTCAACATTGGCTAAAAAATTGAACTAGAGTCGGTAGAGGAGCACTGGCATGCCAAAAAGTTGGCAACAATTCAAACAAGAGCCAACCTTTTGATCATGACCAAAATATTGATAGGGTAAAAACTTTGGCCACAATACAAACACACCCTTGGTGAACCTAGGTATTACGGTGACTTGCCCCAAGATCCACCTTCCATCTTAGATTCAAGGTATGAAAGTAGCTCAGATTTTAAACTACAAAGTAAAACTATTTGAAAAAATTGACAAAAAATTAGTAAATCATAGGTGCCTAGGTTTGTATGCTATGAATGTTTCATCCCATTTGGATCGCTAGTTTGTTATTAAATAACTTTTATGTTCCAATATCCACTACTTCCAGAAAAAACCCCAAAGCGAAATACATAAAAGAGGGAGGGAGTCAGGAAGACAACATCTAATGCAGAACTTACAAATGGGTCGATGAGTTCTGAGCAGATGGAGCAAGCACCGCCGATGAATGACGAGCCACAGCCGCTGAGACTGAAGAAGCACGACTACGAGGTGACGCATTCCTAGCATCCCATGCAGCCGTCGCTTTTGCAGTGGCAGCCAACATAGCCGAATTTGATCTAGCAGCAGCGGACGAGGATCTCGACTGCGCCTCCACCGCTTTCCAAGCATCACTCAACATCGCCCAAGATTCCGATGTAGTACAAGCATCGGCCTCTGCATCCTCTTCACATATATCCGCTGGTGCTGCTTCAGCATCCACCTCTGCTTTACAAGCATCAACCGAAGCAGCAAAAGCATTTGCCAATGACGATTTCATTTCCTGCAAAAGCCACCATCTTATTTACTTTGCAATGCCCAAAATAAATGTATTCTATCCATCAGAAAGCACGTAATCGCTGGAGGTTGGGGACGTACATACCAGCGAACGACGGTGCAGTGGTGCTCAATGGTGGAGCGGCGGGGACGGTCTGGTCGAGGGAGAGTGGCCAGGCGGAGGAGAAGTCTCGATGTGGTTGAGGGAGGGCTTCCTCGAAACTAACTTTCGCCCTGCTATTTTTTTTGTGAACCCCTCTATATTTTTGTGGAAAAACCCTGCCGTATTAATAAAAGCAACCACACAAGGCCCAGTTCTTTTGGAGCTTTTTAATAGCTTAAGCATTCGTAATGTATAAGGCGAAGTTTTGCCATAAGGTTGGACCCACATGTCTTATGGAAAACATCACAATGTATAAGGTCAAAAATTTCCACAAGTTGGGACCCACATAACTTGTCACATTTCTCCATGCAAAAGAGAGTAGAGAGGGAAAATTATTTTTATATTCCTTATGGGCAACCCACAAGCTTGAGGTGCACCTTTAGGCTTAAAACATACTTATTTTCTCCACAATGTACAAGGTGAACCTCAGGGAATGCCACATATGCCTTAAGGTGTGCTTTTTTGCACATTGCGTATGCCCATCTTAAGCCAAAAATAACTCGATTTTAAGACGTTTCTTGGGACACCAAGCCGGGGTACCCAAGTTTCCGACAGCTTCCTTCCTTGCGGTGCTCACTTACCCACAAGTTTTGTACTGTATTCATATGATACAATGAATTTCTTGGTATAAAATGTTCCAGATGGTAGAAGCCTGCCGTTATAAATGACATCAAGTTCTAGAGTTTAAACATCGAACTAGAATTCCACAATCTACAAATATAGGTTTTGGTTTACTACTAGATAAATGCTTAGAGAAAGTCTAGCAACTCCCCTATATGTTCTCCCCTATATATGTATGTAGGGGCCTCCCCTAAAAAGATTCTTCCCTTAAATTTTGCTTACCTCGAGCAGTTACCCTAAATTATCTCCCCTATATCATCAAGAGATATATTTTAATAGAGGATGGAACAGTTTATTAGTTTTTTTCCCGGCAACTCACTCATCCACATAGAGCCAACATATCGTCAGCGTGAGTTTCCAACTATCAGTAAAGAACAGTCTCAACTTTTCTGAGTCATGAAGATATTGACATTTGTCATAAAGGAAGTCCAAAGAATATGGATCCGAATGCTACAAGCCAAGCTTCTATACATATTAAGTGGACCAACATGTTTCCCTTATGACTCCTATGTTTAATTTAAAGAGTTTTCAAACTTCATCCTAGCTAACTCTACACACTTGAATGACTTTATGCCGAATTATTGAAATTAGGTCAAATTTGAACTATAAGAAAATTGTTGGTTTGGTTTGGAAGTTTCGTGATTTTTTCAGGTAACCATCAGGGCAGGGGCCTTTAATATATCAAAAACCACCACTGAGAGTTTTGATAACACGTTCCTCTTCTTGCTAAAATTCTGCATGCTCACAATTTAACGAAATTAGCTGAAACTCGAGCTACCAGTAAGAGCGATAGATTGCTCTTGAATTACTTGTTGTATTTTTAAAGGTCTATGGGTGCATATACTTTGTGGAAACAACAATGAGTTAGACCCAACCATGCAAAAGTTTGTGGAAACCCAATCTCAATTGTTGCAAAGGATGACAAATCAAATGATCAACATGATAAGCAACTCTTCCCAAGGAGATTGTGACAACAATGATATCAAGGATGATAATATGGAAGGAACTCAAGCTTGCAATATTTGTGGAGACATGGATAACACTTCTAAAGAGCATGAGGATCAATGCCCTAATTGTGAAGAGAAACATCCAACTAAACAATGCCCCACATCTCAAGTGACTTGTTTCCTATGTGAAGGAAATAATCATGTCCCTATCCAATGCCCCATCTATCCTATAGTTCAACAATGAAGCAGGATGGAATGCATCAAATGTTTGGAAACCTCCATAAGGGAACAACTTCTATCAAGAAGGATGAAGACAAAGGCAAACCTCAGATTGCACCTCCATACATTAGGAATCACCTTGATGGACAAAAGAGGAAACATAGGTATTATCCAAGGAATCGTTCAAGGAACCGAGGAAGCTTTCCCACCTTTGAAGTGAGATATGAAGAGCATGAACTAGAAGAACTCCTAGCTTTGGAGAAACCCAAGAAGAAGAAAAATAAGGGAATTAGCCAAGTGTGGTGCAACAACTGCAAAGAGCTAGGCCATTATATATCAGTTTGTCCAGAGAAGATACATGAAGAACTCAACCTTGTCACATGTTACAAGTGTGGTGACAAAGGACATTGTGCAAGAAATTGTCTAGAAAAGTTTCATCAAGATCCCAAGTAAGCCAAGATGTAATCTAGTTGAAAACCTTTTTAAGGGTGGTAGTACCCTAGTTTCCTTGAGCCAACTTGTAACCTCTAGCCTTCCCAAATCTCGGGATGAGATTTCCTTTAAGGGTGGTAGCCTATCACATCCCAAAATTTTCCAAATTTTGAAATGTGAAAAATAAATAAACAAAATAAATAATTGTTGAAATTTAGGGTGAAAAGAAACTTTTTGCTTCTAAATGTAAACACCAAAACCCATCTTGAACAAACTTTGAATAAAAGGAATCCAACAAATTTCAATCAAGTGAAATGCATTCATCAATAAATGTATCTTGAAATTTAAACACTTAGAAAAGTTAAACCAAAACCCTAAACCCTAATGGAATAAATCATTTCCAAGATCTCTCTAAGACTATGGTTTTGATCCATATAAAAATCTATCAAAAAACATTTATAAATGATCAAAATGATAAATAAAAAGATTATAAAACCATAGAAATTGGTTTCATTCAATTTGGAACCATGGATAAAAACTTATGAATTTAATAAGATAAGGGAATTGGATTTCAAATCTAATAAAACTCCTATAAAAATCCATACCAAAATTATGAACAAGTAATCCTAAAAGGATTTAAAAGGATAAACAAATATTAAATAAAATTATACAAATTGGAATCACCAATTTTGGATCTATAAATAAAAGTATATGGAAATAAACCATATTCAAAATTATATTTAATAAAGAAAAAATCCCTAATAGAAATGATTAATTAAATCATGAGAAGATAACAAATTGGAGTTTGCCCAAATGAAATAAAAGTTATTTAATTAACTTAAATGGAATCAAAGAATTATTTGAATAAAAATTTATATGGGATTAAAACCATATTTGATTTTATTTGAATAAAGACAATTGCCCAATTTAAATGAGTAATAAATCATATTAAAATATTTCAAATAATTCAAAGTGAAATTATTTGACACCCTAATAAATAAATAAAACCTATTGAAAAAGGTTTGGCGAAAATTAGAACTTCAATAAGAGTTTGAAAATATTTTTAAATCTTATTTGAATAAAGGCAAGTGCTTATTTTAATAAAAAATAAACCATAAATGAATACAAGAATTATTCCTAAAATGGTCCTTAAAATACATGTCTAAACAAAATAGAAACTTACTGAAAGTTTGGTAAAGATTTGAATTGTTTGAATTGTTTGAACAAATTCAAAACAGAATAAAAGAAACAGAAAAATAAAAAGGAATCAGAATAAAAAAAGAGAAAGAACCAGCCCAGCCCACTAAGCCCAGTGCAGCCCACCTCCTCTTCCCCGCAGAAAAACGTTTCGCACTTAGCAACGCACCCACTCCGTCGCTGACGATTGGACCCCACCTGAACTCTCTCTCTCGCTGACAGAACGACCCCACCCGCCAGTCGTCTTCCTCACCCCGCTGGTGACCAGTTCACCCCCTCGCTGTTTTAGGCTTTGACTCCGCAGCTTAATTGTCTTAATGCAGAGAGTAAACTGCCAGCAATCACTGCCCTCATAAGCGCCCTCCTCTCCCCTCCTTTCCCCTCAAGCCTCATTCCACCGGAACCCCAGGGCTGCTCCTATTTCTACTGCAAGCCCCTCTGCTCTGACGAGTTTTCCAGCCAATTCCGGCCGCTCCTCGTTGTCCCTTGCTCCCTGAACTCGATGAGCCTACTCCCCAGCCTCTTGCGCATCTCCCAGTGCCGCCCGCTTGGCCGCGCATGCCCTGTAACCTCGGAAACCTCTTTGCCAGAGCAGCGCCACCGTCTGCCATTTCTCTGGCGAGCTACTGGCGCCAACCCCGAGCGCCCCTCGTGTTCTGGTGAGTACCCTTACAACCCTAGAGACTGTGCGCATTGTCCTGGCGTTGTTCCTCAATCTCTTGCATCCCAGGCACCCGTCTTCGACCACGGCCGCGCATGCCCGAGCCAGTGAGGAACTCCGGCGAGCAATACCCGTCGACACCGTGCGCCCCCTACCCTTCGACGACCACCTCGAGCATCCCCACACCACGGCAAACACGGTGAGCATCTTCCCTTGATCTCTCGCTTCCTGTATCGCTGGCACCGTCACCATCTGAGCATGCCGCCGCTGTTCACTACCGCCAGCGCCGCCAGTATATGCCAGTAGTTGTGAGCCGTAGGATCCTAATCTGATGGATGCGATAGATTGCTTAAGCTAAGTGGTACGAGATCATCTGTGCCATGCGTTGTTAGTTAGATCTAATGGCCTCTATCACTCGATCCAAACGAAACGGTATCGGCGAATAAGAATCAGACGCTTGGCTAGCCTTTGTTTTAAATAGACAGAAACATTTCTATTAGATGGTTAGATTTGAAAAATTCATAACTTTAAATCTACACATCCAAATTTTTGCAAACTTTATATCAATGGAATCAATAAAAAGAGTACATTCCAACCATGTACTTTGTTTAGTGATTTGCTTCTGGAAAATTGGTTGTTTTTGTAGAAACATGTGTAGGCATATTTTGTGTATAAAATTTATTATAGAAATGTTTTTAGGGTAAAATATTTTGTAAATGGATTATTTTGAACCTACTGACCATAAAAACCAACTTTTGGGTTTAAAAGTGTATTTTGTGATGCTAAGGAATAAATCTTTGAATTAAAGCATTTCTAGTTCAATAAAAATGTTGTTTATGTTTTAAAATTGCTTTTTGATTAAAACCTTTGGAAAATGGTTTGAATTAAACTCTCTGACCCTAAACAAAAAGTTTTAGTATTTAAAAATATATTTGGTGAAACCTAGGAAATTATTACTTTGTTTAAAGGCATTTCCAACAAAATAAAATGTTGCTTTGATTTAAAAATGGATTTTGGAATGAAACCCTTTACAAATGGAATTTTTTTAAACATTATGACCATAAACATTAATATTGGTGTTTAAAAACATGTTGGCTAACACTAGAAATTATTCTTTGAATAAACTCAATTCTAGCCAAACAAAAATGATTTAAAGTGGCCATTTTTCACTAACTTTTTTAAAATGACGTTGCCACTTTTATAAATGACCACTAGGTGTTTTAAAATGTTTATAGCCTATTAGAAACCACTTTTCCAAATAAAACAATATTTGGCATGATTGCACGCATTGCTTTGTTTTATTGTTTTATGTGTTGAATTGTTTGAATGCTAGATTGAATTTGTGTCTTGATTGAATTGTAGTGAAATTTGAAGAGTGTGACTATTGCAAGATCAAGGAGTGAACTTATATTCTCTACCAAAAAGTCAAGTGGCGCTTCATACTTTTGTCCCATTATTTTCACTATGCATTAGTGATATTTCTAAATAGGAGTTGCATGGAATTTTACAAAGTACGCTATGCCATGGGAAATCCTAGTAGATGAAACCTTAGTAGAATTTTTCCTAAGTTAAGATCCCTACTACTATCATGCTTAGCTTAGCTAGTAGAAAACAAGGGTGGATTATATTCATGCTATGAAATATTTCTAAGTCAAGGACTTGTGTTTTGCTTAATAAAACAACTATGTGAATGAATCACCTGGGTGGAATGGTGGGAATGGATTTATGTTTAGTGGTTACACAAGGCCAGGGGACTGGTGAACCTTGTGTATCACACTTGTGGAATGCCACCCAGGAACACAGAGATTTTGAGATCTCAAATGTTGAGAAGCTTCAAGTGCAGCCACTTGGCATTATGGGCTCTGCCTGGATCATATAGGTTGCAATAACTTAGCCAAATGGACAGTTGGTGGTAGGGGATGATAGGTTTGGAGCGCGTCCATTTTGGTCTAAGGGAAGGCTTTTAAAAGATCTTGTCTCGATGCATGTCGAGTCTTGTGGGGAAAGTGCACCACCTCTCGAGAGAGTAAAAAACTAAGTACTTAGCCGTGCCCCCGGTAATGGACAATTTGAGCATCAAGACATGGAAGATATCAAGAATCTCCTCATCCCAATTTCTAAGTTCAAAACTTGTGGTTGAACAAGGGTTAAAGGATATTCAATGTTTGGTTGGTAGATGCCTTGGGTGATTTTGACAAACAAAAGCTTAGTGTTTTCAACTTATAAGGAAAATCTATTTTGAGCAAAGCAAGCCTAAGCTCCACTTAGACAAATGCATATAGATGATAGATACCACTATTCTACCATAGTATCACTTGCCAATACAATTCAAATGTATTGACCCTTGTGGCTGTAACTTATTATGTTGCAGGTTTGTTTGATGTTAGTGAAGTGTGTTGAATAGGTTTACAAGTCTACAACCAACATGATTGCCCGTGGAACTTTGAAGATGAAGGACACCATGCTATATAGATATTCTGCTGCATTGTAATGTGATAGCCAAATGAGCTATGTAAGATGTAATGAAATATTTTATTCCTGGTTATAAAGTTGTACAATGACCTTTGTTTCTTGTTATTACATCTTAACTGTGGATGCTAGCTATTGATCCAGGGACTAGCATTGTAAACACAGGGATCTCTACCTTATTAAAGGTTGGGACCTCTAAAAAAAGTATCAAGAAATAACATTCTTAATTTTATGAGTAGTGGCGATGACGAGATTGTTCCTTTCCGTAAAGAAAGTCTGAAGAATATGGATCTGAATGCCACAAGCAGACCTTTTAAATATTTATAGTGGACCGACATGTTGTACTTACGGTTCCCATGTTTTATGTTTTTTCAAATTTCAGCCTAGCTAACTCTGCCCACTTGAGTGACTTTATGCCAATTTATCGAAATTAGGTCAATCTTGAACTACATGAAAATTGTAGGTTGCTTTGAAAGTTGTTCGTTTTTTTTGAGGTAACCATGGGGGGGGGTCACTTAATATGTCACGAACCACCACCGAGAGTTTTGAAAAGAGGTTCAACTTCTTGATAAGATTTTTCATCTCGACAATTTAATGAAATTAGGTCAAACTAGAGGTACGAGTAAGCGCGATAGTTTTCTCTTGAATTAATTGTATTTTCGAAGGTAGATGGGTGCATCTTATTGTAGAAAACAATATCGTCGGTGTGAGTTTCCAACTATCAGGAAAGAACATACTTGGTTTTCCGAGTGATGACGAGATCGTCCCTTTCCGTGAAGAAAGTCCGAATAATATGGATTCGAATGCCATAAGCAGACCTTTCAAATATTTATAGTGGACCAACATTTGTACTTACGATTCCAATGTTTTATGTTTTTTCAAACTTTGGGCTAGCTAACTCTGCCCACATGAATGACTTTTACCGAAATTAGGTCAATCTTGAACTACAGGAAAATTGTAGGTTGCTTTGAAAGTTGTGCGATTTTTTGAGGTAACCATCGGGGGTCATTTAATATATCACGAACCACCACCGAGAGTTTTGAAAACAGGTTCAATTTCTTTCTAAGATTTTTCATCTTGACAACTTAACTAAATTAGGTCAAATAACTTGAGGTACAAGTAAGCGCGATGGATTGATCTTGAATTAATTGTATTTTTGGAGGTAGATGGGTGCATCTTCTTTTAGTAAAAAATGTCGTCGGTGTGAGTTTCCAACTTTTAGGAAAGATGAACATTCTCAGTTTTCTGTGTAATGAAGAGATATTGTTCATTTATATGAAGGAAGTCCGAAGAATATTGGATCTGAATATGCCACAAGCCGAGCTTTCATACACATGTATTGGACCGACATGTTGTACTACTTATGATTCCCATGTTTCATGAGTTTTCAAACTTCGTCCTTGCTAACTCTGCCCACTTGAATGACTTTATGCCGATTTATCTAAATTAGGTCAAATTTGAATTAAATATCATTTCAGAGGTAGATGGTTACATCTTCGTTTAGTAAACAATGCCATCGTTGTGAGCTTCCAACTATCAGGAAACAACATTCTTAATTTTCCAAGTGATGGACTTGGATGTCATTTTCATTTTTGGTAAGGTACTTGATGCAACATGTATTTCCACCGACAGTGTTAACTAAAGCTCACTGCTCCCACAGGACCCGCGTCATTTAAAAGAAAATGCCACCGCCCAAATTTTCATACAAAGTGGACCTTGCTTTCTTACAATTCCCAAATTTTTAGACAGATTTTTCAAGATTACTTGCTAACCTGGTACACTTAAATGACTTTATTTATATTTAATGAAATTAGGTCAAAATGTTCTTCTATGTAAAGAATATAGCTCAAAATCGAGGGGAAAGCCAAAGAGCGAGGATAGATTATGCATGCAAATTGTTGAGGAAATACGTTGTGTAAGAGCAACTTACTTTTGCAAAGCTCAAATACGGTTGTTGATCATTATTAATAGATCGGTGGAACTTGTTGAGGAAATACGTTGTGTAAGAGCAACTTACTTTTGCATAGCTCAAATACAGTTGTTGATCATTATTAATAGATCGGTGGAATTTCGTGAATTTTTTTTGAGTCTAGCACAGTGGTGAGGGGAGTACAAGGCACGAGTGTCTAAAGGGTAAAGCAAATACTGGGCCCCACTTGGCAGTGTATGACCATGATGTAAAACACTACTCCCTCTGGTTCAAATTAATTGACTTGGATTTGTCTAGATTCGGATGTATCTAGACTTTTTTAATACTAGATACATCCAAATCTAGACAAATCCAAGTCAATTAATTTGGTTCGGAGGGAGTATGCAAAAGTTACATCTTAAGTTTAGTAGGTCCCACGAATCGTCTCGTATAGGAACTGTCCAAATGGTAGAGCTTAGGGCATCACCTATGTATTTGGCCAAACCTATGTTTAAGTTGGGACCCACTTGCTAATACCAAGCTACTAGTTGATTTCACCACCAAGCTAGTAGTTGATTGCACCACAATGTATCTAGTCAGACTTGTCCATATGATATGACCCACATGTAAGAGCTACCCTCTTTCGGTCTTATGATTAAAATTTGTTTTTGATTTCTATGTGCTAGATATCAATATTTTAATACATATGGACTACCCATGATGAGCTTAAGGGTGAACCTTAAGGTTTTTTAGCTCGTGGATAGCTTCCACTATGTATATGGGAGTCCATCGAGACTATCTTTGAAAAGATACAGATGCCGCCTAGAGGGGGGGGCTGAATAGGCGATTAAAAAACTTTTCGAGAGTTGCTCAACAAAGGCGGAATTAAACTATCGTTTACTTCGTTAAGCACAAAACCTAGAACAACTAGGGTTCACCTATTTGCACCAAAAACTTATGCTAAGCAAGACAAGCAACTATGTGATAGCAAGATATATACTTCAAACACGAAAGCTATCACAAAGTAAGGTGCATAAGTAAGAGCTCGGATATAGAGATATCCGATGCACACGGAGACGATGATATTTTACTGAGTTCCTCCCAATAAGGAGTACGTCTCGTTTGGAGAGGGGGTGGTATCAAACCACCAACGCCACAAAAGGCCTCCCTTATTCTCCTGTGAATCTCACCCCAATGGGATCGATCCATGCTTCCACTATCGGTGCACTTGTCGGTGGCAATCCGGAACCTCTCACAAGGTTGGGGCACTTCTCCACAACTCAATTGGAGGCTCCCAACGAACAAGCTTGGGGAAAGCTCCACAACTTAATTGGAGGCCCCAAGTAATCCAAGCAACCTGCAAAACCACCAAACCGTCTAGGGTTCCAAGAACCCAAGAGTAAAAAGCTTCTCACCTTTCACTCAATTGAATCCTCACCGAGAACTCAAACCGATGCACCAAATGTAAATGGAAAAAACACAAGACGTGCTCAAGTCCTTATCTCCCAAATTCCACCAAAGCCACAAAAGCTTGTGGGGGAATAAGAGAGGAGGAACAATGGAGGAAATCCATAAAAGACTCCAAGATCTAGATCCCAAGATGTTCCCCTCTCTTAGAGGAGAGATTGATTGGTGGGATTGTAGATTTAGATCTCCTCTTTCAAATCCCTAAAGTATATGCAAGAATCAAGGGAGGGATTGAAGGGGAGCAAGATCAAGAGGGTCAAGAATGGAGGAGAAGGATTGAAGAAAATCATGGTGACCCGCAGCAACCAAAGGTAGAAGAAGGGGCTTTTATATAGGCCCCCTGGAAATATAGCCGTTGGAAGTCACTTACCCCGGCTAGTCCGGCAAAATACAACCGGACACTCCGGCTGCAACCAACCGGACACTTCGGCCTAGCATAGATTCCGGCCAGAGGCCGGGTGGAGTCTGGGAAGGGTTACTGGATGACTCAAACACTTCGAATAATTCTAGGGCCGGACACTCTGGCGCGAACCACCCAAAAATTTCGGCCGGGCCGGACACTCTGGCTGAAAACGGCCGGACATTCCGCCCAATGCAAAACTGACAGAAATAGCAAAACTGAAACGACCATAACTTTTGCATCCGGACTCCGATTTTGATGATATTGGGCTCGTTTCGAAGATAATAACGAGCTCTACAAGATCATGCAGAGAACCATCATAGTAAAGCAAGGGAGGATAGAACTAAATGATGAAAGGTTTAACCTATCTAGAAAAGACAAACTGGTAAATCCTGCAATGTCGAAAACGCAATAGAAAATACATATGAAATCCGTTTTCGATGAACTTGAGCTTGTAATGGATATTAACACAAGATCTAAATCCTCTCATGGATAAGATCCAAATAACAACCAAGAAGGATGATGCCAAGTATGCAAAGGTTTGAGCTCTCTCCGAAGGATATGATCAAGCTACTCAGTCGAGAGACGCTCTTGATAGTACGGTTACCTATCCTATAAATCGGTCTCTCCAACTAACACCATGATACCGGTAAGAAGGAAACCCTATCAAGAACATACCTTTGCCTTGGGCATATTCCACTTGAGCTTGACGATAACAATCTTGTCCACCTCAAGATGGAACACCTTTCTTGATTGCGCTAGCTTGGTGAAGTCTTGCAAATTTCTCCCCCATACTCACTATGGGAGAGCCTCTCTTTTAGGAATATCTTCACATATCCATGATCACCATAATGATGGCAAGCCTTGATACGTCAGAAACGTATCTATAATTTTTGATGCTCCATGCTTGTTTAGTATCTACTTTGCTTTGCATTGCCCATACTTTGAGGTGTTGTTATATCTTTTCTGGAACTAACCTATTAACAAGTTGCCATAGTGCCAGTTGTCTGTTTTCTTCTATTTTTGGTTCCAGAAAAGCAGAAAATCAATATTCTCGGAATTGGACGGGACAAAAGCCAAAGTCAATATTTTACCATGGGTGACAGTAAGTCCAGAGGGGAGATAGAGAGGCGAGCCAGGGCCACCCCGCCCCCCTAGGAGTGGGTGGGCCCTACCCCGCGCCTGGATAGGGTGTGGGCCCTCCGGCCGCCTCCCAGCCTCGCCTATTCGCCTATAAGAATCCCCCGGGGAGAAAACCGTAAATAATCCATCATACTTCCAGAAAAACTTCCATAGCGCCGCCGCCACCGAAAGGGAGATTTGGGGGATAGAAAGTCTCTGTTCTGGCACCCTGCCGGGACAGGGAAGTGCCCCCGGATCCATCTCCATCGATCTCCATTGCCATCTTCATCACCGTTGCTGATTCCCATGATGAGGAGGGAGTAGTTCTTCCTCGAGGCTAAGGGCTCTACCGGTAGCTATGTGTTCATCTCTTTCTCTATGCGTGATCTTGTTGAGGTCATGAGCTTTGTAATCAAGTAGATCTACCTTGCTACTCAAGTGCTTTAATAGATCTCTGCTCTCCCCATGTGTGTGAAAGTGACAAAGTGTACGCCATGGTGGAACTTAGGTTTGAGTCTACATAAATACTCTTTGTGCTTTAATAGATCTATGCTTTTTCCCCACGTGTGTGAAAGTGACAGCGTGTATACCGTGTGTGGCACTTTGGCTAGATTGAATATTTGTTATGAGTTATATTTGGAGTTGGATGTCTCTATGAAATTTTGGTGTTTGTTGGAACCATCTAGCGCTCAAGGTGACATTGTGGGGTTATCTAGATTGGGGAATACGGACTTTGAGGAGTGCTGTTATAGCCCTACCGATGATTAGACTGTCCAACCAGAGAGTAGTTAAGAGTAGAATCATTAAGAGAAGATATTTATATGAGAGAGTGTTCACTAGTGAAATTATTATACCTAGGCCTTGTTTCTAAACATTGAAACACCATTTGCATCTAGATCTATTGCATGTTTGCTTGCTTTAGTCTTTACATCACCGTCAAGCTATTTTCTGGCACCGTTACCACTTGTATTTCACTATCTCTTCGCCGAACTAGTGCACCTATACACCTCACAAGTGTATTGGGTGTGTTGGGGACACAAGATACTTCTTGTATCTTGATTGCAGTATTGCTTGAGAGGGAATACCTTTGACCACTTCCTCCCAGAGTTTGATAAACCTTGGGTAATCCACTTAAGGGAAACATGTTGCTGTTCTACAAACTTCTGCACTTGGAGGCCCAACAACTGTCTACAAGAATAGAAGTGCGTAGACATCAAGCTCTTTTCTGGCGCTGTTGTCGTGGAGGTTTTGGGATTTTACATTCCCTCCATGCCATCAGCTTATTTTCTGGTGCCGTTGCCAGGGATGTAAGGTAAAAGGTACTCACATGCTCTTGGTGTGTGAGTGCTCGAAGTTATTTCCTTTAGATTCTGCAGTTTTGTCTTTTTTTATTGTTTTCACTAGTTAGGCTTAATGGAAATCAAAAAAAAAATTAGAGAGCTCTATAGCATTTATCTTGAGCTAGGACATGAAGTGTTTGAAGAGAAAATTAAAAAACCTATGTAACTTAATTTGCATGCTAATAGCAATGTTAGTAGTATGAATTCTTTGAACACCATTATTGCTAATGCTATGGAAACGTCTAAGCTTGGGGAAGCTAGTTTTTATGAAAATGATCTTTTTAGTCCCCCAGGTTTGGAAGATAGCTATTGTATTGCTTATGATGACACCAATCCTCCAATCTATGATGATTATAATGATGAATATGATATTTTCAGTCCACCTACTATTGAGGAGAAAATTAATTGTGATTATAATATGCCTCCTATATTTGATGATTATGGTGATGAGAATAATAATGATAGATATTTTGTTGAATTTGCTCCCACTATGATTAATAAGCATGACTATGCTTATGTGGAGAGTAATGATCATTTTATGCATGTGGCTCATGATGAGAATGTTTTATGTGATAGTTATATTGTTAATTTTATTCATGATGCTACTGAAATTTATTATGAGAGAGGGAAACATGGTTTTATGCATCTCAACAATATTAAGTTCCCCCTCTTTATGTTGAAATTTTTGAAGTTGCACTTGTTTTGCTTTCCTATGCTTGTTTCTTTGTGCTTTCATGACTTGTTTCTTTACAAGATTCCTATGCATAGGAAGTGGGTTAGACTTAAATGTGTGTTGAATTTGCTTTTTGATGCTCTCTTTTAAATCAATTCATATTTCTTATATGAGCATCTTCTCAAGCTATCATGCCTAACTTAAAGGCGTTAAAGAAAAGTACTTGTTGGGAGATAACCCAAGAGTTTTTTTTGAGTCTTGGAAGTTATTACTTCTATAATGACCTCTCCTTATCCTTTTTGTTTGCTTTTTGTGCCAATAATAACTTCTAATGAGAGGGAAGTAAGATTTGGAGAGTTGCTGTCCCGAAACAGATTTCTGTCCTCCACAAAAAAAATTCGTGAGGAGTCTGTGTAACTCGGACTGAGCTGAAAATTTATGAATAGATCCCCCAGTATGTTAGCGTTAGTTCAACACTTTTTGATTTGATCAACCTAAGATGTTAGAAAAAAATAGGTTTCTACCTCCTGGTCTGTTTTGATAGATTTCTGCCATTATTTGCATTTCCTTCTTATTGATTCCTTTTTGAGTTCTCTTTAGGGGAATTGAGCTTTTTGAAGGAGTTGCTACAGTAGCATGTGTTTTTAGTGAAAAGTATTGCTGTTCCAAAGCTTTACCTAAGGGTCTATTATCTTTTGAATACACTAATGTTGCTAATGAAGATTGTGTGAAGTTTTGTATGAAGGAAAATTTGTAGGTGTAGAGAAAGAATGATGTGATGAGATGAAGAATGGACAAAATCTCAAGCTTGGGGATGCCACCATGGTTTCACCCCAAGAAATATCCAAGAGGTACAAGTGTCAAAGCTTGGGGATGCCCAAGGCATCCCCTTCTTCATCAATAAAAAGCTCAGGTCTGTCTAGACACTTCGTTTTTATTGTTTCATGCACTGTTGTGTTTTTCTTGGAGCGTCTTATTTTTAGTTTGCTTTGCTTAGTTTGTTTAGTTTGCTTGAATAGTTTGGACCCCCGTTCTCGCTGTGTTGTTGTAACATACCAGCATTTAGGAACCAACGAAGGGTAGATTTAGGAATTTGTGATATTGCATGCATTCATCTATGAAAATGTGGGTAAATTTTTCGCCAAATAAAAACCTAAAGTAATCAAAGTTTCTTTCATACTTTGAGATTAGGTATAGTCTTGAAGGATGATTGTTATAGACTTTGATATGATCTTTGTGAACTTATGTGTTTTGGGGAATGGAATTTGAATTTAAAACTTGAGTGTTTGAATTATAATTCAAAGGGATTTTGAATGATGTTTGAGTATTTGATTTAATTAAGAGTTAACCAATAATAACTCAAATTTTAAATGAAAGAAGATAATCAATAAAATGAATATTTCACAACTTCATTCAATAATGAGTTACAAAATGTAACTGATGAAATGAGAAACAATCTTTACAATGGTAAAGAAATAAAAGAATAATCTTTATTTATAAAATAATAGTACAATCTTTATTAGAAAAGAATAAAAATAAAAAGTACAAAAGAATAAATTAAAGATTACAATTGAATCAGAGGGATATTACAAGTGACTATTCTATAAAGAAAAAAGAAAAACCTAAACTAAAGTCTTGATCTTCAAATCTGGTACCTGCAAAATAAATAGAAACTTAAAAAAGAAAGTTAGGATTAGAATTATTTTACTCTCAGAATTGATAGTGAAGTGCACTGTTCAAAATTTCATCATTGAGAAATCTTTTAAAGGGGCAAGTTTCACCAATATGAAAGAATATATCTTTCATAATTTTAAGCCATAAGTCAAATAAACAACAAGGAGGGGCAAGTTTCACCAACAAAGTAAATGGTAACCTGATAAAAGTAAGTTCAAATTCAGAACATATCCACAACCTGTGCAGCAGGCACACAGGCAGCACACACACCAAACTGCATGGTGTGTGTGTGCTATCAACACCACAGCAATAACACAATCAAACAAAACCATCAACACAACCGTGGGAAGCCAATCCCCACACCATTACATTATTCTTACACACCAAGCACAGCAGCCACCAGCTAAACCAAGCCAAAGCCAAGCTAGATCTCACCAATCAAAACCTTGGATCACATCACCAAAATGGTGACATAAGGAGGGGTAGATCAGGTGGGTAGCAAGACCAAGATCAAACCAGCAGGACCAGGAGGTGAGGGGCTGGATCAAGGACAAGCCAGGAGATAGAAATACCAGGAGAGCACCAGATCAAGCTACCACAAGATCAACCACTAGAAACCCCAACATAAAATAAGTTTGGTGAGTAAAATAGACTATCACATGATCTATCTGTCTAGGATTAGACAAGCATTCTTGATCTGTCTATTACTCAACTTCTCAGAAAGCACCCAAGTGGGGTGATTCCATCACTGAAGTTTGTAAATACTAAAATCAATAAGAAAAGTATAAGGATCCAACTAAGATCTCAGGACAACATCATTGATCTAAGTAATCAAGCTATATTTCAATGCAAGAATGAATATAGATAAGATTTAAACTTCTAGGCACATCTCTAAGACAAGAGTAGCACCTTAGAATTTAATCTTATGGATCTATATAAGTTATCAAGCCACAATCAATTTTCCCCAATTTGTTTCAAGAAACAGTAGCTGGTATCACCACCAGAACCAATCCATATGAATCAACAAGATAAAGGCTTAATCCCTAAACCTCAGACCAACATCATGGGTCTTAGGGATTTAAGAAAAGAAGTTTCTACTTATCTTTAATGCCAAACTCATTTTAAGCTTGAACAAGACCAAACCAAGTAATAGAATCTAATCTTGTGTGCCATACAAGGATGGTGTCACAAGAACAATTCTAAACTAAGCAGGTTAAGCATCCAATCTTCACAAATACAACCAACCAACTATAAATCATCTTCCTGACATCACATGAATCATAATCAGGAAAAATCCATCTACTTATCTGCACTGTAGGAGATCATTTGATCTCAAGCTGTATATGAATTCTTAATCCAACAGTACTAATATAGTGACTTCATCACACAACACTCACTGTCATTAACCAAGTAATGACAGTGGTGAGCTATTAAAACCACTAGCTTTCCCAAGTATTGTTTCTAGAGCAACTTTACCATCTGAATCATATAAAACTTAATCCATAGAATCATCTGGTAAACCACTAGCATCACCAAAGCTAATCATAAGCAACAAGCCATAGCTAACAACCATTTAGCATGCATAGGTACCATCAAAACATGATCCCTACTCATTAGTTATCTAGTCCATAGCAGGGTATGAACCCTAGGAAGAACAAACCATCTCAATCAGAATAGAACAGTAACCAGGAAGGTCATTACCCACATCTAGCATAGGATGGCCTAGCACAGAGAGCATGAGGGGAGAGGAATAACTTACCGAAGGTCCTCGTTGTAGATTAGAAGAGGAAGCAGAAAAGGTCGACGAACATGGAGGCATGGGGAGCACCCCCAAGGGGGCACTGCAACCCACACAACGCCACGGCGGCGACCATATCCACGTATGGGGGCAAGGAGCATCCCCATGGCACACGATAGCAGTGGCTGCATCATCACCAACGCCAACTCCAAACCCTAGGGTTCAGAACGACGTCGATCTGGCCGCAGGAGGGCTCTAGGTCCAAATCAAATTGGACAGGAGGGTAGAGCGGGGCCGACAACCTCATCCTGCACCACGACGGCAGCCAGGGAGGTCCACGGCGGCGTGAATCGCCGGCAGTGACACCGCTGACCACAGGGTCGGGGAAGGAGAGGGAGAGAGGTGAGCTCGAGAGAGAGACATAGAGTGTTAGGCTGGGTTGGGCCAATACCCCTTCGGGGTATTGTTTTGACTATATCCTACTGGGCCACAAGGGCCCAATAAACCCAAGCAGAAAGCCCAAATCTTTTAGAGCCTGTTTTAATAATTGTAAAATACCAAAATGCCCCTGAACTTAAATAAATTCTAGAAAATAAAATAAAAGTCCAAAAATTATAAATTAAATATTTTTGGATTGACAATAATCCAAACTATCCAAATAAATTAAGAGATAAATTTGTTTGACATATAAATTCTATTAAGAATTTTATAATATATATATTCCTTATGGAATTTTAAAAAATTATTAAAAGATGATAAAAATAAATAAAAATCACTTTCATTATATATTAATATTATAGTATTTTAGAAAAAGACTAAACAAATATTTAATATCCATTTTTGGTATTTAATGATAATTCTTAAAGGAATTATTAATTAAATAAAATACAAATAAAAGGGAAATAAAATAAAAGAGTACAATATTCAATAAATATTAAAAAAATAATATTTATAAATTCTTTATTATTAAAAGAATTTCTATAATTTAAATAAATGGGGGAGAATACATATAAAGCTAAATGATGCATTACATTACTTTGCATAATCATTTTGCTTCTTTAAATATTGTCCTTACTGGGCAATAATGATGTTTTTGTAGACATAGAAGCTCAAGGTCCAGTGCAAGCATCAGACTTCACTACCTTGCCATCACAAGGCAAGTTCATCACTTGCTCATGTCCTTTGAAGAATCTTTATCAAAGTACTTGCGAATTGTGTGTTATCATCTATATTATAAAAAAAGAAAACAATATTTTCTCAAGATACTAAATCTTAGATATCATCCTAAGTCATGATATGATGGAGCAATAGAACTTAGGGTTCTAATTGCACTAATGATGAACAATTAGGGATTAATAACCCATGACATCAGTGATTCTAGCGCCGTTTATTACGCGTTAACCATGAGATTTGGAATGGGACGGAGAAGTCAGCTGTGTCCTTTTCCTCTTGTATGGAGGCAAGCCGACCTTAACGTGACGCTGTGATACCTTGTGCAGATCCAACATATGGGTGGGCACCCTTACGCCCCACACTTTTGGTGTCTAGATTATCTATGAATGGTGTTTAGGGAGATAGTCCATGTAAATGGTACTATTTTGGGCATCACTAGGTCATAGAGTCTTCGGGAACTCAAGGGTTTTAGCCTGCCCGAAAGGGGGCTTAACAAAGGTGAGCCAGCCCCGAAAGATCATGCAGACATATGAGGTCGCGGAGAGGGCAGTGATTGGCTTGTACCAACTACTGGGCCCCACATCATGGAATTGTGGACGGGAAAGTACGCCCAGTTGTGCAACAAGGAGTTGATCTCTCATGGGAAAAGTAACGCACCTCTGCATAGTGTAAGAATTGTAACTTGTTACTCCCTGTTCCGTGAAGGAGCTACGGACGCGGCAGGAAAGGAACTCCATGAAAGTTCTGGTCAACCTGTGAAGGCTGATGGTCATAGATTTTTATAATAAAATCAACCTTTGAAGAAAGATTTACGAAAATTGCATAGCACCAAAGACTAATAGTCCGAGGTGGTAGATAGAGCATCAAACTTCCTACCTTTCATATAATGAACTTGCTGAGTAACACTGTTACTCATCCTTTCCTTTGAATCCTTGCTTAGACTTTGAGAATCCCAAAGTTACTCCAATGTATGCATCTGAGAGTGAAGAGGAGGTCTTCTATGAAGAGCCCAACCTATATGGAGCCGTAGAAGGGGAGGACTACGACATCATCTATGGAGGAGAATTCCAAGAGGCCAAATAATTACTATAGTTCTAGTAGCCATTTGAGCCGAGCATCATGAACATTATATAGAAATCAGTTGCTGAGCTCAATTTGGAGTTCAAGTTTTAAATTTGAAACTTCTGCTGAAACACTTATATTTTGGTTTGTAAGTTGAATATTTTGGAAGTCTTGAACTTCAGGTATTGTAATAATAATAACGTGTGTATGTTTGTAATATGGACCTGCAATGTTTCTGTTGTACCACTCTGAGGGATGTGATATTTACGGAACGGTGTTCTGTGAATGTCATGTCAACGACTATAGTGTACTACACATGCAGTGGTATGCTGGGTCACCGTAGTTGTTTTGCAAATAAGTTGCTTGGTGTTGGAAAGGAGTAGTAAGTTCTTGCTTGGAAGTGCAAGAGGAGCTTGCATTGACTATGACTTAGACTTTAGCATGACATGCTAGGTGTTGTTTTAACCTTATACTTAGTGATTATTGCTGTAGCATGTCTTGTTCCAAACAATTGGGATTGCTTAGTTTCCTTGAAGAAATTATGTGTTGTTTTAGCATGCAAAAGCATAGTATGGTGGTATTCTCCTTTGAGGTTTGTTTGGGTTGACTTGGCACATGCTCACACCATGTTATGACTCTCACAAGTCACCATTAGCCTCTATGATCATTTAGTCCTTGACTTGTAGTACCACTCTATGCTTTGATTAGTAATGCTTTGTTGCACTACATGATTATGGCCATTATTGCTCTCTTATTTGGTTGCTCCCAGTCTTTTGCTAGCCCCCACTTGTATGAGTAAGCTCTACTCATGCTTCCAACTCCCAAGAAACCAAGTTATTCCAAAGTGTCCACTATAAACTCCTATGCATGGTGTGTTACACCATTCCAAGTATATTCTTGTTTTCAGCTATCTTCCAATTAAAAAATATCTTGTTATGTGAAAACTTAGTGATTAAAGCCCTAACAAACTTGATGGCACACTTTGTATTCTTTGCCCCTAATAAACTTGAACCATTGTGTCATCTATGTTGTATATGCTTAAACTTATACATTGGAATAGCAGAACCGTGCTATCACGGGGAACGTTTTCAACATTGCATTTTTACTTTGTACTCAGTTGATATCATGCTCTTTTGTATGTGGATGTCACCGGTGTGAAATAAAAAGGGAACTTGTAAGTCCATGGAGTTTGTATTCTGTGTTAGATAAACGCCTGGGCCGCTAGCCTAAAACATGCCTAATCATGGTGGAAACTTGCAGCATCACCATAGTGAGCTATCTATGAAGCATCCTTAATAAAAAGCTATGCATATAGTAAATAAAAAGATCGCTGAGATTCTCATTGTTTGCTTGCCTTGTCATTTTGGTTATGGGAAAGCTCTTGTACCATGTGCAAGGGGTACCCCGTTGGCGGTTCTCTATGATATGCAAATACTTAAAATGACAAGAACTTACAGGTGACTGAAGTTGAGTAGGATGAGGTGTGGCCCTCGTATTCAAGGGACTTGAGATTGCCAACTTATACTTCGTCAAGCATATACTCTATCTTTGTTCACTTTAACCTTAAACACTTCAAGATGCTTATGATAGGGGCAATGAGGGCTGAAAGCTAACAAGTACCATAATTTCTGGAAGCTCTTTTTGAAACTGGAAATCCCCGCTTCCCTTTGTGAAGGGCCTTTCTTCCACCATTATTTTAAGTATCCACCTTCTACCTTTAGGCACCATTAAGAGAGCATAGTTGTCATTTTGTGTGAAGTGTTTCAAAGCTTATTGATTGATGCATATTGTGATATTACTTGTTCTTGTGCTATTTGTTTCTAGTCACCCTTGTGAACTTTCAAGGTGTCCTATGCATCTATTTGCTACTCTATGAGGGACAAGCTGATTGCCACTATGCTATGTTTTCTGTATGTGAAACAAACAAACGTTTTTCAATGCATGTTATTCATGATCTTTGTTTGTATCCTTTCATGTTGCATGCATAGTTACTATGCCTTATTGTTAGAACTCCATATTTCATGCTCATGTTTAGAGTTCTTTGATCCCATTTTTCTTTGCTTACAAATGGTTTGATCTTGGTTTTGATGGTGCATGTCACCTCAAAAATTATTCTTTTATCACTTACCTACTCGAGAACCAGTAGGAGTTTAGCTTGGGGATGCTTGATACGTTGGAAACATATCTATAATTTTTTATGTTACATGCTTGTTTAGTATCTACTTTGCTTTGCTTTGTCCACACTTTGAGGTGTTTTTATATGCTTTCTGGTACTAACCTATTAACAAGTTGCCACAGTGCCAGTTGCCTGTTTTCTTCTGTTTTTGGTTCTAGAAAGGCAGAATATCTATATTCTCGGAATTGGACTGGAAAAAAGCCAAAGTCAATATTTTACCGTGGGGAACATGAAGGCGGAATACGAGACGGAGGAGAGTCACCAGGGGGACACACCCCCTGCCCGTGTGTGTGGGCCCGCCCCACGCCTAGGGGGGTGCAGTCGCCCTGGCGGCCCCCCTGCCTCGCCTCTTCGCCTATGAAGACCCCCCGATGCCTAAACCCTAAGGACCCGATCAATATTCCACAAAACCGTCTGTAGACGCCGCCACCATCATCCTTAGATCGGGGGGATCTGAATCTATTCCCGGCACCCTGCCAGAGGGGAGATCATCCCAGAGGCCTTCTTCTTCATCATGCCAGCCTCCAGTATGAAGCGTAAGTAGTTCCACCTTGGACTACGGGTCCATGTAGTAGCTAGATGGTTGTATCTCCTCCTTGTGCTTTCATGTCTAGATCTTGTAAGCTTCATGATCAAGATCTCATATATTTGTAATCATGCATGTTGTGTTTGCGGGGATCCGATGGATGTTGAGATTATTATGTCAGATTGATTAATGGTTTTGTCTTATTGATTCTATCATGTCTGTGTTGTTTGTGATCTTCATGCTCTCCGTTGTTAGTAGCTATCTTGGCCAAGTAGTTGCTAGTAACTCCAAGAGGGGGTATTTATGCTCGATAGTGGGTTCATGCCTCTATTTAATCAAGGGAAGTGACAGAAATCTCTAAGGTTCTAGATGTGTTGTTGCCATTAGGGAGAAAACAAAGGTCTCTTGTTCATGCAACAAGTGGATTGTTTACCTTACACACTTTGCTTAAAGCAGTTGTCTGTTGCTTGCAACTTAATACTGGAGGGGGTACGAATGATAACCCAAAGGTGGACTTCTAGTAATAGAGGCAGTTGGATGGCGGTCTATGTATATTATTGTATTGCCCAATCGAATCTCATAGGATCTTTATGTATAGTATTGCATTGTTATGCCTTGCTCAGTCTTGTCAATTGTCCTGCTGTAATTTGTTTACCCAGCATGCCATGTTTTTTATCTAAGGAGAATACCTCTAGTAAACTATGGAACCCGGTCCAATATTTACCATTGATACATCTTCCACTGTTACTGTTTACTTGCTGCAAACCATCATCACCTTCCACACAATACAGTTAATCCTTTGTTACAGCAACCGGTGAGATTGACAACATCACTGTTAGTTGGGGCAAAGTCTTGAGTTTGTGTTGTGCAGGTTTCCACGTTGCTTGCAACACCTTTGAGACATTTCCTTCCTCCTAATAGTTCAACAACCTCGGTTTCTTACCGAGGGAAGACTTTCTGCTGTGCTGCATCATACCTTGCTCTTGGGGTTTCCCAACAAAGCGCTCCACATTGACGTAGCGCCATCAGGAATCTACTTCCAATTAAGGTGCTCCTTTTAATAGAGCACCGGAGCAAAGTATTAACACTCCGTGAACACACGTGATCCTCACATCATAGCCATCCCCTCTGGTTATCCCAATTTCTGTCACTTTGGGGCCTCGGGTTCCGGACAATGATATCTATATACAACTTGCAGGTAAGATCATAAACAATAATATCATCATGTATCAACAACATGTTCAGATCTGAGATTATGGCACTCGGGACCTAGTGACAAGGATTAAGCATAACAAGTTGCAACAATGTCAAAAAATACTAACAATAGATACTAGGCACCTTGCCCTAACAATCTTATGCAATACATGAACAATCTCATTCAATCCCTACCATCCCCATAGCCTACTGCGGGGGATTAGTCACTCATGGATGGGGAATCATGGATGGTTGATGGAGAGGCGTTGGCGATGATCTCCTTCAATTCCCCTGTCCGGGTAGGGTGCCAGAACGGAGTTTCTGGTTCCGAATCGTGGTTTCTGGTGGTGGCGGTGCAACGGAACTCTATCTGGAAAAACGTCGAACCCCCTAGTATTTTTAGGACAGAGGGTATTTGTAGGCCTAAGGAGAGGTCGAGGTGGAGTCCGAGGCAGCCACACCATGCCCTGGCGCGGCCAGTCCTGGCTTGTGTTAGGGGGTGGTGTGGGCCCCTCAGGCCTCTTCTCCACTCCATCTTATGGCTCCGCGAGTCTTATGGGAAAATGGGATTTTCGGCATATTTTCTGGGATTTTTCCTGAAAGTTGATTTCCTTCATAAAAACGAGACACCAAAGCAATTCTACTGAAAACAGCGTCAGTCCGTGTTAGTTATATCCAAATCACACAGATTAGAGGAGAAACAATAGCAAAAGTGTTCGGGAAAGTAGATACATTTTGGACGTATCACCACTCCGAGGGATGTAATACTAGTGAACCGTGTTTTATTGGTGTTATCCAAATGACTATAGTATACTACATCATGCAGTGTTATACTGGGTCAACGCACAATTTCATCATGGTAAAGATTCTAATTCCGTTATGCTTATTTAAAATATTGAAGTTTGCATGCCTTTTCAGCATCCTTTGATTTAACAAAATCCTTCGGACCGTGTCATGTACACGTCCTAGGCAACGATTCAAAGCTTATTGATTGATGCATATTGTGATATTCCTTTTCTTGTGCTATTTGTTTCTAGTCACCCTTGTGAACTTTCAAGGTGTCCTATGCATCTATTTGCTACTCTATGAGGGACAAGCTGATTGCCACTATGCTATGTTTTCTGTATGTGAAACAAACAAAAAAATTTCAATGCATGTTATTCATGATCTTTGTTTGTAGCTTGTCATGTTGCATGCATAGTTACTATGTCCTATTGTTAGAAGTCCATCTTTCATGCACATGTTTAGAGTTCTTTGATCCCAGCTTTCAATGCTTGCAAATGGTTTGATCTTGATTTTGATGGTGCATGTCACCTCAAAAATTATTATTTTTATCACTTACCTACTCGAGTACGAGAAGGAGTTAAGCTTGGGTATGCTTGATACGTCGGAAACGTATCTATAATTTTTGATGCTCCATGCTTGTTTAGTATCTACTTTGCTTGCTTTGTCCACACTTTGAGGTGTTTTTATATCTTTTCTGGAACTAACCTATTAACAAGTTGTCATAGTGCCAGTTGCCTGTTTTCTTTTGTTTTTCATTTCAGAAAGGCAGAAAATCAATATTCTCGGAATTGGATGGGACAAAATCCAAAGTCAATATTTTACCATGGGCGACACGAAGTCTAGAGGGGATACGGAGAGGTGAGCCAGGGCCACCACACCCCCTAGGAGCGGGTGGGCCCTACCCCGCGCCCGGGTAGGGTGTGGGCCCTCCGGCCGCCTCCCATCCTCGCCTCTTCGCCTATAAGAAGCCCCTGGGAGAAAACCCTAAATAATCCATCATACTTCTAGAAAAACCTCCGTAGCACCACCGCCACTGAAAGGGAGATTCGGGTGATAGAAAGTCTCTGTTCCGGCACCCTGCCAGGACGGGGAAGTGCCCCCGGAGCCATCTCCATCAATCTCCATCGCCATCTTCATCACCGTTGCTGATTACCATGATGAGGAGGGAGTAGTTCTTCCTCGAGGCTAAGGGCTCTACCGGTAGCTATGTGTTCATCTCTTTATCTATGTGTGATCTTGTCGAGGTCATGAGCTTTGTAATCAAGTAGATCTACCTTGATACTCAAGTTCTTTAATAGATCTCTGCTCTCCCAATGTGTGTGAAAGTGACTGCGTGCACGCCATGGTGGCACTTAGGTTTGAGTCTACATAAATACTCTTCGTCCTTTAATAGATCTATGCTTTTCCCCACGTGTGTGAAAGTGACAGCGTGTATACAGTGTGTGGCACTTTGGCTAGATTGAATATTTGTTATGAGTTATATTTGGAGTTGGATGTCTCTATGAAATTGTGGTGTTTGTTGGAACCATCTAGCGCTCAAGGTGACAGTGTGGGGTTATCTAGATTGGGGAAGGCGGACTTTGAGGAGTGCTGTTATAGCCCTACCGATGATTAGAGTGTCCAACCGGAGAGTAGTTAAGAGTACTATCATTAAGAGAAGATATTTATATGAGAGTGTGTTCACTAGTGAAAGTATGATCCCTAGGCCTTGTTTCTAAACATTGAAACACCGTATGCAACTAGATCTGTTGCATGTTTCCTTGCTTTAGTATTTACATCACCGTCAAGCTATTTTCTGGCACCGTTACCACTTGTATTTCACTATCTCTTCGCCGAACTAGTGCACCTATACACCTGACAAGTGTATTGGGTGTGTTGGGGACACAAGAGACTTCTTGTATCTTGATCGTAGGATTGCTTGAGAGGGAATACCTTTGACCACTTGTGCCCTGAGTTCGATAAACTTTGGGTAATCAACTTAAGAGAAACTTGCTGCTGTTCTACAAACCTCTGCACTTGGAGGCCCAACAACTGTCTACAAGAATAGAAGTGCGTAGACGTCAAGCCCCAAGAATATGATCTCTTCGATATGGCTCATCTTGAACTTGCACTTCATTTCTTCTTTTCTTCATTATCTTGGTGCCTTGAAAGTACACCATAGATATCACTCCATCTTATTCTTCAAGGAACACTTTCCATATTCTCAATTCTCACATGACCAATCTTTGGATCACTCCTTGAACACCTTGGTCATCACTTGATATTCTTCAATTTCTTCTTCTCCCAACTTTGAAGCCAACATATGGTTCAAGCATTGCCTATGGACAATTCCTACAAGTACAACTTGATACAAGCATTAGTCCATAGAGATTGTCATTAATTACCAAAACCACACATGGGGGCCCACATGTTCTTTCAATCTCCCCCATTTTGTTGATTGATGACAATCCCTTTGAGAGGGTTTATATAAGGAATTTAACAAATAAAATGGTAGCACCAATATCAAATACTACACAAGTATGTGATATCGGTACCATCACCATATATAGAGCAAACTCCCCCACAATCTATGCACGTGTGATGAACTTGAATTTTGTTGTATATATTGCCAATCATTATCATTGGTGGAGTTTCCTCTCTATATATAGCACATGCTAAGCAACAAAAAAGATGCAAGAGCATGAAATGCAAATGCTTAGAAACAAACTCAAAGCATAAGCCATTTCCCTTAAACCCTCTAAAACTTCTCCCCCATTGGCATCGATTGCTGAAATGGGTGACAAGTTCTAGAAGGCCAATATAGTGATAAATCTCCCAAAGGTGTGCATTCACACATATCCAATGATGAATACTTGGGAGGAAGTAGAACTATATCGAGGACCCAAGGATTGCCAAAAGAAATAAAAAAGAAGAATCAACAAATGATGTAAGAAATCACGAGATCCGACAAACCAATTGAAAACAACAAATGAGTACAAATGGAGAAAACAAGATATTATGATAAGAGCAAAAGAGTGTTTTTAAATAAAAAATAGAGAAGCTCCACAAGATTTGTGCACAATTTAAAATAAATGCATTAGAATACATAATGCACAAATATGGAATCCTTGCTCCACCATAAACATCTAAGCCACAACAGATGAGAAAGAAGACCAATGATAATTATTAAATGAATTAGATGAGCTCCCAAAAGTGCATAATCATGTAATCCTCACTCATCCAACTCCATTTAACAATACAGGGCATGAGAGAACAAATATGATAACCACAAAGTGATACTATAAATAAAATTAGGAAGCTCCCCAAGGTATGTGCAACATTAGGTTTTTGTATGTGAATACAATGTGCACAACATGGAACACAACTTTGTGAAAATGAGCATATACCAAGGTTTAAAATTTGCAAGAAACAAATGGTTGAGCAATAATTAAGAGACAACATACTAGCAGGCTTAACCACAAGGATGTGTGAGATGCATGACAAAGCATATTATAAGACTAGTACAAAGATGATCATTGTGTATCCACATAATCTTCAATGCATGATATTGCTTAGTATGACCATACAACACACACGAAACAAGAAAGATATAAAAAAGGAGTAACATATATCATGTGTATAAGTTTTTAAGTAGACAATCTTGCAAAGATATTGATCCACAAAGAAACATGTACACACAAAGTAGATACTTAAAATAAATAGAGCGAGATATCCAAAATGAAGTCATGACAATCCCAATAAGATTTTTCTTGAAAGCATGGCCAAAGGCTCAAATATATCTAATTGTACATCGATGAGCTTCAACAGCCAATACACCCCATACATTACAATTATCACCAAGGGAAAAGGAGAAAGTTGGAATATATGGACAAATGTAACACATATCACAAGGAGAAATCAACTAGAAAAATATCACTATTGCACATGAGAGAAGTTGAGGAAAAGATAGGCAATACAATTGCTAGATTGACATATTTGGGATTGGTGGATCATATGCATGATTTTGTATAGTCCCAATTATACGCACTCATCTCAACTTATACGCATTTACAATAGAGAGTTATCTTAATAACATGGATAGAAATGCAACAATAAATACAATAACAAAATTCATGCCAAGATGCAACCTAAAAAAGGTTAGAAGCAAGATAAATATGCATGAGCAAGAGATACTTGTTACCCAGATATAGTCGGTAGGATGTAGAGGATATGAATTTGATGATCATCCTATAGCTTGCCTCAAATTTTCATGTATGCACCAATTCTTCAAAACTGAGAGACAAGCATCCAATATATCTCCAATGTACCTAAACACAATTAAGTACAAAATGGTCCCCAAACATATTGGGTCCAAAGTAGTTAGTGCAACTACAATACATAGGAGAGACTCCACATGAATATGTGCATGTTGATATGAAATTGAATTTCATGCACAACTTAGCCGATGGGATTTGGTGGAGTTTCCCTTATATATTGGATCAAAGAAAGCAAGCATCCCATAATATAAACAGGTAGTAACTATGCATGCACAAGGATTTTAAGAACCAAAGGAGATACAATTTGAAAAAAGCACCAAGTAAACCGAGATGGCACACAAAAGAGTGTAAGATGGTAGATGGTGTCCAAATTGTATCAAAGAACCAATTCAACACATGAGGGATCACAAGTTCAACAAATGTACTAGGCTAACGCCAAAGAGAAAAAGATAGATAGAAAAACAAATCCTCAAGGATTTATCTCATTCTAAAAGGCCAAATCAAGGGACAAGGAATGAGACAAAACCAACTCCCAAAAATAAAGAAAGGTTCCACCAAATAAACCAGACTCTCCACACTTTTCATGATGGCACAAAATACCAATACGAAAAGAACGAACTTCCACGAACATAAACCACGATATGGATCACATTATAAGCAAAAGAGGAGTGTTCTAGATAATATAGGAGAGCTCACACCTATGTAGTACATTATATAGAATTTTGATTTTGAATGCAAAATGCACACAAATGAGATCATCACTAATACCTATATTAAATAAAACACAAAAAGATACTAATAGAACAAGAATATCAAAAAATAAGCAAGGAGTACATGGGAGCAACACAAAACATTTTCTTGGCCAAAGATAGGACAAAAATTAAGCAAAGGCCAAAGTGAATATGATCAATAAATTCTACCATAAATTGAGTACTCATTGTCCAAGGACAAGAAATATTTGGAATAATTTTCCCAAGGTAGCTTGCATGGATATCCAAGATCATACTCACAAAGAGAAGCATATAAAAAAATATGAGAATTAAGCTTGATGGTTCGAAAGAGATTCTTGGTAGCTTCCAATAGTCACACAATCACTAGTGATTAGAGTAACTTAAATTAAATGGCTTCCATGAGGATATAGATATCTAAATATGAGGAAACACCTACCAAGAACTACTCTCACACACAAGATCCAAAATATGAGCAATAAAGGCATTCAAGCAAATTGGAACTTGTATGAGCACATGTGTCACATAGGAGCTAGAGAATTATCAATATCAATTCTAAGTGATACAACCTCGAATATTCATATTTTCTAGGATTGTAATATGCACTAAGCATATGACTCCCCCATAATGTGATACTACCATAAAACCGATCATGAGGCAAAAGGATACAAATAGAGATAATTAATGGGCATTATATAACTTAAATTTCTCATGAGAAACAAACCACAAAGAGACTAGATAATATTCCAATATAAATTCTAGGTGGTATTCCTCCTGTACACACATTTTTAGGATTGTGGAATGCCTAAACATAACACTCCCCCAAAATGGGATAGTCCAATAATCTCTAACAGGAGCCAAATAAGATACCAAAATATAATCAAGTAAGGCTCCAATCCACGAAACACACATACATGGTGTGCCACCTAATCATACACAAATATGCTTGATATCACAAGATAATTAAGTGGAAAGCACAACATGTACAAAAGCATGGAAGATACAAAACCAACACATGAACAAGGGGGCGAGTAACTTTCAATGTAATGAGTTAAGCATATGTTACCACAAGGAGGAACATTGGATATATAATAGAGGAAATATAATACACTTGACATGACTTGAAAAATATACTAGATGAAGATCCCTCAATCCTTCATGATGTAGCCAAATCTCCAATGCCCTCCAATAATACCTATTGATCAAGTTTTGGCTTGTTGGTCCCCAACCAAGTTGGGTCCTAAGAGGTTAGTCACAATAGGCTTGGCAACCCAAATGGTTATTTTCTTGAATCCACATAGAGCACCAACAAATTTGGCAAACACATTGCCAACCTCATCCTTACAAAGAGAATAAGCATCATTAATAATGATAGGGTTGGATGAGGAGATACCAATAGTGCATGAGGAAGAAATGTGCCCTTCTCACGACATATGTAGCAAGTTCTTATCTTGCCATATTTCTTCTTAGGTGAAGCCACAACTCAAGGAAGAGCTCGAGTAGTCCTCTTAGGAAGAGACCCATCTCTAACTTGAGGTGGAGCTTGAGGCCGCTTCCCTTGTTGCTTCACACTAAGAGGCTTTTTCTTCAATGGGCAAGATCTAACATGGTGCCCTTCTTCCTTGCACTTGAAGCAAACAATGTTGGCCAAGTTCTTAACTTGGTCTTGGCCATTCTTCTTGTTGTCCTTGTGCTTAAACTTGATAGTGTACTTGTTCTTGACATTGGAGTTGAATCCAAGCCCACACTTTTCATTGGGGGATTTTTGCACACTCGAGATTTTGTTGAGTGCGGTCTTCCCTCGATGACCCTTTTTCAAGTCATTCTTCAAAGAAGTGACTTGAGCCTTGAGCTCTTTGATTTCCTCTACATGAATAGTTTCAACAAAGGTACTAGAGGAAGTAGATGCTACATTGTTAGAGCAACAAGGCAGGAAATGTAATTCATCACGAGATATAGCATGGTTGTGAGAGGATCAATTACAAGGACTAGCACATGGCAATATTACACTTGGAGTAGATATAGTGCTAATGTCCACATGAGGCCCACTTGATGTTACCTTTGCCATGATGGCCTCATGAGCCAACTTAAGCCTATGATGAGAGACTAGAAGATCCTTATGCGAGCTTGAGAGCTTAACATGACTTTCCTCTAATTTCCCATAGTTGCTAGTTATCAAAGCAAGTTTTAGCTCAACATTATCCTTCAAAATAGATGCTTCACAAGAAATAGAGTTAGTAGCACAAGCATCATCATTATTAGCAAGAGGTGAGTGTAACTTCGGAATCTCTTTTGAGTAAGAGGCTTTAAGTTGCTCATGTGACTCGGTGAGTTTGATGAGCTCACCCTTGATGACCCTAGAGCCATTTTTAGGTGCTCAAAATCCTCAAGGAGTTTAGCACAGTCAACTTGAAGTTCATCATTTTTAATCTTGAAGGAGTTTTCCACCGCAAGTTCTCTATCATGGTATTCCTTTACTCTAGATAATTCTAGAGTAAAAGTCTCCTCAAGAGATTCTTTGGTGGTTTGTTCTTCTTCAAGGGAGTCCTTTAGTTGTGCAATTTCATTAGCATACTAATGCTCATGCGCAAACTTTTGAGAAATAATATTTTCTTGCTCCTCAATAAGTTTCTTTCCCTTAGTAGCACAAGTCAAGATTTCAAGAAATTTGGAGGAAGCAATTTTATTTATATGAAGAGCGGAAAAGACGATATCTCCCATCTCTATAATAGAGGCAATATCATAATCAACTAGATGATCATCATCATTATCATTCTCAACCTCATCATCATCATCATGAGATATAATGGGATCCAAGGAGGTTACCTTTGTTCCCTTAGCCATAAGGAATATGTGAGAACCAGAGGAAGGTGATGATGAGATTGCACTTGTAGCTCTATTCAAGACCTTGTCTTGGCCAATAGAATCTTCATTTTCCTCTACATGGTTAGCAACACAAGCACTAGAGGAAATATAAGCATTTTTATCATGGCAACAAGACAACATGAGCTTATCATCATGAGATTTATTCAAGTCATTTATACATGATATGCAAGGACTATCAACACAAACTTGTAAGGATTTAGTTGTGCTAGAAGTGTTAAAGTCCAAAGATAGATCATTGTAACTAGATAGATATGACGGATTACAAATAGTAAGCACACTATCCATATTGCAATTTCTATCACCACTCACCATATCATTACCTTGTGAAAAGTCACATGTTGGTGAAGTGGTAGAAGATGAGAACTCATCTCGACCAAAATTGTAACATCCCTAAAATCATAATTTCAAAGTTAGCACACCATTCATGCATGCATATAGAATTGAGATCAATTTCAAAACTCATTTCAGAAAAACAGAAGCACTTAGTGCTATCATTTCATGTGAGCAAACTTAAATCAAATGGCCATCCCCATTTGAGAGTTTGAATGTTTTAAACTGAGATTGTTTGTCTCCTTTATTGAATGGATTGAGTGTGGAAATTTGAACCAAGTTTTGTAAAATGGAAATGGTTCAAAAACCATCTTTCAAGCATTTGAGATTCAAATGCAAAATCCCTGTTATTTTGTTTCTCCAAAAGTGACCAAGCCTTTGCAAAGTAACCACATGGTTTTAGGCCTATATTTGAGACTGTTGCACACTGCAAAAACCCCAGGAAGATTTGAATTCAAAGAGAGTTTGAAATCATTTGAAATCCATTCCTGAAAATCAAAACAGAAAAAGAAAAGGAGTAAACAAAAGAAAAGGGCCAGGTGCTCCTAATCTAGCCCAGCAGCAGAACCGGCCCAGCTAGCCCACCCGGCCACTCTCTCGCTCGCTCGCACGCGAAGACGCACCCACACTGACGCTGACACTCGGACCCCACCTCCTCTCCGTAGAACTTGCTGACTGGTGGCCCTCTCCACGTCACACCTTCTTCCCCAAAACACGCCCGCAGACCACGTCGCCGTTGCCGTTGATGCCGGTAATGGCGCGGCGTAATTAGCCTTGATGCCGCAGGCGTTTCCTGTCGCGCTTGAGCCTATATAAACCACACCCCGCCGCGGTCATTTCCCCCCACTCTCCTCACTCACTCCGCCACCAGGCTGTGCGCATTTGACCTTGAAGCCCCGCAGCACCGACGACTCCGGCGACTAATTCCGGTGAGCCTCGACTGCCCCCTCTCTCTGGTTCAAACAATCATGCCCAACTTGATCTTGCGCACCTCCTGATACCCTTCGTTTGCATTCTCGTGACCCAGGCCGTCGTTCCGTTCGTGCCTGCAACCGACTGCGCCGCCGCTCGACTCCGGCAATCAATTGAGGTAAAACCCGAGCACACCTTGCCCCCTCTTTCATACGAGAATGTTCGCCTTCGTCTTGTGCATCCCTTGACCCCTCTGGTTCGTGCTAGGGAGACGCCACGCCTCGGCAGCAACCTCGACTGCAAGCAACAGACGCCGCCCGCAACTCCGACGAACCCCAGCGACCGTACCCGTGCACCCCTTCCCAAGCCGTCGCCACCTTGAGCATCAGCAGCTTCCTGCGGTTCTGGTAAGCCACTCCTCCCACTCCCGCGCGACCTAGAACGCCAGCTCCGCATTGACAGACGCTGGCCACGATCGCCCGCTCGAATTTGGTCGTTTGATCCAGAGTCGTCTGATCTGGATCCAACGCATAGATTTAGATCATTTAGCGAATCGTTTTGAGTAGATCTAGGCCGTGTGTTTTAAATAGATCCAACGGCGTGGGAGGGTTATTCTGAGCGAAACGGTATCAACCAATAGGATTAAGACGCGTGGCTAGGGTTTGATTCAAAAACAGATTTCAAATCAGATTTAGATCCAAAATTGAAATGGCTATAACTTTTGATTTCCACGTTAGATTTTTGCAAACTTTATACCGTTGGAATCAGGGAGACAAGCCCTTTCTGTTTATGCAATGTGTTTAGTGAAAAGTTCTGTTAAAATGACTTTTTATGCAGAAACTTGTTTAGGACTATTTTGAGTATAGAATTTGTTTAGTAAATTGATTTAGTGCTAAATAAGTTTTTGACTTGGTTATGTTTCTGTATCATGCACTTGCTTGGTGGAGTTTTCAAAAATCATCACTTAGAATTTTCTTGCATTGCATGCATATATGTTTATGATTGTATATGAATTGTGTGTAATTTTGTGCTACCATTTTTGTGTAGACCTTGCTAGTGACTGTGATTGTGAAGAGTGCTACTCTCCCCATTACCAAGGAAAGTGGTATTTCATGAATAATTTCATCCCTATATTTTGTACAAGCATTAGAAATATTTTGCTAAGTCTTGCATGTTACTTTTGCCAAATGCTATGTTGGGAAATCCTAAGTAGTTGTAGAATTGCTAAGAATTTTCCTAAGTTAAGTTACTATGCCATGCTTAGCCTAGCTAGTAGCAAACAAGGGTTGATAAAGTATATACATGCTATGATGAAAATATTCCTAAGTCTTTGTACTTATGTTTTTCTTAATAAAACAACTAAGTCAATGAACCTCCTGGGTGGAATGGGACTTGAGTTGGTGGTTTTTGGTTGAGTGGTTACACAAGGCCCATGGACATGGTTTACCTTGTGTATCTCACTTGTGGTATGCCACCCAGGCACAAAGGGATTTTAGAGGCCAAGTGTTGAGAAGCTTATAGTGCAACCACTTGGCAATATGGGCTCTGCCTGGATCACATAAGTTGCTAGAACTTAGCCATTTGGACAGTTGGTGGTAGTGGGAATGATAGGTTGGAGCGCGTCCATTTCGTCTAAGGAAAGGCTTCTGAAAGGTCCTGTCTTGGGAAACCAAGTCTGGTGGGGAAAGTGCACAACCTCTGTAGATGGAAAATCTAAGTACTTAGCCAAGTCCATGGCAATGGACAACTTGAGCATCAAGACATGGAAGCTATCAAGAATCTCATCACTCCAACTTCTAAGTAAAACTTGTGGGTGAACAAGGGTGAAGGACCCCCAATGTCTATTGGTGGTTTCTTGGGAAAGTTTTTGACAAAGAAAAACTTAGTGATTTCAACTAATAGGAAAAACCTATTTTGAGCAAAGCAAGCCAAACTACACTTAGCCAAAATGCATATAGTAATATAGTACACTTAAAAATTATTAAGGTATCACTTGCCAATACTATTCCAAAGTATTGACCCACTGTGGCTGTAAATTGTGATGTTGCAGGTTACTCCGACGATGATTAGGTCTCATGAGTCTACACTCAACATGCTTTCCTGTGGCACATGAAGATGAAGACTTATGTTTATTTACTTATTCCAAAACTCTTGTATTAGGTCTGTGGCCCTGAGTTGTAAAAGACTGTGTTATATCTCTGGAATGAATGTAATAAATGACCTTGTATCTGTGTACTTCATCTTAAACTGTGGATGCTAGCAATGATCTAGGGACTAGCATTGCAATCACAGGGATCCTTTTCCTTTACAAAGGAGGGATCTTACAGATGGTATCAGAGCACTGTGTTGCCCGTAGGATTATGACCCTAGGATTGGAAACCACTAAGGAAAAAATTTCAACTACTTCTACACTTGTCTATTCTTCTCGTAAACTTTTCTAATCTTCTCATTCTCATCTCTATTTGTAGATGAACTCCATCAACGAAGCCGTAAAGAAAGGACCACTCATGACCATGACCTTGGAGTGTGAGACTGAGTTTCCCAAAATTCTCAAGGACCTCATGGTGGCAATGGAAATACATGGTGCAGCTGTGTACAAAGGCTTTCCAGTGATGGATGAAGGAGTTGAGTACTGGTGGGTGCAACTTCACTTGTACAAAAACAAGGAAGACAACCACAAAGAAAAAGGATTCTGCATGTACACCAACACTGTGGTGCACACCACATTCTTTGAGTCAGCAAGAGAAGCAGCTTGGAGGACTATCAAAGAACTTAGTGCTAGAGTCAAGTGCAGAATGCTCAACCTCCAAAAAGACTTAGAGAAAGAGAAGGAACATACCCAAGAGTTGGAAGCCACCAACCAAACCTTAAGAGGAGATATTATAGACTTAGTGATGGAATCATGTGAACAAGATAGGCTGATTGCCTCTAGGAACATTGTGTTAGCCAACAGATCCAGTGAGATAGGATTGTAAACGCACCTCGTTAGTTGGACCACCACCTATCACCTTATTTTCCAAAATGATACCTTAAATAAGTTTGGACCTTGGTTGATGTAATGGATTCATGTATGCATGACTTGTGTGTTTTTGTGTTCCAAGGATATGTATGTGATGTTGTCTTTGTTTTATCTTTAATTGTGTTGTTCTAACTTTTCTATCTTATAAATAGATGCCTATTACCATCAGCACTATTGAGGAGTTCCAGGTTACCCGCTTTGGTCCTCGTATCGTTGAGCTTACCACCTTGCTCAATCTCCCTCTTCCCACCATCATGGTGCATCCACTCACCAAGTTCGAGAGGAAGGATCTCTGGGGCTTCAAGGTGAACCAGCCCGGACGCCAGACAGAGCCTACTACGGAGGCCATCGTCTTCAAGCTTATGCACAATGACCGGGAGAGAGGCATGGAGGTAGTCATGCAGGACCTGATAGGACGTCTGCTAGGCCGGCACTCCCGACAGGTTAGAGGCACCCACTTCCACGTCTTCGGAAGACGTGATGAGGATGGAGAGTCCATCGACTTCGAGGACGACTCGAGGGACACAGCAGAGCCGATACGTCTGTATCTCCAGGACTTAGAGTCTCTCATTAGGCATGTGGACATGGACAGGACCAATGTCATGCTCAGTAATGACGAGCTCCAGGTGCAGCTTTGCGAGAAGGACAAGCTCTTCGCGCAGCAGGACGAGATAGTCAAGGAAATGGAGGCGAAGTTCGAGACCCAGGACCGGAAGTTCAAGAGTCAGGAGAAACGTGTCCAGGATAGGAACAAGAAGATCCGGGACATGACTGAAGAACTGAAGTCCAAGGACTTCGAGCTAGAGCAGCAGCAGATGGTGATTGAGAGGCTTCGTTCCCAGAAGAGGGCTCTCAAGGCCAAGATTGAGACCTTGACCACTACTATTGAGGAGAACAAGACCGCGATGGAGAACGCAGGTCTTACCTTTGTCGAGGAGGAGATTGATGCTGATGAGTAGACTTGACTACTCGTTTATCTTTTATTATCGTACTCGTTATTTGTGAACTTGTTATTGGACCATCCGACATGTGGATGGCTTGCTACTTGTGTGTTTTACTTTGTGAACTTGTTGTCTTGTTGTTGAACTTTTACCTTTGTATTGCATGCTATGTGTTGCTTATATGATGTATTGTGCATAAAACATCTATGGTTATCTCATTCTTATCTCAATTTAATCAAACCACAGATGCCTCCCCGTCGCGCAAACCCCAACCCCAACAACATCACTCCAGAAATGCAACAAATGATGACTGCTCAAACACAGCTTATGCAGATGATGACAACATTCATTCAGAACCAGAATAATAACAACAACAACAACCCCAATAACAACAACAATAACAACAACAACCCTTCGGGCTTTGATATGCTCACCAGATTTCTGCGATTGAGGCCAGCTAAGTTCTCGGGGACGACTGATCCCATGGTGGCCAATGATTGGCTACGTTCTGTAAACAAGGACTTAGTGACCGTGGGATGCACGGACGCTGAAAAGGTCAGATTTGCAGCACATCTGCTGGAAGGGCCAGCCGCCACTTGGTGGGACAACTTCCAAATCACCACTCCTATAGATGAGGTGACTTGGGCTATCTTTGAGGAAGGCTTTCGCACTGCTCATATCTCATCAGGAATAATGAGCCTGGAAAAGAAAGAATTCCACAATCTGAAGCAGCGCCACCGCAGCGTGGCTGAATACATTGAAGAGTTCAACAATCTGGCGCGTTATGCACCGGATGAGGTTGACACAGATGCCAAGAGAAAGGAAAAATTTCTGGAAGGCTTGAATGATGAGCTGAATCTGCAGCTGGCTGTGGCATATGTGCCCACTTATCAGTCGCTCTGTGACAAGGCTGCTATATTGGAGAACAAAATGAAGCAAGTCGAGAGTAGAAAGAGAAAGCACTCCGACAAGCACAGCTCGGGATCGTCTCACAAACGATCTCACTATGATGACAGTGGAAGCTCAGGATCCCACAAGCATGTGAAATTCAACAAGCACCACAACCACTACCGTCATGACAACAAGCATCATCGCAGTCATGACAATGACAAGTACAAGAACCACAAGGGTGGACATAAGAGCCACCACAGTGGTAATGGTAGTGGGAGTGGAAGTCAGCCTGCTAAGAGAGACATCAGTCAGGTTGAGTGCTTCAAATGCAAGAAGATGGGACACTATGCCAATGAGTGCCCCGAAAAGAAAGTTGAAGGACCTATCAAGCCCAATCCTTTCCAGAAAGGACAGGTGAACCACATCAATGTGGAGAAGGTCTATGAGGAGCCTGACGCTGTTGCTGGTAAGTTCAGACTCAATTCCATTCCAGCATTTGTACTCTTTGATACTGGTGCATCGCATTCATTCATATCAAAGGCATTTGTTGATAGAAATGGGTTTCCGTCTGAAAACATTGGGTGTCCAATAAAAGTTAGTTCTCCGGGTGGAGAAATGATAGTAAGTCTTGGATGCCGGGATCTAATAATAGAATTTGGAAAACATAAGTTTCCAGTGAGTCTGATAATCCTAGATTCCCAAGGACTGGACATAATATTGGGAATGGATTGGATGGCTAAGTATGAAAGTGTACTAGATTGTGCTAATCGTACTGTTGCACTCACAACCCCAGAAAGAAAAAGAATAAAATTCAAGTCAAACTTTGAATCCAAAGGAAGTAAGCTAAATTCTCTTAAGGGGGTTATCATGGACAGTGTGCCAATTGTGTGTGAGTATCCGGATGTATTTCCGGAATAATTACTAGGAATGCCACCGGATAGAGATGTGGAATTTCTGATAGATTTGGTACCAGGTTCTGGACCAATAGCAAAGAGGCCGTATAAAATGTCAGTGGATGAACTGAAAGAACTCAAGAAGCAACTAGGAGAACAGTTGTAGAAAGGATTTATTCAACCCAATTCTTCATCTTGGGGAGCCCCAGTCTTGTTTGTGGAGAAGAAAGACAGAAGCCAAAGGTTATGCATAGATTACCGTTCACTCAACGAGGTAACTATCAAAAACAAATATCCTTTGCCGAGAATCAATGACTTGTTTGATCAGCTAGAAGGAGCATGTGTGTTCTCGAAGATTGATCTCCGGTCAGGCTATTTTCAACTCAAGATAAGGGAGCAAGACATACCTAAAACAGCATTCACCACAAGGTATGGATTATATGAGTATACCGTAATGCCTTTCGGCTTGACCAATGCTCCAACCTACTTCATGAATATGATGAACAAAGTGTTCATGGAATTCCTCGACAAGTTTGTTGTTGTTTTCATCGATGACATCTTAGTCTACTCCAAGAGCAAGGAAGAACATGAAGGACATTTGCGTTTAATACTTGAGAAGTTAAGAGAGCATAAACTTTATGCCAAATTCAGCAAGTGTGAATTTTGGTTAGAGGAATTTGGTTTTCTTGGTCATGTTATGACAAAGGATGGTGTAGCAGTTGATCCGGCTAAAGTTTCAGCTGTGACTGAATGGGAATCTCCTAAGAACGTGAAAGAGGTTCACAGTTTCCTTGGCTTAGCAGGTTACTACAGAAGGTTCATTGAGAATTTCTCAAAGGTTGCTAAGCCCATGACTGAATTGTTAAAGAAAGACAAGAAGTTTGCATGGTCTGAAGGTTGTGAAGTCAGCTTCCAAGAATTGAAGAAGAGACTTGTGACAGCACCAGTTCTGTCTCTGCCAGATTTGGAAAAGGATTTCCAAGTATATTGTGATGCATCTCATCAAGGTTTGGGTGCAGTACTTATGCAAGACAGTAAAGTTGTGGCTTATGCCTCGAGACAACTCAAAACTCATGAGGTAAACTACCCTACTCATGATTTGGAGTTAGCCTCTGTCGTCCATGCACTCAAAACATGGAGACATTACCTTTTGGGAAAGCGTTGTGAAGTGTTCACTGATCACAAAAGTTTGAAGTATATCTTCACCCAAAAGGAAATCAATATGAGGCAAAGAAGATGATTAGAGCTTATCAAGGACTATGACTTAAGTTTGCAATACCACCCCGGTAAAGCAAATGTTGTAGCAGATGCTCTAAGTCGTAAGGTATTTGTGAATGGCCTTACCAAAGGAGAATTGTCAGATGATTTGTGTGCCCAATTCAGAGAACTCAGATTGGAGATTGTGCCTGAAGGACATCTCATGTCTTTGGATGTTCAACCCACTTTGTTGGACAAGATTAGAGAAGCTCAAAAGACTGAGAAGGAAATTGAGGAGATTAAGGAAAAGATTGGCCAAGGGAAAGCTAACAATTTCCATGAAGACGAACAGGGTACTTTATGGCATGGGAAATGTATCTGTGTTCCACAAGATCCGGAGTTGCGGAAACTGATTTTGCAGGAAGCACACAAATCTCCGTATTCTATTCACCCGGGTAACACCAAAATGTACATGGACATGAAAGAAAGATTTTGGTGGAACAATCTCAAGAGAGACATCGCCGAACATATTGCTTTGTGTGATGTGTTTAGTAGAGTAAAAGCGGAGCATCAGAAACCAGCAGGTTTACTTCAACCACTACCTATTCCGGATTGGAAGTGGGACAAGATTGGTATGGATTTCATTACCGGATTACCAAGGACCAGATCAGGATATGATTCCATATGGGTAGTAGTGGATCGCCTAACTAAAGTGGCTCATTTCATACCCGTGAAGACAACTTATACAAGTGCCAAGTTAGCCAAAATCTACATGAGTAGAATTGTATGTCTGCATGGTGTGCCCAAGAGTATTGTGTCTGATAGGGGAACTCAATTCACTTCCCATTTTTGGAGACAACTACATGAGTCATTGGGAACGAGGTTGGAATTCAGATCGCTTTCATCCTCAAACCGATGGACAAATAGAAAGGACTAATCAAATTCTGGAAGACATGTTGAGGGCATGTGCCCTAGACTATGGATCAAGTTGGGATGAAAGCCTGCCTTACGCAGAATTTTCTTATAACAACAGCTACCAAACCAGCATTGAGATGGCACTGTTTGAGTTTCACTACGGAAGAAAGTGTACCACCCCATTATTATGGAATGGTGTGGGAGAAATAAGTTTATTCGGGCCAGATCTTATCAAAGAAGCCGAAGAGAAGGTCAAATCGGTTAAGGACAGGTTGAAGATAGCACAGTCCCAACAGAAAAGCTACGCCGATCCTAAGCATAGAGAAGTCACCTACGAAGTTGGTGATAGAGCTTATCTTAGAGTATCACCACTTCGTGGAGTGAAAAGATTCGGAGTCAAAGGAAAGTTGGCACCAAGATATGTTGGGCCATTCAAGATTCTGAGTCGCAAGGGAGAAGTTGCTTATGAAATTGAACTGCCAGAATCTCTATCAGCAGTCCATAATGTGTTTCATGTGAGTCAGCTTAAGAAATGTCACCCAGAAATGGAAGAAACTTCTTTGAAGGATACCATACCATTGGAGGAAGTGCAACTAGAAAGTGACCTCACATATGAAGAGAAACCTATCAAAATTCTTGAGACTGCAGAAAGATTCACAAGGACAAAGACTATCAAGTTTTGCAAATTGCAATGGAATCATCATTCCAAAGAGGAAGCAACATGGGAAAGAGAAGAGGCTCTTCGGAAAGACCACCCTCACCTATTTGCTAGCCAATCCGAATCTCGAGGGCGAGATTCACCTTAAGGGGGTTAGATTTGTAACATCCCTAAAATCATAATTTCAAAGTTAGCACACCATTCATGCATGCATATAGAATTGAGATCAATTTCAAAACTCATTTCAGAAAAACAGAAGCACTTAGTGCTATCATTTCATGTGAGCAAACTTAAATCAAATGGCCATCCCCATTTGAGAGTTTGAATGTTTTAAACTGAGATTGTTTGTCTCCTTTATTGAATGGATTGAGTGTAGAAATTTGAACCAAGTTTTGTAAAATGGAAATGGTTCAAAAACCATCTTTCAAACATTTGAGATTCAAATGCAAAGTCCCTGTTATTTTGTTTCTCCAAAAGTGACCAAGCCTTTGCAAAGTAACCACATGGTTTTAGGCCTATATTTGAGACTGTTTCACACTGCAAAAACCCCAGGAAGATTTGAATTCAAAGAGAGTTTGAAATCATTTGAAATCCATTCCTGAAAATCAAAACAGAAAAAGAAAAGGAGTAAACAAAAGAAAAGGGCCAGGCGCTCCTAATCTAGCCCCAGCTAGCCCACCCAGCCACTCTCTCGCCGCTTCAAGACGCAGACGACTTCAGATCGACGCTGACACTCGGACCCCACCTCCTCTCCATAGCACTCGCTGACTGGTGGCCCTCTCCACGTCACACCTTCTTCCCCAAAACACGCCCGCAGACCACGTCGCAGCTGCCGTTGATGCCGATAATGGCGCAACGTAATTAGCCTTGATGCCGCAGGCGTTTCCTGTCGCGCTTGAGCCTATATAAACCACACCCCGCCGCGGTCATTTCCCCCCACTCTCCTCGCTCACTCCGCCACCAGGCTGCGCGCATTTGACCTCGAAGCCTCGCAGCACCGACGACTCCGGCGACTAATTCCGGTGAGCCTCGACCGCCCCCCTCTCTCTGGTTCAAACAATCATGCCCAACTTGATCTTGCGCACCTCCTGATACCCATCGTTTGCATTCTCGTGACCCAGGCCGTCGTTCCCGTTGGTGCCTGCAACCGACTGCGCTGCCGCTCGACTCCGGCGATCAATTGAGGTAAAACCCGAGCGCCCCTTGCCCCCTCTTTCATACGAGAATGTTCGCCTTCGTCTTGTGCATCCCTTGACCCCTCTGGTTCGTGCTAGGGAGACGCCACGCCTCGACAACAACCTCGACTGCAAGCAACAGACGCCGCCCGCAACTCCGATTTAACCCCGGCATGACCGTGCACCTCTTCCCAAGCCGTCGCCACCTTGAGCATCAGCAGCTTCCTGCGGTTCTGGTAAGCCACTCCTCCCACTCCCGCGCGACCTAGAACGCCAGCTCCACCGCTGACAGACGCGCCGCCGCCAGTCGCCGCCGCTAGCACCGCTCGAATTTGGTCGTTTGATCTAGAGCCGTCAGATCTGGATCCAACGCATAGATTTAGATCATTTAGCGAATCGTTTTGAGTAGATCTAGGCTGTGTGTTTTAAATAGATCCAACGGTGCGGGAGGGTGATCCTGAGCGAAACAGTATCAACCAATAGGATTAAGACGCGTGGCTAGGGTTTGATTCAAAAACAGATTTCAAATCAGATTTAGATCCAAAATTGAAATGGCTATAACTTTTGATTTCCACGTTAGATTTTTGCAAACTTTATACCGTTGGAATCAGGGAGACAAGCCCTTTCTATTTATGCAATGTGTTTAGTGAAAAGTTTCTGTTAAAATGACTTTTTATGCAGAAACTTGTTTAGAACTATTTTGAGTATAGAATTTGTTTAGTAAATTGATTTAGTGCTAAATAAGTTTAGTTAGCAAGTTTTTGACTTGGTTATGTTTCTGTATGATGCACTTGCTTGGTGGAGTTTTCAAAAATCATCACTTAGCATTTTCTTGCATTGCATGCATATATGTTTATGATTGTATATGAATTTTGTGCTACCATTTTTGTGTAGACCTTGCTAGTGACTGTGATTGTGAAGAGTGCTACTCTCCCCATTACCAAGGCAAGTGGTATTTCATGAATAATTTCATCCCTATATTTTGTACAAGCATTAGAAATATTTTGCTAAGTCTTGCATGTTACTTTTGCCAAATGCTATGTTGGGAAATCCCAAGTAGTTGTAGAATTGCTAAGAATTTTCCTAAGTTAAGTTACTATGCCATGCTTAGCCTAGCTAGTAGCAAACAAGGGTTGATAAAGTATATACATGCTATGATGAAAATATTCCTAAGTCTTTGGACTTATGTTTTTCTTAATAAAACAACTAAGTCAATGAACCTCCTGGGTGGAATGGGACTTGAGTTGGTGGTTTTTGGTTGAGTGGTTACACAAGGCCCATGGACATGGTTTACCTTGTGTATCTCACTTGTGGTATGCCACCCAGGCACAAAGGCATTTTAGAGGCCAAGTGTTGAGAAGCTTATAGTGCAACCACTTGGCAATATGGGCTCTGCCTGGATCACATAAGTTGCTAGAACATAGCCATTTGGACAGTTGGTGGTAGTGGGAATGATAGGTTGGAGCGCGTCCATTTCGTCTAAGGAAAGGCTTCTGAAAGGTCCTGTCTTGGGAAACCAAGTCTGGTGGGGAAAGTGCACAACCTCTGCAGATGGAAAATCTAAGTACTTAGCCAAGTCCATGGCAATGGACAACTTGAGCATCAAGACATGGAAGCTATCAAGAATCTCATCACTCCAACTTCTAAGTAAAACTTGTGGGTGAACAAGGGTGAAGGACCCCCAATGTCTATTGGTGGTTTCTTGGGAAAGTTTTTGACAAAGAAAAACTTAGTGATTTCAACTAATAGGAAAAACCTATTTTGAGCAAAGCAAGCCAAACTACACTTAGCCAAAATGCATATAGTAATATAGTCCACTTAAAAATTACTAAGGTATCACTTGCCAATACTATTCCAAAGTATTGAACCACTGTGGCTGTAACTTGTGATGTTGCAGGTTACTCCGACGATGATTAGGTGTCATGAGTCTACACTTAACATGCTTGCCTGTGGCACATGAAGATGAAGACTTATGTTTATTTACATATTCCAAAACTCTTGTATTAGGCCTGTGGCCCTGAGTTGTAAAAGACTATGTTATATCTCTGGAATGAATGTAATAAATGACCTTGTATCTGTGTACTTCATCTTAAACTGTGGATGCTAGCAATGATCCAGGGACTAGCATTGCAATCACAGGGATCCTTTTCCTTTACAAAGGAGGGATCTTACAAAAAGTGTAAGAAACACAATCATCCTCAATAATGTTGGACTTGCTATATTTATCTTGAAGCTTGGTCCATATCTCATAAGCACTCGAATAAGGCATGATGGAAGAAAGAACTACATTGCTCATGTAGAGGTCCCAACCTTTAATAAGGTAGAGATCCATGTGTTTACAATGCTAGTCCCTGGATCAATAGCTAGCATCCACAATTTAGATGTAATATCAAGAAACAAAGGTCATAATACAATTTTATAACCAGGAATAAAATATTTTATTACATCTTACATAGGTCATTTGGCTATCTCATTACAATGCAGTAGAAAATAACTATAGCATGGGGTCCTTCATATTCAAAGTGCCACAGACAATCATGTTGGTTGTAGACTTATAATCCTAATCAACACACTTCACTAACATCAAACAAACCTGCAACATAATAAGTTACAGCGACAAGGGTCAATACATTTGAATTGTATTGGCAAGTGATACTTTGGTATGGTAGTGGTATCTATCATCTATATGCATTTGGCTAGGTGGATCTTAGGCTTGCTTTGCTCAAAATAGATTTTCCTTATCATTTGAAAACACTAAGTTTTTGTTTGGCAAAAACTCCCAAGGAACCACCAATAGAAATTGGTGAACCTTCACCCTTGTTCAACCACAAGTTTTAACTTAGAAATTGGGATGATGAGATTCTTGATAGCTTCAATGTCTTGATGCTCAAATTGTCCAATACCAGGGACATGGCTAAGTACTTACAATTTTCACTCTGTAGAGGTTGTGCACTTTCCCCACAAGACTCGACATGCATCGAGACAAGATCTTTTAGAAGCCTTCCCTTAGAACAAAATGGACGCGCTCCAAACCTATCAATCCCCTACCACCAACTGTCCATTTGGCTACGTTATTGCAACCTATATGATCCAGGCAGAGCCCATATTTCCATGTGGCCGCACTAGAAGATTCTTAACATTTGGCATCTCAAATCCCTTTGCTCCTAGGTGGCATTCCACAAGTGAGATGCACAAGGTAAACCATAGAAATGGGCCTTGTGTAACCACTCAACACAAACCATTCTTTCCATTCCACCCAGGTGTTTCATTCACTTATTTGTTTTATTAAGCAAAACATAAGTCAAAGACTTAGAAGTATTTTCCATAGCATGTATATATAATCCACCCTTGGTTGCTACTAGCTAGGCTAAGCATGGCAATAGCAAGTATCATAACTTAGAGAAAATTCTAACAATTCTACAACTACTAGGATTTCCCAAGTATAGCATATAGATACGTAGCAAAACATTCATGCAAGCCCTATACAAAATATTTCTAATGCATAGTCAAAAATATTGGGACAAAAATGTGAAGCACCACTTGCCTTTTTGGTAGATATTATAAGTTCACTCCTTGTTCTTGAAATAGTCACGCTCTTCAAATGTCACTACAATTCAATAAAGCAAGGCACAAATTCAATCTACCATTCAAGCAATCATCACATAGAATAATAAAAACAAAGCTATGCATGCAAGCATGTCAAAGATTGTTTTATTTGGAAAAATGGTTTCTATTAGGTCATAAACATTTGAAAACACCCATTGGTCATTTACAAAAGTGGTAAAACCATTTTATATCAAGTTAGTGAAAAAGGCCATTTAAATCATTTTTGTTTTGCTAGAAATGGTTCCAAATCAAAGTAATATTTTCTAGTGTTTGAAAAATACATTTTTAAACACAAATTTTAGTGTTTTAAGGTCAAGTGTTTAATATTGAAACCATTTGTAAAAGGTTTTACCTATAAACCACTTTTATACCAAAGTAATATTTTATGTTGTTGAAAATGCTTTTTAGCAAAGTAATAATTTATAGGGTTCATCAAATATATTTTTAAATCTCAAAAATTGGTGTTTAGGGTCAGAGAGTTTAAATCAAATCATTTTCCAAAGGTTTTATTCAAAATGCATTTTTAAAACATATTCAACCTTTTTATTTAGCTAGAAATGATTTTATTCAAAGATTTATTCTTTAGCTTCATAAAATATGTTTTTAAATCCATAAGTTGGTTTATATGGTCAGTAGGTTCAAAACAATCCATTTGCCAAAGATTTTACCATAAAAATATTTCTAGAATAATTTTTATATTCAAATTATGCCTACACAAGTTTCTACAAAAACAACCAATTTAAGAGAAGCAATTTACTCCCTCCATTTCAAAATATAAGATGTTTTAGCTTTGTGAAGCAAATGTATCTAGACTTGTTTTAGTATATAGGTTCACTCAATTTTAGGATGAACCTATACACTAAAAGAAGTCTAGATTCATTTTCTTCACAAACCTAAAACATCTTATATTTTTAAATGGAGGAAGTACTAAACAAAGCACATGGTTGGAAAGTACTTGTTCTGCTGATTCCATTGATATAAAATTTGCAAAATTTGGACGTGTAGATTAGAAGTTATGAATTTTACAAAATCTACTCACTAATAGATCAAATTTCTGTTTTAAAACCAGAGTCTGACTACGTGTCACGTTCTTATTGGACAATACCGGTTCGTGCGGATCGGCTGCTGTGGTGCGTTGGGTCTAAAGCGCATCGCACGGTACATAATCAAACATACCGCTTCGGTTTAAGTTCTAATCTCGCACACACATTTCAGATCTAACAGCCCAAATCTTATTGACCATAGGTGGGCAGCGCTGTGACGATGGTCGGCGGTGGCGCGCTCTGCTCGCGATGGTTCCGGTAATATAGGAAGCTGGAGAGAGGGAGAGAGGGCTCACCGAGGTCGCCGTGGCATGGTGATGCTCGACGTAGTCTTCTCCTGGACAGGTACGAGGCACGCATACACGCCGACGGGGACGAGGATACAAGGCACGGGAAGGTAAGCGGAGGGTACCATTAGCTTCGTACGCGAGTTGCAAACAAGTGAGCATTAAAAAGAGGGCAAGGGGGGTTTGTGCTCACCAGGAAAACTCGCCGGAGAAGGAGCAGACGACAGAGGCGAAATGTCGATGTCGTAGTCGAGGCTACGGTTCTCGCGCGGGCAAGCCAAAGATACTGGTGGGTACGCCTGGTGCTGGAGAGCATGCTGGTGGGGTCCGGGAGGCATGGGGCAATGAGTACTGGCCGAAATCGACCGAAGGAGGTCGTCGGAGCAGTCGCGGTGTGAGGAAGATTCCGAGCAGCCTAGGGGCGGGAAGACGCTGGGGATTGAGGGGAAAGGAGCGGAGAGGGGAGGCGATTAAGTACGCGTGATCGCGGGGTGTATTAACAGAGGCAGTAACACGAATTGATGCTGTCTTCAACGGCCATAAACGACGAGGAGGGGTTGGGGGCATGGTCACCGCGGGTGAGGACGAAGCTGACAAGGCAGTGAGACCTGGCGGCAGCGAGACAGAGAGAGAGAGGAGAGGTGGGGTCCAATGGTCAGTGGGTTTGTGGGTGAGAACTGCGGTGGAAAAGAAAATGTTTCGAGGGGGCAGAGAGGTGGGCTGCTGGGCCTGATGGGCTGGGCTTGCTGGCTGGGCTGGCTTGTTTTATTTTTTTCCTTCTCTGTTTTCTTTTTCTTTTTCTATTTTGATTTTCTGTTTTGAATTTGTTTAAACATTTCAAACAACAATTTGAATTTAAAACCTTGCCATACTTTCTGTAAATTTTCCACACTGTTTTAGACATGCATCTAATGTCCATTTTCAGAATAAATATTTCATTTACACATGGTTTGTTATTTATTTAAAAAGACAATTGTTTTTATTCAAACAAAATTTATTTATATTCTCAAACTCTTTATTGGAATTCTAATTTTCACTAAACCTTTTCAGTAGGATTTATTTACTTAATAAGGTGTTAAATAATTCACTTTGATTTATTATTTAAAATACTTTAATATGTTTTAATGTTCATTTAAATTGGGAAATGTCTTTACTTAAATGAGTTTGGATAATAATAAACCCTTATGATTTTATGTAAATAATCCTTTACTCTTTTTATTAAACAAAATATTTTATTTTATTTGCTTGGCCAGGTTTTAATTTGTTTTTTTTAATAGTCCTTATTTATTTATTTCTTCCTTTGCTTATAAAATCCATAACTTTTTATTTAAGGATCCAAAATTGGTGATTCCAACTTTTATAATTTTATTTATTATTTTTTTATCTTTTAAATCCCTTTTCATTCAAAGTTTGTTCAAGATGGGTCTTTGATGTTTCCATTTGGAATCAAAAGTTTCTTTTCACCTTAAATTTCATCAATTATTTATTTTGTTTATTTATATTTTTCACATTCCAAAATTTGGAAAAATTTGTGATGTGACAGGCTACCACCCTTAAAAGAAATCTCGTCCCGAGATTCGGGGAGGCTAGAGGTTACAAGTTGGCTTCAAGGCAACTAGAGTACTACCACCCTTAAAAAATTCCAACTAGATTACATCTTGGCCTGCTTGGGATCTTGATGGATCTTCTCTAGGCAAACATCTGCATAGTGTTATTTGTTTCCACACTTGAAACATGTGGCAAGGCTGAGATCCCTTATAGGCTTGCTTGTCTTGTACTTCATCTTTTCTGGACAATTGCTTGCATAATGTCCTTGGTTACCACAATTGTAACATGTGACAAGGTTGAGTTCTTCACGTATCTTCTGTGGACAAGTTGATACATAATGGCCTAGCTCTTTGAAGTTGTTGCACCACACTTGGTTAATTTCCTTATACTTCTTGTTCTTGTTTGGACATTCATTGGCATAGTGTCCCATCTCTTCTCAATTGCAACATTGCACTTGGCTTTTGTCCTTCTTCTTCTTGGGTTTCTCCAAAGCTAGGAGTTATTCTAGTTCATGATCTTCATATCTCACCTCAAAGGTGGGAAAGTATCCTTGTTTCCTTAATCGTTTCCTTGGATAATACATATGTTTCTTCTTTTTTTCCATCAATGGGAGTCATAGTGTATGGAGGTGCAAGCTGAGATTTGACTTTGTCTTCATCCTTCTTGATAGAAGTTGTTTCCTTATGGGGGTTTACAAACTTTTGATGCACTCCACCTTGCTTCCTTTGTTGAACTAAGGAATAGATGGGGCATTGGATAGGGACATGATTATTTCCTTCACATAGGAAGCAGGTAGCTTGAGATGTGGCGCATTAATTAGTTGGATGTTTCTCTTCACAGTTAGGGCATTGATCTTCATGCTCTTTGGAAGTGTGATCCATGTCTCCACAAATATTGCAAGCTTGAGTTCCTTCTATAATACCATCCTTGACATCATTGTTGTCACAAACTCCTTGGGAAAGGTTGTCTCCCATGTTGATCATTTGATTTGTCATCCTTTGCAACAATTGGGTTTGGGTTTCCATAAACCTTTGCATGGTTGGGTCTAACTCATTGTTGTTGGCCCAAAATTGACTTGTCAGGTGGTTTAACTGGGTTTGGGTTACTATGAGTTCTCTCATGTGCATCTCTTGGTTGTTGTTTTTGTCACCATTCTTGATGTTGGAGTTTCTTGGGGTAGTCATCTGTTTGGGTTGGATTGGTATTAGAATAGGCAAAGATTTCTAAGGAAAAATTCTAATCACACACATCACAATTCACACAACAAATGTGCCAGCAATCAAAAACAAACATTCCACTCAAACAACAAAGTTCAAGCATGTTTTAGGCAACAAAATATTTTTGCTACACCACATAAGTTGGTGGGTTTGATCTAAACTAAATATGGTGGTCCAACTATATGGTTCACTTCAGATCATTCCATTCTTCTTTGTTGTTTCTTCTGGAATGAGATCATGGTTTCCCTGGGAAAATTATTGTGTCTTGGTCACAAACTTCAAAGGTGACGATGGTTCCTTCCAAGTTGTGTTTCTTTAGTCTTCAAGTCTTGAGTAACATTCTTGTCTCACTTGTAGTCTTTAGTGATATCCAAGTTGAAGTCCTTGGTGAAACTAAAGTTGAAGTCATTGGTGTTGTTGAAGTTGAAGTCATTTGAGTTGGTGAAGTCCTTTGCTCATGTTGATGTCTTTGCTCATATTGAGGCTTTGTCCATAAAGTTTGAAAAGGGAGAGATGTAGAATTAAAACCAAAAATGGTTGAGGGAAGAGTTTACAAGATTGTTTGTAAACAAGTTTTGGAAAAAATGCAACTCCTATTTTTCTAAGGGGTTTTGTCCAATCCTAGGTTTACAATCCTACAGGCAACACAGTGCTCTAATACCATCTTTAGAGGTCCCAACCATTAATAAGGTAGAGATCCCTGTTTTTACAATGCTAGTCCCTCGATCAATAGCTAGCATCCATAGTTAAGATGTAATATCAAGAAACAAAGGTCATAATACAATTTTATAACCAGGAATAAAATATTTTATTACATCTTACATAGCTCATTTGGCTATCTCATTACAATGCAGCAGAAAATAACTATAGCATGGGTTCCTTCATCTTCAAAGTGCCACAGGCAATCATGTTGGTTGTAGACTTGTAATCCTAATCAACACACTTCACTAACATCAAACAAACCTGCAACATAATAAGTTACAACCACAAGGGTCAATACATTTGAATTGTATTGGATACTTTGGTATGGTAGTGGTATCTATCATCTATATGCATTTGGCTAGGTGGAGCTTAGGCTTTCTTTGCTCAAAATTGATTTTCCTTATCATTTGAAAACACTTAGTTTTTGTTTGGAAAAAACTCCCAAGGAACCACCAATAGAAATTGGTGAACCTTCACCATTGTTCAACCACAAGTTTTAACTTAGAAATTGGGATGACGAGATTCTTGATAGCTTCCATGTCTTGATGCTCAAATTGTCCAATACCAGGGACATGGCTAAGTACTTAGATTTTTCACTCTGCAGAGGTGGTGCACTTTCCCCACAAGACTCGACATGCATCAGACAAGATGTTTCAGAAGCCTTCCCTTAGACCAAAATGGACGCGCTCCAAACCTATCAATCCCCTACCACCAACTATCCCTTTGGCTAAGTTATTGCAACCTATATGATCCAAGCAGATCCCATATTGCCATGTGGCTGCACTAGAAGCTTCTTAAAATTTGGCATCTCAAATCCCTTTGTTCCTGGGTGGCATTCCACAAGTGAGATGCACAAGGTAAACCATAGAAATGGGCCTTGTGTAACCACTCAACACAAACCATTCTTTCCATTCCACCCAGGTGTTTCATTCACTTAGTTGTTTTATTAAGCAAAACATAAGTCAAAGACTTAGAAATATTTTCCATAACATGTATATATAATCCATGCTTGGTTGCTACTAGCTAGGCTAAGCATGGCAATAACAAGTATCCTAACTTAGAGAAAATTCTAACAATTCTACAACTACTAGGATTTCCCAAGTATAGCATATAGATACTTAGCAAAATATTCATGCAAGCCCTATACAAAATATTTCTAATGCATAGTCAAAAATATTGGGACAAAAATATGAAGCACCACTTGCCTTTTTGGTAGAGATTATAAGTTCACTCCTTGATCTTGCAATAGTCACACTCTTCAAATGTCACTACAATTCAATCAAGCAAGGCACAAATTCAATCTACCATTCAAGCAATCATCACATAGAATAATAAAAACAAAGCTATGCGTGCAAGCATGTCAAAGATTGTTTTATTTTTAAAAATGGTTTCTATTAGGTCATAAACATTTGAAAACACCCATTGGTCATTTATAAAAGTGGTAAAACCATTTGATATCAAGTTAGTGAAAAAGACCATTTAAATCATTTTTGTTTTGTTAGAAATGGTTCCAAATCAAAGTAATATTTTCTAGTGTATGACAAATACATTTTTAAACACAAATGTTAGTGTTTTAAGGTCAAGTGTTTAATATTGAAACCATTTGCAAAAGGTTTTACCTATAAACCACTTTTATACCAAAGTAATATTTCATGTTGTTGAAAATGCTTTTTAGCAAGGTAATAATTTATAGGGTTCATCAAATATATTTTTAAATCTCAAAACTTGGTGTTTAGGGTCAGAGAGTTTAAATCAAATCATTTTCCAAAGGTTTTATTCAAAAAGCATTTTTAAAATATATTCAACCTTTTTATTTAGCTAGAAATGCTTTTATTCAAAGATTTATTCTTTAGCTTCACAAAATATGTTTTTAAATCCATAAGTTGGTTTATATGGTCAGTAGGTTCAAAACAATCCATTTGACAAAGATTTTACCATAAAAATATTTCTAGAATAATTTTATATTCAAATTATGCCTACCACAAGTTTCTGCAAAACAACCAATTTAACAGAATCAATTTACTGAACAAAGCATATGGTTGGAAAGTACTTGTTCTGCTGATTCCTTTGATATAAAATTTGCAAAATTTGGACGTGTAGATTAAAAGTTATGAATTTTACAAAATCTAATCACTAATAGATCAAATTTCTGTTTTAAAACCAGAGTCTGACTAGGTGTCACGTCCTTATTGGACAATACCGGTTCGTGCGGATCGGCTGCTGTGGTGCGTTGGATCTAATGCGCATCGCACGGTACAGAATCACACATACCGCTTCGGTTTATGTTCTAATCTCGCACACACGATTTAGGTCTAACGGCCCAAATCTTATTGACCATAGGTGGGCGGCGCTGTGACGGTGGTCGGCGGCGGCGCGCTCTGCTTGCGATGGTTCCGGCAATATAGGAAGCTGGAGAGAGGGAGAGAGGGCTCACCGAGGTTGCCGTGGCATGGGGATGCTCGACGTAGTCTTCTCCTGGACAGGGGCGCACGAGGTAGACTGGAATTCCTCGTCGGAGTAGCTCTCTGGTACGGGCACGCACGGCTGTCGACGGGGACGAGGCTACAAGGCACAGGAAGGTAAGCGGAGGGTACCGTTAGCTTCGTACGCGAGTTTCAAACAAGTGAGCATCAAAAAGAGGGCAAGGGGGGGGGGTCTGTGCTCACCAGGGAAACTCACTGGAGAAGGAGCAGACAGCGGAGGCAAAATGGCGATGTCGTAGTCGAGGCTACGGTGCTCGCGCGGGCAAGCCAAAGATACTGGCGGGTACTCCTGGTGCTGGCGAGCATGCTGTGGGGTCCGGGAGGCAAGGGGCAATGAGGACTGGCCGGAATCGACCGGAGGAGGTCGTCGGAGCTGTGGCGGTGTGAGGAAGATTCCGAGCAGCCTAGGGGCGGGAAGACGCTGTGGATTGAGGGGAAAGGAGCAGATAGGGGAGGCAATTAAGTACGCGCGGTCGCGGGTTGGATTAACGGAGGCAGTAACGCGAATTGATGTCGTCTTCAACGGCCATAAACAGCGAGCAGGGGTTGGGGGAATGGTCACCGCGGGTGAGGACGAAGCTAACAGGGCAGTGGGACCTGGCGGCAGCGAGAGAGAGAGAGAGAGAGGAGAGGTGGGGTCTAGTGGTCAGTGGGTTTGTGGGTGAGAACTACGATGGAAAAGAAAACATTTCGAGGGGGAGAGAGGTGGGCTGCTGGGCCTGATGGGCTGGGCTTGCTGGCTGGGCTAACTTATTTTATTTTTTTCCTTCTCTGTTTTCTTTTTCTTTTTCCATTTTGATTTTCTGTTTTGAATTTGTTTAAACATTTCAAACAACCATTTGAATTCAAAACCTTGCCATACTTTTTGTAAATTTTCCACACTGTTTTAGACATGCATTTAATGTCCATTTTCAGAATAAATATTTGATTACACATGGTTTGTTATTTATTTAAAAAGACAATTGTTTTTATTCAAACAAAATTTATTTATATTCTCAAACTCTTTATTTGAATTCTAATTTTCACTAAACCTTTTCAGTAGGTTTTATTTACTTAATAAGGTGTTAAATAATTCAGTTTTATTTATTATTTAAAATACTTTAATATGTTTTATTGTTCATTTAAATTGGGAAATGTCTTTACTTAAATGAGTTTGGATAATAATAAACCCTTATGATTTTTTTAAATAATCCTTTACTCTTTTTATTAAACAAAATATTTTATTTTATTTGCTTGGCCAGGTTTTAATTTGTTTTTTAAATAGTCCTTATTATTTCTTCCTTTGCTTATAAAATCCATAACTTTTTATTTAAGGATCCAAAATTGGTGATTCCTACTTTTATAATTTTATTTATTATTTGTTTATCTTTTAAATCCCTTTTCATTCAAAGTTTGTTCAAGATGGGTCTTTGATGTTTCCATTTGGAATCAAAAGTTTCTTTTCACCCTAAATTTCATCAATTATTAATTTTGTTTATTTATTTTTTTCACATTCCAAAATTTGGAAAATTTTGGGATGTGACAGCTCACAACATGGAAAATAATTTTAGTAGCTAGAGAATCTATACAAGAGTTCATCTTCTCCTCTAAAGATTCATTTTGGGGATCCATAGGAGAAGAGAAACCCATATATAGAGTTCCCTCCCTTATTCTCCTGTGAATCTCACCCCAATGGGATCGATCCATGCTTCCACTATCGGTTCACTTGTCGGTGGCAATCCGGAACCTCTCACAAGGTTGGGGAACTTCTCCACAACTCAATTGGAGGCTCCCAATGAACAAGCTTGGGGAAAGCTCCACAACTTAATTGGAGGTCCCAAGTAATCCAAGGAACCTGCAAAACCACCAAACCGACTAGGGTTCCAAGAACCCAAGAGTAAAAAGCTTCTCACCTTTCACTTGTAGCGACCTCAGATCGAGAAAGATCCTAAGTCCTATGATTAACATGCTAGTCCCTGGATCAATAGCTAGCACTCACAGTCGATGAAATATCATGTAAAACACAAGTCTTTATTACATGAATCGAATAATCCAGAGTTTACATTATTACAACAGAAGTGATATAAATACAATCTTGGAGTCCCATCAATGCCACAGGAAGGTTGAGTAAAGACCCGCGATCCTAGTGCACCTTTCAACGATTTCCAAATTCTGCACATAAAACATGCAGCCAATAAGTTGGGTCAATACTTTAATGTATTGGTAAATTACACCAAGGAAACAATAAGGCTAACTTTACATGCAAGGCTGAGTAGGCTTTGGAGTTCATTTGCATAAAGCCAATTTTCTCTAAGTAAGAGGAAAAGAGGAAGAGTTTTTATCCTACTTTGTAAACATTTGCTTAAGTAAAATAGGGTCAAATGGCACACGAGGATATTACTCACCAAGTTTCCAAACAATCTAACACTTGGATATTACTCACCAAGTCTGAAAATCCCATCCATTGGCGATATTACTCACGCCATGGGGTTTCAAAACTTTGTTTAGAAAAGAGAGAGGAAGATCCTTCAGAGGCTCCATCCTTCATATGCTTAATGTTGTTCTGTTTCCGTGAACACGGCTGATCGATCAGATTGCAATACTCTCGAGAGTTTGTGCACTTTACCCACAATCAAGTCCTTTTACAGAAAAGACCAATGGCGCGACTTTCCCTTAGTAGACCCTCTACCTTTGGATCCAACCATGCCAAGAACCTCCAAATGTTGGTACCTAGGTGAGGTTTCCCACTAAGTACTAGGCCAAGACAGAGCCCATATGTATTGTGGTTGCACTGGAAGCTTCTGAATTCTAAAACATGGCAGACTTCTTTGGTTCCTGGGCGGCCGTCCTCAACCAAAAATCTCACACGTTGACCCGACAACCATTGCGCCCAGGAGAAAACTTAGTTTTTATTTTGAAGGTGATTTGCGAAGAAAATGAGCGCTCAAGAGAGCCTTTATACTTAGAAAATTTTCTTGACTTTCGAACCCCCAACGATACTTTATATATCTGTATAGCATAGCAAGTACTTAGCAAAACAGGGGTAATCTATTAGGAGGGAAAATTTCCTAAGTATATAGCTACTCATGGCATACTACAAAATCATCGCACTTGCAAAATAATACTAAGAAAAATTCTACTAGAACATCCTACACGTGCATACTACAAAATTTGGAGATCACATGCATAGAATCAAAACTAGGACAAAAATATGGACAAATGGTGTAACTTGCCTTATGTTGATAATATGGGTGCTGATTCTATTTCTCCGTAGCAGTCTCACTCTCGGAACAATCTAATGTGAGGACAAGGTAGTACCAATCAAAACAAGTGCAAACATAGAAAACACAACAAGGATGATCACAAACGTGCATGATGGTTTAATGTCATAATGGTTATATTTAGTTCTCTGAATATTAATAGATCATATGATGCATGTATGAGATCATTTAATGCAGTAGGGTATTTGTCATTAAATGTTGATTGCCAATAAAGGAGTTTTAATAGTTTTGTTGCAACTTCTGTCCTAATAGTCGAATTAAATTTGGTTATCGGGTTTACTGGATAGAGGATATTAATACAAACCAATAGGAATTGGATTCACCCTAATCGGAGTTGTAAATCTTTTTATATGATTTAATTACTATTTAATAGAGTTTAATTCATTTAAAATATTTACTTAAAATTATTTCTAAGACCAGATCCGTATTCTACGGGCATTTGTGAATCCATAGACATATTATTTATATTTTTCCGAACTATAAATAATTTATTATGAATTTAATAATTGAAATGGCCATTAAAAGTAATTAAATTGCTACAACAATTTTTATATTTCAAAAGTTGTATCTTACAGTATATTAATGTCGTATATTAAATTATGAATCCATATATACCTTATTTGCATTTTTTGGATCTATAAATAATTCATTATGATTTATTTAGTCTAAAATGTCCATTAAATCATTTAAATTATTTCCACAAAACTATACAGTATGAGTTAGATCTAATCATGTATTAAGATATGTTATTTGCTATTTTTGGATATACAGATCTTTTATTATGAATTTCCCAAGATCTATCTATTTTCTGCATTTTTCATTCAATATCAAATCAAAAGGGGAATATGCCAGGGAATATTCTACGCTGACTGGGACGGCTGCTTCTGACCTAGCGCTGACGGTGTGAGGATGCGGCGGTTGCTGACATAGATGCCACGTGGCGCAAATCGGTTGGAAGACACCCCTTCGCGCCTGGATCAAATCTAGAGCACTGAATCAAGATCAGACGAGTACTATGACTCAGACGTCCTCACACCGTAGTGACATTGATGGCCAGCGGTGGACGATGCAGCCGTGTGGTGGGGGAGGCGCTCTGGATGTCACCTGCGACATCGGAGTAGATGACGGGAGGCGGCACGTCAAGGCGATCACGATGGGTGTCTCGACGCGGTCCGTCGATTCCTGCAGAGATGGCGAAAGGCAGCTGGAGCGGTGCGACTCCGGCGATGCTCCGGCGGGCTCGGGAGCTTGCTCTGGTGCGCCTGCGATGGGGAAAAACGGACGAGGAGACGCGAGCAAGGATGGAGAAGAGGATCCAAGGTAAGGGGAGACGAGGGGATGGTCGGAACCTTGGGTTCCAGATCGATCTGGAGGTGGCCGGTGGCAGCGAGATTGAAGCTCGAAGGTGGGGGTGCTAGGGTCCGGGAAAAACCGAAAAAACATATGAGGAGGTATGAGGGGTTTATATGGGGGCGATGACGTGCGGAGGGGAGCAAAATCCGCAAGGATTTGAAGGAAAACCGAACAAATTCGAGTCGTGCTCGTCGGGGCCTCTCTACCACCGTGGGGATGAAGAAGGTTGGGTGGGACCCACCTGTCATGGAGAGAGGGGAGGGGAGTGGGCCTGGTGCGCACTAGCTTTTGGCTGGCCCATGAGGCTGCTACTGCTGTGTGCTGCGCGCGGGCGTGGGCGGGGCGGTAGGAAGGCGTTAGGTGGCTAGACCGCCTAGGTAGATTGGGTTCGAATTTTTTTTCTTATTCTTTTCCTTTTCTGTTTTTAGTATATCTTTTCTATTTTTTTTATAACTCCAAATAGAGTGAAATTTGTTTCTAAAATTTCATAATATTGATTAGATCTTAATGAGATAATATTTATCATTATTTTCTGACTTAGCAATAGTGAGTTTTATAAGGGACATTTAATTCCCTTTAGTAATAAGGTGGCACATAAAAATTAGGATTTTAGTACATTATTTTCAATATTTATATTGTGCATGATCCTTATATGCAAATGCAACAAAATTTTTTTTATACAAAACTTATAACCATTGGATAGACCTGATAATCCTCTCTTTTTTAAAGTGGCTTAGTAAAAATTCAAATAAAACCTCAAAAGTTCTTTTTTTATTTAAAATTTCAACAAGATTAAACAATCCAATCAATTTATTAATTTTATTTTAACATTCCAAAATTAGGAAATTTTTTGGGATGTTACATCACTCAATCGAATCCTCACCAAGAACTCAAACCGATGCACCAAATGAAAATGGCAAGAACACAAGACGTGCTCAAATCCTTCTCTCCCAAATTCCACCAAATCTACAAAAGCTTGTGGGGAATAAGAGAGGAAGAACAATGGAGGAAATCCATAAAAGACTCCAAGATCTAGATCCCAAGATGTTCCCCTTAGAGGATAGATTGATTGGTGGGATTATAGATCTAGATATCCTCTTTCAAATCCCTAAAGTATATGCAAGAATCAAGGGAGGGATTGAAGGGGAGCAAGCTCAAGAGGGTCAAGCATGAAGGAGAAGGCTTGCATGTTATTCGTGATCTTTGTTTGTATCCTTTCATGTTGCATGCATAGTTACTATGTCCTATTGTTAGAACTCCATATTTCATGCACATGTTTAGAGTTCTTTGATCCCAGCTTTCAATGCGTACAAATGGTTTGATCTTGGTTTTGATGGTGCATGTCATCTCAAAAATTACTCTTTTTATCACTTACCTACTCGAGGACGAGCAGGAGTTAAGTTTGGGGATGCTTGATACGTGGGAAACGTATCTATAATTTTTGATGCTCCATGCTTGTTTAGTATCTACTTTGCTTTGCTTTGTCTACACTTTGAGGTGTTTTTATATCTTTTCTGGAACTAACCTATTACCAAGTTGCCACAGTGCCAGTTGCCTGTTTTCTTCTGTTTTTGGTTCCAAAAAGGCAGAAAATCAATATTCTCGGAATTGGACGGGACAAAAGCCAAAGTCAATATTTTATCATGAGGGACACGAATCTAGAAGACAAGACGGAGACGCGAGCCAGGGCGGCCAACCCCCCTAGGCGCGGGTGGGCCCTGCCCCGCGCCTGGGCAGGGTGTGGCCCCCTGTTCGCCTCCCGACCTCGCCCCTTCGCCTATAAGAAGCCCCCGATGTACAAACCCTGAGTACCCGATCAAAACTCCATGAAACCTTCTGTAGCCGCCACCATCGTCGTACCTAGATCGGGAGGGATCTAAAGTTCTTCCCGGCACCCTGCCGGAGGGGAGATCATCTCGGAGACCTTCTCTCCGGTATGATGCGTGAGTAGTTCCACCTTGGATTATGGGTCCATGTAGTAGCTAGATGGTTGTATCTCCTCCTTGTGCTTTCATGTATAGATCTTGTGAGCTCCGTTCATGATCAAGATCTAATCTATATGTAATTATGCATGTTGTGTTTGCGGGGATCTGATGGATATTGAGATTACTATGTCAGATTGATTAATGGTTTTGTCTTTATGATTCTATCATGTCTGTGTTGTTTGTGATCTTACATGCTCTCCGTTGTTAGTAGCTATCTTGGCCAAGTAGTTGCTAGTGACTCCAAGAGGGGGTAGTTATGCTCGATAGTGGGTTCATGCCTCTAGTTTCGAAGGGAAGTGATAGAAATCTCTTCGGTTGTAGATGTGCTGTTGCTACTAGGGAGAAAACAACGGTCTCTTATTCATGGAACAAGTGGATTGTTTACCTTACATACTTTGCTTAAATCAGTTGTCTGTTTCTTGCAACTTAATACCGGAGGGGGTTCAGATGATAACCTGAAGGTGGACTTCTAGTCATAGATGAAGTTGGATGGCGGTGTATGTATATTGTTTTATTGCCCAATCAAATATCATAGGATCTTTTTGTCTGGTATTGCATTGTTATGCCTTGCTCAGTTCCTGTTAATTGCCCTACTGTAATTTGTTTACCCTTCATGCCATGTTGTTTATCTAAGGAGAGCACCACTAGTGAACTATGGACCCCGGTCTAGTCTTTACCATTGATACATCTTCCGTTGTTACTTGTTTACTTGCTGCAAACCATTACGTTCCACACCATACGTTTAATCCTTCGTTACAGCAAACCGGTGATCTTGACACCGTCACTGATTCGTTGGGGCAAAGTCTTGAGTTTGTGTTGTGCTGGTTTCCACATTTCTTGCAGCACCTTTGGGGCGTTTCCTTCCTCCTACTGGTTCGATAACCTTGGTTTCTTATTGAGGGAAACTTGCCTGTTGAACTGCATCACACCTTCCTCTTGGGGTCTCCCAACAAAGTGCTGCTGCACTCATCAACAACCAAGAAGGATGATGCCAAGTATGCAAAGGTTTGATCTCTCTCCGAAGGATATGATCAAGCTACTCACTCGAGAACCCCTCTTGATAGTATGGTTACCTATCCTATAAACCGCTCTCACGAACTAACATCATGAGACCGGTAAGAAGGTAACCCTATCAAGAACATACCTTTGCCTTGAGCATATTCCACTTGAGCTTGACGATAACAATCTTGTCCACCTCAAGATGGGAAACCTTTCTTGATTGCGTAGCTTGGTGAAGTCTTGCAAATTTCTCCCCATACTCACTATGGGAGAGCCTCTATTTTGGGCATATCTTCATCCATGATCACCATAATGATGGCAAGCCCCAAGAATATGATATCTTCGAGATGGATCATCTTGAACTTGCACTTCATTTCTTCATTATGTTGGTGCCTTGAAGGTACACCATAGATATCACTCCATCTTATTCTTCAAGACACACTTTCCATAGGCTCAACTCTCACATGACCAATCTTTTGGATCACTCCTTGAACACCTTGGTCATCACTTGATCTTCTTAACTTTCTTCTTCTCCCAACCTTGAAGCCAACATATGGTTCAAGCATTTCCTATGGACAATTCCTACAAGTACAACTTGATACAAGCATTAGTCCATAGAGATTCTCATTAATTACCAAAACCACACATCGGGGCCCACATGTTCTTTCAACCTTTTTTCCACTTTATGAAAAACATATTGGATGACCCACTTTTAGTAGATATATGCTCACCTCTGTCAACGTGTTGTAATAAGTGAAGAGAGAATAAAACGTAGGCAGGGGAAGAGGGAAGTAGCAAAGAGCAAAGTTATGATGGGTTCCTGACACGAGTTACTCCTGCCTCTTTACAGTTATAGTGTACTTTCTACTAGTTGTAAATTTCAAGACCTATGCATGCAAAAAAGTGTGTTCTCTCTCCTTCGATGGCTCTCATCTCTCCACCCCTCTCCCCTCACGCACCGTCCGGGCTGATCTCTCCCTCGTCCACAGCATGGCGCTGCGCACGTGTGCCTTGGTACGGCGGCTCTGTTTATTTTTATTTTTGAGAGTGCCGCTCTATTTCTCTGGCGTGTTCGACAGCCGCGCTGGTGTGGAGTAGGAGGAGTACATAGGAAGGAAACCACTTTGGTCCTCGGCGGCAAAAAGACCGACCATTCGCGGTAGTACTTCTTATCTTATATTTTTTGTCAAAAAAACTATATTGTGGACGGATAAATTTGAACATGGACCGTTGGATCAAGACTAGAAAATCCAAACATTGCTAACCGTTGGATCTTATTTTCCATTCTTAGGATCTAGAAGATTCTATTGATAGTATTTAGCACAATGAACACTAGTGTGCGCAAACCTAAAAACACACTGTTGGGGATATACTTTTCGGGTATACCCACAGGACTCGCTGACCAGGGTGGCCCACCAACGGGTTAGAGCTTTGCTTCACGGGCGGCCCAGTCAGAGAAAGAGGAGGAGCCAGTTCCAACTACGACAAGGCCCAAAAGAGTTACCGACTTAGGTCTGTAGTATTACTTGTAGTCCAAGTTGTACATAGTTACCAACTCTGTAACGTAGCCGGATAGGTCTCTCCTATAACCCTAGGCTCCGATGACTATATAAATTGGCCCTGTGGGAGCCTTTAGGGAAACAACTCGATACACAACCACAACCAACTCACACTGGAGAACCTCTCTTGTAATCCGCTATAAAATCCGGCTTACGCTGATACATTACTGGGTTGCTAGAAGGAGTAGGATCTGATGACCGTAGTCGGATCTGAACCTGGGTAAACTTGTGCTCACCGCTCCTGGAACATCCGACGTCTCACAACCCATCCTTCCAATGCCACTAGGACCCCCTATGGCGTACTTGTCGACAATCCGATGACAGTTGGCGCCCACCGTGGGGTAGGTGACCTTTGGAGCATCGTTCCAGGAGGAATCTATGCGTGCAGGAATCGGCAAAACAATCGCCATGGGACGCGTGGTCTACGCTAGTGATCATGTCAATCGGCGATATCCATATCTATCTCTGTTTCATAGAACCCACCCAACCCACCCTTGAGGTGATGACCATGGCGGAATAAAAATCCGGATCTACTTTGTCCGTAGAGGCGAAAGAGTTTAGAGTCCTGGAAAAAATCAAACCCACCCAGCCCACTCCTGTAGTGGAAAAAAGGTGGAAGAAGAATATAGATCCGATCTCTCCAGCAAGATCAGATACACAGATGAGGAGTACATCCGCTACGGATCTAGCTCTGCTGACGTCAAAGCGGAAACCAAGATATACAAATACCTCAAGAACATGAACAAGAAGAAGAATTCGTGTACCATATAAGCACTGGATCCGACTCACCTGGCTGGTAGCGATTCGGTTCTAGACGCAATCGAAGAAAACGCCGACTCACCTGGCTCCCCTCAAGAGTCAATCACGTCGCAGGAACTTCGAGACTTCGACAAAGAGATGGAGGAGTATGAACAAGAGCATGTCTCCAAGCAAATGCAAGGTGAGCCGGAAACTCCTCCTAGTCCATAAGATAGAATGGATGAAAGCTACACCTCGTAGGATGATATGGACACCGCAAATTCCTCCGAGGTCCACAAGCCAACCATGAAAGGAAAGTACCGACGGAAGTTTATCCCCCGGTACCAGACTAAAAGACGTCTTTGCCACTTGTACACACGTTAGGTCTACTGGACGGTCAAAGAAGAAGAAGAAGAATCCGAAACCGGCAGAGCCGGATGTTGATGAAACCAACAAAGAAAAAGTTGATGAAGAGATCGAGATGGAGAATCAGGACGGATATCCGATTAATACCACCCCGATCGACCCTCCTGTGGATGGACACGTTGTCACCAATGGTGCACATGAAATATACGGAGATGCTCTCACGACTCCAATCCCAACGGCTTCGGATCTTACACCGGAGGCGCTGGAAAAAATGGTTGAGGACCTTGAAAAGCACCGCTTGTTTCTACTTGAAGAGGCCGTGTGCCTTGTCGAGATGAGACAACAGTTAGACAGTGATCCTGCCAAATATCAGTCAGATTTCAAGCGACATCCAAACAACACAAGGGGAGGTCCGTTTCTGCTAACAAGAATCCGGATATCCACAAAGAGGTATTCGACGGAAAAGATGGAGAGAAGATCCGAGTCTACAACACGCCGTTGGAAAACGCTGCTGCAGCCCGAGCCATCCTCCCCAACAATCCGTCTCCACAGCAGGTCCAGCAGTGTGTAGCGTTGCTGGACAAAGGATTAAAGCAGCAGAAGATGACCGCGTCATTTAGTGGCAAGCTGGCCTCAAAGTCCGAGTTTTGCCACACTGGCGCTGACCAAAGAGCTGACATAAGGCTTCACAGGGATACGCCTCAATGCTATCGTCCCCGTGGAGAAGAAGAGAATTCAAGAACCGGCTCAAACGACCACTCTCACCGGCTGGCACGTGACTGGGCAAGACTTATTCCGGCTGCGTCCAAATACGCCATCAGGGCAATGGTTCCTCATAAGGACCATCGTCGGTAAAACAACCGCTATCGAGAAGACCCGAAAACATGCCGCCAGCAAGAGGAGCAAGATCGGCTAAGGATGTCACCACCAAGCCGTCCAGCTGGTAATGTCGGATGAACAGATGATCCGGATCGTCCTAAATCAAGTAGGGACGATGCCGGAGGAAACAGGCATCAGAGTCAACAAAATGAGGCTCCACCGCCACCACCACGTAACCCAACCGGAAACAATCCACCAGGGCCACCATCGCCCCCAACAGTGACCACGAATGATCACGTTGTAGCCATGGAAGCCGCAGGGGCGGAGGCGGCAATGGTGAGAGGAGAAGCAGAAATCGGACTCCACCGCGCAGAAGCCGCGAGCTACCAAGGCGCAGATCTCTCTTGCCAAACGATGCTCGCCACCGCATTGAATCAAACATAGAAGCGCGGTGGTACGAGGAAGAGGACGTGTATGTGGGACCCAAGTGCTTCGGACCACGCATACGTCAGACAAAATTTCCGGTTGACTTTGCTATTGCCAAACACATCCAGCCCTACGACGGCACGGCTCGGCCAGATACCTGGCTCCAGGATTTCTTCCAGGCCTGCTGTATCGCCAAAGGATGAAACAGCCTGGTTAAAGTCCGATATCTCCCAGTTATGCTGAGGAAGACGACTCGATCATGGCTCAATGAACTACCAGAGAATTCAATTTACAACTGGTATGATATGCAAAGTGCGTTCTTTTCAAAATTCGAGGGAACATACAGGAGGCCCTGCACAGTCGAAGACTTGCAGCATTGCATGCAAAGACCCGGATAAACATGTCGATATTACCTCGGACGCTGGATCGACACGAAGAACTCCTGCGAAGGAGTAAACGAGCAAACTGCATGATGGGGATATGCCTACCACGGTATACCCAGCAGGACGTTTCCTACTAGCCCAAGCCGTCAGCGAGTGGGCCTGCAGGACGGCGACTGGATCCAGACATGGCGTGGACTCAGGCGACTGAAAGCTGAAGGCCCAGAAGCGTAGCTAGGACCAGTCGGACTAGGTCATAGAACCTCCGAATCCTTAACTAATTCGGTTGTGATTTGTAAACCCTAGCGGGGTGAGACTATATAAACCTCCCTGGGGGACGCATAGGGGATACGTTCCATCATACACCCAAGCGACTCACCGCCTAGTTGTCGAGCTCGCCCCATTGTACTCTCACCATAATACAATCTAGCAGGAGTAGGTCTTTACCCTCCGGGTGGCCGAACCTGGGTAAACCCTTGTGTCTCCGCCCTCATCTCGCACCGCAGATGGCTGGCCACCCTTGCCCCATGTTCTACTACTCGCTACTGATTGCAGCATCTGCCGTGGTCATTCCCACGATAGTGGCGCCCACCGTGGGGCCTGGCCGGTCAGGCCGGTGTTCTGCGGTGAGATCCAATCTTCCCATCAACGAGTTGATTGCCAGCGGCCGCATGATCGCGATCGGCGAGATGCTCCAGATCTTGCCGAGCAGCTACGTCCCGGCGGCGCGGCCCGTCACGTGTAGCGTGATCCCGCCGATCGGCACGATCAGCCTCTTCGTCGGCCTCACCGACATCATCGCCTCGGAGGACTCGTCTCGCATCCGCGAGTCGCCGTCACGCGGCCGTCTCTCTGTGAGCCAGGTTCGCACGATTCACCGCCTCGCCTCCAAGTAAACTCGACCCACAACAACGTGGCCGAAACCCCCGCTGCCGCGGACGACGCGGCCCTCAATGATGACGCCGATTCGGTGACCCTGGCGTCACTCACCGGATCCATCATCGCCGCATCGCCCGCGGGCTCCATCACCTAGGTCTCCAACATCAGAGACTTCGAGGATCCCTCCATCCTTAGGATCTTCGAATTCGACTCTGGGTTGGAGAACTCCACCGACCTTCACGACGGAGCCGGTTGCCACGCCGCAACCTACATGGCGACCGGCGCCGACCCGCCGGAAGACCCCTTCTCCATGCCGATCCCACCGAACGCGACGGAAACGGAGGTCGAGAAACTCCGCCTGAAGCTGGTGGAGGCAGTCCGCAAGGAGCAAGCCGAGCGTGAAAAAATTCACCTCGAGCAGGCGACAGCGCAGGAGCTGTCGCGATATCACCAACTTAGAATCAGGTCGCGCCTTAACCCCGCCATCTAGGGGCGTGCCCTGAACTTCGACGAAGAGAATGACCCGGCCCGCATGGCCGAGCGCGCGATGCCAGGAGGAAGCACTCGACCCCCACCAGGGGCGACGACCAATGGCGCACCACCACCACCCAACCGCACTCCCCCAAGGGACCAACCAAGGATCGTGGTCTCCTCGCGAGAGCGAGATGCAAACAGCCTCCCGCTGTTTTTCACCCCAATGGACAACGTCGTCGCAAGCCGAGCTGCGGTCGACAACATCCAAGTCACCGGTGAAGGCGCCCTGCAGATCCAGTACGCCAAGGCTCTACGCGCCAAAGCAGTCGAGCAACAAAACGCGGGTGCCGACTCACAGGGTCGGATGTAGTCGCGCTCATCAGGCAGCAGAGCGGCCTCGAGCGGCCACCCCATGGCGGCAAATACCCTCAACTGCCCAACACCCGAGCCCCTGCAGCTCCAACACTGACACCCGAACGTGGCACTGTCCACCAATGACCCACGACCGGCGAACAACTTCGTCGCCGCCAATGGGGAGCCCGTCGACGCCCGCACCCACATCATCAACAACCAGAGCTGGCGCGCACGCCAGCCCAAAGACCTGCGGCACACCCTCACCAACCTCCGCAATAGCGAACCAAGGGGATCACTGAGCCGAGTGGGGCGCCCGTGCTTCGGACCGATGATCCGAGGCGAAAGATACCCGGCGAACTTCAAAGCGCCGAAGGAAATAGAAAAGTACAATCCCTCGTACGATCCCTCCGTGTGGCCGGACACCTACCTCATGGCGATGGGGATTGCCGGCCACACTGATCTACTCGTTGCCCGCTACCTCCCCCTGATGATGGAGGGAGCATGCAGGCAGTGGATTAACACCCTCCCCGCGGATAGCATCGATTCCTGGGAGGAAATGCGCGACGCCTTCGTCAGGCACTTCGAGGGCTCATACACCCGCGCCACCACCATCGAGGACCTGGAGCGATGCATCCAGGGACCCCGCAAGTCGACCCGCAGTTGGGTCCAACGGTGGCAAGATCTGTGGTCACCGCGATCCAATGCTTCAAGACCTCGTGCCGCTATGATCCCCTGGTCGCCAAGCTCAAGCGAGTGTACAGAACACTCGACAACATCCCAAACCTCCTAGAGATTGGAAAGAAGTACGTAGAGGAGGACCCAAACCAAGAAACCGACGACGAGTCGGGAGGACATCGCCGCACGAGCGACCACGACAATGGGAGGCGACCCGAGTTATGCTACAGCAACACTCGCCTCACCAAAAAGCGCCATGGTGACGGGCGAGTCGATTTCGTCGCCAATGCCGGATACGCGCAGCGCGAGCCCAAGACATTCCGCCGCGACGGAGGACAGCGCCGTGACGGTGGCAACTACTAGGCAAAGCCGAGTTTCGATCCCACGGCCCTTCTCAACCAACCCTGTGTGTTTCATAGCAGGGAAGGAAAGCCCGCCACGCACATGACCGCTGACTGCCACTCTCTCAAGGAGATCGATAAGGCACGACACACGCGGGAAGACCCTGACAACAACCCACCAAACAGCGGAAAGTTCGGCAGCGTCGCCGGCTCGCTCCATACCTTCACAGGCTTCAACATGAAGCGCGAGAAGAAGGTCATCGCCCGCGCCGTCGCCGTCAACGCGGTGTCCCAGATAGACAACCCCCAGTTCCTCAACTGGTCTGAGCAACCAATCACCTGGAGCCGCGAGGACCACTCGCCACGGATCGAGTATCCGGGCCAAGTCGCCCTAGTGGTCAAGTCCAAGGTAGGAGACTACTGGCTCCCCAAAACGCTGATGGACGGCGGCAGCTCCATCAACATCCTATACCTGAACACCTTCAGGCGACTGCGGCTCCCACAGTCGATGATCGAGACGACCTACACCACCTTCCACAACATCGTCCCTGGTTGTAAAGCGTACCCGATCGGCAAGGTGACCTTGCCAGTCACCTTCAGCACACCAGCAAACTTCAGCACCGAGCGGATCGTCTTCGAGTTGGTGCCCTTCGACAGCCCCTACCACTGCGTCCTGGGGCGCCAGGCGTTCGCCAAATTCATGGCAGCGCCCTACTACACGTACAACGCGATGAAGATACCTAGGCCGTGCGGCATCATCACTATCCATGGCGACCCCGACATGGCCGCAGAATGCAAGGCCAAAGGGGCCGAACTCGCTGATGCCGTCATCGCGGCGGAGGCCAACCACGCCGAGGAGCTCGCCAAGTACGCGAGCAGGGTCAACAGCAACGACCCCACCATACTCAAGAAGCCCAATTCGGAGGGTAGCAGCTCCACCACCTTCGAGGCAACGACGCACATCTGCACCGTCGAGCTGGTCCTAGGCGACTCCAGCCAGACGGTGACGATCGGGATGGGCATGAACCCAGCATAGGAAGGCGCGCTCATCGAGTTCCTTCGTGAGAATAGGGACATCTTCGCATGGAAGCCATCCGACATGCCTGGTGTCCCGAGGGAACTCGCTGAGCACAAACTCAACACCGGCCCCAAAGTGTGACCCGTCAAGCAGTCGCTGTGGCCCTTCAATGAAGAGCGCCGCCGAGCCATCGCCGAGGAGGTGCAACGTCTACTCGCTACAGGCTTCATCCGGCCAATCAAGTACTCCAAGTGGCTGGCAAACCCAGTCCTGGTCGAGAAGAAAAACGGGACCTGGAGAATGTGTATCGATTACACAAACTTAAACAGCGCCTGCCCGAAGGAGCAATTCATCCTCCCGCAGATCGACCAAATCATCGATTCTACCACGGGCTCGGAGGCGCTATGCTTCCTCGACGCCTACTCTGGGTACAACAAAATCAAAATGGCCATCGAGGACGAAGAGAAGACGGCGTTCATCATGCCGTTCGGAGCCTTCTGCTACAATGCCATGATCTTCGGCCTCAAAAACATCGGAGCGACCTACTAGCGGTGCATGCAGGAGTGCCTTGCGAGCCAGATTGGCTGCAATATCCACGTCTACATCGACGACATGGTGGTAAAATCCACTCGCCAGGGCGATCTACTCGTCGACCTGGCGGAGATATTCACAAACCTGCGAAAATACAAGATAAAGCTAAACCCAGGAAAGTGCACTTTCGGTGTGCTAACCGGACAGCTCGAAGCGCAGAATCGAGGCGAACCCCGCCAAGATCAACACGATCGCTCGACTTGGCAGACCCGAGTGCCTGAGCGACATCCAGAAGCTGGTCGGGCGAGTCGCGGCTCTCAGTCGCTTCATCCCCCGGTTAGGCAAAAAGGCGATGCCCCTCTACCGCCTAATGCGCAAGAACCCCACCTTCCAGTGGGACAAGGAGGAAGACGACGCGCTCCACGCTCTCATGGAGGTGCTACTCGTAGCACCGCTACTCGCCGCCCACGTCGACAAGGAACCTATGCTGGTCTATGTCGCGGCTTCCGAACGCGTCGTCAGTGCCATCATGGTCGTCAAACGACCAGAGGAAGGAAAGGAGCGCCCGATGCAGCGACCCGTGTACTACATCAGCGAAGTCCTCACCGAGTCGCGCAAGTGCAACCCACAATACCAGAAATTGGTATACGCGGTCTTCAGAGCACAGCGGCGACTGCCGCCCTACTTCCAGGAGCACGCAATAACAGTCGTCTCCTGAGCACCGTTGTAGGACATCATCCGCAACCGCGAGGCGACCGGGCGAGTCACCAAGTGGGCCGTCGAGATCGGCATCCACAACATCAAGTACGAGCTGCGCAAGGCGATCAAATCGCAGGCTCTCGCAGACTTCCTCGCCGATTGGGAGGAGGCCCAGCAGCCAGAGAAGCTTCCATACCTCCATTACTGGAGCCTACACTTCGACGGCTCCAAGAACGCAGACGGCGCAGGGGTGGGGACCGTGCTAACATCCCCGAAGGGCGACAAGCTCCGCTACGTCCTCTACCTCGACTTCACCCCCTGCACCAACAACATGACCGAGTACGAGGCGCTACTCCATGGCATGCGAGCAACCAAGGAGATGAATGTCAATCGCCTATGCTGCTATGGAGACTCCGACCTCATCGCCGGGCAAGTCGCCGGCACCTGCGACACCGTCTCTCCCACCATGGCGGCATACCGCCAAGCAGTGGACCAGCTGGGTGGACACTTCGCAGGCTACTCCATCGAGTGGATTGATAGGCGAAAAAACGAGGAGGCCAACGCACTCTCTCGCATCGGCTCGGCTCGACTCTCACCACCCGCCGGCGTTTTCCTCGACACCATCACCAAACCTTCCGTCTCTCCCCCAAGGGAGATCGACATCGGAATCCCGTTGCAACCAGAAGCAGCCCTGGTCACACTAATTGCCGAGCCAAGCGACTGGACCGCGCCATACGTCGCCTACCTGGAGGGAGGCACCCTACCCGCGGATGAAACGGAGGCCCGGATGGTAGCACGCCGCTGCAAATCCTGCGTCATCATCAACGGCGAGCTCAAGCGCAGCGTGACAGGCGTGTTCCAACACTGTGTTCAACCCGCTGAAGGATGCAACATCCTCCAAGATATCCATTCTGGCGACTGTGGCCACCACGCCAGCGCCCGCTCTCTGGTCGCAAAGGCTATGCGGCACGGCTTCTACTGGCTCTCCGCACACGCAGAAGCTGTCGACATTGTCCAGCGGTGCATCGGATGCCAGAAATACGCCAACCAGACTCACGTGCTGAGCTCGGCGCTCAAGACAATCCCCATCACCTGGCCGTTCGCCGTATGGGGCATGGACATGGTAGGCCCCTTCAAGAAGGCCCCCTCCGGCTTCACCCACCTCCTAGTCGCAGTCGACAAATTCACAAAATGGGTGGAGGCCAAGCCAGTCCGCAAGTGCGATGGGAAGACCGCCACCAAGTTCCTACGCGAGCTCATCTATCGCTACGGGTTCCCAAAGAGCATCATCATGGACAAAGGCACCAATTTCGCCAAAGGAGCTATGTCCGAATTCTGCGAGGAACACCACATCCGGCTCGACCTCGCCTCAGTCGCTCACCCAGAGTCCAACGGCCAGGTGGAACGCGCCAATCAGAGCATCCTCCATGGCCTGAAGCCACCGCTAAAAGTCCCACTTGAGCGCACCGTCGGGTGCTAGGTCGAGGATCTACCCTCCGTCATCTAGGGCATCCTCACCTCCGTCAACAGGTCGACATGATTCATCCCCTTCTTCATGGTTTACGGCGTCGAGGTAGTCATGCCAACCGACCTCGAGCATGACTCACCAAGGGTGGTCAACTACACGGAGGCCGCAAACGAGATCGCACACCAAGACGGAGTCGACCAGCTCGATGAAGCACGCGACCTGTCTCACTCCCGCACCGCCATCTACCAGCAAAGGCTACGCCGCTACCATAGCCGGCGAGTGAGGACGCGCACTTTCCAGGAAGGCGACCTGGTGCTGTGTCTAATCCAAGACAAGAAAGGCATGCACAAGCTCTCACCCCCTTGGGAGGGACCATTCGCCATCGGTCGAGTCCTGGGCAACGACGCCTACTACCTCACTGACGTCCGAGGGGACGGAAAACTCGACGTCAAGCAGCCATGGAATGTAAACCTCCTACGGAAGTTCTACTGTTAGAACTCCAGACATGTACCCCCACCCACTATGAAATAAAACAGATTGGTTACCGCAAAATTGTGTTTACTCTCTGTGTCTTGTGCCACTCGCACTAGTAATAACAGTGTTACGCTCTTCGCTAAAGTAACCCTTTGTCAAAGCGACCGGCATGGACAAGTAGTGCGGTACGAGGGCACTGGGAAACCTCAGGCCTCGTAACGTCCATGAAAAACGCTAACCCGGAGCCTCATTGGAGTCGCCTAGCTCGACTGGCTCCCCGAGCCAAGACAAGTGCACTCGCTCCCCACAGCGACCAAGTCCTCCGCATCCTTGGCACAACGACTCGAACGGACAAGTACCACGCTCGGGGGCTGACACCTGGCCCAACACGAGCGACTAGGGAAAAACGCCAAGTATGAGAGCGTGCCCAGGACTCGCCATGCGACTGATCCTCCAGATCAGGCAGGAGCGACGCGCTCAAAATGACGCGCTTAGTCCTCACCTACCCTGGGCCTGCGACTAGAACGACCAAGTACCACGCTCGGGGACTCGGCAACCCGACCTCGTTCGCGCCCGGGAAAACGGTCAAGTAAAGAGCACCCCTAGGAGTCGCCATGCGACTGGCTCTCCGAGCCATGGCGAGTCGACCTTAACTCATTTAAAGTTAACAAACATATAACAACGAGGTAAACCCCATAAAAAGGGCGGACGCACTCGGGGACTCGCACAATAAACATCCAAAATCGCAAAACGAATAACAAAATAACACAAGTTTCCTTTATAGCAGCATAAGTTGGTTCACATACAAGGAAAGGTACATAGTTATTACATACTAATGCCCGAGGGAAAAACACTTTTACTCCACAGGTTTTGATGAAGACGCGCCACCGTCCCTGCGTCTGCGGATGAAGGGCATGTACGGGTTCGATGGGTATGTCGTCAGCTCGCCCGCGATCGCCGCACGGAACGGCTGCTCGACCTTAAAGTCCCGATGCTTCGGTTCAGAATCATTGGGAGCGACAATCGTCTCCTGATAGGGGATGAGGTCGCCCATCGCCCAAACGCGATCGGAGTACACCGCGGCCCGGTCCGTCAGCTTCAACACCTCGTCAATCTCCACCGAGCCTGTCGACGAGGTATAACCGCTCGTTACATCATCGAGGTCGAAATCCTCCAGGAAGTGGGCAAGCCCAAGGCTGCGCGCCGTCGCTGCCCCGCGACGGAAGGCCGACCGTGTCATGAACTTGACGACCGACGGAGCCTTCTCCAGGTAGTAGGCGATATCTCCTTGGGCGTTGGGGATCACCTCCGTGGGCGATATCTCCTGAAGATATGCATGAAGGCAAGTTGCCGACAAAGCGGCTAAGTCGACCAGGGTGGTCACACATTGCCGCGTGTCGTACGACCGCGCCTCTTCCGCGTCATCAATGATCCGACCTGCGGAACAGAAGCAAGCAGTAAGCAAACCATCGACATCACAATATAGTTATCGCAGTCGGAAGTTGGTTGAAGGAGGGTTTACCAATTAACGGGCGGCAGAGGTCCGTGATGAAGATTTGAAGAGAAGAAAAGTCATTCTGTAACGCATCAATGAGTGCATCAGATAATTTCCGCTCTTCAGCGGTAGAGGTAACGACAGCCTTGGCTCTTCCTTCCGCTGAACTCGCTTCCGCCTTAGCCTCCTTGAGCTCACGTTCTAGATCGGTGACTCGCTGCTCGGCCGCGCTCAGAGCGGATTGAGCCGTCGTCAAGTCACCCATAGGGACAAGGCCTTGGCGGACCTCCTTCACCTTGGCCGCAGCTGCTTGAAGATCCTTGTTCGTCTCCTGGACGAGAGCTCCTTCTCCAAGCGATACTTCGCAGCAAGCCATTCGGCTGATTCGCGCTGCAGGCCCTGCGCACGAAATGCATTATAAACAACAAATAGTTCATAAGTGCCCACCTGCTGAAACTCAATGACTAGGCACTCGGGGACTGGACAATGAAATTCCTCAGTGCCCACCCGCTGAAATTCAGCGACTGGGCACTCGGGGACTGGACAATGAAATTCCTCAGTTCCCACCCGCTGAAATTCAGTGACTAGGCACTCGGGGACTGGACAATGAAATTCCTTAGTGCCTACACGCTGAAATTTAGCGACTAGGCACTCGGGGACTGGACAATGAAATTCCTCAGTGCGCACCCACTGAAATTCAGCGACTAGGCACTCGGGGACTAGACAATGAAATTCCTCAGTGCCTACCCGCTGAAATTTAGCGACTAGGCACTCAGGGACTAGATAACATAAAAACATTAAGAATCCGACCACTAAAATTCAGTGGCCAGATCCTCGGGGACTGGACATACCTGGATAGCAGCGCCTAGCATGCCGTGAAGCTCCAGCACATCTACCAACACAAGCACGACCGTAGTATGGACGCGACGCTGTTAAACTTCCGTCTCGGCGGCTCCAGGAAGCTGGCTTGCCGGCACCGAGGCACTAGCTGTGGCCGCCTTCGCCATGAAGCGGGGGAAGGTAGCTGCAGCGGCCGCTGCGCCACTGCGCCACTTGGGGTCGGCTCGGCCACATCGGGTGAGCCCTCAAGCACCACATGCTGCGATCCAACACCCTCCTTGGCTTTCGAAGCCACTTCCGCTGCGGTTGGAGGATCGCTTGGAGCAACCGCCAGATCATTAGAGACCGTGACGACTTCGTCGCCTTTCGTCCTTTTGACGCCTTCGGCGGGAGCAACGACCTCGTCGCCTTTCCACTTCCGCAAGGAATCTGCTGGCGCCTCGATGGCGAATGGCGGAACCTTGGCCACAGAAGGATAACACCAGTCCTATGAAACAGTTTTATGAATAAGATCGTCCAATTGAAACGCAGAGCAAGCAGACGAGTAAAGGACATAGGAGCACTCACTTGGCGACTGGAAGGAATCGTAGAAAGGTGTGGATGCTGGACGGCTTCTCCAATTCGGGCCCCAGCTTCCGAGTGAGGCCCGTCTCGAACACATCGTGTGCCCAAGACACCGACGGCTTCTTCGAAGATGAAGCCGCGGCAGGAGCCTCTGTGGCAATTGGTACGGGAGCCCCCCTTGGTGGCGAGGTCCCTACGGCTGGAGTGGCTCCCAAGCTAGCCATTGGGGCGAATGGCGGTGGAAACAATGCCAGCGGTGCCTCATCCCTAGGGGCGGTGGCGCTTGTTGCCGCGGTCGCGAGCGCCGTTGCATCCTCAGCCGAGCTGGTGGCGTCGGAGCTGTTCGCAGATCGGGGCGGAGATATCGGCTTTGCTGGCTTCGTCTTCTTCTTTGGCGGAGCTTTCTTCCTCTTCTTCGACGGCGTGGCCTCGCGATGTGAGGTGTGCTCAGGAAGCTCGTCGTCGTCATCATCATGGGGCTCGAGGCTCTTGCTGGCTTCGAGCTCGCGCTGGTGCTGCCCGCGAGTTTTGCGAACCGTGGGGGCGGCAACTTCCACGGTCTCGTCATCTTCGTCGTCGTTATTGTCGCCTCCGTCGCTCTCGGCGTTCCCCTTGGTGGGCGATGACTCGCTTCCATCCTGGACGGACGAGCTCAAGTTCTCATCGTCTGCGGGTGGAAGCCACCCTTCCACCAGTTGAAACAACTACAACAAGAACAAACAATATTAGCACGATCGCGAATGCACAAGCTGCGACTGCGAGTGTTCACGGAGTGACGACTTACCGTTGGAGCTGGGCGCCTCGCAGTATAAGGGGCAACCCCGGCCTTTGCGTCGAGGTACACGGCCTGGGTAATCTTCTTCAGGGCCTGCGTATAATCGTTGAGTCTAAAATCAACGAGGCAGGACTTCGTCGGGTCGTCTTTACCCATATACTCGTACATGTAGTGGTCACGGCTGGCCAGGGGCCCGAGCCGCCGCCCGAGCCAGCAGTTGTAGAGGTTGATGGTATGGAGGCCTTTCTTCTTCAGGCTGCGGATGGTTTGTAACATTTCGTCAACGACCATCCGCTGATCTAGCGGGAGTTTGATGAGCTCGAGCCGACGCGGCTCGGGCCGGTCGGCGGAGTACCTTGGAAGCTCCACTTCGTCGCCTGGAGTCGACTCGGTGACATAGAACCAATACTTCTTCCACTCATTCGCCGCCTTGGCGGGAAGCATCAAATCGAAGGACGATGCCTTCGACTTTAGCTGGAACGTCAGGCCGCCCACGGCTAGCATCGGACCGCCTGTCTCTTCGCGGATGATTCTCCCTTGGAACAGGTCTTGCCACAGGGGGAAGTAGGGCCTGCGGCCTAGATAGCACTCGCAGAATGCCACAAAAATGGCGAGCTGCTCGATGCCATGCGGACCCAGATCCGATGGTTGGATTCCGTAGTAGGCACAGAAACGCCGGAAGAAGAGGGAAGTTGGGAAGCCCAGCCCCCGTTCCAGGTGGCTGGTGAAGCAGATGAACTCCCCCTCGCGTGGATCCGGAACTACTTCTCCAGCCACGGGGATGCGCCATCTACCGGCGCAGAGAATCCCCGCCTCTTCCAAAGATGCTAGCAGTGCCTTCGTGCACTTGGATCTACCCCATGGATCGGTGGAGGGGGCCATCGGCTGAGGATCGTGGGGGTCGGAATTCTATATATCTCGCTCTGGTCGCTGTGTGGAATGGGGAAACAGGGAGGCGCGAGATCGGAGGAAGCGAAAGAAGTGTTTTCCCTGTTCTCCCTTCACTCTCCTTATATAGCGGTTGATACCCGCCATTTTCGGGAGCCGTTACTACGCGGTAATTATGCCAATATTACCGTTGGGATTAACCAACGGCTAGTTTGACCATGATTGACGGCCCAACTTCATCTACTCGACTCGTTTCTCCCCGCGACTCGACAATTCGCCGACCCGATCACTATAACAGTGACTAAGTACTCGCTGACCCACTCGCCGAGCTGTGATACGATTGGTCGCCATTATTGCGATTAAAATGACTAGTTCTTTTCTTTGTTCACGTGTCCGCCGTCGATTCGACTGGGCGTCCGCATTGGACCCGCATACTCCGACTGCCAGCAAACACCTATGACAAATCGACGATGGCCTCAGGGACTACTGATGGGGATATGCCTACCGGGGTATACCCAGCAGGACGTTTCCTACTGGCCCAAGCCGTCAGCGAGTGGGCCTGCAGGACGGCGACTGGATCCAGACTTGGTGTGGACTCAGGTGACTGAAAGTTGAAGGCCCAGAAGCGTAGCTAGGCCCAGTCAGACTAGGTCATAGAACCTCCGAATTCTTAACTAATTCGGTTGTGATTTGTAAACCCTAGCAGGGTGATCCTATATAAACCTCCCTAGGGGACGCATAGGGGATACGTTCCATCATACACCCAAGCGACTCACCGCCTAGTCATCGAGCTCACCCCATTGTACTCTCACCATAATACAATCTAGCAGGAGTAGGTATTTACCCTCCGGGGCGCCGAACCTGGGTAAACCCTTGTGTCTCCGCCCTCATCTCGCACCACAGATGGCTGGCCTCCCTTGCCCCATGTTCTACTACTCACTGCCGATTGCAGCATCTGCCGTGGTCATTCCCACGACACCACGATAGAAGATTTTATTGCAGGACTCCCAGTCAGACTTTTACGTCATAGACTAAAGCATGACCACGTCACAGATTTGGGAGAAATGATAGAGACAACAACCAAATACGCTGACGCCGATGATGATTCAGAAGGGCTGCTAAATATTCTGGGCAATCCCATTGCAGCCAAATAGCCAAAACAAACCCAGAAGCGCAAGAATACCTTAGACGAAAAGCCGGCTCCAGACAACACAACTGTCAACGCAACGTTGGGATCTGGAGGATGAGGAGGGCATGGAGGCTGCCGGGGTAGAGGCCAAGGAACTTCCCGAATCCAGGACAGAGGAGACCAGCAACCCAGAAGAACCTATAACTAGGCTGACATTGCCAATAATCCCTGTGTCCACCACTTGGATAGTAACGGAGGATCTACCCGCACAAATGTCGAGTGTCGTTTCAATGACAACATCAAGAAAGACAAATCCGCTGGCTACAGAGCCAAGCGACGAAAAGAAAGAAAAAATCCAAGAAAGGAAAGGAGCCCAAGGAAGATTCCGAGATGGAAGAAGTGGAAGCCGTTGCAGAACCCAAGTCAGATGGAAAGAAAACTTTTCCGACTAAGAAAGACACATACATCTTCTTCCTTGGATCCCAACCTGCTAAGGACAAAAATGCGGTTCTTCGTGAGCTTAACGCCACGGTTCCGGCTGTCCCGCAGCTCCAGGAATGGTCAGAGGTAACCATCACCTTTGATCGTTCAGATCACCCGAGGAAAACACATCATCAGGGAAAGTACCCTCTGGTCGTCAATCCCCTTATTGATGGCTATGAGTTCTCTAAAACACTCATGGACGGTGGAAGCAGGATTAACATCCTCTACATCGAGACGCTCCACCGCATGAAGCTACACGAGAGCCAGTTGAGTTACAGCGGTGTAACTTTCCATGGAATTGTACCATGAAGACATGCGGATTCTCTGGGTGAGATTACTCTGGACGTGACATTCAGAACCTGAGACAATTACCGGACCGAACCAATCTCCTTTGAGGTGGTACCGTTCAAAAGTGCTTACCACGCCATCTTCGGACGTCCGTCTTACTGGGCGTTCATGGCCCGTCCCTGTTATATTTACAACATGATTAAACTTCCAGGTCCAAAGGGCGTAAGCACCATACGGGGAAATCTAAAGATGGCGCGAGAGTGCGACGACGGATCTGCTGCCTTCACCGAAGCTGTGCTACACACCCAGGAGTACCAGGAGATCAAGAAGACCATCAATCCGTCCGAGATGCCCGCTATGAAGAAGGAGGTGCTGAAGCCAAGTTTGCAGTTCAAGGCGTCGAAAGATACGAAGACAACGTCGTTGAAGGAAGATGATCCCTCCAAGACGACGAACATAGGGGTAGGCCTAGGCCACACATAGGAAAGCGCGCTCGTCGAGTTCCTCAAAGCTAATACTGGTATCTTTGCATGGCAGCCATCTGACATGACCGAAGTACCTAGGGAACTCGCCAACACTCTTTTAATGTGTACCCAGACGCTAAACCCGTCAAACAGTCCTTACGATGGTTTGGTGATGAAAAGTGCAAAGCAATAGCCAAGGAATTATCCCGCCTAGAATTAGCGAATTTTATAACAGAGGTCATCCATACAGATTGGGTGGCAAATCCTGTACTCGTCCCTAAAAAGGACACCATTGATTTAAGGATGTGTGTTGATTATACCGCTTTGAACAAGGCATGCCCAAAAGATCCATTTCCTTTGCCAAGAATTGATCAAGTTATCGACTCAACGGCAGGGTCCGAACTACTCTGTTTTCTCGACGCATATTCTGGATATCACCAAATACCGATGAAAAAATCAGATCAAATTAAATCCTCTTTCGTCACTCCTTTCGGAACCTTCTGTTGCAAAACTATGCCTTTTGTCTTAAAGAATGCAGGAGCAACATATCAACGTACTATGCAGCATTGTCTGAACGACCAAATCGGACGCAACGTCCATGTATACGTAGACGACATAGCAGTTATGTCCAAAAAGAAGGAAACTTTAATTTCCTACTTGGATGAAACGTTTGATAGTCTACGAAAATTCAATATGATGCTAAATCCGAAGAAGTGTTTCTTTGGAATTCCAGCCGGAAAATTGTTAGGTTTCATCATCTTTGAGCGAGGCATAGAGGTGAACTGAGACAAAATCAAGGCTAACCTAAACATCACCAGGCTGACTCGCCTGAAGGACGTACAGCGTCTCACCGGTTGCATTTCAGCGGTGAGTCGGTTCATCAGCCAGCTCGGCGAAAGAGACGCAACTTTTTACAAACTCTTGAAGAAAACTGACAAATTTGTCTGGACTCAGGAAGCTGAAACTGCCCTGCAGAGTTTGAAAGATCTACTTTCAAACCCACCAGTTCTCGCAGCGCCAGAACCTGAGGAACCTATGTTACTCTACATTGCAGCGACCAACAAGGTAATACGTGTGGTAACATTAGTTGAGAGCGAGGAAGAAGGCCACGAGCATAAGGTTCAACGACCAACTTATTATCTGAGTGAGGTCCTGACAAAACCAAAGCAACGGTATCCACATCACCAAAAGCTAGCCTATGGAGTGTTCTTTGTATCCAGAAAGTTACGCCACTATTTTCAAGAGCATAAGATCACAGTGGTGAGCACCGCTCCTCTGCGAGATATAATCAATAACTGCAACGCCACAAGACGTGTTGCAAAGTGGGGAATAGAGCTTGCAACTTTTGACATTGAGTAAAAACCACGTACAACAATCAACTCCCAAATTCTTGCCAACTTTGTTGTCGATTGGACAGAAACGGCAGAAAACACAGGCCCTCCAGACTCAGAATTTTGGACCCTTCACTCCGACAGATCAAAAGCACGAGGAGGCTTGGGGGCTGGCGTGGTGCTCAAATCACCCCAAGGAGATAAGCTGTTCTATGTGTTGCAAACACACTTCACGGAAACCAATAATATTGCCGAGTATGAGGCACTGCTGCATGGGATACGCATGGACAAAACATCGGCATATCAAGACTCATGTGTTACGGAGACTCAGATTTAGTTGCTCAGCAAGTATTCGATATCTGCAATGCAAACAAACACATGGCAGCATACAAAGCTGTTGTGGATGAACTATCTAAATCGTTCGAGGGTTTTGAGGTTCAACACATCCCTCGAGCAGAAAATGAGGAAGCAGACGCTCTATCAAGAATAGGCTCTGCGCGGAAACAAGTACCGGATGGTGCTTTTTAGAGCATTTAAGGGTCCCCTCCATAGTAGGAGTTGATGAGGACTATCCGACGAAATCTGACTCACCTTTAATAGCGGTTCTGGCTGTCATTCCCAGCTGGACAAAACCCTATCTGGATTTCCTGATAGACGGAAAACTACCCGAAGATGAAGTCTTGAGCCGATAGATTGTCCGATGAGCAAAACCCTACACTATAATAAATGGTGAGTTCTATAAACAGAGTGTTTCTGGTGTGTTTCAAAGATGTATTTCATCAGAAGAAGGAGTGGAAATATTAAGAAAAATCCACGAAGGCGAGTGTGGTCATCACGTTGTAGCCAGATCCTTAGTGGCAAAAGATTTTCGACACGGATTCTTTTGGCTTATAGCTAAGGCAAATGCTGATAAACTGGTCAAAACGTGCAAAGGCTCCCAAAAGTACGCTCATCAGGCACATGTTTCGGCTGAACAACTTCGAACAATCTCTATTACATGGCCGTTTGCGGTCTAGGGGCTTGATATGGTAGGGCCGTTTCGCACGAAAAAATGTGGATTTACTCACCTACTAGCTATGGTGGATAAATTTAGAAAATGGATTGAGGCTAAACCCGTACCAAGTTGCGATGGAGCCACATCCAGAAAGTTCGTTCAGGACATAATCATTAGATTCGGATATCCGCACAATATAATTACTGACAATGGGAGCATATTTTCCATGGGTGAACTTGCCGAATTCTGCGAAGAGCATGGGATCCGACTCGATATTGCATTAGTCACACATCCACAAGCTAATGTACAAGTCAGAAAAACTAATGGCCTTATTCTACAAGGAATCCGACCTCGCCTTGAGGCACTGCTTCGTCGGGCTGCAGGGGCTTGGGCAGAATAATTACCGTCTGTGATTTGGATCTTACGTACAACTCCTAACAGATCAACAGGCTATACTCCTTTCTTCTTGGTCTATGATGCAGAAGCAGTTCTTCCAAGTGATCTGATTCATCAAGCTCCACGAGTCAAGGCGTATATTGAAGAAGATGCAGAAGTTTCTCGACAAGATGATCTCGATATTGTTGGGGAGGTGACCCCGGATAGGGTCAAGACAGGGGAAGACAAAAGGAGTCTCCCTTGACATATGCCGAGTTACTGTTTATATCGGCCGAGTCAGGTAAAAGTCGGCCGAGATAAGCACAACCATGACACCTACGGAAGGAGCAATACCTTATCCGGCCGACATACGAGTTAAGTGGGCCGAGTAAGTCTGAATAACTTGAATGCAGGTGAAGGCCGAGCCGAGTTATGCGAAGCAAGGCCGAATAACATGAAGCTTGCAGGAGAAGGAGGTGCCTATAGTCAAACCCAAGTCACGGGCTAGGAAGAATCTGAACAGAGCCAAGCACAAAGGACAAGGAGCAGAGAAGCAGAAGGGCAGAAGGAGGTCACAGAGGTGACAGTCATGGAGCCCGAGGCACGCAGGTTGGGTTCTCAGGAACATTGCCGTCGTTAGAAGGGGGACACAGAAAGGAGGTCGGTGAGTTACCATATTGGGACAAGCATATTCCTCGAATATGCTTGCCATGTCAGCCCTAGAGGAACCAAGGCACCCCTTTATAAGGGGAGACGCGGGATCCTGAGGGGGGATCGATTCATTCTACGCTGTAAGGCTCGTGTAGTAGCTCTCTTCTTCCTGCAAACAGCTCGAGGAGCACTTGTAGTCCTAGAGAAGAGAAATAAAGATCTGCATGTTAGCCATTTGAGTGTAGAAATAACTACATATTCCCTCCCCGGATCCCTCTAGCATCCATTGGCCCCATACATTAGCCTACCCATGGCATCTGCCGTGCCACTACCACGACAGTGGGCACCCACCATGGGGCCAGCAGCGGTGCTAGCTGGAGTCAAGATCCGAACGGGAAACTTCATCCACACCGGCGAGCGCGTTGTCTCTGGCTTAGTCCAGAGATTTGATCTCTGTGACTATGTCAGCGATAACGCACGCTGATGGGGATATGCCTACCGGGGTATACCCAGCAGGACGTTTCCGACTGGCCCATGAACTGGCGAGTGGGCCTACAAGACGGCGACTAGATCAAGGCCCGGTGTGGATCCAAGCGACTGGAAGCTGAAGGCCCAGGCGAGTAGATAGGCCTAGTCGGATTAGGTTAATCAAGTACCGAAGCCTTAACTGATTCGGTTGAGATATGTAAACCCTAGGGGAGGTAAGTCTATATAAACCTCCCTGCAGGGCATGTAGAGATACGTTCCATCATACACCCAAGCGACTCGCCGCCTAGCCGCAGAGCTCGCCCCATTGTACCACCATCATAATACAATCTAGCAGGAGTAGGTCTTTACCCTCCGGGGGGCCGAACCTGGGTAAAACCTTGTGTCTCCGCCCTCATCTCGCACCGCAGATGGCTGGCCGCCCTTTCCCCTTGTTCTACTACTTGCCGACATAAAGATTCGCTGCGTGACCATTCCCACGACAGTGGCGCCCACCGTGCGGCCTGGCCGGTCTGGCAGGTGTTCTGTGGCGAGATCCAATCTGCCCATCAACGAGACGGTCGCCACCGGCCGCATGATAGCGATCGGCGAGATGCTTCAGATCTTGCCGAGCAGCTACGTCCCGGCGGCGCGACCCGTCACGCACAACATGATCTTTCCAGTAGGCACGATCAGTCTTTTCGTCGGCCTCACCGACGTTATCGTCTCGGAGGACTCGGCTCACATCCGCGAGTCGCCGCCACGCGATCGGCTCTCCGAGAGCCAGGTCCGCATGATCCATCGCCTCGCCTCCGAGTACAACTCGGCCCACAGCAACGTGGCCGAAAACTCCGCGGCCGCGGAAGACGCGACCCTCAACGACGACGCCGACTCGGCGACCCCAGCGTCACTCGCCAGATCCATCACCGCGGCTTCACCCGCGGGCTCCATCACCCAGGTCTCCAACATGGGAGACTTCGAGGATCCTTCCATCCTTGGGATCTTCGACTTCGACTCCGGGTCGGAAAACTCCGCCGATCTCCGCGACGGTACCGGTCGCCACACAGCGACCTACATGGCGACCGGCACCGATCCGCCGGAGGATCCCTTCTCCACCCTGATCCCTCCTAACGCCACGGCAACGGAGGTCGAGGAACTCCGCCTGAAGCTGGCGGAGGCAATCCGCAAGGAGCAAGCCGAGCGCAAATTTTTTGCTCGGCAGGTGACGTTAGAGCTGTCGCGCTACCACCAGTAGCGAATCAGGTCGCGCCTGAACCCCACCGTCCAGGGGCGCGCCCTGAACTTCGACGACGAAAACGACCCGGCCCGCGGGGCCGAGCGCGCGATATGCGAGAACACGCCACCAGGAGGAAGCGCCTGGCCCCCCCAGGGTCGACGGTGATGGGCGCCCCACCTCCACCCAACCGCACGCCCCCCAGGGATCAGCCGCGGATAGTAGTCTCCTCACGGGAGCGAGATGCGAACGGCCTACCACTGTTCTCCACCCCGATGGACAACCTCGTGGCAGGCCGAGCGACGGCTGACAAAGATCACGCCATCGCGACGGGCGCCTACAAATCCAAGATGTCGGCCCTCGCCAAAAGGCCGTCGAGCAGCAAAACGCAGGCGCCGACTCGCAGGGTCGAGTGTCCTCGCGTTCTTCGGGAAGTAGAGCGGCCTCAAGAGGCCGCCCACTAGCGGCAAACACCCTCAACTGCCCACCACCAGAGACACTGCAGCTCCAACACCGACCTGCGAACGCAGCACTCTCCACCAACCACCCCAGGCCAGCAACCAACTTCGTCGCCGCCAACGGTCAGCCCATCGACGCCCCCACCCACATCATCAACAACCAAAGTTGGCGCGCAAGCCAGCCCGACGACCTGCGACACACCCTAACCAATCGCCGCGACGGCGAGCCGATGGGGTCATTAAGTCGACTCGGGCCCAGGTGCTTTGGACCGATGATCCGAGGCAAGAAGTACCTGGCGAACTTCAAGGCGCCGAAGGAGATAGAAAAGTACGACCCTTTGTATGACCCCTCTGTGTGGCTCGATAGATACCTCATGGCGATGGGGATCGCAGGCCACACCGACGTGCTAGCCGCCCGTTACATCCCCTTGATGATGGAGGGGACGTGCAAAGGATCAACACCTCCCCGTGATAGCATCGACTCCTGGGAGGAGATGCGCGACGCCTTCGTCAGGCACTTCGAGTGCCCTACACCCGCGCCACCACCATCGAGGACCTGGAGCCATGCGTCCAGGGACCCCGCGAGTCGACCCGCAACTGGTTCCAGCGGTGGCATGAACTATGGTACAACGCGGTCGGCATCCACCTGGACACCGTGATCCATTGCTTCAAGACCTCGTGCCGCTACGAGCCCTTGGTCGCCAAGCTCAAGTGACATTCTCGCACACTCGACAACATACCGGACCTCCTCGAGATCGCCAAACGGTACATGGAGGAAGATCCAAACCAAGAAACCAATGACGAGTCGGGAGGCCAGCGCCGCACGAGTGGCAACGAAAACGGACTACGGTCCGACCTAGGCTACAGCAACACTCGCCTCACTGGCAAGCGCCGCAGTGACGGGCGAATCGACTTCGTCGCAAACGCCGGGCATGTGCATCGCGAGCCCAAGAGCTTCCGCCGCGACGGCGGCAATTACAAGGCGAAACCAAGGTTCGATCCCGCGGCCCTCCTTAACCAACCCTGTGCGTTCCACAGCAGGGAAGGGAAACCTGCCACACACACGACCGCCAACTGCCACACCCTCAGGGAGATTGAGAAGGCACGGCGAGCGGGGGAGGACCCCGACAACAACCCGCCAAACGGCGGAAAATTCGGCAATGTGGCCGGCTCGCTACATACCTTCACAGGCTTCAACACGAAGCGCGAGAAGAAGGTCATCACCCGCGCGGTCGCCGTCAACGCGGTGGCACAGTTGGACGTTCCCCAGTTCCTCAACTGGTCAGAGCAGCCCATCACCTGGAGCTGCCAGGACCACTCGCCACGCATCGAGTACCCAGGCCGAGTCGCCCTGGTGGTCAAGCCAAAGGTGGGCGACTACTGGCTCCCCAAGACATTGATGGACGGCGGCAGCTCCATCAACATCCTGTACCTGGACACCTTCAGGCGGCTGTGGCTCCCGCAGTCGATGATCGAGATGACCCACACCACGTTCCACGGCATCGTCCCCGGTCGGAAGGCGTACCCGATCGGCAAGGTCACGCTGCCAGTCACCTTCGGCACGCCAGCAAACTTCCGCACCGAGCGGATCGTCTTCGAGCTGGTACCCTTCGACAGCCCCTACCACTACGTCCTGGGGCGCCAGGCGTTCTCCAAGTTCATGGCAGCGCCCCATTACGCGTACAACGCGATGAAGCTCCCCGGGCCGTGCAGCGTCATCACCATCAAGACATGGCCGCCGAGTGCGAGGCCAAAGGAGCCGAACTCGCCGACGCCGTCATCACGGCAGAGGCCAACCACGCCGACGAGCTCGCCAAGTACGCGAGCGGGGTGAACAATGACGACCCCACCATACTCAAGAATCCTAATTCGGAGGGCGCAAACACCTCAGCCTTCGAGGCAACGATGCACACCCGCACCGTCGAGCTGGTCCCAGGTGACTCCACCCAGACGGTGACGATCGGAACAGGGATGAGCCCAGCCTAGGAAGGCGCGCTCATCGAGTTCCTCCGTGAGAACAGGGACATCTTCGCATGGAAGCCCTCTGACATGCCTGGTGTCCCTAGGGAGCTTGCTGAGCACAAACTAAACGCCGACCCCACAGTGCGACCCGTCAAGCAGTCGCTGCGGCCCTTCAATGAAGAGCGCCGCCGAGCTATCGCCGAGGAGGTGTAGCGTCTACTCGCTGCAGGCTTCATCCGACCAATCAAGTACTCCAAGTGGTTGGCAAACCCAGTCCTGGTCGAGAAGAAGAACGGGACCTGGAGGATGTGTTTCGACTACACAAACTTGAACATCGCCTGCCCGAAGGAGTAGTACGTCCTCCCGCGGATCGACCAAATAATCGACTCCACCGTGGCTCGAGTCGCCAGTTTCTCGACTCCTACCGGGTACAACCAGATCAAAATGGCTGTTGAGGACGAGGAGAAGACGGCGTTCATCACGCCATTCGGAGCCTTCTGCTACACCGCCATGACCTTCGGCCTCAAGAACGCCGGGGCGACCTACCAGCGGTGCATGCAGGAGTGCCTCGCGAGCCAAATTGGCCGCAACACCCACGTCTACATCGACGACGTGGTCGTGAACTGGCCGCCAGTATGATCTACTCGCCGACCTGGCGGAAACATTCTCCAACCTGCGGAAATACAAGATAAAACTCAACCCAGGCAAATGCACCTTCGGTGTACCAGCGGGGCAACTACTCGGGTACATCGTCTCCAAGCGCGGGATCGAGGCGAACCCCACGAAGATCGACACGATCGCTCGACTCGGCAAACCCGAGTGCCTGCGCGACGTCCAGAAGCTTGCCGGGCGAGTAGCGGCTCTCAGTCGCTTCATCCCCCGCCTGGGCGAAAAGGCGATGCCCCTATACCGCCTGATGCGCAAGAACCCCACCTTCCATTGGGACAAGGAGGCGGACGACGCACTCCGCGACCTCAAGAAGGTGCTACTCACAGCACCATTACTCGCCGCCCCTGTCGACAAAGAACCCATGCTGGTCTACGTCGCGGCTTCCGAGCGTGTCGTCAGTGTCGTCATGGTCATCGAGTGACCGGAGGATGGAAAGGAGCGCCTGGTACAGTGACCGGTGTACTACATCAGCGAGGTCCTCACCGAGTCGCGCCAGCGATACCCGCAGTACCAAAAACTGGTATACGCGGTCTTCAGAGCACAGCGGCGCCTGCCGCACTACTTCCAGGAGCACCCGATCACGGTCGTCTCCTCAGCACCGTTGCAGGACATCATCCGCAACCGTGAGGCGACTGGGCGAGTCTCTAAGTGGGCCGTCGAAATCGGCGTCCATAACATCAAGTACGAGCCACGAAAAGCGATCAAGTCGCAGGCTCTAGCGGACTTCATCGCCGACTGGGGAGAGGCCAGCAGCCAGAAAAGCTACCATACCTCCACTACTGGAGCCTGCACTTCGACGGCTCCAAGAACGCGGACGGCACAGGAGCAAGGATCGTACTGACTTCACCAAAGGGCGACAAGCTCCGCTACGTCCTCTGCCTCGACTTCACCCCCTGCACCAACAACATGGCCGAGTACGAGGCACTACTCCACGGCATGCGAGACGCTAAGGAGATGAACGTCCACCGCCTACGCTGCTACGGAGACTCCGACCTCGTCGCTGGGCAAGTCGCCGGCACTTGCGACGCCGTCTCCCCCACAATGGCGGCATACCGCCAAGCAGTAGACAAGCTGGGGGACACTTCGCAGGCTACTCCATCGAGTGGATCGACAGGCGGAAGAACGAGGAGGCTGACGCACTCTCTCGTATCGGGTCGGCTCGACTCACACCACCCGCCGGCGTCTTCCTCGACACGATCACCAAGCCGTCAGTCTCACCCCCAAGGGAGATCGACATCGGAGTCCCGCTGCAGCCAGAGGCGGCCCTGGTCACACTCGTCGCCGAGCCAGACGACTGGACCAGGCCCTACGTCATCTACCTGGAGGCTGGCACCTTGCCGGCAGACGAGACGGACGCCCGGATGATTGCACGCCGATGCAAATCCTTCACCATCATCGACGGCGAGCTCCACAAGCGCAGCGTGACCGACATGTTCCAACGCTGCGTCCAACCCACCGAAGGACGCAAGATCCTCCACGACATCCACTCCGGCGACTGCGGCCACCACGCCGGCGCCCGCTCTCTGGTCGCCAAGGCTATGCGACACGGCTTCTACTGGCCCACCTCACATGCCGATGCCGTCGACATCGTCCAGCGGTGCGCCGGGTGCCGGCACGCCAATCGGACACGTGCGTGCCGAAGCGCCAAGACAATCCCCATCACCTGGCCATTCGCCGTGTGGGGTATGGATATGGTAGGCCCCTTCAAAAAGGCCCCTTCCGGCTACACCCACCTTCTGGTCGCGGTCGAAAAATTCACAAAGTGGGTGGAGGCCAAGCCAGTCCAGAAATGCGACGGGAAGACCGCCACCAAATTCCTACGCGAGCTCATCTATCGCTACGGGTTCCCAAACAGCATCATCACGGACAACGGCACCAACTTCGCCAAAGGAGCCATGGCTGAGTTCTGCGAGGAACACCACATCCGGCTCGACCTGGCGTCAGTCGCCCACCCGGAGTCCAACGGCCAGGCGGAACGGGCCAACCAGAGCATCCTCCATGGCCTGAAGCCGCGGCTCCAAGTTCCACTCGAGCGCACCGCCGGGTGCTGGGTCGAGGAGCTACCCTCCGTCATCTGGGGCATCCGCACCTCGTCAACAGATCGACAGGGTTCACCCCCTTCTTCATGGTGTACGGCGCCGAGGCAGTCATGCCCACCGACCTCGAGCACGACTCGCCGACGGTCGTCCACTACACGGAGGCTGCGAACGAACTCGCACGTCAGGATGGAGTCGATCAACTCGACGAGGCACGCGACCTCGCTCGATCACGCACCACCATCTACCAGCAAGGACTCCGCCGCTACCACAGCCGGCGGGTGAAAACTCGCACCTTCCAAGAAGGCGACCTGGTGCTGCGCCTCATCCAGGACAAGAAAGGCATGCACAAGCTTTCCCCCCCATGGGAGGGACCATTCGCCATCGGGCGAGTACTCGACAACGACGCCTACTACCTCATTGACGTCCGCGGGGACGGCAAGCTCGACGTCAAGCGACCATGGAATGTAAACCACCTACGGAAGTTCTACTCCTAGAACCCCACATATGTATCCTCCAGTCGCTATGAAATAAAAAGAATTGGTTACCGCAAATTGCGCCTACTCTCCGTGTCTTATGCCACTCACACTCGTAATAATAGCGTCAAGCTAACTGCAGAAGTCAACCTCTGGCACAGCGATCGGCACGGCCAAGTAGTGCGTTACAAGGGCACTGGGTCACCCCAGGTCTTGTAACGCCCACGAAAAACGCCTACTCGGAGCCCTAGTGGAGTCGCCTAGCTCGACTGGTTCTACGAGCCAAGACAACTGCCTTCGCTTCTCACAGCGACCATGATCCTCCGCATCCTCGACATAGCGACTCGAACGGCCAAGTACCACGCTCGGGGACTGACGACCAGTCCAGCACGAGCGGCTAGGGAAAACGCCAAGTACGAGAGCATGCCCAGGACTCGCCACGCGACTGACCCAACGGGCCAGGCAGGAGCGATGCGCTCACCATAACGCGCCAAGTCCTCACCCACCCTCGAGTCGCGCCTAGAACAACCAAGTACCACGCTCGGGGACTCGGCAACCCGACCTTGTTCACGCAAGGGAAAACAATGAAGTACAGAGCACTCATGGGAGTCGCCTTGCGACTGGCTCTCCGAGTTCGGGCGAGTCGACCTCAATAACAAAACATTCAAAACCGCAAACACATAACAAACAAGGTAGACCCCATAAAAAGGGCGGACGCGCTCGGGGACTCGTTCAACCCTCAATCAAAAACGCACGACAATTCACAAAACAACACGATATCTCATTAATAACATGTCGCAATTGTAACAAAATACAAAGTATGCCCAATGGCAAAATTGTTACTAACGCCCCAGGGCAAACTATTTTACTCCGTAGGCTTCGACGACGACTCGCCACCACCCTTGCGATTGCGAATAAAGGGAGTGTACGGGTTTGACAGGTACGTCATCAGCTCACCCACCATCGCCGCACGGAAGGGTTGCTCGATCTTGAAGTCCCTGTGCTGCGGCTCGGGGTCGTTGGGTGCGACGACCGTCTCCTGATAAGGAAGGAGGTCGCCCATCGCCCAGACACGCTCAGAGTACACCGCGGCGCGGTCCGTCAACTTCAGCACCTCGGAGATCTCCACCGAGCCAGTCAACGACGGGTAGCCACTCGTCACGTCGTCCAGGTCGAATTCCTCCGGGAAGTGAGCGAGCCCAAGGCTAAGCGCCGTCGCCGCTCCGGGTCGGAATGCCGATCGCGTCATGAACTCGACGACCGACGACGCCTTCTCCAAGTATCGCCACACCTCGATGAGGTTGCTGGGAATTACTTCCGTGGGCGACATCTCCTGAAGATACGCCCGTATGCATGTCGCCGACAACGTCGCCGAGTCAACGAGCGTGGCCACACATTGCCGCGCGTCGAACGAATTTGCCTCTTCCGCGCTATCAATGATCCGACCTGCACACAGAAGATGTCAGCGAACACATCAAAGATTACACAATACACATGTAAAAAACAGAAGTAGGCACACTCACCGATTAAGGGACGGCGAGATCCGTGATGAAGCTCTGAAGTGAGGTGTAGTCATCCTGAAGCCCAGCAACAAGGGCGTCAGAAACCTTACGTTCTTAGGCGGCGTCTATGACAGCGGCCTTGGCTCGCCCATCCGCCGACCTCGCCTCCTCCTTCGCTTCCTTCAGATCGCGTTCGAGGTCGGCGATGCGCTGCTCAGCCGAGCTCAACGCCGATTGAGCTGCCGCCAACTCGCTCGTTGGGACAAGTTCCTGGCGGACCTCCTCCGCCTTTGCAGCGATCGCCCGGAGCCCTTCGTTCGCCTCTCGAACGGTGGCCAGTTCCTTCTCTGCGCGGCGTTTCGCAGCAAGCCGCAGTTCTGAATCATGCTGCAAACCCTGCACACAATTCAAAAGTTTAACAGTAGCGGAACCCTAAGTACCCACCCGCTGAAATTCAGCGAGTGCGCACTCGGGGACTGGCAATCAAAAATCCTAAGTGCCCACCCGCTGAAATTCAGCGAGTGCGCACTCGGGGACTGGCAACTAAAATCCTAAGTGCCCACCCGCTGAAATTCAGCGAGCGCGCACTTGGGGACTGGACGCGGAAAATAAAAGCAAGACACTAAAAGAATCAGACCGCTGCCATACATCAGCCTGATCCTCGGGGACTGGACATACCTGGATGGCTGCGCCAAGCATGCCATGAAGCTGTATCGCATCCACGGACGCGAAAAGAGCCGGCGTGTGCCCGCGACGCTGCTCGACCTCCGTATCGGCGACTCCAGGCACGCGGCTCGAGGGCGAGGTACCACTCGCTGTAGCCGCTTTGGCCATGAAGCGCGGGAACGTTGCGATGGAGGCACCGGCACCAAAGGAGGCCGGCTCGGCCGCCCCAGGCGAGGGAGCACCCTCCTTGGTCGGCAAGGCCGCCTCCGCTACGGGTTCACTCGGCGCGATCGCCGTGTCGTTAGATACCGTGACGACTTCGTCGCCCTTGGCCTTCTTGGTGCTATCCGCGGGGACGACGACCTCGTCCGCCTTCCTCTTCCGGGAGGGATCCTCCTCGCTGACAACGGGTGGCACCTTGGCCACGGTCGGATGACCTATCTTCTTGGCTCCAGTCCTACAAATTAATCACATGAGCAAGTGGTCCGAGTACAATGAAAACAAAAGACAGGTGAATAAAACTCACTTGGCGACCGGTAGGAACCGCAGCCCCGTGCGGATGCCGGCCGGCTTCTCCAATTCGGGGCCCAGTCGTCTGCTGAGGCCCATCTCTAGGACGTCGCGTGCCCAAGACACGGATGATTTCTTCGCTGTCGAGGCCGCGAGTGGAGCCTCCGAAACATTTTTGGCAGGAGCATCCTTGGGCGGCGAAGCTACCGCGACCGGAGCGGCCCCCGACCTAGAGACTGGGGCGAACGGCGGAGGCATCGAGGCCAGAGGCACCTCATTCAGAACGGCGGTGATATCCGGAGCCGTCGTCGTCTGTGGAGCTTCACCCCTGGCCAGGCTGGTGGGGTCGGAGCTGCTTGGCGAATGAGGCGGAGACGCCTGTTTTGCTGGCTTCGTCCTCTTCTTTGGAGGGCCCCTCACCTCCTTCTTCTTCTTCTTCTTCTTCTTCTTCTTTGATGGAGTCGCCTCGCGATGCGAGGTGTGCTCGGGGAGCTCGTCGTCGTCATCGTCATGACGCTCGAGGCTTTTTCTCGCTTCGAGCTCGCGCTACCGCTGTCCGCGTGTTTTCCGGACCAGCGGGGGGACCTCTTCCTCGGATTCGTCGTCGTCGCCGCTCCCGTCACTCTCGACGCCTCCCCTTGCTGGAGACGATTCACCCACCTCCTAGACGGACGAGCTCGAATTCTCATTATCCGCGGGCGGAAGCCACCCTTCCACCACTTGAAATAGCTGCAATGGGCATAAACAACATCAGTATGACCGCGACTACATTTAACTGCGACTGCGAATGACGAAAAGATGACTTACCGTTGGGGTTGGATGCTTCGTGGTGTAGGGGGCGACCCCAGCCTTCGCGTCGAGGTACGTCGCCTGGGTGATCTTCTTCAGCGCCAGGAGGTAATCCTCGAGTTGCCACTCGACGAGGCAGGACTTCGTCGAGTCCTCCCGGCCCGCGTATTCGTACATGTAGTGGTCGCGGTAGGCCAGGGGGACGAGTTTCCGCCCGAGCCAGCAGTTGTACAAATTGATGGGCAGGAGACCCCTCTTCTTCAGGCCGCGAATGGTCTGAAGCATTTCATCCATGACCATCCGCTGGTCTGTTGGAAGCTTGCCGACTTGGAGTCGGCCTGGTTCAGGCCGGTCGGCGGAGTATCGTGGGATCGCCACCTCGCCGTCTGGAGTCTCCTTGGTGATATAGAACGTCAGGCCGCCTCGGAGTATCGTAGCATCAGATCGAAGAAGGAAGCCTTCGATTTCAGCTGAAACGTCAGGCCGCCCGCGACGAGCATTGGGTCGCCCGCTTCCTCGCGACTGATCCGCCCGTGGAATAGATCTTGCCACAGGGGGAAGTAGGGCCTACAGCCCAGGTAGCACTCGTAGAACGCCACGAAAATGGCGAGCTGCTCGATGCTGTGCGGGCCCAGGTCCGACGGTTGGATCCCGTAGAAGGCGCAGAAGCGCCAGAAGAAAAGAGATGTTGGGAATCCTAGCCCCCGCTCTAGGTGGCTGGTGAAGCGATAAACTCGCTCGGTCCGGGTCACCTCCGCCGCAGGGGATTCACCACCTGCCGGCGCGCAAGATCCCGTCCTCCTCGAAGGACGCCAGTTGCGCTCTCGTGCATTTGGATCTACCCCATGGCTCGGTGGAGCGGGCCATTGGCGGAAGGATTGGTGGGGTCGGACATTTCGTTCGCTGATCGCTGGCGCGGAGGAAAACGAAGGTGCACGCAATCAGAGGAAATGACGAGGAGGTGGTTCTCCGATCGCCTACCATCCCCTTTATATAGCGGTTGTTACCCGCAAAATCGGGGAGTCGTTACTACGCGGTGATTACGCCAAAAGTTACCGTTGGACTACCCTAACGGCTAGTTTGACTGCGTTTGGACGGTCCAACTTCAACCACTCGGCTCGCCAACCCGATCACTGCAAACAGTGACTAAATATTTCACTGACCCAATCGCCAAAGCTGCGACCAGAATGACTAGTTTCCTCCTTTATTCAGGAGCCCGCCGCCGATTCGACTGGATGCCCGCGTTGAAAGCCGAATACTCCGCCAAAGAACCACCTCCGCCAATCGACGACGGCCTCGGGACTACGATGGGGATATGCCTACGGGTATACCCAGCAGACGCTTCCGATCGCCCAGAACTGGCGAGTGGGCTCGCAAGACGGCGATCGGATCAAGACCCGTGTGGATCCAAGCGATCGAAGTCAAGGCCCAAAGTAGTAGATAGGCCCACGATTAGGTTAATCAAGCACAAGCCTTAACTGATTCGGGTTGAGATATGTACACCCTAGGGAGGTAAGTCTATATAAACCTCTGCAGGCATGTAGAGATACGTTCCATCATACATAAGCGACTACCGCCTAGCCGCCGAGCTCGCCCCATTGTACCACCATCATAATACAATCTAGCAGGAGTAGGTCTTTACCCTCAGGGGGGCCGAACCTGGGTAAAACCTTGTGTCTCCGCCCTCATCTCGCACCGCAGATGGCTGGCCGCCTGCCCTCGCTTACTACTGCCGCTGACAGCAAGATCTGCCGTGACCATTCCCACGACACACGCAGCTTCAGGAGGAAAGCTCCTCCGCGCAACGACGTATTCATCAACTTGGGCACGCACCAGATCTATGTCGGTGTCGACACCTCCTGTGTTTATCCTCACCGAGTTATTGATGCAGGAGAGCCTCCCCTCAGCGCCGCAAACGGTCCACGTGGAGTACGCCCCGTCGGCAGCGTCGAGGTGATGGTCGCAGCCGGGGCACAGACGGCAGCAGCAGATGCCGGATCAAGCAAGGAACCAGCAGCAGGAGGACAAGTGACCACGAAGCAAGCAGCTCCACAACCCGCCGAGGTAGGTCCGTCAGCAGCCAGATCAGCCGAGGTGCAGGAGACAACCCCAAAGGCAGCCTGGGTAAGATGGCCACCTCTGGAAAGACCAGAGAATATTCTCCAGGCAACTATAGATAATCTAACCACACTTGTGGCACCGATACTTGATCCTGCTAATGCTCAGGCAGAGTTGGAAGAGATTAGGCAGAAAGTACTGGTAGAGGCAAAAAAGGTGTCGGCTCTGCGGGAATCCTTGAACATGACCCTACGAGAGTATGCAAAGGCAAATAAACTAGATGTTGCCCCTGAGCGGGTAGATGAATTAAGGTTGCGAGGAGAGAACCTCATGAATGATATCAACAAATAGCATGAGACTCAAAACGCAGATTTAGTTGATCTAGGCTTGCCGAGGTATAGCACCCCGGCAAAGAACCTAAGGGCGGCAAATGCCGCAACATTGGAATTGGAAGGATTGACCGACAAAGCCCGGCAGAAACAACAAGAAAGAGTGAATGAGATGGTACGCATTGCGAACCAGCAGAATGAAGAAATACTTAGGGCAGACCCGGCAAGACCGGGAGCCTCGCGTATGGTTCATTCGGCTAGAGCAGCACCCACACTATCAGTGGTAGTAGCATCCTCACCCGGAAACAACGCGTGAAAAGATAGAGCAGTAACTTCAGGAAAAAGAAATAAGCAAATTGTTTCGTATGATCCAGCAGTAGCCGGAAAAGTCAATGAGAACATAGGCAATGGAAGCCGAGGTAACAGTGGCAAAAGAAAGCCCGGCCGTGCTAACAAAGGCAACGGAATCCAAGGTAATGGAGACCTCGAAAGAGGGAATCATGAGAACAATAGCCCGGCGGAAGGAAGGAGGGACCCACCGCCTAATCCTCAGTCGAGGTATGAACCTCGGCAAGAGCGAGAAGTGAGACCGGCTCACCATAATCAGGCAAATGAGAGGTACAATGATGGTTACTCAGATATGGAGTATGCAGGGAATGGTGGAAATAACCATTATGGAATGCAGGAGAGAATCATGTATAGAAACTTGCCATCAAATGATGCAAGATTAAAACTGGACAGGTTGTACCGGTCCGAGTTGTTAGAGGAGCAGGGTCCGCCTAGTCCGACATGTTTCGGACCTCGGATCATGGGCGAGCCGCCATTGCCGAACTTTTAGCTGGAAAGGGGCACGAAAACATACAATGGGAGCACCAAACCACATGATTGGTTGATTGACTATGCCACTGCAGTAAAAATAGCTAGCGGAAACTTGCGATGGGCGGTAAGATATGTCCCGCAAATGCTGGAAGGACCAGCCAGAGTATGGCTGAATAATCTGCCAGCGGGCATGTAACATCCCAAAAATACTAAACTTGGATCATCAAACTCTAATCATCAAATTTAGGGTTAATAAAAACTTTTCTAAATAAAAATATGAAAGCATGCATGTGTGTATGCATCCCATTTTGAATTCTTTTGAATTGCCTTGTTTATGTGTTTCTTTGCTTGTAAAATGTTTCTTAGGTGAAATAAACATCATCTAAACAATTCCCAAACTTTTCTCAAAGACAAATAAATCAAAACAAAGCTAAATGAGTGAATGGTCATTTTGACCAATTTAACTCCCATGCCTACTTTGGCTGTCTCAAACTTTCAGAACCTAACAGAAACTTTTCTGGATCTTTGCACCCCTTGATTGTACTCATAACAAAGTATCAAGGCCCACTTTGTGATCATCCAGAAACTTTCAAATGCATAGTTTAAATGACAGTTCAAAACTGAATCTTAATCATATGAGAAGATCCCACTTTTTCAAAAACCACTCAAACAAGCTCAACTTTCAAAACCCAAGCATCTACAGACTCACCAGCACCAAACTAGCACACCCACCAAAAATCTTTTCAAAATTCAAAACTTGAGTTCTTGCGGCCATTTCATCAAACACTTGGCAGACGCAAATCAAACAAAATCGAAACACTATTGTGAGCAGTGATTGAAGCCTAACTTGTTCCCTCCCTGGTTGCAACTAGGCTTTAGTAGATCATCTAGCTCAATTGCACACCCTTAGCAACACTATAAGCTGGGCAATGACATCAATGGTGAACAGCCGAAGCTCACCATGCCACCCCAGTGGGGACAGCAAGCTAGGAGGAGATTTAGCCGTTCCAACCTTGTCTAGGAGGCATCCACCGTCCACTGCCACTCTCGTCCTTTTCCACTCGTTGCCAGCCACTGGACCACACGCACGGACCGCGCCCAGCTCGCCAGCAACCATGCCGAGCATGCGCCAGAGCGCGACCCTCGACCGAAGCCCACAGACCGCGCGCCGCCCTTGCCGCGTGCATATATGATCGCCACTGACCCAGGAGACCGCCAGACATCCCCGTTCGCCGCCCCATGCCTCACAGCCACCGCTCGCCGTCGAAGACGTCGCCTCTGCCGCGCAGAGCGTCGCGTGTTCCAGACCAAACCGCACCGCCCCTACGCGCACATTAAAGCCGTAGAGCATCGCCAGGAGACCACCAAGCGATCGCCACCACCGGCCATGCCTCTAGCCGCCCGTAGCCATGTCGCCACCATCGCCTTCCCATCCCGTTTGGTCTCATCATTGCGACTATAAATAGAGGCCACCCCTAGCCGAATTGAGCACACCATCTCACTCCTCTCTCCTCACTGACCATTCCACCCCGTTCCCGGAGCACAGCGAGCAGCACTTCGTCGGAATTTCACCGGAGCCCGCCGCTCCAGGAGAAGAAGGGAGCCAGCGATTGGAGCCGCCCCAGGAGAAGCTGCCAGTACCAGGAGAACCGCCGTCGTCGACTTCATCGTTCGCCCGCGTCGCCGACCCTCGCCTGAACCCCGGTGAGCCCACAGCGACCCCCACTGGCCGTGCTAGGTTTCTGTCTCGCCGGTGTTGCCCAACGTCGACGATGACCCTCAGCCGTTGGATTAGAACCAGATTGAATGCACCACATTGCCCCATACCGCCTCGCACCCCCTGTCTCACTAAAGCGTGGGGACATCCACTTATGCAGCCCGCGGAAGCGCTGTGCTTAGCAGGCCGGCCCGTTAACCTTTCCTGTGCAGCCCAGTTATTTGAATTTAACCTTTTCCTTTTTAGTTCAAACACACTTCTATACCCAGTTTCAAAAATCAACCCAGGTCGATTCAGTGATCCAAATTGAATGAAACCAATTTTGTTAGAAAGGTCTGGGAATGCTGAATCCAAGCCCGTTGGATTCAAGTCATTTGGATATGTAGATCATCCATGTTAAAAATAACAAGGAAGAAGCTTTTATGCATTCAAACATTTTTTAAATTAAAACTATAATAGATTTTGAGTTGATTCCAACTCTCAAAAATCACATTTAACCATACCTTTCAGAATATATAAAAATATATAGGTTTACTTACAGAAATAATGTTCAAGTAATAAAAGAATGCCCCATAGGCATTTCTAGCCACTTTAATTAATTAAAATAAAATAAAAGAGTAAAACCTTATTAAATTGTGACACCACTTTAAATCACATTCCCATGAACTAAAATATGTGGTGATGACATGTGTCAACATGTTCCCATGTTTGGTTTGGAGAATATTAAATCTTAAGTATTTTTTCAATGACTAGAAATTACTTTTCTAAAAATAAAAGGAATTAAACCAAACTTTAATCTTGTAATGTTAGTGATGATGCTAGATCATATATAGGACCCTTTTGTGTGATGATTGCAAGTAGTTAAGTATTGTTTGGTGATTGTGTACATCGTATTAATTTATAGACACTAGTACCGACCAAGGATACGAGGAGGAAGGAGGATACTACGAAGAAGAAGCCGAGGAGAACTTCAACCACTGCTCTGCACAAGGCAAGCTTATACTGATATTGTGCAAGCCAGTACTTACAAGCCTTACTAATCAAGTTGACCTATGCAAGCTACTACTTGCTTGCTACCATGCCACTATATGCCTTAAAGCATATATGATCATAACCACTTGATAAACCAATCCTAGTTTTATTTGCAAGTTTATTACTTTATTTCTTTATCAAAGCTCTTACTTAGAGTTTACTGGAATAAATGGTAGATACTAGAAGGATACTTGAAGATTGCATAAAGAGCATAAAATTTGGCCTAGGCTAGATAATCTTGAGTTCCTCCTAAGGCATGAGATTAAACTTAGTCAAACCCCACTAGTGTACCACCCCTCATTAGTGCTTACCCCCACTTGTAGATGCTAGTGCTAAGCATAAAACTTGGTCAACATTAGATGGGAATACATGGTGAAAATGGTTATGAAAACCTTAGAATGATGGATCATTCTATTGAAATGTTTTGGACATGTGTTTCCGAACACTTGATGATTTTGGTGATGAAAATGATGAGGCATGAGCCTTAGCCCTTTATAAAACTGATGGTTGTCTGGATGCGATACCATTCCAATTTTATCGTACAACCATAATACCCGAAGATTAGGTAGGGCTTGACTGGAAACTTATATACCTTCGTATTGGTTCCCTCATGGCCAAGGTCTGAGCTGAGGCTACCTTGTGAAGATTGTCCACCTGTGCAGTACCCACGATGACAGTTGGTCATGTTTGGGAGGCCAAACTCACAGGTTAGGATTGATTATCCGCATACTGAGTATGGTGAATTCAGGATTTGTTCCTAACGGATGTATCGAATGTTGTGGTGAAAGTGTACAATCTCTGCAGAGTGTCAAACTATTCGAATAGCCATGTCCGCGGTTATGGAAAGTTGGAGTGGCCATATTGTTCCCCCGTCAGACATTTCCAAAATGACTTGTGAAATGAATTGAGACTTTGACTTGACCACAACAGGGTTGTGGCATGAGATAAAAGTTCCCACTTAGGTGTTATAAAACCTTAACTAGCATTCGTACTTTCCAAACTTAGTAGAGATAAATCTGGCTTTTGCAAAACAACCCTAGAGCCTAGTGCCCTATTATCAAAAACCCCTTTCACTTGTTAGTATTAGTTTGCGAGTACTTAAAGAGTACTCATGGCTTTGTCCCTGGCTATTCCCGTGGCCAGACTATGAAGAGGAGTACCTGGAGGATGGACCCCAGGAAGGTTACGACAACTAGGATCATCTCCCATCGTCCGCATTGCCTGTGACCCCGAAGATGGAGCTTCTCCTACGCTACCGTTATTATTACGTATTCCGCTGCTTGAAGTTGTATTAAGAACTGGATCATGAGATCCCTATTTGTGTAAGAACTTATGTACGGTTTGTAATGGATGATGTACTATGGTATCCAATTCTGTTATGTCTCGCAAAAATGGTAATCCTAGGATTGCGATGTATGGCATAACAGGCATCTGGGATTAAAAATCCGGGTGTTGACAGGGCAGTATCAACTGTTGGCTAGATTTTGAAGAGATGTTTGTCAGCAACTTCACCAGTACTTACAAAATACCAAACAGGCCACATCAGCTTGCTATGTGCAAGCAGAGGCCGAATGAGACAGATAGAGAATTCTTGACTCGGTGGTGTAACCTTAGGAACTCATGTGAGGGAGTTATAGAATCTCAAGCGATAGCTTGGTTTTCTCAAGGATGCCGATACTCCAGTGTATTGTGGCAGAGACTGCAAAGAGATATGCCGACCACTTTGGCAGAAACCATCAGGATAGCGGATTCGTATGCATTGGGCGATCCGACACAACTAGAACTAATGTCGGAAGAGCATCGGGAGCATCAAGATCAATATACAAGAGAAGCAACCGGATCATCGAGGCACAACGAGTTCAGAGGTAGAAGAAGAGAGGAAAGACCGGATTACAGATATGCCTCCAATCAGGTGGCAGCGGTAGTGCAAGATCAGCCGAGTCACGGAAACAGTCAGCGGCAGAAAAATGGTCCTCAGCAATGGACACCAAGGAATGAAGGGAAGAGATAGTGGACACCAGAACAGAAGAAACAGTGGCGGGAAAGGCCGAAGTACACGTTTGAATCAATGTTCGATCAACCATGTAATTTTCACACTCCAAACCCGGCCAATCCAGCTAATCATACAACTCGGCAATGCGCCTGGATGAAAAATGCAATGGGCAACCCGGCGGGCATGCAAGCTCCTTCTCATCAAGCGCATCAGCAGCAACAGCCGCAGTTGACTAGGGCGAATGCACAATAGTTAATGTTACCCCCTCCTCCTCCGAGGTATGATAACTCGGACCAGAGAGATGCAGTGCATCAAGTGATAAATCAAGGACAGGATGGAAGGACAAACCCCAGAAATAATGGACGTAATGATTACAGAGAGCATCATCAATCATATTGCATGTTCAAAACAGAACAGCAAGACGAGCAAAGTGTACATCACCGGCATATGGAAGTGAATGCAGTTATGCCGGCAGTACCAAGATATGTACCTTGGTCAGATCAAGAAATAACTTGGAGCATAAAGGATCTACCGAAAATAATGCCGAATCCAGGGTCGTACGCACTCGTACTAGATCCGACATTTGTCGGGCCTAGCATTAATGTCAAATTCTAAAAAGTACTCATTGACAATGGGAGCAGTATCAATATCATGTACAAAGATACGATACATAAACTCAGAATAGCGCATAATATGCTGCAATCCACAAGAACCACGTTCCATGGAATAGTGCCGGGACTTTCATGCGAACCCATTGGGAAGGTCCAAGTAGATGTATTATTCGGCACAAGGGAGAATTGCAGAGCGGATAATTTGGAGTTTGAAGTGGTGGACCTAGAAAGTTGCTATCATGCTTTACTCGGACGGCCGACATTGGCCAAATTCATGAGCAGCTGCCACATCACTTACTTGAAAATGAAGTTACCCGGACCATAAGGGGTGATAACAGTAGCAGGAGATTACAGGAAGTCGATGGAATGTGCTTCGGCCATATCAAACCTGGCCGAGTCATTGGTGATCGCAAGAGAAAAAAGAAGGATTCAGGAGGTAGCGGCTCTCGCTCAATCGGCATAGCTGAATATGCCAGCATTAGCCAACCCACATGGAAATGTTTCTTTCCAGCCGACTAAAGAGACAAAAAGGTCCAGATAGATGAGCAGTTCCTAGAGCGCACAATCACTATTGGTGTCGGCCTAGATGCCAAATAGGAAGGCGAGCTCACCAACTTCCTCCGTGAGAATCGGGACATCTTTGCCTAGTCAACTCAAGACCTGCAAGGTGTGCCGAGGGAGTTGGCTGAGCACTCTTTGCATGTAAGGCTAGGAGCAAGGCCGGTGAAGCAACCCCTCCGCCGCTTCGCCGAAGACAGGAGAAAAATAATAGGGGATGAGATAGCTCGGCTCCTTGCGGCCAGGTTCATCATGGAAGTGCTTCATCCGGATTGGCTATCAAATCCATATTAGTAGAAAATAAAACGGATGACCCGAATGTAGCCGTCGTATGGCGAATGTGTATTGATTAAACGAACCTAAACAAGGCGTGTCCCAAAGGTCCTTTCCCTTTACCTAGGATAGACCAAGTCATTGATTCGACCGCTGGTTGTGAGCTGTTGTCATTTGTAGACGCGTATTCTAGTTTCCACCAGATACCGTTAAATCCGGCCGATCAAATAAAGACTGTGTTTATTACCCCGTACGGGGCTTATTGCTATCGCACCATGTCATTCGGCCTGCGTAACGCAGGAGCAACGTACCAGAGATGCATGCAAAAGTGTCTACATGACCACATAGGAAAAAATGTACAAGTATATGTAGACGATGTGGTTATAAAAACCAAAGAAAGCAAAACACTCCTGGATGATATTCGGCAGACATTCGCAAACCTGAGAAGGTTCCGAATGAAGCTTAACCCAGAAAAGTGCACCTTCGGTGTACCAGCTGGGAAATTACTCGGTTTTCTCGTATCCAGCCGAGGTATAGAGGCAAATCTGACTAAAATACGAGCGGTAGAAAGAATGGAATTGCCGATATGTCTAAATGATGTACAGAAATTCACGGGCTGCATGGCCTCACTTAGTCGATTTGTATGTCGGTTGGGAGAGAAGGCATTACCTCTGTATCAACTGATGAAAAAGTCTGATAAGATCATTTGGACACTGCAAGCAGATAATGCGTTTCATGAACTGAAAAAGATGTTGGTCACGGCACCAATCCTGGCCTCTCCATTGGCAAAAGAGCCTATGTTACTTTATGTAGCTGCCACAAACAGAGTGGTAAGTGCGGTGGTTGTCGTGGAACGGAATGAAGATGATAAATCAATACAAAGGCCGGTATATTACCTAAGTGAGGTACTATCGGCCTCAAAACAAAACTACCCACACTACCAGAAAATGGGGTATGGAGTATACATGTCGGCAAAAAAACTTAAACATTACTTCGAAGAACATCCGATCAAAGTGATCTGTGAAGCGCCCATAGACGAGATATTGGGCAACAAAGATGCAAGTGGCCGAATAGCAAAATGGGCAATCGAGTTATCACCTTATGCTCCGCAATTCGATAGGCGAGATGCAATCAAATCTCAGGCAGTGGATGACTTCTTTGTGGATTGGGCCGATGTACAATATGAACCACCGCTACCAGATCCGAATTATTGGATAATGCATTTCGATGGATCCAAGATGAGAAATGGCTTGGGAGTAGGGATAGTGTTGACCTCACCAAAAAAAGATCAGCTGAAATATGTGCTGCAAATACATTTCGCTGCATCAAACAATGTAGCCGAATATGAAGCACTCGTCCACGGATTAAAGGTGGCAAAGGAAATTGGTATACATCGGATCCTATGCTACGGGGATTCCGATTTGGTAGTACAGAAAGTATCAGGAAATTGGGACGCGCTAGATGCGAATATGACCCTATATAGGTTCCATGTGCAAAAAATCAATGGATACTTCGATGGATGCGAGTTTCATCATATACCTCGGGTGGAAAATGACGCTGCGGACACATTGTCAAAACTCGGATCAACTAGGAAGTCAATTCCCCCAGGTATCGCCCTAGAGCACCTGAGAAAACCATCGATTATACTGTCACCAGAGTCCGAGTCCATTCATATCTCGGCAGAATTAAAAGAAGGAAGTGTGCTAATGGAAATCGACAAAGAGTGCAACCCAGGCTCTCTGAAAGTGAACCTGGCCATCGCACAAATAAATACAGAAGGATTCAAAGCTGTTATGTCGGCAGAAAACATGGAAATCGATAGTGAAATTGTCCCAGAGAAAATCACGCCACATGGGCGCAACCCATTTTCTCCTTCCTCAAGGATGCAATCTTGCCGAGTAATGAGGTGCTGGCCAGATAGATAATAAGAAGAGCAAAAGCTTACACAATCATAAACAATGAGTTGTACAAGAGAAGCGTCACAAGCGTGCTGCAAAGATGTGTTGACTTGGCAGAAGGCCAGGAAATACTCCTGGATATACATCAGGGAGAATGCGGGCATCACGCATCGTCCAGAGCGTTAGTATCCAAAGCATTCAGGCATGGATTTTATTGGCCGACGGTGTGAAAGGAGGCAAAAGATCTAGTAGAAAAATGTAACGGTTGCCAGAGATACGCTAGCAAGATACATATGCCATCATCTGAATTAAAGACAATACCAATCACTTGGCCATTCTCTGTGTGGTGCTTGGATATGGTAGGCCCATTCAAGCTAGCCCGAGGCGGAATGACACACATTCTAGTCATGGTGGATAAATTCACAAAGTGGATCGAGGTAAAACCTATAAGAAAATGTGATGGACAAACAACAGTAAAATTCCTCAAAGATATTATCTTGAGATATGGTTATCCACAAAGTGTTATTACAGACAACAGCACAAATTTTGCTGAAGGAGCCATTGCTAGGTTCTGCCAAGAGAAACACATAAGACTAGATGTTGCCTCGGTGGCTCACCCGGCATCAAACGGGCAATTAGAAAGATCAAATGGACTGGTATTGTCCGGAATAAAACCCCGGCTTGTTGAACCTCTGCAAAGGTCGGCAGGATGTTGGATCGAGGAACTACCAGCAGTACTGTGGAGCCTCAGAACTACACCGAACAGGTCAACAGGGTATACCCCATTTTTTCTGGTATACGGGGCAGAAGCTGTGCTTCCAGCCGACATAATGCATGATTCGCCACGAGTGACCCAGTACACGACTATCGAGGTAAATGAGGTAGCTCGGCAAAACGACGTCGGTTTACTAGAAGAGGCCAGGGAATTGGCACTATCAAGATCAGCTATTTATCAGCAAGACCTACGACGATATCACAGCAAGAAAGTCAATCCAAGAGTCTTTAAAGAAGGAGATTTGGTTGTTCGGCTAGTGCAGCGCACAACTGGCATGCACAAACTATCACCCCATGGGAAGGACCATTCATCGTGAGTAAAGCATTGCACAACGATGCATATTACCTAATCGATGCTCAATCACCAGAAAAGAACAAGGCAAACAAAGCCGGCGACGAATCGAAAAGACCGTGGAACATATCTTTACTTCGCACATTATACACTTAGGATCCATATATGGTACGTCGTAATGTGACGCTTCAAGTTGGAGTATCAAGTGTGTATTGAACCTCGACACCTCGAGCGACGACTCGAGGATTTTACAATGTTGTCTTTATTTTTTAGGACTATGTAGTAAACCTTGGCACCTCGAGCAGTGACTCGGGGACTGCTCTATGTTATTTCTTATTTTGAGTTATGTGTTAAACTTCGGCACCTCGAGCAGTGACTCAGGGACTGTACGATGTTATTTCTTATTCCTGAATTATGTGTTAAGACCTCGAGCAGGGAGTCGGGGACTGCGCCGTATTATCCCTTATCTCGGATTATGCATTAAAACCTCGATACCTTGAGCACTGACTCGGGGACTGCCCCGTGATTGTTTCTTGTTCTAAAAACACGTATTAAACTTCGGCACCTTGAGCAATGACTCGGGGACTACCCCGTAGTATTCTCTGCATTAACCCATGAAATGTATTTCGGCAACCCAGTTTGTAACTCGGGGACTGCCATGTGGTCCAAGGTAATTCTTTGAGCACACACAAGAACTTGATAACCCAAGTTATAACTCGGGGACTAATTGGTATAACCCACTATTTGTCGCTAGACACATAAAAGTTCCATAGCTCAACAAATAAAGATCTCTAAGGATAATGCAAAAAAGAACAACAACCCCCAGCAAATTGAAGTATGATACGGGATGCAATTTATTGTATCACCTTATCAGATGTCGGCTTAGGGCTTTGTATCTCAGGTAGAAGTTGAAAACACAACAACTAGGCTGTCGAGTTTATAAAGGGCAGGCAAGATATATGCCGAACTAAAGTCAGCCACGTCGAGAAGTACAATCCGAATCTACGAAATCAAAGGTCGCCAAAACAAATATATAAAGCAATGAGACCCGTTTAAACAAAGTAATAATGATTACCATCGCCCATGCCTTAGCGGCAAAAGGCAAAAAAGGTTCGCATCACACCAAAAGCCAGATAATTGTTCCATAGACATCATACGTCCGGCATACCGGGGACTAAAAATAACTTAAGAGGTTTTTTGAACATAAACAGCGAAAAGGGCCAGAGCACCCTTAAGGGGCAGCAACATGATCAGGGCATCAGGAACGGCTATCTCGGATGATGGCGGCGGAACCTCGGTCTCTGGTGCAGGGGCATTTTCAGGAACTGGGCGCTCCCAGGTAGACGGCGCCTCGGCCAAAGTTACTTTGCCTTCAACAGAAGCGATAGTAGCCTCCGGGGAAATCCTGGGCTGCTGAGAAACATTAGTTTGAGCTTGAGAATGCCCAGTTCCTTTGGAAGATGATCGCGCGTCATCATCCTCATCCGAGCTTGCATTGGAATCACGGGAGTTGTCCGAGTCACCCTCTGCCACATCCTGGTCAGCCAATCATCATCAGAGGCGTCTTCAATCTCGACGTCATCCGCTGGATTGGGAAGAAAACTCGGCCCTTCAATCCAATTATGCACATCAGCGTACTCAACAAGCTAGAAGGCACGAGCTTGGCGGCGAGCGACGAATTCTGGATCCTCAACCCAACGAGAGCCAGTGCGCAAGTTTATCAGAGTGTCGAGCGAAATGTCCTCGTACCAAGACAGAACGGCTGTAAGTGCCATGTCAGCACTAGCCCTCCCAGCAGATTCCCTCCAAAGATTTAACTGGGTCTGGGATGCCATTAATCTCTCCACAAGTATTTTGACCTCGTCAATATCAGGAGTTTCAGAAGTATTCGTCCAGAGAACATGGTAGGCCCGAATGGCTGCTTGCACCAAATCCCTGCTCATAATCTTCATTGGCCCAATAGCAGCGCCAATGGAAATCAAGAAGTCTTCCATTGAATATTCTGGACTGGAATTTGCGGGGACACCTCGGCGCTGACGAGCGGAAATCACTGCTTTAGAGATCACGGGTCTAGCTTCCGGAAAATGATCTACGTGAAATGAAAATATATCAGTTAAAAGTAAGAGAGAGAAGAAGATAACTCGGCCACAGTCGAAAACTTACGATGAATATAACTCAGCATTTTCTGGAGATCCTGGGTCCAGTCGGCCTTATTTTTCTCAAAGCTAGTGATCTCCTCGCTCATCATCCGATTCTTCAGATCTGAAGCATCGAGGATTTCTTTGTCTTTCTGCAGTTGCAGGCTTAGTCGATTCTTCTCTTCAGAGAACTCCTGATCAACCTTTTCCAATTCGGATTTCTACGAGAGTTTGAGAGACTCAATCTCGACACGTAACCGAGTTATTTCGTCATCCTTTTCTTTAAGCTGCATCGAATGAGAGGCGGCTTGTTCTAAAAAATGCAGCATCATATCAGGCATGGATATGCATTCTTGATGCGAGGTTGCAAATGTTTTTAACTCGGCTATACCAAAGCTAGCAGGTTATAAGAAACCCAGGATAAGTCTCGAACGAAAATCATTAGAGGAGAAGAATAACTAACCTTCCAGAGCTTTGACCTTCTTGTTAAGGCGGATATTAAGATTATTGATACTACTTGCTTACCAGCAAAAATGGGTTAGCACCTCAAGTCGAAAAATATTAAGAACTTAAGGAACAATACAAAGATTTGTTAAGTTACCAGTTTTCTTCACCACGGGGAGAACTTTCTCATATTTTTCTTCCAATTTCTTGTGCGCAAAGAGCAACCTTTGGAATTCGGCTGTCCGCCGATCATGGGCAACCTAAGTACCAAAAGGAATTACACAGTTAGATATTCAAAGCTAAGCCAGATCCGAGTCAAGCAAAACTTAACTCGGATCTAGGTGGCTAGATATTCAAAGCTAAGGCAGATCCGAATCAAGCAAAACTTAACTTGGATCTAGGTGGCTAGATATTCAAAGCTAAGGCAGATCCGAATCAAGCAAAACTTAACTTGGATCTAGGTGGCTAGATATTCAAAGCTAAGGCAGATCCGAGTCAAGCAAAACTTAACTCAGATCTAGGCGGCTAGATATTCAAAGCTAAGACAGATCCGAATCAAGCAAAACTTAACTCGGATTTAGGTGGCTAGATAACGCATTTTAAGAAATTTACTCGGCAAATAATGCATTTGAAGCCTAACAAATTTTCCAAACGAACAACAAGTTATTCGGTTGCAAGCTTCAGGGACTAGTGTATGTATACTATCATGTGAATAATAGACCAAATATCAACATAAGCGTTTACCTCGTTCATCTTGTCACTTTCAAGAACAATCTTAGCAGCCATGTGCAAACGACTAGTGATGTCGGAAAGCTGAAATGGCTAAGTACTCGGATTGCCCTCAAGCTGATTGGTGGCGTTCCAATTGTTGGCATATTCCACCAAAGAGACGAGGCTATTCCCACTCTCAGTACGGGTTAGCACTTTACCTCGGACCCTTTGGGTAACCACCGCCGCCGCGGGACTCTTGTGGAGAGTAAGCTGACTATCAGCGGCGGGGTGACAACAGACTTAGCCGAGGAAGCCCCCTTGCAGAGTGCGTCGGCTATGTTGGGTTGAGAAGAACTAGCCGGCCCCTTCTGAGATGCTGAAGGTTTGGTGACAACAACCTTCTTAGCCTTAGAAGAGGTGTCGGCAGGGGCATCAACCTCGGCACTAGGACTGGCATCCTTGTAGGAAGGAGGAACTATGGTTTCCAAGGGGGCCGAGATGGTGGCATCCTTGGCTGGAGTTGCAGTTGTAGCTGGAATTGTGGGGGTCAAAGGAATTTCAGGGGAAACTTCGGTGTTCATAACAGGGCGACAGGTTCAATAGGAGGATCTGCTGGCGGAGTTATGTCGGCATCAGCAATGGAAGCTGTGGGTACATCTCGCCGAGGCGATGTCTGAGTCGGCGCAGGAGGAGAGTCAACGCGAGAGGGACTAGGAGCCCGAGTATCTTCAGGGGGCGGAGGAGAAGGTAGCCGAGTTGTATGACTCGTCATACTCGGACCGCTTGGCTTGGCATAGAGAGGAGCGCTGCAAAAGCACAAAAAGTCGAATCAAAAGACAGAAAGAGAGAAGCAAGAAATACAAATGAAAATGAACTCACCCAGTAACTCCGGGCATGGTTTTACGCTTCTTGGGAGCAGCTTCGGAGGGACCTGCTGGAGCAGTGCGCTTCCTTGAGGTAGCAGGAGCTTGAGAGGCGAGAGGCTCGGCATCATGCACCTGACCGGCCTAATTATCTGGGAAAGTAGAAGTCGGAAATACATAAGAGATAGGCATTATGGCGACTACCTCAAGAATTTGGACGTCGTCCGAGTCACCTTCCTCCCCGTGGGCCGAGGTCTTGCCACGGACACGAGCCGGAGCGACGTCCAACTTAGGAACAAACTCCTCCGAGTTACGTTCCCCGTTGTCCAGGGTGTTCCGATCTGCGGTCCACGGAAGGGCTAGAACCTCGGCATCCTCGATCTTCTGCTCTGCAAACCTCTGCAAGAAAAGAAACAAAGTGGAGTTAGGAAAAGAAGTCACAGACGCAATTAGGAAGGAAACACAAATGCATAAACTTACCTCGGGAGAGGGATTCCCGTGAGTGAACAGCTTCAGCCCCCAGGTCTAGTCCTCCGGCATATCAGTCTTGAAGATAGCTCGGACACGCTTGTAAATAAGATAGTCGTCGAGCTCAACCATCGAAACTCGGTTGGGATCGAGAGGACCACTCATGTAACAGAGCATGTGCGAGCGAAGCTGGAAAGGGCAGATTCGGCTACTGACGAATGTGGTCATCAGATCCTCACCATTGAGCCCGGCGCGGATCAACTCCTTCAGCCGAATCTCGAATGCCTTGGCCAAAGCATGGCTCTTCCTGGGGTTGTAGTTCTAGTTCTTCTTGGAAGGGGGGCCGATAGAAAAGGCAGGGAGCCGAATCTTATCTTCTTTTCCAGTGTTTTTGACATAGAAAAACGATCTATGCCACTTCTTGCAAGACTCGAGGCCAGCGACATGAGGGAACTCGGATTTTCTCCGAGGTGTGATGGACGCGGCTCCACACTGAGTAAGGGATTTCTCAGAGGGGTGAAGGGATTTTTCTGGAACGACGTTAGATCGGATCTAGAAAAACTTAGACCAAACGGACACAGAGGGCCAGAGGCCGAAGTATCCCTCCGAGGCCGAGATATAAGCTGATAGGGAGGCGATGGCATTAGCCGGAAGGTGATGTGGCTGAAGGCCAAAGTAATCAAGGAATTCCCTAGCAAAATCTCTAAGGGGAAGGCCGAACCCACGAGCAAAGTGGGACATGAAAACAACGTACTCACCTTTGTTGAGTACAGGAGAGGATTCGTTGCCGGGCAAGCGACATCTTACCTCGGCAGGAATCCGACGAGTCCTAATTAGCCACTCAATCTCACGACGAGTGACGGAGGAGCCCTGCCAAGATCCCCGCTCTGGACCGGACGCTACGTCATCGTCTTCGACGAGCACTCCACTAACAGAACTAGACATAGGGTCGCCGGAGGAATCAACGGAAGAAAGACTAGCGGCGGAGAGAGGCTTAGAGGCGCAGGGCCCCATCGTGGTTCTAAGCGAGACCGACGGCGGAACGGAAAGGAACCGCCGCAGGAAATCTAGAAAAACAGAAGATGCGCCTAGGGAAGGAGCCTAGCGACGAGACCGTAGAAAAAACTCATCGGCGGTGGCACCGGAGCAAGCGCACGATGATGAGGTCGTCCGAGCGGAAAGACTGCGATGTCGCCATCGAGGAGATTGACAATGGCGCAACCGCAGGCGCACGAACGGACGCACGGGCGCGAGGAGGAAGAAGAGGACCGGTGAGCGAAGGGGGAAAGTGAATCCTCTAGCCCCGCACCCCTCCTTATAACCGCGCAGCCCTGGCGGTAGTGGGATCGTGCGTGTGAGCGCTGACTGTGTAAACCACGCGTGCGGCGGAACCGCTCGTGGCTGAGTGGATCCACACCGAAGACCACACGACGCAGGAGAGGATCAGGCCCCCTAACCGATGCGGTACACGAGGTGTCGCAGCGCCGACGCGACGGGCTCAGTAATCACTGTAGCTTGTAAGTGGGCACTGTAGAGGAACATAAAACTAGAGGAATAATGATGAGTGGTACACATAGGATGAGGCGTGCTCAAGAAGCTGCGCAGATACCTCAAACAGAAAAAAGTAACTCGGAATTAAGGAGAAATGAATATTGGGAAACTGATGTGGCCCGGCCGAGGTTACGAGAAGGACCACACTAGCTTCAGGGACTAATGTTGGGGAGGTGACCCCGGATGGGTCAAGACAGGGGAAGACAAAAGGAGTCTCCCTTGTCATATGCCGAGTTACTGTTTATATCGGCCGAGTCATGTAAAAGTTGGCCGAGATAAGCACGGCCATGACACCTACGGAAGGAGCAATACCTTATCCGGCCGACATACGAGTTAAGTCGGCCGAGTAAGTCTGAATAACTTGAATGCAGGTGAAGGCCGAGCCGAGTTATGCGAGACAAGGCCGAATAACATGAAGCTTGCAGGAGAAGGAGGTGCCTATAGTCAAACCCAAGTCACGGGCTAGGAAGAATCTAAATAGAGCCAAGCACAAAGGACAAGGAGCAGAGCAGCAGAAGGGCAGAAGGAGGTCACGGAGGTGACAGTCATGGAGCCCGAGGCGCGCAGGTGGGGTTCTTAGGAACATTGCCGTCGTTAGAAGGGGGACACGGAAAGGAGGTCGCCGAGTTACCATATTGGGACAAGCATATTCCTAGAATATGCTTGCCACGTCAGCCCTAGAGGAACCAAGGCACCCCTTTATATGGGGAGACGCGGGATCCTGAGGGGGGATCGATTCATTCTACGCCGCAAGGCTCGTGTAGTAGCTCTCTTCTTCCTGCAAACAGCTCGAGGAGCGCTTGTAGTCCTAGAGAAGAGAAATAAAGATCTGCATGTTAGCCATTTGAGTGTAGAAATAACTACATCTTCCCTCCCCGGATCCCTCTAGCATCCATTGGCCCCATACATTAGCCTACCCATGGCATCTGGCATGCCACCACCACGAAACATATAATCGAAGAAGTACACATCGTTGCTGAGAAGAGATCTACAGCCTATCAACAGAAGTTGCGCAAGTATCATAATCAGAGAGTGCAAAACCGTTCTTTCAGAAAAGGCGATTTGGTTCTCCGACTTGTTCAAAAGAGAAAGCACAAGTTTTCCCCAATTTGGGAAGGACCTTTTATGGTTAGCAGAGTTCTACATAATGGGTCCTATTATTTAACCAGCATGAGACTAGTCAAGGAAAGACCTGATACTCGGAAGAGAAAGAGAGCTGGTGGCAGCACAGACCCAGATGAGATAGACCGTCCATGGAATATTGCATATCTACGTCCCTTCTATTCTTATTTATATTTCCTTGTAATCATATATGTACATGTTCAAAGTAAAATAAAGTGTTATATTTTAGAAGTTTTTGCCATCTTATTTCCAAAAGAGCATGTAATTTTTTCAAACATCCCAGAATACCTGAAAGTACTTTATGCTCATGTTCGTTCTGGTTATGATTTTTGAATATCTAAAAAATGTTACCTTAGGGTACAAAGTTTAATTTATTGTCTGTACTTTGGTTTTTTATCTGATTGCTTAGACGCGGGAATTTTCCAAGTAATGAGTTGTTGGTACTAGAAGCCGGCTTTGTTTACGAGTTTAAACTGGTTTAGCAATTATGCTCTGTTGCTCGGCAATGTTTTCGTGCTAAAGGTTGGCCGACCCATGAAAGGGACGAGGCAAACAGCCAGATAAAACGACAAGTATAGGCATAAAAACACAAAGTGCTTTAGAAATTTTTTCAAGCTCATGCATAAAATATATAAGCATAAGTGCTAAAACTGTAAAAGCATTTAGTTTTTACAGTACGGACACAAGATAAACATTGTATCCATCATTACATTGCCATAAGTTCAGAATAATGCAAAGAAATTGTTTATGCTGCAGAATGAGGCGGTGGTGATCAGGTAGAGCACTCGAGTCAACAATAGTGTCACCCTTGATCTCAGACTCGAAAGCATTAATGGCTTCTGTCTCTTGGGGCAAGGGAGGCGCGGCGACGGATTCTAATAATGGCATCATATAATTGTTCATATCCACCAGACGACAAGCGTAACCTTCACAAGACTCTTGGATGGCCTTGATGTCTTGTGGGTTAACCTCATCATCCTCCTCGGCAATGCCCTTGGTGACGTGCCATATTTCCATCTCGCTGTGGTGGCTCATCACCATGGTCAGAGCTGTTTGTGCAGCAATCCGAGCATAGGAGATCTTATAGTCTTCGATAAGATTCGGAATCTCCTTAACCTTATCCCTCACCTTGTGCACTGACATTGCGTGCAAGTCAGAAAGCTTGGCGGAAGTCATACAAGACATCTCCGATGAGCTTAATGCGAGGTTTGGAGGTAGGAGAGCTAGAAAGATTCATGAGGGCTGGGAAAGAGCCAAAATGTCAAAATTCGGCTGAAAAGAAAGTTGAAAAAATCAACAACAAAAGACAAGATTCGGAAATATTACATAGCACAGAGTGATTCCATTGAGCATGCTCCTTGCGGAGGCTATTCAGTTCACTAGTTGAGGCCTGGGCAAGACCCCTCTGAATATCAAAGTCCTTCTTGAGATCAGCTAGTTCTTTATCTCGGAGGGCTAGGAGCTTATCAAGCCTCACGGTCTCGTGATTGCTTTACTCCAGGACCGCGGCTACGGATTTCTCCGATTCCAAATTCAGCTTCTCAAGCTTGTCCCGGATTTCAGCATTTTCTATCTCCAAGACCTTTAGGACATGAAAACACGTTGATTTAACTCTAGAACACGAAAACACCTTGATTTAACTCTAGAACACGAAAACACCTTGATTTAACACCAGAACACGAAAATCCTAAATATTAGGTGTGCTCTGGAAAGAAATAAAGGTACAAAAGTACTAAAAAAGAAAGATAGGGTGCTTACTTTTTAACTACTGGCAGCACTTGGCTACCAGCAGCAACAACTTCTTTCGCCTTACGCTTCTTGGAGGTGGGGGCGTCAACTTCTTGCACCTCATCATCCTCCGTCGCCTCCGGATCTTCTGAGGCATATCCCTCTAGTGGAGCTAGCTCGGACTCGGAGAGTTTATCGAGCTAAAAAGTAAAAAAGCTTCGATGAAAATAGAGAAGAACGACGAAACGCAAAAGTAGAGTCGAAATACATCTTCATGGAAACCTCCGGAACTTTTTGTTCCACTCTTTCCTTGATTAATTATTGCATGAGGGTCTTGTAGTCCTCCGCAAGCCGGCTTGAACTGACTCGCATCTTGTCCTTCTTCTCGCTCGTAATATGGTGCATGAGGCGATCTCCGTGGTGATGGAGAGGCTGAATCCGCTGCTCTAGCCAGCAGTGGATCAAGTCGGATCCACGGAGTCCCTCATGCTTCATCAAAAACTCGATCCGCCTCTTGCCAAGGATCAAAATGTCCGACAGCTCCGGCGCCTTCGCGTCCCATGAATTTTGGTCGGGAGCGGCGCAATCAACAAATGTCGGAAGACCTTCCACCTTTCTAGGGACCAGAATATCCTTATGATAGACGAAAGTTCCGGCCCAACATTTGACGGATTCACTAGAATTAATACTAGGATAGACTCGGTTTCTCCTAAGGACTAATCTAAGAGTGTTAGTGACATAAGGCACACCAGCGCTATTGGAATTCTTTTGATTACCATAGTAATACCGAAATAGGGTGAGACTTGGCCTAATGCCAAGAAACCCCTCGCACAAGGCTGCATGAGTGCTAAGCTCAAGTAGGGAGTTGGGAGGAAGATTATGGAGTTGCACACCGTAGTAGCTGAGGACCTCGACGAGGAAGTCCGATGGTGGAAAGCTGAGGCCACGGTCGACGTGAGTTCCGAATAGCACCCTCTTGCCATCGAGCGGTGCAGGAACTGTGTGTCCTGAGGCGCTCTGCCATGCACCGGCGATGATGAACCCTTCATCCTCCATGACTTGGAGCTCCATGTTGTCCATGGCACTAGGGATCCAAAGATCCTGCATCTTCTTTTCTTCCGCCGCCGATGAATACGCCGCCGCAGCTCCTGAGGTCGAGGCATAAGCCATGGATCTTGGAGGAAAAAGGGCTGGAAGGGGGAAGGAGAGATTTTTTCTCAACGGTGCATAGATGGGAACTGGTGCGGAGCGCTCGAGGAGTACGAGGAAGTAATGTATGAATCAATGGAGAGGTGAATCTGAGAGAAAGGGTTTTATCCCCTCTTTATTTGTCTCTACGTCAAGATTCATGCAATAACACGCGCATTTAGCGCCACGTGTATAGGTGAGGGGGAGTTAGCTTTCTCGCGACTCTTCTGCCCCCTCAATTTTTGCGCATGCATTTAAACGGCGTTCTATTCCGTAAGGAACAGACCCACCAATAGTCGTGCTGATGGAAATCCTGTCAGTGATAGGACCTGGTATGAAAAGTTGTCAGTCTGCACGCCGCTGAGAAATCTGGCTTACGTTTCAAACTAAGCAGGGAAAAGACTAAGGTTAGAGAAAAATATATCCGACTCGATTGACTCGGAATCCTACATTACTGAAAGAAGTTTTCGGGAACCCTTCAAGATTCTCAAGACGAAGAAATCATTAAGCTAGACGATTTATCTGACTTTGGATCTTGGAGACTTCCGAGGGCTACTGTTGGGGATATACTTTCCGGGTATACCCACATGACTCGCTGACCAGGGTGGCCCACCAATGGGTTAGAGATTTGCTTCACGGGCGGCCTAGTTAGAGAAAGAGGAGCCAGTTCTAGCTATGACAAGGCCTAGAAGAGTTACTGACTTAGGCCTGTAGTATTACTTGTATTCCAAGCTGTACATAGTTACCGACTCTGTAACGTAGCCGGATAGGTCTCTCCTGTAACCCTAGGCCCCGGTGACTATATAAACCGGCCCTATGGGAGCCTTTAGGGCAACAACTCGATACACAACAATAACCAACTCGCACAGGCGAACCTCTCTTGTAATCCGCTATAACATCCGGCTGACGCAGATATATTACTGGGTTGCTAGCAGGAGTAGAATCCGATCACCGCAGTCAGATCTGAACCTGGGTAAACTTGTGCTCACCGCTCCTGGAACATCTGACGTCTCACACCCCATCCTTCCAACGCCACTAGGACCCCCTATGGCGTACTTGTCGATAATCCGACGACACACTTCATTGCTTAGTTTTCAGGGACCTTGTGCTAAATGCATGGACTTGGATGTAATTTACATTTTTACATGGTCCTTGATGTAACTTGTACATCCACTGTCCATGTTAAACTGCAGCACCTTGCTCCGGGGGGGGGGGGGGCTACCACAGTTAGAAGAAAATGCAACCCTCCCAATCATCACACAAAGTGGACCACGGTTTCTTATATAGTTCCATTTTTCAAGCTTCCTAGCTAAATTCGCACAATTCACTTCTTTGTCGATTCAGCGAAATTAGGTCAAACTTGACCTACAAGTAAGCATGGTAGATTAATTTCTCTTGAATTAAATCTAATTTCAGAGGTAGATGGGTACATCTTCTTGTATTAAACAATATCGTTAGTGTGATTTTCCAACTATCAGGAAAGAACATTCTCAATTTCACGAGTAATGACGAGATTGTTCTTTTTTGTAAAGAAGTCCGAAGAATATGGATCAGAATGCCACAAGCCAAGCTTCCGGACACATTAAGTGGACCAACATGTCTCACTTACACTTCCTATGTTTAATTTTACGAGTTTTCAAACTTTATCCTAGCTAACTCTGCCCCCTTGAATGACTTGATGCATGTCGAATTATCGAAATTAGGTCAAATTTGAACTACAAGAAAATTGTAGGTTTGGTTGAAAAGTTTTGCGATTTTTTGAGGTAACCATCGGGGGAGGGGCGTTTAATATATCACAAACCACCACCGAGAGTTCTGATAGTAGGTTCCTCTTCTTGCTAAAATTCTGCATGCTGACAATTTAACGAAATTTGTAGGTCAAACTCGAGCTACCAGTAAGCGCGATAGATTGCTCTTGAATTACTAGTTGTCTTTTCGAAGGTAGATGTGTGCATATACTTTCTAGTAAAATGCCATCAGTGTGAGTATACAACTATTAGGAAAGAACATTCTTAATTTTCCGAGTGACGATGACGACATTGTTCCTTTCTTTAAAGAAAGTCTGAAGAATATGGATCCGAATGCCACAAGCAGACGTTTCAAATATTTATAGTGGATCAACATGTTGTACTTACAATTCCCATGTTTTATGATTTTCAAACTTCGAAATAGCTAACTCAGCCCACTTGGATGACTTTATGCCGATTTATCTAAATTAGGTCAAACTTGAACTACAGGAAAATTGTAGTTTGCTTTGAAAGTTCTACGATTTTCTTGAGGTAACCACAGGGGGGTCATTTAATATATCACGAACCACCACCGAGATTTTTCAAAAAAGGTTCAACTTCTTGCGAAGATTCTTCATCTTGATGACTTAACGAAATTAGGTCAAACTTGAGGTACGAGTAAGCGATATAGATTGCTCTTCAATTAATTGTCTTTTCGAAGGTAGATGGGGTGTATCTTATTTTAGTAAAAAATGCCGCTGGTGTGAGTTTCCAACTATCAGGAAGGAACATTCTTGATTTTCCGAGTGATGACGAGATCGTTCCTTTCCGTGAAGAAAGTCTGAAGAATATGGATTAGAATGCCATAAGTGTAGACCTTTCAAATATTTATAGTGGACCGACATGTTGTACTTATCATTCCCATGTTTTATGTTTTTTCAAACTTTGTCCTAGCTAACTCTGCCCATGTGAATGACTTTATGCAGATTTACATAAATTAGGTTAATCTTGAACTACATGAAAATTTTAGGTTTCTTTGAAAGTTGTGCGATTTTTTGAGGTAACCATCTGGGGGTCATTTAATATATCACGAACCACCACCGAGAGTTTTGAAAATAGGTAGAAATTCTTGCTAAGATTTTTTATCTTGACAAATTAACCAAATTAGGTCAAATAACTTGAGGTACGACTAAGACGATGGATTGCTCTTGAATTAATTGTCTTTTAGGAGCTAGATGGGTGCATCTTATTTTAGTAAAAAATATCGTTTGAGTGAGTTTCCAACTTTCAGGAATGAACATCCTTAGTTTTCCGAGTAATGACGACATATTGTTCCTTTCTGTAATTAGACCGACATGTTGTAATACTTATGATCTGAAGAATATTGGATCCGAATATTCCAGAAGCCAAGCTTTCATACACATGTATTAGACCGACATGTTGTAATACTTAAGATTACCATGTTTCATGAGTTTTCAAACTTCGTCCATGCTAACTCTGCCCACTTGAATAACTTTATGCCTATTTATTGAAATTAGGTCAAATTTGAACTACAGGAAAACTGTAGGTTGCTTTGAAAGTTTGTGGTTTTTTTGGAGGTAACCATCGGGGGCTCATTTAATATATCACAACCCACCACTAGGAGTTTTGAAAATAGGTTTAACTTCTTGCTAAGATTTTGAATATTGATAATTAAATAAATTAGGTCAAACTTGAGCTACGAGTAAGCATGATAGATTGATCTCGAATTAAATAGCATTTCAGAGGTAGATGGGTACATCTTTGTTTAGTAAACAATGCCATCGGTGTGAGCTTCCAACTATCAGGAAAGAACATTCTCAATTTTCCAAGTGATGGACTTGGATGTCATTTTCATTTTCTATAAGGTCCTTGATGCAACACAAACTTTCACCGGCCGTGTTAACTGAAGCTCACTGCTCCCACGGGACATGCGTTAGTTAAAAGAAAATGTCGCCTCCCAAATTTTCATACGAAGTGGACCTTGATTTCTTACAATCCCCATGTTTTTAGACGGATTTTTCAAGATTACTCTAGCTAACCTGGTAGACTTAAATTAATTTATATAGATTTTACGAAATTAGGTTAAAATGTTCTTCTATGTAAAGAATAAGGCTCAAAAAAGAGGGGAAAGCCGAAGAACGAGAATAGATTATGCATGCAAATTGTTGATTAAATATGGTGTGTAAGAGCAACTTACTTTCGTGTCTCTTTATACGGTTGTTGATCATTATTAATATATCGGTGGAATTTTGCGAAAAAATTCGAGTCTAGCACGGTGGCGAGGGGAGTACAAGCCACAGGTGTCTAAAGGGAAAAGAAAATACTGGGCCGAACTTGGCAGTGTATGACCAAGATGTAAAACTACTACTCTGCAAAAGTTAGCATCTTTAGTTTAGTAGGTCCCACGAATCATCTCGTATAGACATTGTCTAAATGGTAGAGCTTAGGGCATCACCTTTGTATTTGGCCAAACCTATGTTTAAGATGGGACCCACTTTGTAATACCAAGCTACTAGTTGATTGCACCACCAAGGTAGTAGTTGATTGCACCACAATGTATCTAGTCCGGCTTATCCATAAGATAGGACCCACATGTAAGAGTGAACCTCTCGTGGTCTTGTGATTAAAATTTGTATTCGATTGCTATGTGTACTACATATCAATATTTTAATGCTTATTGACTACACATGATGAGCTTAAGGGTGAACCTTAAGGTTTTTAGCTAGTGGATAGCTTCCACTATGTATATGGAAGCCTATCGGGACTACCTTTTTTTCCCTTTATGAAAAAGATAGGATGTCCCACTCGTAGTAGACATATGCTCACCTCTGTCAACGCACTATAATAAGTGCAGAGAGAATAATACGTAGGCAAGGGAAGAGCTAAGCAATGAAGAGAAAAGTTATGATGGGTTCCTGACACGAGTTACTCCTGCCACCTTACAGTTACAGTGTACACTCTACTAGTAGTAAATTTCAAGACCTATGCATACAAAAAAATAGTGTGTTTTCTCTATCCTTCGCTGCCTCTCATCTTGCCAGCCCTCTCCCCTCGCGCACCGGCCCGACTGATCTCTCCCTCGTCCACAGCGTGGTGCTGCGCACGTGTGCCTTGGTACCGCGACTCTGTTTATTTTTATTTTTATTTTTGAGAGGGCGGATCTGTATATCTGGCGTGTTTGGCAGCCGCGTTGGTTTGGAGTACGAGGAGTAGTACATAGGAAGAAAAACCACTTTGGTCCTAGGTGGCAAAAAGATTCAACCTTTTTCGGTTTCAAAATTTTCACTTGCTTCCCAAACATCAGGAGGGTAGGGTTACACAAAAGACCAGCCGTTCGCGGTAGTACTTGTTCTTATTTTTTTCGTCAAAAAACACTACGTAGTGTATGGATAACTTTGAACATGGACCATTGGATCAAGACTGGCAAATCCAAACATTGCTAACTGTTGGATCTTATTTTCCCTTCTTAGGATCTAGAAGATTCTATTGATAGTCTTTAGCACAATGAACACTAGTGTGCACAAACCTCAAAACACACCTCATTGCTTTGTTTCAGGGACCTTGTGCTAAATGCATGGACTTGGATGTAATTTACATTTTTTACGGGGTCCTTGGTGTAACTTGTACTTCCACCGTCCATGTTAAACTGAAGCACCACACTCCGGGGGCCCTACCACAGTTAGAAGAAAATGCAACCCTCCCAATCATCACACAAAGTGGACCATAGTTTCTTATATAATTCCATTTTTCAAGCTTCCTAGCTAAATTCGCAAACTTCACTTCTTTGTTGATTCAACGAAATTAGGTCAAACAAGAGCTATAAGTAAGAGTGATAGATTAATTTCTCTTGAATTAAATGTAATTTCAGAGGTAGATGGGTGCATCTTCTTGTAGTAAACAATGTCGTTGGTGTGAGTTTCCAACTATCAAGAAAGAACATTCTCAATTTCCCGAGTAATGATGAGATTGTTCTTTTTCGTAAAGAAAGTCCGAAGAATATGGATTAGAATGCAATAAGCCAAGCTTCCGGACATATTAAATGGACCAACATGTTTCACTTATAATTCCTATGTTTAATTTTATGAGTTTTCAAACTCCGTCCTAGATAACTCTGCCCCCTTGAATGACTTGATGCATGTCGACTTATCGAAATTAAGTCAAATTTGAACTACAAGAAAATTGTAGGTTTGTTTTGAAAGTTTTGCGATTTTTTGAGGTAACCATCGGGTGAGGGTCATTTAATATATCACAAACCACCACCAAGAGTTTTGATAGCAGGTTCCTCTTCTTGCTAAAAATCTGCATGCTGACAATTTAATGAAATTAGTACGTCAAACTCGAGCTACCAGTAAGCGCTATAGATTTCTCTTGAATTACTAGTTGTCGTTTCGAAGGTAGATGGGTGCATCTACTTTCTGGTAAACAATTCCATCGGTGTGAGTATCCAACTATGAGGAAAGAACATTCTTAATTTTCCGTAAAGAAAGTCTAAAGAATATGGATCCGAATGCCACAAGCAGACCTTTCAAATATTTATGGTGGATCGACATGTTGTACTTACGATTCCCATGTTTTATGATTTTTGAAACTTTGGCCTAGCTAACTCAGCCCACTTGGATGAATTTATGCCGATTTATCTAAATTAGGTCAATCTTGAACTACAGGAAAATTGTAGGTTGCTTTGAAAGTTCTGCGACTTTCTCTAGGTAACCATCGGGGGGTCATTTAATATATCATGAAGTACCACCGAGAGTTTTCAAAAAAGGTTCAACTTCTTTCTAAGATTTTTCATCTCGGTGACTTAACGAAATTAGGTCAAACTTGAGGTACGAGTAAGCGAGACAGATTGCTCTTCAATTAATTGTCTTTTCGAAGGTAGATGGTGTGCATCTAATTTAAGTAAAAAATGTCATCAGTGTGAGTTTCCAACTATCAGGAAAGAACATTCTTGATTTTCCGAGTGATGACGAGATCGTTCCTTTCCGTGAAGAAAGTCTGAAGAATATGGATCAGAATGCCATAAGTGTAGACCTTTCAAATATTTATAGTGGACCCACATGTTGTACTTATGATTCCCATGTTTTCCATTTTTTCAAACTTTGGCCTAGCTAACTCTGCCCACGTGATTGACTTTATGCCGATTTACTGAAATTAGGTCAATCTTGAACTACAGGAAAATTGTAGGTTGCTTTGCAAGTTGTGCGATTTATTGAGGTAACCATCGGGGGGGGTCATTTAATATATCATGAACCACCACCGAGAGTTTTGAAAACAGGTTGAACTTCTATAAGATCTCACCCAATAAGGTAGAGATCCCTGTGATTGCAGTTCTAGTCCCTGCATCGATTTGCTAGAATCCACAGTTTATGATGAAATACACAGAAACAAAGGTCATTATTACATCACAAATCCAGGAATATAATAGTTCTTACAACTCACTTAGTCCAAGGCTAACTTATTTAGAGTTCTCATTACATAGCATAATAAAAGATTCTTCATCTTCATGCGCCACAGGCAAACATGTCGAGTGTAGACCTGTACCCCTACTCACCATCGGAGTAACCTGCAACAATATAAGTTACAGCCACAAAGGGTCAATACAGTTGGAATTGTATTGGCAAGTGATACCTTAGTTATATAGTAGAACCTAACAACTACATGAATATATGGCTAAGTGTAGATCTAGCTGACTTTGCTAAAATAAAGTTGTATCCTATTAGTTTGAAAAATAAGTGTTCCTTTTACAAAACACTAGGTACCACCAATAGACATTGGTGAACCTCTACCCTTGTTCACACACAATTTTTAACTTAGAGAAATTAGGATGAGGAGATTCTTGAACTATTTCAATGTCTTGACACTTAGAAATTTTCCATAACCGGGGACACAACTAAGTACTTAGATTTACCCTCTCGAGAGATGATGCACTTTCTCCACAAGACTCGACATGCATCAAGATGAGACTTTTTAGACGTAATCCCTTATACCCCCACGGAAGTGTTCCATCCTATCAACTCTACCACCCTCTGTATGTCTGGCTGAGTTCTCACAAATTAGTTGGTCAAGGCAAAGCCCATATGCCATGTGGTTGAACTAGAAGCTTCGCGACACGAACGTCTCCAATCTCTTTGTTCGTGGGTGGCCATCCACAAGTGTGATACACCAGGGTAAACCATAGACATGGGCCCTGAGTTACCACTCAACATAATCTATACAAGTACCATTTCCACCCAGGTGTTTCATTAATATCGGTTGTTTTCTTAATCAAGAATAAATAAGTATATAAACTTTCCATACCATCATAATATGAATTTCCACCCACGAATTCTAATAGCAAGGCTAAGCATTCTAGCATACAATGTCTCCTAACTTAGGAAAATACTACCAAGGTATATTCTATAGGATAACTATAGCATAGCAATATAAGTAAAAACTATCATGCAATGCTCTACTAAAATATCACTAATACAGTAGTTGAAATAATAGGACATATGATGAAATATCACTTGCCTTGGTAGCTAGGGGAGTAGGTACAATCCTCACAGCAACAAACTTCACAATCCACACAATCTGCACATCATAATCAAACAACACAATATACAATTCAATATAGGCATCCCAAAATATGAATGCATGCAATTATGCAATAAGATGAATGCTACACTTTAAAATTCAGAGTCTATAGTACAGAGGATAAAATACACCAGCTAAAGGCATAAGAATATAAGAACCACCTAAAAATAATTTATACAACAATGTTTATAGCCAAAATAGCCCTAAAAAGGTTTCTGCATAAAATTCAGCTTTTACAGAAGCTATTGAACAAAATAACGTATTAGTAGTGAAGCTCTCATTTTTCTGACTCCATGGACACCAAGTTTGTATTTTTCTTATTTGTGGATCAAAAGTTATTGAATTTCTAAGTTTAACTACCTATTTAATCTAATTTTTAATTTAGCAACAGGTTTTAGCCACATGGCCTAATCCTACTGGCTAGTACCGCTTCAGCTGGATCGGCAATGGGAGCCGTTAGATCTAAATGAAACTAAGTGGGCCAAATCGATCGATACCATTTCAGTAAGTGGTCTAATCCTAGCCCTAGGATTAAGATTTGATGGACCACAACACTTGGCCAAGATCTGGCGGCGCTGGCTACTACATGCGGCGGCGATGCGTTGGGTGGGTGGTGCTCTGGCAGTTCTGAAGTTGTAGGGGAGCGTGGAATGTTACCAAGGGTTGTGGTGGTCGAGGTGGGCTTGGTGGTGGTCGGGGTTGAGGAAGGGGCGCCCGGGGGTGTCCTTGATTCCTCGCCAGAGTTGCGTTTGCGTGCGACACTTTGCAGATGAAGACGACACCGAGTGTCTGGGGCTCAGGCAAGCAAAAGAAGGCATCAGTGGGGGTGGGCTAGGTCCTGTATGAGACCTTGGTGGCCAAAGTAGGGCGGAGGGGAGCTTGGTCTCAACGTACTTCGTCGGTGAACGTTAACTGCAGAGGGTGCTCCGGCGGTGACCGTGGCGACGACCTGGGGTGCGATAAAAACGAACGGAGGGGGTTAACAGATGCACCGAGGATGGCGAACAATATAGGACAGGAAAGAGGGCGAGGGGAGGTCGGTTCTCACCGGAATTATCGCCGGAGTTCATCGGTGGCTGCGGCGGTGCGAGGTAAAATTCGAAGAGCTTGGGGGCTCTCTGGTTGCGAGGTTTCAGGGGAAACAGTGAGGAGGGAGTGGGGTTTAAGAGGCAAGGGTCGGAGTTTAGAATTACTCCAAGAATCACGCGAATTTACTCGAATTGAATCGAGAAGAAACGGAAGCTAGGGGATCAGGCTCGTCTGGCGCTGGGTTTAAGATGACGAGGTTGGGTCGGGCTGTCAGCGAGTGGGTGTAGAGAGGGGTGGGTGAGAAAGAAAATAAGCGGGGGAGAGGGGTGTGCCTGGTGGGCTGTGGTTAGTGGGCCAGGGGTGCTGGGCCAAAATGTTTGGCTAGCAGGTTTTTTTCTTCTTATTCCTTGTTCTTTTTTGTTTCTTATTTTCTACAAAAGATTTGAACTAGCAAATAAGCTTCAAATTAATTCAAAATTTTACCAGATTTTTAAGGGGTGAACCTAGTGTTCAAAAATATTTTAAATACATCAACCTCTAATAAAACATTTTGGGTAAAATAAAATAAAATAACAAATCCCCACACCTTATATAAAGAAGTGGATTTTAATAGGGTTTTTCCTAGGGTTTAATCTTTGAAATTTTTGTGCAATGAAACACGTGCTATGATGATATGAGTGCAATGATGATGTTTGATTTAATAAAAATTTGGGATGCAATTTCTTGCTAAGATTTTTCAAAATGGTGTTTCCTCTTCCTATTCTCAACTTGCTTCATCTTGTTTTCTAAGGTGGTAGCTTTGTCACACAGAGATTGATAGTTTGGAACATAAGCAACAGATAGTTGCATGGATATCTCATCATTCAACCCATCAAGGAAATTCTCTTTCCTCTTTGCGTCAGTGTCAACATCATCCAGTGCATAATGTGACAAATTGTTGAACTCTTCAATATACTCGGAAATACTACGATGACATTGTTTAAGGTTGTGAAATTACTTTTTCTTCAACCCCATTACTCCATAAGAGATGTGAGTAGTGCGGAATCCATCCTCAAATAGTGCCCAAGTCACTTCTTCAATAGGGTGAGTAACTTGGAAGTTATCCCACCATGTAGGTGTCGGTCCTTCCAGAAAGTGTGCTGCAAATCTGACCTTCTCGGCATCATTGCAACCAACTGTGACCAAGTCCTTGTTCACGGAATGTAGCCAATCATTTGCTATCATGGGATCAGTAGTACCAGAAAACTTAGTAGGTCTCAACCTTAGAAACCTTGTGAGCATATCAAGAGCTGGTGGATTGTTCTAGTTATTATTATTATTATTATTATTGTTGTTGTTGTTGTTGTTATTGTTCTGATTCTGATTCTGGTTTGCCATGAACCGAGTCATCATCTGCATCAACTGTGTTTGTGTAGTCATCAACTTTTGCATCTCATTGCCATTGTTGTTGTTATTGTTGTTATTGGTACGACCAGGAGGCATATGCGGTTTTAATAAGGGTAAGTAATGATAAATAACCCCATAGATCCTAATATGCACATTACAACATATAACAACAATAAGCAAACACTTGATAAACTTATGGTTAAAACATCACGATCAACAAGTTTGCAAAGATAAATAACATACTAGCATAGTCATCCACAAGTTGGCATGATCAATCCGACTCGATAATAAAACGGTAAGATAGATAGATATCACTACTCCTCCATGTAGACTTCCTTCTCCACTAATGCAAGTCCTGCTGCGGTGAATCCTGCCTTGTAGTCCTCCTAGCTTGTAGACAAAGCATCAATCCTCACCTTTAACTCTCTCTTCTATGTTTGCAGCCTCTCTATCACCTCGTGATCCGCCTCTAGCTCTAACTCAGTCTCCAAATATCTAATTTTCTTATTCTTCACTTGGATCCTCTTCTCTTGGCTCTTGAATTTCTTCTCTTGCCCTTCAAACTTCTTCTCCATTTCCATGATTCGCTTCTCCTGTTCCTGGAAGACCTTGTCCTTCTCCTTAAGTTGGACACGTAGCTCATCGTTGTTAAGCATCACATTAGTCCGATCAGTATCAAGGATCCTAATGAGGCTCTCTAAGTCCTGGAGGTAGTGTCTCACAGGCTTGATGGTCTCCTTGGTGGCCTCGTATAACACAATAGACTCTCCGTCCTCGTCGCGTCTCCCAAAGAAGTCGAAGTAGTGGTTCTTAATCTCAGCAGAGTGGCGTCCACATAGGCGTCCTATCAGCTCCTGCATGGCGACATCGAGGCCCCTCTCTAAGTCATCGTGGAGTATCTTGAAGGCAATTTCTTCAGTTGGAGGCTATGTCTGGCGTCCTGGCTGGGTAACCCTGAATCCCCACAAGTCCTTCCTTTGAAACTTCCTTAGCTGAAGTCCCATGATGGTAGGGATTGGAAGAGTGAGCACATTGACGAGCTCCAAAATTCAAGTCCCAAAGAGAGTTCCATTGAATTCCTCGGCAGTGCTGTAGATGAAGCTCGACATCTTTTGCATAGGATGGAGAAATATTAGAGATAACACAAGTCTAGAGAAGAAACATAAAGTAGCAATAGATGCAAAGATTAAAAATACAATCCAATAACATCCAACAAAACATTAATCCACAGAAGTAGCGGCATACATTATTTAACTCAAGCATCAAGGTTCAAACCACAACTTATACAAACTTTTCCATACCACATAGGTCGCTATGATCAAATTACTAACATGATAAAATGCCAAGTGTGGTGGTCCAAATATAGGATACATCGCGTCCTTCACTCACTAGTCAAGGTAGCTATCTGGGCATCCTTGGTGGCAATCTGTTTGTCTTTCTCACATAACTCCCATTCCAAGTCTATAGTGTCCTTCCTTAGCTGTTTTATAGTGGTCTCTATGTCTTGGGTATGATGTTTCTCCTCCCTAAGATCTTTCTATGTGTTGAGCATTCTATACTTTAGTATTTCTCCAAGTTCTTCAATGGCATTCCATGCTTGCAGAGTCAAAGAATCACATATGCATTTCAGAGTTGGTGATCATGCAGAACCCCGTTTCCTTGTGGTCATCTTCCTTGTTCTTATATAAATGGAGTTGTATCCACCAATACTCTTGTCCTTCATCCATCACCGGAAATACCTTGTATACGACTTCACCATTTATCCCCAAGCTAATCATGAGGTTCTTGAGTGCCTTGGGAAATTCCGTCTCACACTCTAGTTTCATAGTCAACAGTGGTCCCTTCCTGACGGATTCATTGATGGTGGCCATCTACAAATAGAGATGAGAAACACGATTAGGAGAGGTTTGACGGGATAAAAAAACAAAGTGTAAGATTTATAGTTGTGTTATATTTTTCCTAGTGGCTTTCTTAATCTAATCCATCTTAAGGTCACAAACCTACAGGAAACACGGTGCTCTGATACCATCTGTAAGATCTCACCCAATAAGGTAGAGATCCTTGTGATTGCAGTGCTAGTCCCTGGATCGATTTGCTAGCACCCATAGTTTAATATGAAGTACACAGAAACAAAGTTCATTATTACATCACAAATCCAGGAATATAATAGTTCTTACAACTCACTTAGCCGAAGGCCAACTTATTTAGAGTTCTCATTACATAGCATAATAATAGAGTCTTCATCTTCATGCGCCACAGGCAAACATGTCGAGTGTAGACCCGTAACCCTACTCACCATCAGAGTAACATGCAACATGATAAGTTACATCCACAAAGGGTCAATATAGTTGGAATTGTATTGGCAAGTGATACCATAGTTGTATAGTAGAATCTAACAACTACATGAATATATGGCTAAGTGTAGATCTGGCTGACTTTGCTAAAAGCAAGTTTTATCCTATTAGTTTGAAAAATAAGTTTAGCTTTTACAAAACACTAAGGTACCACCAATAGACATTAGTGAACCTCTACCCTTGTTCACCCACAATTTTTAACTTAGAGAAATTAGGATGAGGAGATTCTTGAACTATTTCAATGTCTTGACTCTCAGAAATTTTCCATAACCGGGGACATGGCTAAGTACTTAGATTTACCCTCTCAAGAGGTGGTGCACTTTCCCCATAAGACTCGACATGCATCGAGAGGAGACTTTTTAGAAGTAATCCTCAGACCACCATGGACGCATTCCATCCTATCAACTCTACCACCCTCTGTCCGTCTGGTTGAGTTCTCATAACTTAGTTGGTCAAGGCACACCCCATATGCCATGTGGTTGCACTAGAAGCTTTGCGACATGAACGTCTCCAATCTCTTTGTTCCTAGGTGTCCATCCACAAGTGTGATACACCAGGGTAAACCATAGATATGGGACCTGAGTAACCACTCAACATAATCCATACAAGTCCCATTTACACCCAGGTGTTTCATTAACATCGGTTGTTTTATTAATCAAAAATAAATAAGTATATAAAGTTTCCATACCATCATAATATGAATTTCCACCCACGAATTCTAATAGCAAGGCTAAGCATTCTAGCATACGATGTCTCCTAACTTAGGAAAATACTAGCAAGGTATATTCTATAGGATAACTATAGCATAGTAATATAAGTAAAAAATATCATGCAATGCTCTACTAAAATATCACTAATGCAATAGTTGAAATAATAGGACATATGATGAAATATCACTTGCCTTGGTAGCTAGGGGAGTAGGTACAATCCTCACAGCAACAAACTTCACAATCCACACAATCTACAAATCATAATCAAACAACACAATATACAATTCAATATAGGCATCCCAAAATATGAATGCATGCAATTATGCAATAAGATGAATGCTACACTTTAAAATTCAGAGTCCATAGTACAGAGGATAAAATACACCATCTAAAGGCATAATAATATAAGAACCACCTAAAAATAATTTATACAACAATTTTTATAGCCAAAATATCCCTAAAAGGTTTCTTCCTAAAATTCAGTTTTTACAGAAGCTATTGAACAAAATAAGGTAGCAGTAGTGAAGATCTCATTTTTCTAAATCCATGGACACCAAGTTTGTATTTTTCTGATATGTGGATCAAAAGTTATTGAATTTCTAAGTTTAACTATCTATTTAATCTAATTTTGAATTTATCAACAAGTTTTAGCCGCGTGGCCTAATCCTACTGGTTGGTACCGCTTCGGCTGGATCGGCAACACAGACCATTGGATCTAAATGAAACTGAGCATGCCAGATCGATCGATACCGTTTCGGTAAGTGCTCTAATCCTAGCCCTAGGATTAAGATCTGATGAACCACAACACTTGGCCATGGTCTCGCGGTGCTGGCTATTAAGCACGGCGGCGGTGCGTCGTGTGGGTGGTGCTCCGGCGGTTCTAACGGGGTAGGGGATCGTGGAGCATTTCCGAGGGTTGTGATGGTCGAGCTGGGCTCAGTGGTGGTCGCGGTTGAGGAAGGGGCGCTCAGGTATGTCCTTGATTCCTCGCCGGAGTTGCGCTTGCGTATGGCACTTTGTAGATGAAGACGATGCCGAGTGTCTAGGGCTCAAGCAAGCAAAACAAGGTGTCAGTGGGGTGGGATAGGTCCTGTATGAGACCTTGGTGGCCAAAGTAGGGCGGAGGGGAGGTAGGTATCACCGTAGTTCGTCGGTAAACATTAAATGCAGAGGGTGCTCCGGCGCTGACCGTGGCGATGACCTGGGGTGTGATAAGAATGAACGGAGCGGGTTAACAGATACGCCAAGGATGGCGAACAATATAGGACAGGAAAGAGGGCGAGGGGGGGTCGGTTCTCACCGGAATTATCGCCGGAGTTCATCGGTGGACGCGGCGGTGCGAGGTAAAATTCGAAGAGCCTGGGGGCTCTCTGGTTGCGAGGTTTGAGGGGAAACAGTGAGGAGGGAGTGGGGTTTAAGAGGCAATGGTCGGAGTGGAGAATTACTCCAAGAATCACGCGAATTTACTCGAATTGAATCGAGAAGAAACGGAAGGTAGGGGAGTAGGCTCGTCTGGCGCTGAGTTTAAGATGACGAGGTTGGGTCGGGCTGTCAGCGAGTGGGTGCAGAGAGGGGTTGGTGAGAAAGAAAATCAGCGGGGGAGAGGGGTGTGCCGGGTGGGATGTGGTTAGTGGGCCAGGGGTGCTGGGCCAAAAGGTTTGGCTGACAGGTTTTTTTCTTCTTATTCCTTTTTCTTTTTTGTTTCTTATTTTATACAAAAGATTTGAACTAGCAAATAAGCTTCAAATTAATTCAAAATTTTACCAGATTTTTAAGGGGTGAACCTAGTGTTCAAAAATATTTTAAATACATCAACCTCTAATAAGACATTTTGGGTAAAATAAAATAAAATAACAAAGCCCCACACCTTATATAAAGAAGTGGATTTTAATAGGGTTTTTTCGAGGGTTTAATCTTTGAATTTTTTTGTGCAATGAAACACATGCTATGATGATATGAGTGTAATGATGATGTTTGATTTAATAAATATTTGGGATGCAACTTCTTGCTAAGATTTTTTTCATCTTGACAAGTTAATGAAATTAGGTCAAATAACTTGAGGTACGAGTAAGCGCGATGGATTGATATTGAATTAATTGTCTTTTCAGAGGTACATGGGCGCATCTTATTTTAGTAAACAATGTCGTCGGTGTGAGTTTCGAACTTTTAGGAAAGAACATTCTCAGTTTTCCTAGTGATGACGAGATATTGTTCCTTTCTGTAAAGGAAGACCGAAGAATATTAAAGGAAGTCCAAAGAATATTGGATCTGAATATGCCACAAGCGAGAATTTCATACATATGTATTAGACCGACATGTTGTACTACCTATGATTCCCATGTTTCATGAGTTTTCAAACTTCTTCATTGCTAACTCTACCCACTTGAACGACTTTATGCCGATTTATCGAAATTAGGTAAAATTTGAACTACATGAAAAATGTAGGTTGCTTTGAAAGTTTTGTGATTTTTTTGGAGGTAACCATCGGTGGATAATTTAATATATCACAAACCACCACTAGGAGTTTTGAAAATAGGTTCAACTTCTTGCTAAGCTTTTGCATCTTGAAAATTTAAAGAAATTAGGTCAAACTTGATCTACCAGTAAGCACGGTAGATTGCTCGCAAGTTAAATATCATTTCAGAGGTAGATGGGTACATCTTCGTTTAGTAAACAATGCCATCGGTGTGAGCTTCCAACTATCAGGAAAGAACATTCTCAATTTTCCAAGTGACTTGGATTTCATTTCATTTTCTATAAGGTCCTTGATGTAACACGAACTTCCACCGACTGTGTTAACTGAAGCTCACTGCTCCCACAGTACACGCGTTAGTTAAAAGAAAATGTCGCCTCCCAAATTTTCATACAAAGTGGACCTTGCTTTCTTACAATCCCCATGTTTTTAGATGGATTTTTCAAGATTACTCTAACTAACCTGGTACACTTAAATAACTTTATATAGATTTAACAAAATTAGGTCAAAATGTTCTTCTGTGTAAATAATACATCTCAAAATAGAGGGGAAAGTCGAATAATGGGAATAGATTATGCATGCAAATTGTTGAGGAAATACGGTGTGTAAGAGAAACTTACTTTTATGTCGCTTTATACGGTTGTTTATCATTATTAATATATAAGTGGAATTTTGCAAATAAAAATTTGTGTCTAGCACAGTGGCAAGGGGAGTACAAGGCATAGGTGTCTAAAGGGAAAAGCAAATACTGGGCCCCACTTGAAAGTGTATGACCAAGATGTAAACTACTACTCCCTCCGGTTCAAATTAATTGACTTTGATTTGTCTAGATTCTGATGTATCTAGACTTGTTTTAGGACTAGATACATCCAAATCTAGACAAATCCAAGTCAATTAATTTGGTTCAAACGGAGTATGCAAAAGTTAGCATCTTTAGTTTAGTAGGATCCACGAATTGTCTCGGATAGACACTGTCTAAATGGTACAGCTTTGGGATTCACCTTTGTATTTGGCCAAACCTTTGTTTAAGATGGGACCCACTTGCTAATACCCAGCTACTAATTGATTGTACCACCAAGCTAGTAGTTGATTGCACCACAATGTATCTAGTCAGACTTGTCAGTAAGATAGGACCCACATGTAAGAGCTACCCTCTCGCGATCTTGTGATTAAAATTTGTTTTCGATTGCTATGTGTACTAGATATCAATATTTTAATGCTTATGGACTACCCATGATGAGCTTAAGGGTGAACCTTAAGGTTTTTAGCTCATGGGTAGATTCCACTATTTAGATGGAAGTCCATTGGGACTACATTTTTCCCCTTTATGGAAAACATATTGGATGCCCTACTCATAGTAGACATATGCTCACCTCTGTCAACGCACTGTAATAAGTGTAGAGAGAATAAAACGTAGGCTAGGAAAGAGGGAAGAAGCGAAGAGCAAAGTTATGATGGGTTCCTGACACGAGTTACTCCTGCCACCTTACAGTTACAGTGTACACTCTACTAGTAGTAAATTTGAATACTTATGCACGCAAAAAAGAGTGTGTTTTCTCTCTCCTTTGCTGCCTCTCATCTCTCCACCCCTCTCCCCTCGCGCACCGGCCCGGCTGATCTCTCCCTCGTCCATAGCGTGGCACTGCGCACGTGTCCCTTGGTATGGTGGCTCTGTTTATTTTTCTTTTTATTTATGAGAGGGCGGCTCTTTGTCTCTGGCGTGTTCGGCAGCCGTGTTGGTGTGGAATAGAGGAGTAGTACATAGGAAGGAAACCACTTTGGTTCTTGGTGGCAAAAAGATTCAAACTTTTTCGGTTTCGAAATTTTCACTTGCTTCCCAAACAACAGGAGGGAAGGTTGATTCAAAAGACCAGCTGTTCGCGGTAGTACTTCTTATCTTATATTTTTTGTCAAAAAAAATATATAGTGTACGGATAACTTTGAACATGGACCGTTGGATCAAGACTGGCAAATCCAAACATTGCTAACCGTTGGATCTTATTTTCTATTCTTAGGATCTATAAGATTCTATTGATAGTCTTTAGCACAATGAACACTAGTGTGCGCAAACCTCAAAACACACTTCGTTGCTTAGTTTCAGGGACCTTGTGCTAATTGCATGTACTTGGATGTAATTTACATTTTTTACGAGGTCCTTGATGTAACTTGTACTTCCACCGTCCATGTTAAACTCAAGCACCTCGCTCCGGGGGCCCTACCACAGTTAGAAGAAAATGCAACCCTCCCAATCATCACACAAATTGGACCATAGTTTCTTATATAATTCCATTTTTCAAGCTTCCTAGCTAAATTCACACACTTCACTTCTTTGTCGATTCTTCGAAATTAGGTCAAACTTGAGCTATAAGTAAGCGCGATAGATTAATTTATCTTGAATTAAATGTAATTTCAGAGGTAGATGGGTGCATCTTCTTGTAGTAAACAATGTCGTCAGTGTGAGTTTCTAACTATTAGGAAAGAACATTCTCAATTTCCCGAGTAATGACGAGATTGTTCTTTTTCGTAAAGAAAGTCCGAAGAATAAGGATCAGAATGCCACAAGCCAAGCTTCCGGATATATTAAGTGGACCAACATGTTTCACTTACAATTCCTATCTTTAATTTTATGAGTTTTCAAACATCGTCCTAGCTAACTCTGCCCCCTTGAATGACTTTAAGCCAACTTGTCAAAATTAGGTCAAATTTAAACTACAAGAAAATTGTAGGTTTGGTTTGAAAGGTTTGCAATTTATTTGAGGTAAACATCGGGGGAGGAGCATTTAATATATCACGAACCACCACCGAGAGCTTTGAAAACAAGTTGAACTTCTTGCTAAGATTTTCCATTTTAAAAATTTAACGAAATTAGGTCAAACTTGTGCTACTAGTAAGCGCGATAGATTGCTCACGAATTAAATATCATTTCAGAGGTAGATGTGTGGTACATATTATTTTAGTAAACAATGTCGTCGTCGGTGTGAGTTTCCAACTATCAAAAAATAACTATGTTAATTTTTCGATTGATGACGAGATTGTTTTTATTTCGTAAAGAAAGTCCAAAGAATATTGGATCTAAATACCACAATATAAGCTTTTAGACCTATATAGTGACCGACATGTTGTACTTATTATCCCCATGTTTTATGAGTTTCAAACTTTGTCCTAGCTAACTCTGCCCACTTGAATGGCTTATGACGATGTATCAAAATTAGGTCAAATTTGAACTACAAGTGAATTGTAGGTTGAGTTGAAAGTTTAACGAAAAAGTCTTTTATAGCTGCCCATGTGGCGCTCAATTTTTATATAAGAAACCACCGAGAGTTTTGACGACTTGTCCGACTTATTACTATGATTTCAACTTTACAAATTTGAATCTGTTTTGAAAACGCTGACATGAAATAAAGGAAAAACGAAAGATTTACGCATGATGTCCTATCCTGTCATGAGCACTACGTGACATGAAAAAGGTGACCACAGGATTAAATAAGTTTTGGAAAAATGGTTTTATATTATTGGCCTACCATGTGTATGGACATTATTGGGTTTCAACCAGAATGACCAAGGTCGTCAAGGCCATATCGATATTATAGTTTATGATTTGATATAGTTCTCTCATTAGTTTGGTCTATGGGTGCATCTTGGCATAGTAAGCACTGTTGCTTGTAGAAGTTTCCAACAAATTAGAAAAAAATATATTCAATTTTTCCTATCTACGACGGTGTTTTTTCTTTGCAAAAAGTACAAATAATATGGTTCACAATGCCACAAGCCAATGGTTTTATACATAGTGGATCATGCTTCCTATCTAACTTTGGCAGTTAAATGGCTTTATGTGAACCTATAGAAACTATGTCAAATTAATTTTAAGTATAAGTAAATGGTAGATTGCTCTTAAGATTGTACATAAGGCCTTTGAAGGTATTGTACCCACCAGGAAATCAATATACGAGAACTTACAATTTGAAAGATTCATTTTCTTGCTAATAATTTGCGTGCCCACAATGTTGACCCTATTTTGAGATCAACTGAAGAAAATAAAGAAAAATCCTAAAAACAAAGACTTACACACGTCGTCCTTTTGTGTGTATTACCTGCAATGAAAAATGGTAAACATGAGTTTTGATAACTTTGGAAAAACTGTAGGGTTCGCAGCATAGAAAATAAAAAAATTCCCCGTGACAGCACGGTTCTGCTAATTCCATCGTATAAGTGCAAGCATATACAACATAGATGACACAATCGTTCAAGTTTATTCGGGGCAAAGAATATAAAGTGCGACATCAAGTTTATGAGGGCTTTAATCACTATGTTTTCACATAACAAAATAGTTTTTAATTGGAAGATAGATAAAACAAGAATATACTTGGAATGGTATAACAAACCATGCATAGGAGTTTATAGTGTATACTTTGAAATAACTTGGTTTCATGCGAGCTGGAAGCATGAGTAGAGCTTACTCATACAAGTGGAGGCTAGCAAAATACTGGGAGCAACCAACTAAGAGACCATAATGGTCATAATCATGCAGTGCAATAAAACATTACTAATCAAAGCATAGAGTGGTAGTACGAGTCAAGGACTAAATGATCATAGAGGCTATGGTGACTTGTCATAGTTATAACATGGTGTAAGCATGTGCCAAGTCAACCCAAGCAAAGCATCAAAAGAGAATAGCACAATACTATGATTTTGCATGCTAAAACAACGCATAATTTCTTCAAGGCACACTAAGCAAACCCAATTGTTTGGAACAAGACATGCTACAGAAATAATCACTAAGCATAAGGTCAAAAAAACACCTAGAATGTCATGCTAAAGTCTAAGTCACAGTCAATGCAAGCTCCTCTTGCACTTATCGAGCAAGAACTTACTAATCCTTTCTAACACCAAGCAACTTATTTGCAAACAACACAGCGAGAACGGGGGTCCAAACTAATTTATTCAAGCAAACTAAACAACCTAAGCAAAGCAAACGAAAACTAAGACGCTTCAAGAACAACATAACTATGCATGAAACAATAGAAACGAAGTGTCTAGACAAACCTGTGCTTTTTATTGATGAAGAAGGGGATGCCTTGGGCATCCCCAAGCTTTGACGCTTGTACCTCTTGGATATTTCTTGGGGTTACACCATGGTGGCATCTACAAGCTTGAGCTTTTGTCCATTCTTCATCTCATTACATCATTCTCCCTCTACACCTGAAATTTTTCCTTCCTACAAAACTTCACACAATCTTCATTAGCAACATTAGTGTATTCAAAAGATATTAGACCTCTGGAAAAGCTTTAGGACAACAAAACATTTCACTAGAAACACAAGCTACTATAGTAACTCCTTAAAAAATCTCAATTCACCTAAAGAGAACTCAAAAGGGAATCAATAAGAAGCAAATGCAAATAATGGCAGAAATCTGTCAAAACCGACCAGCAGGTAGAAACCTAGTTTTTAGAAAATCCTCTGTTGCTCAAATCACAAAGTGTTGAACTAACGAAAGTTAGATAACGTAATAGGGGTTTCATTCGTAAATTTTCAGCTCAATCGGAGTTACAGAGACTCCTCACGAATTTGTTTGGTAGAGGACATAAATCTGTTTCGGGACAGCAACTCCCCAAATATTACTTCCCTCTCATTAGAGGTCATTCTTGGCACAAAAAGCAAACAAAAAGGATAAGGAGAGGTCATTATACAATTAATAACTTCCAAGACTCAAGGAAACTCTTGGGTTACCTCTCAACAAGTACTTTTCTTTAACGCCTTTAAGTTAGGCACAAGAAGCAAGAAGAATCAAGTATTTTCAAATGAGGAAGCATTAACATCAATACTTGCAAAATATTTAACTATGAAAGGTATCTCATACAAATGGGTTTTGGAGGATCCCTTCTCATGTCTCTTTGGTCTACTACTTTCATCAAAAAGATTTTTAGGAGCAATCCAATCAAAATTCTTTTCAAAGGCTTCATGCATTCCAACAAGCTTAAAGGGTATGGGTATCTTAAATTCTTCTCTAGGCTTAATTTTATCAGAAATACCCACAACATCTACACTTGATCCTAGCATATTGAAACGCTCAAAGACCTTTTTGGTTTCCTTAGCAACATCATGGAATTCTTTTAATAAAGTCTCAAGGATGAATTCTCTCATTTCAACATTCTTTTCTTCTTTTAGTTTTAGGAACAGGAATTGTATGAAGGGGTTAAGGCTAACAAACCTAGCCTCCAACATATGAAATAAAGAAGCTGCAGCAATCTCATAATTAGGAGCAAGCTCTGCTATAGATTTATCCTCAATATCCTCATGCTTGCTAACATGATTAAAGAATTTTTCAATATTATCTTTCCCAATTATGGAGCCACTACCTATAGAAATGTCCTTCAGGGTGAACTTGGGGAGCAACAAGGTGAGCTAGAACAAAGTGGCAACTAGAGTAGGCACTAATTTTTGTGTTTGTGAATAAAGCAACCAAACCAAATTAGACTAATTTTTTTGGGTTTTTTGAAAAGAGGCAAACAAAACCAAGCAAAAGAAACTAAGCAAACTAAAAACAAAGTAAAGAGAAAGGAAGTGGAGGACTCCCCTAGTGAAGACGTCCTTAGCCTCACCGGCAACGGTGACAAAAAACTTTTGATGGCTCCTTGATGTGAAGCCTGATGGGAACCCAAAGAGTAAGGTGTGAAAAAGCACAACAGCACGCTTTCCCTCAGTAATATACTGAGGTTATCGAACCAGTAGGAGGAAGGAAACATCACACAGGTGTTGCAAGCAACACGGAGACCTGCACAACACAAACTCAAGACTTTGCCCCAACTAATCAGTGAGGTTGTCAAGCTCACCGGTTTGCTGTAACAAAGGATTAAACATGTGGTGTGGAAGGTAATGGTTTGGAGCAAGTAAACAAGTAATAGTGGAAGATGTATAAATGGTAAAGATTGGACCGGGGTTCATGGTTCACTAGAGGTGATATCCTTAGATCAACAACATGGCATGCAGGGTGAACAAATTACAGTAGGGCAATTGACAGGAACTGAGCAAGGCACAATAATGCAATACCAGGCAAAAAGATCCTATGAGATTCGATTGGGCAATACAACAATATACATAGACTGCCATCCAACTGCATCTATGACTAGAAGTCCACCTTCAGGTTAACATCCGAACCCCCTCCAGTATTAAGTTGCAAGCAACAGACAACTCCTTTAAGCAAAGTGTGTAAGGTAAACAATCCACTTGTTCCATGAACAAGAGACCATTGTTTTCTCCCTAGTAGCAATAGCACATCTACAACCGAAGAGATTTCTGTCACTTCCCTTGGAAACTAGAGGCATGAACCCACTATCGATCATAAATAACCCCTCTTGGAGTCACTAGCAACTACTCGGCCAAGATAGCTACTAACAACGGAAAGCATGCAAGATCACAAACAACATAGACATGATAGAATCAAATAGACAAAACCATTAATCAATCTGACATAGTAATCTCAATATCCATCGGATCCCCACAAACACAACATGCATGATTACAAATAGATTAGACCTTGATCATGAACGGAGCTGACAAGACCTAGACATCAAAGCAAAAGGAGGAGATACAACAATCTAGATACTATATGGACCCATAGTCCAAGGTGGAACTACTCACGCTTCATACCGGAGAGAAGACCTCCGGGATGATTTCCCCTCTGGCAGGGTGTCGGGAAGAACTTCAGATCACCCCGATCTAGGGACGGCGGTGGCGGCGGCTACAAAAGGTTTCGTGGAGTTTTTGTCGGGTACTTAGGGTTTCTGCATCGGGGGCTTCTTATAGGGGAAGAGGCGAGGCTGGGAGGCGGCTAGAAGACCTCCGGGATGATTTCCTATTTTGAATGAACATTAAAACTTAATAAAGTATTTTAAATAAATATTCAAAGGGTTTTATTTTTCAAATAAAACCTACTGAAAAGGTTTTGGTAAAATTTAGATTTCAAATAGTGTTTTAAAACATATTAAATCCTATTTGAAATAAAGACAAATGTCTATTTTTAAAATAAATAATAGACCATAAAAAGAATAAAAGAATTATTCTAATTTTGACTTTAGATTATGTTAAATAACAGTATAACAATCTACACATAATTTGGTAGAGGTTTGAATTCAAATAGTGCTTGAATTGTTTGAATAAAAATCAAATCAGATAAATAGAAATAGAAAAAGAAAAGCATTCAGTATAAAAATGAAACTAAGCCAGCCAAGGAGCAAGGCCCAGCCCAGCCCATTGAACTAGCCCACCTGATCTTCCGCAAAGAATCGTTTTCCACTCAACCGTGAACCCACGTAGTCGCTGATAGTAGGACCCACCTAATTTTCCCCCACCTCGCTGACAAACGGACCCCACACGACTGTTCTTCGTTTCCACCCTGCGACCAGCTCCTCGTTGCCGTTCCCAGACGATTAACTCCAGCGATGAATTCGTTTAAATGTCAGCGTTAATCTCTCCAGTAACCATGCATACATAAATGCCTACGCCCCCTCTTCCATTTCCCCCAGACACCGCCTCCCCTCTACCCCCAGGCTGCCCCAATTGCAAGCTCGAGCCCCTCTGCCCCGACGAGCCTCACCGGCCGGTTCCGGCGCCGTCCGACCACACCTCGCCTCCTAGTGCACGCGAGCCTACTCTCCATCTCCTGGTGCTTCTCCCTGTACCACCCACTCGCTAGAAGCCCAAACGCTTGGCAAGGACCACCTCCGGCGTCGCTGCTCGCCACTCCTCGGTGAACTCCCTGGTAGCTTCCATCCACCCCTGACCCTCCAGTTGATGCCTTCGTGACCGCCACACTCACACGCATCTAACGCACCCTCTCTTTCTCCTTCTGGTGGCCTACAAGCTCGCCCCCGATGATGAACAGAAGCACCCGCTGCCGCCGCCGCAAGCTCCGGCGAGCAATAGCCGCTGCTCCAGTGCGCCCCTCGAGTAGCTGACCCCAGATTGAGCTTCACCGCAACCACGCGAGCACGGTGCGCATCCTCTCCCTCCCCCGCGTGACCTAGTCCCTCGGCAACCTCCTCGTCTGAGCGTGCGCCGCCGTTCGCCTCCGCCAACGCCGCCAGTCCATGGTTAGGCTGCTGTGATCCGTTGGATCATGATCTAGTGGCTACGATAGATTCATTAACCGAAGGGGTACGTTTGATCTAAGCCGTGCGATTTAAATGAAATCCTGCGACATGCGCAGCTTGATCCAGCCGAAGCGGTATCATCCAGTATAAATGAGCCACGTGTCTAAAGTTGATTTAAAACAGAAATTTTTGATCTATTAGATATGCAAACTTGTAAAATTAATAAGTTTTAATCTACACGTCCAAATTTTGCAAATTTTATATCAATGGAATCAGCAGAACAAGTACCTTGCAACCATGTACTTTGTTTAATGTTTTGCTTCTGGAAAATTGGTTGAATTTGCAGAAACTTGTGTAGGCATAATTTGAATATAAAAATTGTTCTAGAAATATTTTTAAGGTGAAATCTTTGCTAAGTGTTTTTTTTGAACCTACTGACCATAGAAACCAACTTAAGGAATAAATATTTGAATTAGAACATTTCTAGTCAAATAAAAATATTGTTTATGTGTTAAAAATACTTTTTGGGTAAAATCTTTGGAAAATGATTTGAATTAAACTCTATGACCCTAAACACCAAGTTTTGAGATTTAAAAATACATTTGATGAACCCTATAAAAATTATTACTTTGCAAAAGGCATTTCCAACAACATAAAATATCACTTTGGTGTAATATTTGGTTTATGGGGTGAAACCTTTTGCAAATGGTTTTAATATTAAACACTTGACCTTAAAACACTAAAATGTTGTGTTTAGAAATATTTTCAAACACTAGGGATTATCATTTTGATTTAAATCATTCCTAGCAAAACAAAAATGACTTAATGTGGCCATTTTCACCAACTTGAATTTAAATGGTTTTACCACTTTTATAAATGACCAATATGAGCTTTAAAATGTTTAGAGCCTAATAGAAACCACTCTTCCAAATAAAACCATCTTTTGCATGCTTGCATGCATTGCCATGTTTTTGTCATTTTATGTGATGAATTGTTTGAATGCTAGTTGAATATATGTTTGCTTGATTGAATTGTAGTGAAGTTAGAAGAGTGTGATATTTGCAAGATCAAGGAGTGAACCAATATTCTCTACTAAAAAGTCAAGTGACACTATCATCCTTTACCTACTACTTTCATTACACTTAGTGGATTTTTGTAACATGCATTATAAGACTACTATATTTCTATGCTATGCTATATCCTCTTAGGATATCCTTATATTTGTAGTATGCTTATCCCTACTATATATTTGGGATGGGATACAAGATATGATTATATGAAGTGTTGGGAAATATATGTTTTTATATAATAAAACAAGTACTCAATGAACCACCTGGGTGGATAGAGGATACTCAACTTTTGGACAAGATGGCAACAAAGGGAACCATGTTTATATGGCTATCTTTTTGTATGTGCACTAGAAGGAAACCACCCAGGGACTTAGAGATTGAACATGTTTCTCGTACAGTGGCTTCCGTGTACAGCCACATGCTAAATGGGCTCTGGCTTAGTCAACTACATAATGGAAGACCCATGTATTGGAATCTTCAGGTTAACTAGAATTGTGTATGGAAATATATCCCTACATTGGTGCCTGGTAGACAAGCTAGTATTGTGTATTGGGAGGACTTCTATGGAAAGACTTTGTCACATTCTCGATCTGCTGATACTCCATTTTGGTGGGTACTTATCCAGCGGCCACTGGTGGCGTCACGACGAGATTGTGTCATGTGGGTAAAGTGTACGACTTCTGCAGAAGATCAAAATTCTAAGTACTTAGCCGTGTCCCCGGTTATGGACAAATCTGAGCAACTAAGGCCTGAAGCTATGGAAGATCTCGACATTCGAATTTCTCAAAGTAAAACTTGATGGTGACAACAAGGTATTAGAAGCACTTGGAGTTTTCCACGGAGTTCAGAAAGATTTGTCAAAAGATCAAAACTATTTTGAAAAGATAGGATAAAACTATATTGCTTTCTGCAAATTAGCCTAAACCCTACTTAGTCAAATATGCATGTAATGATAGGATACACTTATTTCTACATAGTAGTGAAACTTGCCAATACAATTCAAATGTATTGACCCTTGTGGCTGCAACTTATTATTTTGCAGGTTTGTTTGATGTTAGTGAAGTGTGTTGAATAGGATTACAAGTCTACAACCAACATGATTGCTTGTGGCACTTTGAAGATGATGGACTCCATTTTATATAGATATTCTACTGCATTGTAATGTGATAGCCAAATGAGCTATGTAAGATGTAATGAATTATTTTATTCTTGGTTATAAAGGTTGTATTATGACCTTTGTTTCTTGATATTACATCTTAACTGTGGATGCTAGCTATTGATCCAGGGACTAGCATTGTAAACACATGGATCTCTACCTTATTGAAGGTTGGGACCTCTACAGATGGTATCAGAGCACTGTGTTGCCTGTAGGATTGTAACCCTAGGATTGGACAAAACCCCTTAGAAAAATAGGAGGTGTATTTGTTCCAAAAACTTATTTATAAACAACCTTGTAAACTCTTTCCTCAACCTTTTTGGTTTTTAATTCTACACCTCTTCCTTTTCAACTTGATGGACAAAGCCTTCACGATGACTAATGACTTCAACTTTAGTTTCACCAGGGATTTCACTAAGGACTACTAATGAGAACCAAGAGAAATTAGATTGCCTACCAAAAACATTGATATCATGTTAGTGTATGGATCATATTGACCTATGAGGTATGGATCATATTGACCTATGAGGTATGACTACCAAGAGAAATTAGATTGCCTACCAAAAACATTGATTGTTTTAAGAAAAATTGTTGTTTCCTTCAACTCATGAGTTAAGCTCATAAGTTGTTAAGTGAAAAGTTGTTTGTTGATTGTTTGATTGTTTGATTAAACTTGATTGTTTTGGGTTGTGTGGTAGAACTCCTTTAGACCTATCCATCATTACTTATCCCTATTAAAACAACAGATGCCTCCCGTCGTGCCAACCCCAACCAGAACAACAACAATAACATCACTCCCGAGATGCAGCAGATATTGGCAGCTCAAGCTCAACTGACGCAGATGATGACACAATTTATGCAACATCAGAATCAGAACAACAACAACAACAACAATCAAAATAATCCTCCAGCACTTGACATGCTCACCAGGTTTCTGAAACTAAGGCCTGCAAGGTTCTCTGGAATAACTGACCCAATGGTAGCTAATGACTGGTTACGTTCGGTGAACAACGACTTAGTGACTGTTGGCTGCACCGATGAAGAAAAAGTTAGGTTTGCAGCATTTCTGCTTGAAGGACCAGCAGCAAGATGGTGGGACAACTTTCAGATCACCACTCCCCTTGAGGATGTGACTTGGGCTATTTTTGAGGATGGTTTCCGTATAGCTCACATCTCATCTGGAGTGATGAACTTGAAAAAAAGGAGTTCCACAATCTGAAACAGCATCACCTCAGTGTGGCTGAGTACATTGAAGAATTCAACAATATGGCACGCTATGCACCGGATGAAGTTGATACAGATGCCAAGAGGAAGGAGAAATTCCTCGAAGGACTTAATGGTGAGTTGAACCTGCAGCTGTCTGTTGCCTATGTCCCAACTTATCAATCACTCTCTGACAAATCCACCATCTTGGAGAACAAGATTGTCAACACCCGGATTTTTAATCCCAGATGCCTGTTATGCCATACATCGCAATCCCATGATTACCATTTTTGCGAGACATAACAGAATTGGATACCACAGTACATCATTCATTACAAACCATACGTAAGGTCTTACACAAATAAGGATCTCATGATCCAGTTCTTAATACAACTCCAGCAGCGGAAATACATAATAATAACGGTAGCGTAGGCGAAGCTCCATCTTCGGGGTCATAGGCAATGCTGACGATGGGAGATGATCCTAGTTGACGTAACCTTCCTGGAGTCCATCCTCCAGGTACTCCTCTTCATAGTCTGGCCACGGGAATATCCAGGGACAAAGCCATGAGTACTCTTTAAGTACTCGCAAACTAATACTAACAAGTGAAGGGGGTTTTTGTAGTAGGACACTAAGCTCTAGGGTTGTTTTGCAAAAAGCCAGATTTACATCTACTAAGTTTAGAAGCAAGAAAAGCTAGTTGAAGTTTTATAACACCTAAGTGTGAACTTGTATCTCATGCCACAACTCTGTTGTGGTCAAGTCAAAGTCTTAGTTTGTTTCGAAAGTCATTTTGAAAACATCTGACGGGGGAACAGTATGGCCACTTCAACCGTCCATAACCGCGGACGCAGCTATTCGAATAGTTTGACACTCTGTAGAGATTGTACACTTTCACCACAACATTCGATACATCCGTCAGGAAAAAATCCTGAATTCACCATACTCAGTATGCAGATAATTAATCCTAACCTTTCCATTACACACCCTAGTATAAACACCTCTCCTGTGAGTTTGGCCTCCCAACCATGACAAACTTTCATCTTGGGTACTGCACAGGTGGACAATCTTCACAAGGTAGCCTCAGCTCAAACCTTGGCCGTGAGGGAACCAATACTAAGGTATATAAGCTTCCAGTCAAGCCCTACCCAATTCTCGGGTATTGTGGTTGTACGGTAAAATTGGAATGGTATCGCATCCAGACAACCATCAGTTTTATAAAGGTCTAAGGCTCATGCCTCAACATTTCATCACCATAAATCGTCTGGTGTTCGGAAACACATGTCCAAAACATTTCAATAGAAGGATCCATCATTCCAAGGTTTTCATAACCATTTTCCACCAAGTATTCCCATCTAAAGTTGATCAAGTTTTATGCTTAGCACTAGCATCTACAAGTGTGGGTAAGTACTAATGAGGGGTGGTAAACTAGTGGAGTTTTACTAAGTTCAATATCATGCCTTAGGATGACATAAAGATTATCTAGCTTAGGCCAAATTTTATGCTCTTTATGCAACCTTCAATTATCTTTCTAGTATCTACAATTTACTTAAGTAAACTCTAAGTAAGATATTTGATAAAGAAATAAAGTATAAAGCTTGTAAGTAAAACTAGGATTGGTTTATCAAGTGGTTATGATCATATATGCTTAAGGCATATAGTTGGCATGGTACAAGCAAGTATTTGCTTGCATAGGTATAGTATCTTGCAAGTGTTATCTTGCACGAGTATTAGTATAAGCTTGCTAAATTGCAAGTGTTAGCTTGCCTTGTGCAGATCAGTGGTTGAAGTTCTCCTCGGCTTCTTCTTCGTAGTATCCTCCTTCCTCATCGTATCCTTGGTCGGTATTAGCGTCTATGAATAAATACGAGGTACACAATCACCAAACAATACTTAACTAATTTCAATCAGCACATAAAAGGGTCCTATAGATTATCTAGCATCATCACTAACATTATAATATTAAAGCTTGGTTTAATTTCTTTTATTTTTAGAAAAGTAATTTCTACTCATTGAAAAACTACTCAAGATTTAATATTCTCCAAACCAAACTTGGGATCATGTTGACACATGTCATCACCACATATTTTAGTCCATGGTAATGTGATTTAAAGTGGTGTCACAATTTAATAAGGTTTAACCTTTTATTTTAAATAAAATAAGTGACTAGAAATGCCTATGTGGCATTCTTTTATTACTTGAACATTATTTCTGTAAGTAAACCCAAATGTTTTTATATATTCTGAAAGGTATGATCAAATGTGATTTTTGAGAGTTGGAGTCAACTTAAAAGCTATTATGGTTTAAATTTGAAAAATGTTTGAATGCAGAAAAGCTTTTGCCTTGTTATTTTTTCCAAGGTTGATCTATAGATTCAAATGATTTGAATCCAATGGGATTAGATTAATCATTTCAATATCTTTCTAACAAAATTGGTTTCACGCAATTTGGTTCAATGAATCGAACTAGGTTGATTTTTGAAACTAGGTACAGAACTGAGTTTGAATGAAAATGGAAAAATCCAAATTCAAACAAGTGGGCTGCGCGGGAACTGCTAACGGGCCGGCCCAGTGTCACTCCGCGGCACAGGGCTCAACTGATAGGGGGTTCCAACAGTAAGTGTCTCTTTAAACGCGAAGCGGTACGGGGCAATCTCATCCGCACGATCTATGTCTAATCGAACGACTGCTACTCATTGTCCACGTGGGGTGGCTCCGGCGAGACAGAAACCTAACGCGGCAGGTAGGGGTCGTCGGGGGCTCACCGGGGCTCGGCGAGGCGGGCAAACAACGAAGTCGACAACGATGAACCTCCTGGTACCGGCAGCTTCTCCTGGGGTGGACGAAATCGACGGCCAAATTCCGGCGATGCGCTGCTCGCCTTGCTCTGGGAACGGGGTGGAATGATTAGTAAGGAGAGGGGAGTGATATGGTGTGAAGAGTTTGAGCGGGGGAGGCCTCTATTTATAGTCTCGACGACGAGACCGGGATGGGCAGGCGACGGTGGCGACATGGCTACGGGCTGCTAGAGGCATGGCCGGCGGTGGCGATCGATCGGTGGTCTCCTGGTGATGCTCTATGGCTTTAATGCGCGTGTAGGGGCGGTGGCAGACGGTTTGGAACCTGTGATGCTCTGTGCGATAGAGGCGGCATCTTCGACGGCGAGTGGTGGCTGTGAGGCATGGGGCGGCGAACGGGGATGTCTGGTGGTCTCCTGGGACGGTGGTGATTGCGTATGCACGCGGCGAGGGCGGCGCGCGGTCTGTGGGCGTGTGTCGAGGGTGGCACTCTGGCGCACGCTCGGCATGGTTGCTGGCGAGCTTGGCATGGTCTGTGCGTGTGGTCCAGGGGCTGGTAAGGTTCGAGCACTGGACAGGGGGTGGCGGTGGACGGTGGGCTGTGTCCTATACATGTTGTTTAGGCTTGGTGCTTGCTCTGGCTAGCTAGCCATGGTCGGCTGGCAAGGGGGTGATCGGGTTGGCATGGCATGGGGAAAAGGGTAGGGGCTAGGGTTGTCCAAGCACTGGTTGGCACTGAGGGAGACAAGGGTGATCAATGGTAAACATTGCTTAGCCAGATTACTGCTCAAAACAGTGAAGTTAGGCCAGTTTGATTTGTTGCCTCCAAGTGTTTGATGAAATGGCCGCAAGAACTCAAGTTTTGAATTTTGAAAAGATTTTTGGTGGGTGTGCTAGGTTGGTGCTGGTGAGTCTGCAGATGCTTGGGTTTTGAAAGTGGAGCTTGTTTGAGTGGTTTTTGAAAAAGTGGGATCTTCCCATATGATAAAGATTCAATTTTAATCTGTCCTTTAAACTATGCATTTGAATGTTTCTGGATGATCACAAGGTGGGCCTTGATACTTTGTTATGAGTACTATCAAGGGGTGCAAAGATCCAAATAAGTTTCTGTTAAGTTCTGAAAGTTAGAGACAACCAAAGTAGGCATGGGAGTTAATTTGGCCAAAGTGACCATTCACTTATTTTGTTTGTCTTTGGGAAAAGTGTGGGCATTTTTTAGATGATGTTTATTTCACCTAAGAATCCTTGTACAAGCAAAGAAACACATGAACAAGGCAATTCAAAATAATCCAAATTGGAATGCATACACACATGCATGCTTTCATATTTTTATTTAGAAAAGTTTTTGTTAACCCTAATTTTGAAGATTAGAGTTTGATGATCCAATTTAAATATTTTTGGGAAGTTACAAAGATGAATCAAGTTGAGAACAGAAAGAGGAAGCATAAACTCAAGTATCACTCAGGATCATCAAAAAAGAAGCGTTCATTCAAAAAGAGCAATGAGGATTCTGAACCACATCAGTGTCACCACAACAACAATGGAAGTGATAATAATGGGAATGATACTGACAATGGAGGTGACCTTGCACAGAACCAACATTTCAGGAAGAAAGACATTAGCCAGTTGCAGTGCTATAATTGTAAGGAACTTGGACACTATGCATTAGACTGTCCTAAGAAGAAAAAGAAAAAGGATGTTGGAAACTCCAATGGAAATGACTCCAATGTGACCCAGAAAGGACATGTGAACCACATTGACATGGATGGGGACCTTGAAGAAATAGAAGAAGTGGATGTTAGGAATTAGTTAACTCAGAAGAGTCAAATAAGGAATCCTTGTCTGGATATCAAGTGTTGGACCCATAGTCAAGTGAACCATCAATGTAACCCTATGAGACTTTATTTTAAGGGTGGTAGTACCCTAGTTGTCTTCAAGACAACTTGTAACCCCTAGCCTTCCCAAATCTCGGGACGAGATTTCTTTTAAGGGTGGTAGCCTGTCACATCCCAAAATTTTCCAAATTTTGAAATGTGAAAAATAAATAAACAAAATAAATAATTGTTGATATTTAGGGTGAGAAGAAACTTTTTGATTCCAAAGGGAAACATCAAAACCTATTTTGAACAAATAAAATCCTAAAGGGATTTAAAAAGATAAACAAATAATAAATAAAGTTATAAAAGTTGGAATCACCATTTTTGGATCTTTATATAAAAAGATATGGTTTTTATAAGCAATGGTAGAAATAATAAAAAAGGACTATTTTAAAGAGCCAAATTAAATCTTGGCCAAGCAATCGAAATAAAATATTTTTGTTTAATAAAAAGAGTAAAGGATTATTTAAATAAAATCATAAGGATTTATTAATATCCAATTTTATTTAAGTAAAGAAAATTTCCTATTTTGAATGAACATTAAAACTTAATAAAGTATTTTAAATAAAAATTCAAAGTGTTTTATTTTTCAAATAAAACCTACTGAAAAGGTTTTGGTAAAAATTTAGATCTCAAGTAGTGTTTTAAAACATATTATATCCTATTTGAAATAAAGACAAATGTCTATTTTTAAAATAAATAATAGACCATAAAAAGAATAAAAGAATTATTCTATATTTGACTTTAGATTATGTAGTGGTTTGAAATCAAATGGTGCTTGAATTGTTTGAATAAAAATTAAATCAGATAAATAGAAATAGAAAAAGAAAAGCATTCACTATAAAAAAATGAAACTAAGCCAGCCCAGGAGCAAGGCCCAGCCCAGCCCATTAAACTAGCCCACCTGCTCTTCCGCAGCGAATCGTTTTCCACTCAACCGTGAACTCCAAGATCATGTGAGGACCCACCTAATTTTCCCCCACCTCACTGACGAATGGACCCCACACGACTGTTCTTTGTTTCCACCCTGCGACCAGCTCCTCGCTGCCGTTCCCAGACGATTAAATCCGGCGATGAATTCGTTTAAATGTCAGTGTTAATATCTCCAGTAACCATGCGTACATAAACTCATACGCCCCCTCTTCCATTTCCCCCAGACACCGCCTCCCCTCTGCCCCCAGGCTGCCCTAATTGCAAGCTCTAGCCCCTCTGCCCCGACGAGCCTCACCGGCTGATTCCGGCGCCGTCCGACCACCCCTCGCCTCCCAGTTCACGCGAGCCTGTTGCCCATCTCGTGGTCCTTCTCCCTGTACCACCCACTCGCTAGCGCGCGCTCCGAAACGTTGGCAAGGACCACCTCCGAGCGCCATCGTCGTCTGCCACTCCTCCGACGAACTCCCCAGGTAGCTTCCTTCCACCCCTGACCCTCCAGTTGATGCCTTCATGACCTCCACACTCACACGCATCTGATGCACCCTCTCTTTCTCCTTCTGGTGGCCTACAAGCTCGCCCCCGATGACGAATAGAAGCACCCGACGCCGCCGCAAGCTCCGGCGAGCAATAGCCGCTGCTCCAGTGCGCCCCTCAAGTAGCTGACCCCATCTTGAGCTTCACCACAACCACGCAAGCACGGTGAGCATACTCTCCCTCCCCTGCGCGACCTAGTCCCTCGGCAACCTCCCCGTCTGAGCGTGCGCCGCCGTTCGCCGCCGCCAGCGCCGCGAGTCCATGGTTAGGCTGCTGTGATCTGTTGGATCATGATCTAGTGGCTACAATAGATTCATTAACCAAAGGGGTACGTTTGATCTGAGCCGTTAGATTTAAATGAAATCCTGCGGCCTGCGCATCTCGATCCAGCTGAAGCGGTATCGTCCAGTAGAAATGAGCCACGTGTCCAGAGTTGATTTAGAACAGAAAATTTTGATCTATTAGATATGCAAACTTGTAAAATTCATAACTTTTAATCTACATGTCCAAATTTTGCACATTTTATATCAATGGAATCAGCAGAACATGTACCTTGCAACCATGCACTTTGTTTAATGTTTTGCTTCTGGAAAACTGGTTGAATTTGCAGAAACTTGTGTAGGCATAATTTGAATATAAAAATTGTTGTAGAAATATTTTTAAGGTGAAATCTTTGCTAAGTTGTTTGTTTTGAACCTACTGACCATAGAAACCAACTTATGGATTTAAAAATGTATTTTTGGGAAGTTATGGAATAAATATTTGAATTAGAACATTTCTAGTTAAATAAAAATATTGTTTATGTGTTAAAAATACTTTTTGGGTAAAATCTTTGGAAAATGATTTGAATTAAACTTTCTGACCCTAAACACCAATTTTTGAGATTTAAAAATACATTTGATGAACCATATAAAATTATTACGTTGCAAAAAGCCATTTCCAACAACATAAAATATCACTTTGGTGTAATATTTGGTTTATGGGGTGAAACCTTTTGCAAATGGTTTTAATATTAAACACTTGACTTTAAAACACTAACATGTGTTTAAAAATATTTTACAAACACTAGGGATTATCATTTTGATTTAAATCATTCTTAGCACAACAAAAATGTCTTAATGTGTCCATTTTCACCAACTTGAATTTAAATGGCTTTACCACTCTTCCAAATATGAGATTTAAAATGTTTAGAGCCTAATAGAAACCACTCTTCCAAATAAAACTATCTTTTGCATGCTTGCATGCATTGCCATGTTTTTGTCATTTTATGTGATGAATTGTTTGAATGCTAGTTGAATATATGTTTGCTTGATTGAATTGTAGTGAAGTTAGAAGAGTGTGATATTTGCAAGATCAAGGAGTGAACCAATACTCTCTACTAAAAAGGCAAGTGACACTATCATCCATGTCCTACTATTTTCATTACACTTAGTGGATTTTTGTAACATGCATGATAAGACTACTATATTTCTATGCTATGCTATATCCTATTAGGATATCCTTATATCTCCCTTAGTGAAAACATTGTAGTTGTAGTATGCTTAGCCCTGCTGTATATTTGGGATGGGATACATGATATGATTATATGAAGTGCTGGAAAAATATATGTTTTTATATAATAAAACAAGTACTCAATGAACCACCTGGGTGGATAGAGGATACTCAAGTTTTGGACAAGGTGGCAACAAAGGGAACCATGTTTATATGGCTATCTTTTTGTATGTGCACTAGAAGGAAACCACCCAGGGACTTAGAGATTGAACATGTTTCTGACATTTGCCTTGGTATGTACCACATGCTAAATGGGCTCTGGCTTAGTCAACTACATAGTGGAAGACCCATGCATTGGCATCTTCAGGTTAACTAGAATTGTGTATGGAAATATATCCCTACACTGGTGCCTGGTAGACAAGCTATCATTGTGTATGGAAGGACTTCTATGGAAAGACTTTGTCACATTCTCAATCTGCCGGTACTCCATTTTGGTGAGTACTTATCCAGCGGCCACATGTGGCGTCAAGACGAGATTGTGTCATGTGGGTAAAGTGTACGACTTCTGCAAAAGATCAAAATTCTAAGTACTTAGCCGTGTCCCCGGTTATGGACAAATCTGAGCAACTAAGGCCTGAAGCTATGGAAGATCTCGACATTCCAATTTCTCAAAGTAAAACTTGATGGTGACAACAAGGAATTAGAAGCACTTGGTGTTTTACAAGGAGTTCAAAAAGATTTGTCAAAGGATCAAAACTATTTTGAAAAGATAGGATAAAACTATATTGCTTTCTGCAAATGATCCTAAACCCTACTTAGCCAAATATGCATGTAATGATAGGGTCCACTTATTTCTACATAGTAGTGAAACTTGCCAATGAAATTCAAATGTATTGACCCTGATGGCTGCAACTTATTATGTTGCAGGTTTGTTTGATGTTAGTGAAGTGTGTTGAATAGGATTACAAGTCTACAACCAACATGATTGCCTGTGGCACTTTGAAGATGAAGGACTCCATGCTATATAGATATTCTACTGCATTGTAATGTGATAGCCAAATGAGCTATGTAAGATGTAATGTATTATTTTATTCCTGGTTATAAAGGTTGTATTATGACCTTTGTTTCTTGATATTACATCTTAACTGTGGATGCTAGCTATTGATCCAGGGACTAGCATTGTAAACACAGGGATCTCTACCTTATTGAAGGTTGGGACCTCTACACAAAGCAAAGCAAAGTAGATACTAAACAAGCATGGAGCATTAAAATTTATAGATACATTTCTGACGTATTAGAGGGCCCTGAGTATATCTCTTCATCATCGGGATGGATAAATTACACTCTTGATCCATGAGCCTCAACATAACACCTTCGTAGCACTGAACCCATCTTTATAGTCACGGTGTTACGGTGTGACGTTTGATGTTATCAAGATACTCTTCTAGTGTTAGTGATTGACAGGATCTCATGGTCTAAGGATTAGGATTACTTCGTATGATGTTATAGCAATATAAACCCAATGACTTTGATCGTAATGTTATACTTTGGATGAATGTTCATCACACCATTCCAATAATGTTGTGACCTCGTTATTAACAACATCCAATGTCTATGATTAGGAAACCTTGATCATCTTGTTAATCAACGAGCTAGTTTATAAGAGAGGTATAACTAGGAACTTTCTGTTTGTTTATTAAACACACATGTATTAACGTTTCCATATTAATACAATTATAGCATGCAAAATAAACACTATCATATATACTTGGAATATACATAATAACAACTTTATTATTGCCTCTTAGGGCATATTCCCTTCAGTCTCCCACTTGCACTAGAGACAATAATCTAGTTATATAGTGATAAATCTAACATCCATGGAGTTCTGGTGTTGATCGTGTTTTGCTCTAGGGAGAGTTTTAGTCAACGGATCTTCTATGTTGAGATCCGTGTGTACTTTACAAATCTTTATATCTCCATCCTTGACATGCTCGCGGATGGAGTGAAAGCAGCACTTAATATGCTTGGAAATCTTGTGAGACCTTGGTTCTTTGGCATTGTCTATGGCTCCATTGTTGTCACAATAGATCACCATGGGTCCAATGCGCTAGCAACCACACCTAGTTCGGTTATGAACTCCTTCATCCAAACTGCTTCCTGAGCCACTTCCGAAGCAGCAACATATTCGACCTCCGCTGTTGATCCCACCACCATGAGTTGTCTGGAACTCCTCCAACTAACCGCTAACCATTCATGAGAAATACGTATCCGGATTGAAACTTAGAGTCATCCGGATTAGTGTCGAACCTAGCGTTGACATAACACTTAGGACGAGCTCCTCTTTACCTCCGTACACGAGAAACATTTCCTTAGTTCTTCTTAAGGACTTAAGGATATTCTTGACCGCTATCTAGTGTTCCGATCCTGGATCAGATTGGTATCTACTAGTCAAAATAATATCATGTTCCACATCCGGCCTTGTACATAGCATGTCGTACATTATAGATCCTATGGTTGAAGCATAGGGGACCTTGTCCATTATCTCTCTTTGTTACGCCATAGCCGGGCTTTGAGTCATACTCAATGTCTTGCCTTGCAACATAGGTAAGAACCCTTTCTTACTTTCGTCCATTTTAAACTTCTTTAAAATCTTATCAAGGTATGTACTCTGTGATAGCCCTATTAGGCGCCTTGATCTATCTCTATAGATCTTTATGCCTAATATGTATGATGCTTCACCTAGGTCCTTCATTGAAAATTTGTTGTTTAGATAACTTTTAACACTGTTTAAAAGATCTACATCATTACGATCAGTAATATGTCATCCACATATAATATCAGAAATGCCACATCGCTCCCACTCACTTTTTTGTAAATACAAGCCTCTTCATAACTTTGGATAAATCCAAACTCTTTTATCACCTCATGAAAGCGGAGATTCCAACTCCGGGATGCTTGCTTTAGTCCATAGATGGATCGCTGAAGCTTGCATACCTTGTCAACATACTTAGGATCGACAAAACCCTTTGGTTGTATCATATACAACTCTTCTCCAATGTTGCCATTGAGGAACGCAGTTTTGACATCCATCTGCCATATCTCATAGTCGAAATATGCATCAATTGATAACATAATCCTAACTGATTTTAGCATCGCTACGGGAGAGAAGGTCTCATCATAGTCAACACATTGAATTTGTCGAAACCCCTTTGCGACAAGTCAAGATTTATAGATGGTTATCTTACCATCAGCATCAGTTTTTCTTTTGAAAATCCATTTATTCTCGACGGCCTTTCGGTCGTGAGGTAAGTCCACCAAGGTCCAAACCTGTTTTTCATACATGGATTCCATCTCGGATTTCATGTCTTCTAGTCATTTGTTGGAATACGTGCTCATCATCACTTCTTAATACGTCGCAGGGTCATCTATTTCATCAACCATGAAATGCATAACAGGAGCTGCACATGTCCTGCTTGACCTGCGAGGTTTGGTAGTATTCTCTTTCAGAGTTTCATGATCTTTATCATTAGTTCCCTCTTCATTTGGTGAAGTCAACTATGGAACAACTTCCGGTGCTACGCTACTCGCCATACTATGAAGAGAAGGTTCAACAACCTCTTCGAGTTCTACCTTCTGACTACACACACCTTTCGCGAGAAACTCTTTCTCTAGAAAGGATCCATTCTTGGCAACAAAAACCTTGACCTCGGATCTGTGATAGAAGGAATACACAATAGTTTCCTTAGGGTATCCTATGAAAACACATTTTCTTCTTTGGGTTCGAGTTTATCAGGTTGAAGTTTCTTCACATAAACATCGCATCCCCAAACTTTAAGAAATGACAGCTTAGGTTTGTTTTCAAACCACAATTCATACGGTGTCTTCTCAGCAGATTTAGATGGTGCCCGATTTAAAGTGAATGTAGTAGTTTCTAGTGCATAACCCCAAAATGATAGTGGCAAGTCAGTCAGAGACATCATAGATCAAACCATATCTAGTAAAGTATGATTACGATGTTCCCACACACCATTTCGCTATGGTGTTCCGGCAGGTGTGAGTTGTGAAACTATTCCACAATCTTTCATATGTGTGCTAAACTCGTAACTTAGATACTCACCTCCATGATCAGACCATAGAAATTTGATCTTTCTATTACGATGATTTTCCACTTCATTCTGAAATTCCTTGAACTTTTCAAAGGTTTCAGATTTGTGTTTCATCAAGTAGATATAACCGTATCTACTCAAATCATCCGTGAAAGTAACAAAATAATGATATCCACCTCGCGCCAACACACTCATTGGACCACATACATCATAATGTATAATTTCCAATAAATCTATCGCCCTTTCCATTGAACCGGAAAACGGCGTTATATTCATCTTGCCCATAAGGCATGGCTCACATGTATCAAATGATTCGAAATTAAGTGATTCCAAATGTCCATATGAATGGAGTTTCTTCATGCGTTTAACGCCAATATGACCTAGACGGCAGTGCCACAAATATGCGGATATATCATCATCAATTTTAATCCTTTTCGCATCAACATTATGATTATGTGTAACACTATTATTGAGATCCAACAGAAATAAACCATTCATCACAGGTGCATGACCATAAAAGATATCATTCATATAAATATAACAACCATTGTTTTCGGATTTAAATGAATAACCACTTCGCATCAAACACGATCCGGATACATTGTTCCTCCCAGTGCAGGCACCAAATAACAATTATTTAGGTTTATGACTAATCCCGACGTTAAGTGGAGAGGAAGCGTTCCGACGGCGATCACATCAACACTTGATCCATTGCCGACACGCATCTTGACCTCACTCCTTGCTAGCGGTCACCTATTCTGTAGCCCCTGATTTGATTTACAAATACTAGCAATCGATCTGCTATCAAATACCCCGTTGCTACCGCTAGTACTAGTCAAGTACACATCAATAACATGTATATCATTTATACCTTTGTTTGCCTTGCCGGCCTTCTTTTCTGCCGAATACTTGGGGCAGTTGCACTTCCAATGGCTAGAACCCTTACAATAATAGCACTCAGTATCATACCTAGGGCCAACTCGAGATTTCTTTTCAGGTGCGACAACCGATTTGCCGCCCTTCTTTCCCTTCTATTTACCCTTCTTGTCTTTCTTGGAACCGATGGTCTTATTGATCATCAACACTTGCTGTTATTTCTTGATCTCCACCTCTATAGTCTTAAGCATTGACAGAAGCTCAAGGAGAGACTTCTTCATGCCCTGCATGTTATAGTTCATCATGAAGCTCTTGTAGCTAGGTGTAAGAGATTAGAGAACACGATATATGCCTAAGTCAATGGGAATCGATATTCCCAAGAACACAAGCTTATTGGCGTACCCAGAGATTTTGAGTACGTGCTCACTGACGGAGCTGTTCTCTTCCATCATGCAGCTAAAGAATTTTTTAGAAGCATTATAACTCTCTACAGCAGCATGGGTGTCGAAAATCATTTTCAACTCACCCATTGTATCAAAGGCATTGCCGTATTCGAAATGCTTTAGAAGTTCTGGCTCCAGCCCATACAGTATGTCGTCATGAACTAAGTTGTGGTCCTCCTGACGAGTCAAATAGACGTTATTTTCCTCGTCAGGGGAATCATCAAGTGGTGGGGGGCCTAGCGACGCTTCTAGCACATATTTCTTTTGTGCAGCAGAGAGGAGAATCCTGAAATTCATGGCCCAGTCGGTAAAGTTGCTACCATTCATCGCAAGTTTCTCTTTCTCCATGAACACATTGAAATTAAAAGCAGGTGGTGCCATGTACAATAGAATTTTTAAAGTTTAAACTAAGTTTATGATAGATCGAGTTCAACTAATCCAAATTATAAATGAACTTGTTGGAGATATGCCCTAGAGGCAATAATAAATGAAGTTATTATTATATCTTTGTGTTTATGATAAATGTTTACATTCATGCTATAATAGTATTAAGAAGGAAACATTGATACTTGTGTGATTTGTAAACTTAATTTGAAGTCCCTAGTAAAGCCTCTATATAATACTAGCTTGTTGGTTAATAGATGATTGTGGTTTCCCTATCATGAACATTGAGATGTTATTAACAGCAAGATCATATCATTAGGAGAATGATATGATGGACATACTCCTATAGATAAGCATAGCATAAAGGTCAAGTAATTTTAATAGTTCAATTGCTATATGCTTTCTGATACATAGTAATCTAATTCCTTCGACCATGAGATCATGCATATCACCTCTACCGGATGGATGCTTTGATGACATCAAACACCACACCGTAACTGGGTGGCTATAAAGGTGGCATTGAGTGTTCGGAAAGTATTGGTTGAAACACATGGATCAAGAGTGGGATTTGTCCATCCATATGATGGATAGATATACTCTGGGCCCTCTCGGTGAAATGTCATCCAATTAGCTTGCAAGCATGTGACTGGCTCACAAGGGATCACATATCACGGGAACAAGAAAAGAGTACTTATCGGTAACGAGGTTGAACTAGGTATGCAGAGATACCGACGATCATAACCTTGGATAAGTAAAGTATCGTGAGACAAAGGGAAATTGATATCGTATGTAAGTGGTTCATTCGATCGCAAAGTAATCGTAGAAATATGTGGGAGCCATATGAATTTCCAGATTCCTCTATTGGTTATTGTTCGGAGAAGTGTGTCGATCATGTCCGCATAATTCACGAACCGTAGGGAGACACACTTAATGATTCGACGTTGTTTGAGTAGTTATGGAATGATGAGAAAGAGACCGAATGTTGTTTGGAGTCTCGGATGGGATCCGGGATATCACGAGGAGATCCGGAATGGTCCGGAGAATAAGATTCATATAAGGAAAGTCCCGTTTCGGAGTTGGGGAATGGTTCCGGTGTTTTCATCGGGAATGTTCTAGAATGTTCCGGAATGTCCGGCACTCCGGAGGGGAAGGGTACATGAATGTGTTGTATCAAGTTGGTATGATTGCATCATGTACTAAGTGTCATCTCTGTACCAAATAAAGGATTAATTCAAATCCTAGTTTGAAAAGTCAAATAGCTAGTTTGAAAAGTCAAACGACTAAATTTGGAAAGAGGAAAAGAGGAGGAAGGGGGAAACCGAGTTGGGGAGGAGTTCCCTCCTCCAACCGGCGGCCCACCTCCAAGCCGAGTTGGGGAGGGACTCCTCTCCCTCCCCTTGGACGGCCGTCCCCTCCACCTATATAAGGAGGGGCAGGGCTCCCTCCTAGAAACACACAAGCTCCTCTCCTCCAAACCCTAGGCCCAAGCCGCCGCCTCAAGCCGCCGCCCTAGGGCACTCCGCCGCCTAGGTGAAACCCTAGCCGGCACTAGCCCCTCCTCGGCGTGTCTAAACCCTAGATCGTCGAGGACTCTCTCATACTCCACCATACTCGCTCCGGCTTAAGGCGAAGCCTGAGATCTCCCTCTACTTCGGTACCACCGTTGTCTTTGCGGAATCACGAGGAGAGTGCTACAACCTCCGCTGCCTGCTGGAACAAGGGAGAGGAAGGTCTTCGTCGAGTACCGAACGTGTGACCGACTGAGGGAGCACTGCCGGAACGCAGCGCCGGAAGGATCGTCTACGCGATCTTGAGATCGGGAAGAGTACGACTACATCACCCACGATAATCCGCTCTCGTTAAACACTTTGGAATCTTCGAGGGTGAGTTATTACATCGAACCGTTGCTACAATCTAGTAGATAGATATTGGCTTGTTTGTTTGTATGCGGTAGAAATTTTTTGTTTTCCATGCTACGAAACCCAACAGTGGTATCAGAGCGGTGTCTATATGTAGATCTGTTGCACGAGTAGAACACAATGGTCATTGTGGGTGTTGATGATTTTATTCTCGATTGCTTCTTGTGTACTTTGCATCTTGCGGGATGTTGGGATGAAGCGGCCCGGGCTAACCTTACATGACATCGTTCATGAGACTTGCTCCACGCTTGACATGCAACTTGTATTGCATAAGTGGCTTTATGGTGCCTGTTTCTCCTAGCATAGTTAAGATCCAATTTACAACGGGTGATTAACAATACTAGTATCAATGTTGTGGTTCTTGTTCGTAAGTTAGAACGACACTTATTGGAAGCCCCAAACCACGTAAAACATGCAAAGAAAGTAGAGGCGTCTAACTTTGTTTTGCAGGGGTGTGCTGTGATGTGATATGGCCATGATTGTGATTATATTTGATGTATGCAATGTTCCTTATTGTAAGTTGGCAACCGGCAGGAGCCATATGGTTGTCTTTAATTTATGTTAAGACCCGCGTGTCTATTCAAAGTAGTTGTAATAGTTGAAGCCGGTGGACGACAACCATGGAGAAGCGTCATTGACCTTGATGCAATGCCGGTGATGATGGAGATCATGTTCGTGCTAGAAGATGGAGATCGGAAGCACAAAGAAGAAAGGCCATATCATATCACATATTATGAATTGCATGTGATGTTAATCCTTTATGCATCTTGTATTGCTTGGTAGACAACAGTAGCATTATAAGATGATCCCTCATGCACATGAATTTCAAGTCATAAAGTGTTCACCCTTAGTTAGCACCGTTGCTAAAGCTTGTTGTTTCGAAGCACCACGTGATGATCGGGTGTGTTAGATTCCGCAAGTGTATACAACGTAAGCAAGCCAGATTTGCTCATGCGGAAACTAAGGTTTGATCTTGACGAGCCTAGCATGTATAGACATGGTCTCGGAACACGGATCACCGAAAGGTAAAGCATGAATCATATAGTAGATATGATGAACATGCCGATTGTTCGCCATTGAAACTATATCAACTCTCGTGATGATCGGTGTTGATATGGTGGATTTGGTTCATATGATCACTAAAACAATGTGAGGGATATTGTTTTGAGTGGGAGTTCACCTAGATTAAATTTATTAATTTGAACTCAATTTGTCATAAACTTAGTCTAAACTATTGCAAATATGTTGTAGATCAATGGCAGCCCCTACCATCAATTTTAATGCGTTCCTAGAGAAAGAAAAGTTGAAAAACAATGGAATCAACTTCGCGAATTGGTTCCGCAATTTGAGGATTGTCCTCACAGCTGGTAATTTGACCTATGTGCTGGATGCACCACTGGGTGACCCACCTGCAACTACTGCTACCGATGAAGTAAAGAATGTTTACCTCACTCGGAAGACTCAGTACTCCACATTTCAGTGTGCTATCTTGTATGGTTTAGAATCGGAGCTTCAGAAAAGGTTTGAGAATTCAGACCCATATGATATTGTCGAGGATCTCAAATTGATCTTTGAGACTCATGCGGCAATTGAAAGCTATGAGGCTTCGAAAAGTTCTTTAACGCAAGATGGAAGAGGGACTCCGTCGTGAGCATGTGCTTAAGATGTGCAGGCATAAACAAACTTCAAAGCTTGGGTATAGTGATTCCCAATGCTTTGGGGATTTACCGTGTCCTCCAATCACTGCCACCAAGTTACAAGAACTTTGTGATGAACTACAACATGCAAAACATGAACAAGACGTTGCCAGAACTCTTTGCCATGTTGAAATCTGCAGAAGTGGAGATCAAGAAAGAGCACCAAGTGTTGTTGGTCAATAAGACCACCAAATTCAAGAAAGGCAAGTCTAAGCAAAAGGGACACTTCAAGAAGGGTGGTAAGAAAGTTACCACGCCGACGAAGAAGACCAAGGCTGGACCTAAGCGTCTTAATCGAGTGCTTTTCTTCGCAAGGAGAGAAGGTCCTTTGAAGCGGAATTGCCCAAAGTACTTGGCAGATTTGAAGAACGGCAACATCAAGAAGAAAGGTATATCGATATACATGTTATTGATGTATCTCACTAGTACTCGTAGTAGTGCCTGGGTATTTGATACTGGTTCGGTTGCTCATATTTGTAACTCGAAACAGGTGCTGCAGAATAAACGGAAGCTAGCGAAGAACGAGGTGACGATGCGCGTTGGAAACGGATCAAAGGTTGATGTGATCGCGGTCGGCACGCTACCCCTTCATCTACCATCGGTATTAGTTTTATACTTAAATAATTGTTATTTGGTGCCTGCGTTAAGCATGAACATTATATCGGGATCTTGTTTATTGCGAGACGGTTACTTGTTTAAATCCGAGAATAATGGTTGTTCGATTTATATGAGTAATATGTTTTATGCACATGCACCTTTGATAGATGGTCTATTCTTATTGAATCTCGATAGTGGAAATACACATATTAATAACATTGAGGCTAAACGTTTGAAATCGAGCGATAACTCGACCTATATGTGGCACTGTCGTCTTGGTCACATTGGAGTGAAGCGTATGAAGAAACTCCATTCCGATGGACTTCTTGAATCACTTGATTTCGAATCACTTGAAAGATGCGAAGCATGTCTGATGGGTAAAATGACTAAGACTCCATTTTCGGTATGATGGAGCGAGCTACGGACTTATTGGAAATCATACGTACCGATGTGTGTGGTCCAATGAGTGTAGCATCGCGCGGTGGTTATCGTTATGTTCTTACCTTCACGGATGACTTGAGTAGATATGGGTATATCTATTTCATAAAACATAAGTCCAAAACTTTCGAGAAGTTTAAGGAATTTCAAAGTGAGGTAGAGAATCAACGTAACAAGAAGATTAAATTTCTACGTTTTGATCGTGGAGGTGAATATCTAAGTTACAAGTTTGGCAAGCATTTGAAGAAATGCGGAATACTTTCGCAGTTGACACCGCCGGGAACACCACAGCGTAATGGTGTGTCCGAACGTCGTAATCGAACTCTCTTAGATATGGTTCGTTCTATGATGTCACTTACAGATTTACCGCTATCATTTTGGGGTTATGCATTAGAAACAGCCGCATTCACTTTAAATAGGGCACCGTCTAAATCCGTTGAAACGACACCGTATGAATTATGGTTTGGGAAGAAACCTAGATTGTCGTTCCTTAAAATTTGGGGGTGCGAAGCCTATGTAAAGAAGTTACAGCCGGACAAGCTTGAACCCAAAGCGGAAAAATGCGTCTTCATAGGATACCCGAAGGAAACTATTGGGTATACCTTCTATCATAGATCCAAAGGCAAAATCTTCGTTGCCAAGAATGGATCCTTTCTAGAGAAGGAATTTCTCTCGAAAGAAGTGACTGGAAGGAAAGTAGAACTCGACGAGGTTGTCGAACCTTCTCTCGAAATTGCGAGTAGCGCAGCACCGGAAGAAGTTCATGTGGTGCCTGCACCAATAAGAGAGGAAGCTAATGATGATGATCATGAAACTTCGGTTGAAGTTGCTATAGAGCCTCACAGGTCCGAGAACTCATACCACTCCAGATTGTTATGATCCCGTTATGAGTGTCATGTTGGTGGACAACACCGATGACCCTGAGACATATGAGGAAGCGATGATGAGCCCAGATTCCAATAAATGGCAAGAAGCCATGAAATCCGAGATTGGATCCATGTACGAAAACCAAGTATGGACTTTGGTGGACTTACCGGATGGTCGGAAGGCTGTCGAGAACAAATGGATCTTCAAGAAGAAAACAGATGTTGATGGTAATGTTACTGTCTATAAAGCTCGACTTGTCGCAAAAGGGTTTCGACAAATTCAAGGAGTTGACTACGATGAGACTTTCTCACCAGTAGCGAAGCTAAAGTCTGTGAGGATTATGTTAGCAATCGCTGCATATTATGATTATGAGATATGGCAGATGGATGTCAAAACAACATTCCTCAATGGAGACATTGATGAAGAGTTGTATATGATGCAACCCAAAGGTTTTGTCGATCCTAAAGATGCTAACAAGGTATGCAAACTTCAACGGTCCATCTATGGATTGAAGCAAGCATCCCGAAGTTGGAATCAACGTTTTGATAAGGTGATCAAAAGTTTTGGTTTTATACAAACTTATGGAGAAGCTTGTATTTATAAGAAAGTGAGTGGGAGCTCTGTAGCATTCTTAATACTATATGTGGATGACATATTGTTGATTGGGAATGATGTAGACCTTCTTAATAGTGTCAAGGAATATTTGAATAATAGTTTTTCAATGAAGGATCTTGGCGAAGCAGCTTACATATTAGGCATAAAGATTTATAGAGATAGATCGAAACGCCAAATATCATTGTCACAGTACATATTTGGACAAAGTTCTAAAGAGGTTTGAATGGAGGATAGCAAGAAAGGGTTCTTGCCCATGTTGCTAATCGACCTTGAGTAAAACTCAAAGTCCGACATCGGCAGATGATAGAGAAAGGATGAGTAAGACTCCCTATGCCTCAGCCATAGGATCTCTAATGTATGCCATGCTATGTACTAGACCCGACATTGCATATGCTGTTAGTTTAACTAGCAGATATCAAAGTGATCCAGGAGTGGATCATTGGACAGCGGTCAAAAATATCCTTAAGTACTTGAGAAGAACTAAGGATATGGTTCTTTCTTATGGAGGTGATGAATAGCTCGTTGTTAATGGTTACACCGATGCTAGTTGGAACACCGATCCGGATGATTCTAAATCACAATCTGGATACGTATTTATTTTGAATGGTGCAGCAGTTAGCTAGAGGAGTGCAAAGCAAAGCGTTGTGGCGAGATCTTCAACTAAATCGGAATACATGGCTGCTTCGGAGGCTTCACAAGAAGCGATATGGATGAAAGAGTTCATTACAGAGCTGGGTGTGGTTCCTAGTGCGCTGGACCCAATGTCTATCTACTGTGATAACATGGGCGCCATAGCCAATGCGCAAGAACCAAGGTCACACAAGAAGCTGAAGCATATCAAGCCACGTTTTCACGCTATTCGAGAACATATCCAAGATGGGGATATAAAGATTTGCAAAGTGCACACAGATCTGAATGTGGCGGATCCGTTGACTAAACCTCTCCCGAGGGCAAAACATGACCAGCACCAAACTTCCATGGGTGTTCGGTATATTACCATGTAATCTAGATTAGATGACTCTAGTGCAAGTGGGAGACTGTTGGAGATATGCCCTAGAGGCAATAATAAATGAAGTTATTATTATATGTTTGTGTTTATGATAAATGTTTACATTCATGCTATAATAGTATTAAGAAGGAAACATTGATACTTGTGTGATTTGTAAACTTAATTTGAAGTCCCTAGTAAAGCCTCTATATAATACTAGCTTGTTGGTTAATAGATGATTGTGGTTTCCCTATCATGAACATTGAGATGTTATTAACAGGAAGATCATATCATTAGGAGAATGATATGATGGACATACTCCTATAGATAAGCATAGCATAAAGGTCAAGTCATTTTAATAGTTCAATTGCTATATGCTTTCTGATACATAGTAATCTAATTCCTTCCACCATGAGATCATGCATATCACCTCTACCGGATGGATGCTTTGATGACATCAAACACCACACCGTAACTGGGTGGCTATAAAGGTGGCATTGAGTGTTCGGAAAGTATTGGTTGAAACACATGGATCAAGAGTGGGATTTGTCCATCCATATGACGGATAGATATACTCTGGGCCCTCTCGGTGAAATGTCATCCAATTAGCTTGCAAGCATGTGACTGGCTCACAAGGGATCACATATCACGGGAACAAGAAAAGAGTACTTATCGGTAACGAGGTTGAACTAGGTATGCAGAGATACCGACGATCATAACCTCGGATAAGTAAACTATCGTGAGACAAAGGGAAATTGATATCGTATGTAAGTGGTTCATTCGATCGCAAAGTAATCGTAGAAATATGTGGGAGCCAAATGAATTTCCAGATTCCTCTATTGGTTATTGTTCGGAGAAGTGTCTCGATCATGTCCGCATAATTCACGAACCATAGGGAGACACACTTAAGGATTCGACGTTGTTTGAGTAGTTATGGAATGATGAGAAAGAGACCGAATGTTGTTCGGAGTCTCGGATGGGATCCGGGATATCACGAGGAGATCCGGAATGGTCCGGAGAATAATATTCATATAAGGAAAGTCCCGTTTCGGAGTTGGGGAATGGTTCCGGTGTTTTCATCGGGAATGTTCTAGAATGTTCCGGAATGTCCGGCACTCCGGAGGGGAAGTGTACATGAATGTGTTGTATCAAGTTGGTATGATTGCATCATGTACTAAGTGTCATCGCTGTACCAAATAAAGGATTAATTCAAATCCTAGTTTGAAAAGCAAATAGCTAGTTTGAAAAGTCAAACGACTAAATTTGGAAAGAGGAAAAGAGGAGGAAGGGGGAAACCGAGTTGGGGAGGAGTTCCCTCCTCCAACCAGCGGCCCACCTCCAAGCCGAGTTGGGGAGGGACTCCTCTCCCTCCCCTTGGCCGGCCGGCCCCTCCACCTATATAAGGAGGGGCAGGGCTCCCTCCTAGAAACACACAAGCTCCTCTCCTCCAAACCCTAGCCCCAAGCCGCCGCCGCCTCCAAGCCGCCGCCGGCCCTAGGGCACTCGCCGCCGCCGCCTAGGTGAAACCCTAGCCGCCGGCACTAGACCCTACTCGGTGTGTCTAAACCCTAGATCATCGAGGGACTCTCTCATACTCCACCATACTCGCACCGGCTTAAGGCGAAGCCCTGCGAGATCTCCCCTCTACTTCCGGTACCACGCCGTTGTGCTGCCGGAATCATGAGGAGAGTGCTACAACCTCCGCTGCCTGCTGGAACAAGGGAGAGGAAGGTCTTCGTCGAGTATCGAACGTGTGACCGATCATGAGCGCTGCGAACGCAGCCGGAAGGATCGTCTACGCGATCTTGAGATCGGAAAGAGTACGACTACATCACCCACGAGAATCCGCTCTCGTTAAACACTTTGGAATCTTCGAGGGTGAGTTATTCCATCGACTCGTTGCTACAATCTAGTAGATAGATCTTGGCTTGTTTGTTTGTATGCGGTAGAAAATTTTTGTTTTCCATGCTACGAAACCCAACAGAACTCCCACTCAAAAATGACATCCCTCGTGTCCTTTTGGTGATTACATGAACCATATGCACTACACCAAGTCCGTTCATCACGTGAGTCGGTGTATCTTCAATGGCGGACATCTATATGGGCATCATATCAACATATGACTCATGATTAACCTTTTGGTTCGTGTTCTGAGGCCATGTCTGTATATGGTAGGATCGCCAAGTAAGAACCTTAGTATTTAGTGTTTGTAAAACTTTCTTACACCCGAAATATGATCGTGGATTCAATAACACCTGATCATCACGTGATGTCTTAAAGCGGCAAAACATAATCGATGCATACTTAAGGGAGAACACATTTTTATCTTGATATATAAATGAGGGATCATCTTATTATTCTAATAAAATGCCAAACATGTAATATAAGATGCAACAAACATCATATGTGAAAATTGAAATGATATGGTTCTTGCACTTGATCACCATCATGTGCATCGTGGTACGATCTCTAGCATTTCTTTGTGTGTAAGGCCAAGGTCTATGGAACTTACACGTTAAGTGTGTTGTAAGAGTATAAACTATACATTTACTTACAACATTACCATATCATGACACTAGCCCAGCAACAATCTAAATTAGACGCTTCTAATTTATCCATTGCAAGTTTTACGTGGCTTAGGCCTTTCAAAGATAGAACTGTTCTTACCTATGAACATGGAACCACAACGAGGATAACCAAATTATTAACAACTCGTTTTAAATTAGATATTTACTATAGTAGGAGAGATAGACACCCGCTAGCCACTTATGCAAAACTAGTTGCATGTCAAGCGTGGAACAGGTCTCATGTGCGAGGACATGTATAGTTTGTCTGGGCCGCTTCATCCCACTATGCCACCAATATCCAAAGTACAAACAAGAAGCAATAACATGATCATCATTGCCTACATAATCTTATGTGTACTACCTATGCAAAGCATCTACGCATAGATCCAGCTCTGATACCACTGTAGGGTTCGCAGCATATAAAACAAAAAAATTCCTACGATGGGAACAACTATGTACCAAGATCTATCTACTAGATACAAGAAACGAGTGGATATACATCCTTAGAGAGCATACCCTTGTAGACTGACAAAGTTTAACGAGGTTGTACTCGTGGATGATGTAGATGAACGCTTTCCAATCTCAAGATCGAGTAGAAGTCCAGCGCCGCAAATCAGCAGTGCATCTGTGGTCGTACACACGTCCAAGCCACTGAGCAACCTCCGCCTCCTCGCTCCAGCGATGCAGAGAAAGCAACAATTGTTTCTCAATGAAAAGCCACCGGGAACATGTATCTCTCTAGTCCGAGATCATGGGGGATAAACTAGAGGGGGAGAGAGATCCTTCACGAGGAGGTGTTAGTGTGAGAAAGGGAGAGGGGGGCTTTATATAGGAGGGAGGGGCACCCCAAGGGGTGGCCGACGCATGGGGGCTGCCCCCTCCCCTCCTTCCATTCATGTGGGTGGAGCTCCCACTCACATTTAGCCCCTTCATTTCTCCACTCAAATTCTCACTCAAAAATCCTATTAAATTTCCACCAAATTTAATGCAATCTCTTTAAATAAAACTACCCTTATTTATTCGGAATTTTGTTAATTACATTAATTAACAAACATTCACATAAAACCCCTTGCTAGTATTCTATTTCACATGCAGAAACACTTTCAGCAATTTCACCCAAACCAATTCCAGTGTCTACTGAAATAAATTCCTGCGCTTTGTAAATCTTTTCGTATATAAACTATTTGTTCCTAATGGTGTCAGTGTCTATTAAGTCTGTCACCCTATAGTTCGTGAATAATGTGGACATGATCGAGACCCCTCTTGGATCAATAATCAGAAGCGGGACTTGGAGATCCATACTGACTCCCACACATTCAATGATGACTTCTTGTGATCGCGAGAACCTTTTACGCTAGAATCTTAATCCCTTTGACTCGTGATATATTACATGTCCGAGACTCGATCATCGGTATCTCCATAACTAGTTTGATCTCGTTACCGACATGTACTCTTTTCCTGTTCCCGTGATATAACATTCTAGTAATCAAAGCTAATGTGAAGTTGGAATCCGAGTTACTAAGTTAACAAAAAATAAGATAGTATGACTAAGCTAATTCTAGAACAACCTTTAGTTATAGAAGTAGTATTATTCCCCTTAAATAATAAGTAAGCACTTGAAGAAAATTGAAATTGATATATACACCTATAAGAATAATATTAGTAATGGAGGATAAAGGAAGAGTCTGAATGGAGTTAACTATAACCACTTGTTGGATTGAAGATTATAATTAGTAGTGTAGTTTGATATAACCAAGTGTAGATATGAGAAGATTACGAAAAGCTTCAGTGACAAGCTTCTGAGATTTATAAGTGAGATTACAAAGTAATCTGTGAAGTAAGAGAGTAATCATCATAGTGGACTAGGATTCATTAGAAGTATTCTAGAGATGAGAATTATCTCTATGAGATCATATTGAGCTTTAGTTTCAATAACATTAGATTTACAAATGGATTTAGAAGGTGGAAGTATTGATAAGAATATACTTGTGAAGAAGTAGTATATCTAGGAAATAAATTCCTTAATTAGAAGTCAAGAATTATGAAGGATGGAAGATAGGAATTATTGGTAAACATTCAACTTTAATTCTAGAACCAAATTTAATATCCATCTTATATGGTTGATCCATCATCCTATTCCCCGATGGCTTGTAATAATACTTCTCAATAGCAAATTACTTAAGAACATCTTTGTCGCTTTAAAACATTAAAAAACATATGTGTTTATAAACCATAAATATCAACTCTTTATCATAAATCACTTTAGAAAACAATCCTGCCATCTTACTATAGATTAAGATCTCATTCATGATCACAAACATAAAGGAAATATGTATTAAACCTTAATATTATCCATATCTATAAAATAATCTATGTATATTTAAATCTCCTAAAACTTGTGGTAAACATTTATAAGTTTAAACCCTAACTTCTATGCAAGTTATCACAAAATATATACCTTGATATCACCTAAGATCTTATGATTAATGTTAATCATATTAATTCCTTCGAATATTATGCATCAAATAATAATGTAGGATCATCATATAAAAGTTCCCTTAAAACTATAAGTTAATAAGAACTAAGTTTCATGATTCAATAGTATTATATCCTATAATAAATTCATGGTATGTTCTATAAAGAAAATTCATAACAAAGGTTCCTACAAAATATTAAAAGGAAAAGTACTTATGTAAATAAAATAAAGAAATTATAACATTATAATAAAACTACTTAATAAAAAGAACCTCTTAAATAAATATAAAGTATGAAAATAATAAAGAATATAAAAGTTGAATAATAGAAATATACTCTATAATATTTTAATGTCTTACAAAAATCGAAGACAATTTAAATACTAAGAAAAACATATTTGAAAAGGTTATGTGAAAACAGGATATAGAAAAAGATAAGAAAAGGAAAAAACAGAAGGAAATCGTTTCTGGCCCGTAGCCCATTTTCTCCTCCACCTATCTACTGCTCACGAGTACCAGCAGCCAGCACTCCGCTCACTGCACCAAAGCCCAATAGCAGCCCACGCATCGGTCCGGTAGTCACTGCCAGGTGGGACCCACAGAGGACCGCGGGTTAGGATTTGAAACCTGCCAGGGGGCTATCTACAAAACACCAGTCGTCGTCTTCCTCTTCCAGCTGGAAGCATCTCGATGGCGCTACCGATGCCGTTTGTCGACGCCGTCCACTGTGATGCTCGCCGCCGACACTCTGGGAGGGGATAAGAACGCCACCGTGACATCCCTGCTCATCCTCATCCTAGTTCCTTCTTTCTCTCCCACACACTCTCTCTCTCTCGATTCTCTCTCAGGGCTGAAACCATAGCCAACCTCGCCAATGAATCGCTGTTGTTGCGCACCTCCCCTCTCTTTTCTGAACAGACCTGGAGAAACGCCGTGCTCCGTAGATTCTCTAGGTGGAGTACATCATCAAGGGAAACTCCGGGGAGCGCGAATTTTGCCATTCCCTTCTGTCGTGGTTCGTCAGAGTTCTCGTTGGAGTGCTCGTCTCCGACTGCGTCTGTCCTCACCAACACCACCGCTGCAACCATGGTGAGTTTCTGGTGCTCAGGCATCATTCCTCTATCTCTTTCTCACCCTCTAGCATACTCGCATCGTAGCGCCAATGTTCACCACCATCAGTCGTAGTCGTTGCATCTCTTCCAATGACCAATAGAGGGCGGCGCGACCACTAATAGCATCCATGTGGCCTACTCGTTCGAACATGTAGTTCCACTCGGCCGCACGCACTCGAAAACGCCGGCTTCGATGACCAACAGTGAGTGGTCGGCGATATGGGGTCGTGCTAACGTCACGGCGACATCATGAATATGTTGATATTGACCTGGTCCACCTATTTGACTAGTCCACGCCAACATGGCATGCTGACGTGTCCCTGACCCCACGGGTCAGTGACCTAGGATAGGTTTATATCGCTTTAAAAAATATACCCTGTTTAAAAATTTAATTAGGAAATGCATAAATATTATAAATTCAATATCTTTTGCTTTATAATTCAGAAAAATATGTTTAATATATGAAAATTTAGAGAAAAGTAAAATCTATAATTTAACTTTGTTACTAAACATTATTAGGTTAATTATTTAAATAATAATTATTTAATAAATATTTTAATAAATTAATATTTTGAAAATTCATATTTCAATAATGGTAAATGAGAAAATTATAAAAAATATATTAAAATTCTTAGAAAAATAAAAACTACAATTTAAAACTATAATTACATATTATTTTCTCACTTAGTTAAATAATTACTATTTATTATGTATTTATAAGGTATTTAAACTTATAAAAATCATATCTTATTATCTATAAAACATGAAAATATTTCTAATATACCAAAATGATCACAAAAATAATATCTACATGATAAAAATATAATATTTCACTCTTGAGGTAAATAAAAAAGTAAACACTCTAATAACTTTAATTTAAACGTATTTCCTTAAATGATAATTCATAGAAGGATAAATAAAAATTTGCTAATAATTCTAAAAATTATACATCTAAAGCCTAATAATAGTATTTAACTTAAATATCGATAGTATGAAATTCATATAGTCCAAAACATTTTAACTACAATTTTTTATGAATTATCATTCATCTATAAGTGTGAATTATTTTCTAAAATGATTCTTATGAAATTATAAAATCTTCAAGAATGATATTTTTAACCAAATAAAACCTTTAACCATTACTTAAACCACAATTTTATAAATATAGTTAAATAATATTGTTTCCATGTTATGAATTATAACCACCCATTTATAAGAAGATAAATAATTATATTAAATTATAATGTTAAAAAACATGAATCAAATACAAGTGTTACTAATCTTAATTCACCTCTAAGAAACATTATAAAGTGAACAAATTATAATATCATTTAAGAACCAAGATAGATAAGTCTCAACTACTTGTAAGGTCCTTATTCAAATGAAGTAATTCTTTCTTACTTAATAACTATAGCTTGTAATATAACCTAAGAATGTTAACTTAAAGTTTAAATACATTTGTGTAGTTAAGTAAGATTTTCTTCAAAAGTTATTCTTCTAAAATACATTATTAAGAAAGACATAAACATTCCTATAAAGGCCCTAAATGAGAAACACTCCTTATATAAGCAGTCTTGGAGTAGCATTCCACATTTGTGTGACTTATTATTCTATGGTATTTATTATACTTACAAGTTGTTTCACGCACACACTCACAAGCCTTATGAAGAAGCACAAATGTGAAACTTAATCTAAAAGGGCAACACGTTCTAAAAGGAACCATTTCTAGTTTCCAAACCCTTGATCAACGCTTATTCTGGGGGAGTCGAGTTTACAAAGTTTCATTACATTACTTATGCATAATAGCATCTTGGTTCTTCAAACATTAATCCTTACCGCACCAATAATGATGTTTTCAGATATTGGATCTTTTATTGTCTTGAAGACCGTGAGTGCATAATCTTGCAATCACAAAAGGAAAGTTCACACTATCTCATGTCCTTTTGTTATTTTCTAACAAATATTTTGCAAATTTGGTGTTGTCATCACCTGCTTTTCAAAAAGGTCAGAAAACACTATTTTCATAATATGAATATAGGTTATTTACTATGAGGTAATAACCTTCTATGAAAGTTCCCGTGGTAAAGGAACATATTACCTAGGACTTAATAACCAATGTCGCCAGTGATTCTCGCCATATATTACACGTTAACCATGAGATTTGGAATGGGACGGAGAAATCAGCTGTTTCTTCTTCCTTTCGCATGTAGGCAAGACGACCTTAAAGTGACATTGTGATTTCTTGTGGGGATCCAACATATGGGTGGGCACCCTTACGCCCAACGATTTTGGTGTTTTGGTTATCTATGAGTGGCTGTTGGAGGTATGGCCGGACCTATATGGTACTTGCCAGGGGCATCACCATCTCATAGATTCTTTGAGAACTTATTAGGGTTATATTGTCACATCCCAAGATTTTCCAAATCTTGTAATGTGAAAAATAAATGAATAAAATAAAACTTTGTTGATTTTCAAGGTGAGAAGAAACTTTTTGAATCCAATTGGAAACTTTCAAAACCTATTTGGATCAAATAAAATCCTAAAGGGATTTAAAAAATATATATAAATAAACAATAAAGTTAAAATATTTGGAATTACTATTTTGGATCTTTTAATAAAAGATTTGGTTTCAAAGAGAAGGGTATAATATTAAATAAAGATTATTTTATAAGCCAAATAAAACCTTGGCCAAGATTTTGAATTAAAATATTTCTATTTTGATAAAAATAGTAAAGGTTTATTATAAATAAAATAATAAGGATTTAATATCCAATTTTATTTAAGTAAAGGCTTTTCCATTTTAATTAAACCATTAAAAACTTGTTAAATTATTTTAAATAAGTTTTCCAAGTATTTTATATTCTCAAACAAAACCTACTGAAGTGTTTTTGGTTTTATTTAGATTTCAAATAAGGATTTTAAATAAAACAAATCCTATTTGAATAAATAACTAAGGACTATTTATTTAATTATTAAATAGATCCTAAAAGAATAAAATATTATTTTGGGACTTGGAATATTATTGTTAAACAGAATCAAAAACTCAATGCAAAGTTTGGAGGAGTTTTGAATTGATTTTTGCTTGATTTGTTTGATTGAATTTCAAAACAGAAAATAGAAATAGAAAGAGATAAAACAATCAGAAAGAAAAAAATAGAACCAGACCGGACCCAACCCACCTGGCCCAAGAAGCCCATTCGCAGCCCAGTTTCCCTCCCCCTCTCTGCGAATCGTTCTCCACTTAAACTCATGCCCCACAGAGCCACCTCAGTGTCGTCTTCTCCCTGATCACGTCGCCCTACCGTTGCTGCCATTTACACCAGCGATGAATACGCGTTGAATACGGCCTTCATTCCACACAGTAACAACGCCCATTTAACCGCCTGCGTCTACCCTCTCTTTTCCCCCAGACCCCGCACCACGAGAGCCTCTAGGCTGCCCCAATTCGAGCCCGCGCTCTCACTGCTCCGGCGAGCTCCGCAAACAATTCCGGCCAGTAGGCACAGCCCCTTGCCTCCTCGACCAAGCTCACACACTCCCCTGCCCCTGGCGCTTCTCCCTGTGCTTTCCTTTCACCCGCGGGCGCCCCAGAACCTCGACTTCGACAACAACTGAACGTCGCCGCGTCTGCTTCTCACTCCAGCGAAGTTTCCTGGTAAGCACCTACCGCCTCGAGCCCTCTCGATCATGCTCACGTGAATCCCACACTTGCCCGCATCTAACCCTGCCCCTATCTTGCCTTAGGGTGGTCTACAACGTCGCCCCCGACAACAGACAGAGCCGTCTGACGCCGACGACGTCTCCGGCGAGCGATTAATCCCGCTCCAGTGCGCCCTTCGCCAGACCAGCACCACCTTGAGCTTCATCTCGACCTCGCGAGCACGGTGAGCATACTCATTTCCTCCTTTGCTTCCTGTAACCGCCGATAGCACATCGTCTGACCGTGCGCCGCCGCTCACCGCCGTCAGCGCCGCTCGAGTTTGGTTAATCAAATTTACACCAATAGATCTTGATCCTATGGCTAAGATTAGAACCTGAGCGAAAGGGTACGAGCACGTCTGAGCCGTGCGATCTCTTTAGATCCAACGCCTCATAGAGGCCGATCCGTGCGAACCGGTATCGACCAGTAGTATTGCGCCGCGTGGCACTAGTTTGTTTTAAAACAGAATTTGAAGTCAGATTGATATGCAAATTTGTAAACCTTGTAACTTTTGTTCCACACGTCCAAAATTTGCAAATTTTATATCAATGGAATCAGCAAGACAAGCCCTAGCCAACCATGCAATTTGTTTAGTAAAAAGCTTCTGGTAAAATGTTTTTTTTTGCAGAAACATTTGTATGCTTGTTTAGGTTATAAAAATTATTCCAAAATGATTTTAGGGTTAAAATCTTTGCAAAAATGGTTTGTTGTGAACCTACTGACCCTAGGAACCAACCCATGGATTTAAAAATGTATTTTGTGAAGATTAGGATTGAATAATTGAATTAGCTCATTTCTAGTCAAATGAAAATATTGGTTTTTGCTATGAAAATGATTTTGGAGTAAAAACTTTGGGAAAATGATTTGAATCAAACCTACTGACCCTAAACACCAAGTTTTGAGAATTAACAACTTATTTGGTGAACAACATAAAATTGTTGCTTTGATAAAAACATTTTCCACCACATAAAATAATGATTGGATTTAAAAATGGTTTATAGATAAAACCCTTTTGCAAATGACTTTGCCACTTTGGAAAATGACCACTTTGAACCTTACAAAGTATAAAGCCTAGTAGAAACCACCTTTGCAAATAAAACTATCTTTTGCATGCTTGCATGCATGAGTTAGTTTTATTATTTTATGTGTGTTAAATTGTTTGTATATTGGTTGGAATGCTAGTTGAATCTATGTTTGCTTGATTGATTTGTAGTGAAGTTAGAAGAGTGTGAGATTAGCAAGATCAAGAAGTGAACCAACACTCTCTACCAAAAAGGCAAGTGACACTATCATCCAAGTCCTACTATTTTCATTACACTTAGTGGATTTTGTAACATGCATAGAAAGGTTTACTATATTTTATGCTATGCTACATCCTAATAGGATACCCTTATATATTCCTTAGTGGAAACATTGTAGTTGTAGTATGCTTAGCCCTGCTATATATATTGCGATGGGATACATGTTTTGAATATATGGAAGTGTTGAAAAGATATATATTTTATATAATAAAACAAGTACTCAATGAACCACCTGGGTGGACAAGGATACTCAAGGTTGGACAAGGTGGCAACAAAAGGAACCATGTTTATATGGCTATCTCCTTTTGTATGTGCACTAGAAGAAAACCACCCAGGGACTTAGAGATTGAACATGTTTCTCCAACAGTGGCTTCCGTGTACAGCCACATGCTATATGGCTCTGGCTTAGTCAACTACATTGGGAAGACCCATGGATTGGTCTTCAGGTTAACTGGAAATAAGGGAACTAGGAACCCTACATTGGTTCCTGAAGACAAGCTAGCATTCTGTATGGGAGGACCCTATGGAAAGACTTCGTCACATTCTCAATCTGCCAGTACTCCATCTTGGTGAATACTTATCCAGTGGCCACTGGTGGCAACAAGATGAGATTGTGTCATGTGGGTAAAGTGTACAACTTCTGCAGAAGATAAAAATTCTAAGTACTTAGCCGTGTCCTCGGTTATGGACAATACTGAGCAACTAAATCTTGAAGCTATGGGAAATCTCGACATTCCAATTTCTAAAAGAAAAACTTTAAAGTGACATCAAAAGACTTGAAGCACTTGGGGATTTACCAAGGAGCTCAAGAGATTTTGAGAAAAACTTGAAGCACTTGGGGATTTACCAAGGAGCTCAAGAGATTTTGACAAAGACTTGAAGCACTTGGGGATTTACCAAGGAGCTCAAGAGATTTTGACAAAGACTTGAAACACTTGGGGATTTACCAAGGAGTTCAGAAAGATTTGACAAAAGATCAAAACTATTTTGAAAAGATAGGATAAATTATTGCTTTCTGCAAATGAGCCTAAAACCCTACTTAGCCAAATATGCATGTATTGATAGGATCCACTTATATTCTACATAGTAGTGAAACTTGCCAATACAATTCAAATGTATTGACCCTTGTGGCTGCAACTTGTTATGTTGCAGGTTTGTTTGATATTAGTGAAGTTGATTGATTAGGATTACAAGTCTACAACCAACATGTTTGCCTGTGGCACTTTGAAGATGAAGGACTCCATGCTTATAGATATTCTGCTGCAATATAATGTAATAGCCAAATGAGCTATGTAAGATGTAATAAAATTATGTTATTCCTGGTTATAAAGTTATATTATGACCCTTGTTTCTTGATATTACATCTTAACTGTGGATGCTAGCTATTGATCCAGGGACTAGCATTGTAAACACAGGGATCTCTACCTTATTAAAAGGTTGGGACCTCTTACAGATGGTATCAGAGCATTGTGTTGCCTGTAGGATTTGTAAACCTAGGATTGGACAAAAACCCTTAGAAAAATAGGAGTTGTATTTGTTCCAAAACTTATTTACAAACAAATCTTGTAAACTCTTTCCTCAACCATTTTGGCTTTGATTCTACATCTCTTCTATTTCAACTTGATGGATAAAGCCTACCCCATGGCCGAAGACTTCACCATGTGCAAAGGACTTCATCAACTCTAATGACTTCAACTTCTTCAACTCTAATGACTTCAACATCTTCAACTCTAATGACTTCAACATCTTCAGCATATTCACCAAGGACTTCAATCTTGGATGTCACTAAGGACAAGTGAGACAAGGAAGTCTTGCTCAAGATTTGGAGACTAAGGAAACACAAGTTAGAAGGAGCCCACATCACTTGAAGTTTTGTGACCAAAAGTTTTCCCACGGAAACCAAGATCTCATGCAAGAAGGAATCAACCAAGAAGGATGGAAAGATCACAAATGAACCATATAGATGGACTACCATATTTTAGTCAAGTCAACCACACCAACTTATGTGGTGTAACAAAAATATTTTATTGCCTAAAAATGTGCTGGAACTTCATTGTTTGGGTGAAAAGTTTGTTTGTGATTGCTTGCACATTGCTTGAGTGAATTGTAATGTGTGTGATTAGAATTATTTCCTTAGAAATATCTTGACTATTCTAATCTCAATTCAAACCCAAACAGATGACTACTCCAAGAGACTCCAACATCAAGGTTGATGACAACAACAACAACCAAGAGGACAACATGGGAGAACTCATAGGAACCCAAAACTAGTTGAACCAAATGGCAGCTCAATTCATAGCCAACACCAGTGGGGAAGATCCAACCCTGCAAGGATTTTTGGAGAACCAAGCCCAAATGTTGCATAAGGTGACAGATCAAATGCTCAACATGGAAAGCAACTTTTCCAAAGGAGTTTATGACAACAAGGATGACAAGGATGTTATTCTAAAAGGAACCAAAGCTTGCAATATTTGTGGAGACAAGGATCACACTTCCAAGGAGCATGGAGATCAATGCCCTAACTGTGAAGAGAAACATCCAGTTGGCCAATGTCCCACCTCTCAAGCTACTTGTTACCTATGTGAAGGAAACAATCATGTCCCTATCCAATGCCCCATCTATTCCATAGTTGAACAAAGGAAACAAGGTGGAGTGCAACAAATGATTGCAAACTATCAAGAGGGATCCAAATCTACCAAGAAGAATGAGGACAAAGGAAAAGCTCCACTTATACCTCCATGCAATACAACCCAATTCAAAGGACCAAAGAAGAGGCATATGAATTTTCCAAGGAGTTCAGAAAGATTTTCAAAAGAGCAAAACTATTTTGAAAAGATAGGACAAAACTATATTGCTTTCTGCAAATGAGCCTAAACCCTACTTAGCCAAATATGCATGTAATGATAGGATCCACTTATTTCTACATAGTAGTGAAACTTGCCAATACAATTCAAATGTATTGACCCTTGTGGCTATAACTTATTATGTTGCAGGTTTGTTTGATGTTAGTGAAGTGTGTTAAATAGGATTACAAGTCTACAACCAACATAACTTCCTGTGGCACTTTGAAGATGAAGGACTCCATGCTTATAGATATTCTGCTACAATATAATGTAATAGCCAAATGAGCTATGTAAGATGTAATAAAATTATGTTATTCCTGGTTACATGAACGATTATTGCATTAAGCATAACAAGTTGCAACAATGTCAAAAAGGACTAACAATAGATACTAGGCACCTTGCCCTAACAATCTTATGCAATTACATGAACGATATCATCCAATGCCTACCATACCCATAGCATACTGCAGGGGATTACTCACTCATGGATGGGGGAATCATGGATGGTTGATGGAGAGGCGTTGGTGATGATGATGGTGATGATCTCCTCCAATTCCCCCGTCCTGGCACGGTGTTAGAATGGAGTTTCTGGTTCTGAATCGCGGTTTCTGGTAGTGGCGGCGCAGCGGAACTCTATCTAGAAAAACGTCGAACCCCTGGTGTTTTTAGGTCAGAGGGTATTTGTAGGAAAAAGGAGAGGTCGAGGCAGAGTCCGAGGCAGCCGTACCATGCCCTGGTGCAGCCAGGCCTTGCCCGCGCCAGGGGATGGTGTGGGCCTGTAAGATCCCTCCTTATTAAAGGAAAAGATCCCTGTGATTGCAATGCTAGTCCCTGGATCAATGCTAGCATCCACAGTTTAAGATGAAGTACACAGATACAAAGGTCGTTTATTACAGTCATTCCAGAGATAAAACATAGTCTTTTACAACTCATGGCCAAAGGCCTAATACAAGAGTTTATGGAATATGTAAATAAACATAAGTCTTCATCTTCATGTGCCACAGGCAAGCATGTTGAGTGTAGACTCATGACACCTAATCATCATCATAGTAACCTGCAACATCATAAGTTACAGCCACAGAGGGTCAATACTTTGGAATAGTATTGGCAAGTGATACCTTAGTATATTTTAAGTGGACTATAATACTATATGCATTTGGCTGGTGGAGCTTAGGCTTGCATTGCTCAAAATAGATTTTTCCTTAACTTTTTGAAAACACTAAGTTTTTGCTTGGCACAAAACTCCCAAGGCATCTATCAATCAAAGACTCTAGATCCACTCTGGGCATCTACCAATCAATGACTGAAGATCCTTTTACCCTTGTTCACCCACAAGTTTTATTTTGAAATTGGAGTGATGAGATTCTTGAAGTTTCCATGTCTTGATGCTCAAATTGTCCTTTACCAGGGACATGGCTAAGTACTTAGGTTTTACACTCTGCAGAGGTGGTGCACTTTCCCCACAAGCCTTGGTTTCCCAAGACATGATCCTTCAGTAGCCTTTCCTTAGTCAAATGGACGTTGCTCCAACCTATCATCCCATCTACCACCCTCTGTCCAAGAGACTAAGTTCCAGATCCTAAGATCATGGCAGAGCCCATAATGCCAAGTGGTTGCACTTGAAGCTTCTCAACATTTGACATCTCAAATCTCTTTGTTTCCTGGGTGGCCATCCACAAGTGAGATACACTAAGGTAAACCATAAACATGGGCCTTGTGAACCACTCAACCAAAAACCACCAAGCAAGTCCCATTCCACCCAGGAGATTCATTAACTTAGTTGTTTTGTTAAATAAAAACAAGTCCTTAGACTTAGAATAATTTTTCCATAGTGTATATATAAACCACCCTTGTTTTCTAGTAGCTAGGCTAAGCATGATAGTAATAGGAATCTTGACTTAGGTAATTTTCACTAAGGTTTTACCTAATAGGTTTTCCCAAAGCATAGCTTGTACTTAGAAAAAATCCATGCAAGTCCTATACTTAGAAAAATAATACTAATGCATATATAAAATATAGGAATGGAATATTCATGATGATATCACTTGCCTTGGTAGTGTGGAGAGTAGCACTCGTCACAATCACAATCACTAGCAAAATCTACACACAAAGTTGTAGCACACAATTACACACAAATATATACAAACAAGAAATAGTATGAATGCATGCATGCATGAATCTACTAAGTGGTGATTTTTGAAAATTCTACCAATCAAGTGCAAGTTTACAGAAACTAAACAAGTCACAAAGTAACCAACACAAACTTAATTAACCCTAAAACAAAATACTAAACTAAATCTATACTCAAAAAGGCCTCAAACAAGTTTCTGCAATTTAAGCCAAACTAATGGTTACTATTTGCTAAACAAAAAGGATAGGCAGAAAGGTCTTGTTTTTCTGAATCCAACGGTATAAAGTTTGCAAAATTCCAACGTGGAATTCAAAAGATATAGGCAATTGAATTTGGATCAAATTTCTGGTTTTAAATTCTATTTCCAGATCTAACCTAGCCACGCGTCATGTTCTTATTCGCCTGCATCGTTCAAGACCGGATCGAGCTCCACAGCCGTAGGATCTAAATGAAATCTGGCGGCTCAGATCGCTGCATCGCTTCGGGTTAAGTGATCTATCGTGGCGTTCGATCCAGATCTAACGGCTACTACTCTGCACAGATGGCGGCGCCGGTGGCTACCGTGGCGGAACTGTCGACGACGCGTTGCCGATGATGCACGGCGAGGAGAAGGAGGAGTAGCTCACCGGCTCGGGAGGTCACGCGAAGCTTGTCATACTTGCGGTTGGTCAAGGCGCCGCACGGCTGCGATTGCTCACCGGAGTTAAATGGCGGCGGGTGCGTCGGGTGGTCGTCGGGGACGCCACCGTGAATCACCCCAAGGCAAGATAATGACGGTTAGGTTCACGGGTCAAGGCGAGTCGTGAGCGTGAACTAGAAGGCGGCGGTCTGTACTTACCACTAGAGTTCGCCGGAGTTCGTGCAGACGTCGGTGGCGACAGGTCGACGATGTTGCCGGAGCTATGGTCCATGCGAGAGCAAACGAAATGTGTTAAAAGAAGCGCAGAGATTCACTGAATCAGTTTGCAAGAACGAGAGGCAGAGGAGCTCTGGACTCACCGAATTGTCGGTGATCGTCGGAGAGCGGGTCAGAGGGTAATGCTCGCCTGGTGGCGCCTGGGTTGGGGGTTTGAGGGAGAAGAGAGAGGGGACAGAGGGGTTCTTATAGCCTGGTCACGGCGAGAATCACTCGCCAATAAATCGAATTGACGCCGAATTAAACACGAAACGCGCGTTGATTTGGGGATGAACGGTCGTATGGGTGGAGACGACGGTGACGTGGAGGAGGCCCGCTTGTCAGGTGTGGAGTGGTGGGCTCACGTCTGTCTGCTGCGTGTGCTCGCGCGTGTGAGAAGGAAAAGGAGATCCCCGGGTGGGCTTGTTGGGCTGGATGTGCTGCTGGGCCAGATTCTGGCTGCTCGGCCCTTTTCTTTTGTTTAAGCTTTTTCTTTTTCTAATTCCATTTTCTGAATAGAATTTGATATGAATTCAAATCCTTTTGAATTCAAACTTCTTGTGGATTTTTGCAGGGTTACGTGGGTTCACAAACAATCAAATAACCTAGTGGTTACCTTGCAAAGGCTTGGTCAAGCTTGGGTTTCAAAATAAACAGAGACTTGCTCTAGTTGCAAATATTTGGAATAGGGTTTAGAAAATATTTCTAAATTGGAATCTTGGGTTTAAATGCTACTCCTAATCTTTCCAATCATGGAGGCAAGCAAACAAGATTATGGACAATCAAATCCCAAAGGGTGTTGGCCAAATTGAGACATTTTGCCCACATGAAATCATAGCTCAAACTTCTGTCTCCAAATGATTTTGAGAAAAACCCTATATGAATGAATGATGCAAGAATGAAATGAATGAGTTTTTGAAACATGATTTTTGGGATGTTACAAATCTAACCCCTTAAAATGAATCTCCCTCGAGATTCGGATTGGCTAGCAAATAGGTGAGGTGGTCTTTCGAAGATCATCTTCTCTTTCCCATGTTGCTTCTTCTTGAATGATGATTCCATTGTACTTTGCAAAACTTGATAGTCTTTGTTCTTGTGACTCTTTACGTGGTCTCAAGAATCTTGTGCTTTTCTTCATAGGTGAGATCACTTTCTAGTTGAACTTCTTCCAAAGATATGGTATCTTTCAAAGATGTTTCTTCCATTTCTGGGTGACATTTCTTGAGCTGGCTCACATGAAAAACATTATGGACTGCTAGTAAAGATCTTTGGCTTCGATTTCATATGCAGCTTCTCCCTTGCGACTTAAAATGTTGAATGGTCCCACATATCTTGGTGCTAACTTTCCTTTAACTCCAAATCTTTTTACTCCACGAAGTGGTGATACTCTAAGATAAGCTCTATCCCCAACTTCGTAAGTGACTTCTCTACGCTTAGCATCTGCGTAGCTTTTCTGTCGAGACTGTGCTATCTTCAATCTGTCTCTAACCAATTTGACCTTTTCTTCGGCGTCTTTGATAAGGTCTGGTCCAAACAAACTTCTTTCTCCCACACCATTCCATAGCAATGGGGTGGTACACTTTCTTCTGTATAGAAACTCAAATGGTGCCATCCCAATACTAGATTGGTGACTGTTGTTGTAAGAGAACTCTGCGTAAGGCAGACTTTCATCCCAACTTGCTCCATAGTCTAGGGCACATGCCCTCAACATGTCTTCAAGAATTTGGTTAGTCCTTTCTGTTTGTCCATCAGTTTGAGGATGAAAAGCAGTGCTGAATTCCAATCTCGTCCCTAAAGATTCATGAAGTTGTCTCCAAAAGTGAGAAGTGAACTGAGTTCCTCTATCAGACACAATACTCTTAGGTACACCGTGAAGGCATACAATTCTGCTCATGTAGATTTTGGCTAACTTTGCACTGGTATAAGTTGTCTTTACGGGTATAAAATGAGCCACTTTAGTTAGGCGATCTACTATTACCCATATGGAATCATACCCTGACCTGGTCCTTGGTAATCCGGTAATGAAATCCATACCAATATTTTCCCACTTCCATTCAGGAATAGGCATTGGTTGAAGCAATCCTGCTGGTTTCTGATGCTCCGCTTTCACTCTACTACACACATCACACAAAGCAATGTGTTCGGCGATGTCCCTTTTAAGATTGTTCCACCAAAATCTTTCTTTCATGTCCATGTACATTTTGGTGTTTCCCGGGTGAATAGAATACGGAGAGTTATGGGCTTCTTGTAGAATCAGTTTCCGCAATTCCGGATCTTGTGGAACACAAATACGTTTCCCGTGCCATAAAGTACCTTGTTCGTCCATATGGAAACTTTTAGCTTTCCCTTGGCTAATCCTTTCCTTGATCTCTTCGATCTCTTTATCCGTCTTTTGGGCTTCTTTAATCTTATCCAACAGAGTGGGTTGAACATCCAAAGACATAAGATGTCCTTCCGGCACAATCTCCAACCCGAGTTCCTTGAATTGCTTACACAAATCATCTGGCAATTCACCTTTGGTAAGACCATTTACAAACGCTTTACGACTTAGAGCATCTGCTACTACATTTGCTTTACCGGGGTGGTATTGCAAATTCAAGTCGTAATCCTTGATAAGTTCTAGCCATCTTCTTTGTCTCATATTGATCTCCTTCTGGGTGAAGATATATTTCAAGCTCTTATGGTCGGTGAACACTTCACAACGTTTTCCCAAAAGGTAGTGTCTCCATGTCTTGAGTGCATGGACAACAGCGGCTAACTCTAAATCATGAGTAGGATAATTTACTTCATGAGTTTTGAGTTGTCTCGAGGCATAAGCCACAACTTTTCCGCCTTGCATAAGTACGGCACCTAATCCTTGATGAGAAGCATCACAATATACTTGGAAATCCTTTTCCAAATCTGGTAAAGATCGGTCTTGACACAAGTCTCTTCTTTAATTCTTGAAAGCTGAGTTCACATCCTTCCGACCAAGCAAATTTCTTATCTTTCCTTAACAGTTCTGTCATTGGTTTAGCAACCTTAGAAAAATTTTCAATGAACCTTCTGTAGTAACCTGCTAAACCAAGGAAACTACGAACCTCTTTTACATTCTTAGGAGATTCCCATTCTGTTACGGCTGAAACTTTAGCAGGGTCAACTGCTACACCATCCTTTGTCATAACGTGACCAAGAAATCCAACTTCCTCTAACCAAAACTCACACTTGCTGAACTTGGCATAAAGCTTATGTTCCCTTAGTTTCTCAAGTATCAAGCGTAGATGTCTTTCATGCTCTTCCTTGCTCTTGGAGTAGACTAAGATGTCATCGATGAAAACGACAACGAACTTGTCGAGAAATTCCATGAACACTTTATTCATCATATTCATGAAGTATGCTGGAGCGTTGGTTAACCCAAATGGCATCACCGTGTACTCATACAATCCATACCTTGTGGTAAATGCTGTTTTAGGTATGTCTTGCTCTCTTATCTTGAGTTGAAAATAGCCTGACCGAAGATCAATCTTCGAGAACACACATGCTCCTTCTAGCTGATCAAACAAGTCATTTATTCTTGGCAAAGGATATTTGTTCTTGATGGTTACCTCGTTGAGAGAGCGGTAATCTATGCATAATCTTTGAGTTCTATCTCTCTTTTCTACGAACAAAACTGGAGCTCCCCAAGATGAAGAACTTGGCTGGATGAATCCTTTCTGCAATTGTTCTCCAAGTTGTTTCTTGAGTTCCTTAAGTTCGTCAACTGACATTTTATAAGGCCTCTTTGCCCTTGGTCCAGAACCTGGTACCAAATCTCTATCTGGTGGCATTCCTGGTAATTCTTCCGGGAACACATCCGGATACTCACACACAATTGGCACCATGTCCATGCTAACCCCCTTAAGAGAATTCAGCTTACTCCCTTTAGATCTAAAGTTGGATTTGAATATTATCCTCTTACCTTCAGGGGTTGTGAGTGAAATCGTACGATTTGCACAATCTAGTACTCCCTCATATTTAGCCATCCAGTCCATTCCCAAAATTACATCCAGTCCTTGGGAATTTAGGATTATTAAGTTTACTGGAAACTTATGTTTTCCGATCTCTATGACTAGATCATGACATCCTGAGTTTACTATCATTTCTCCACCAGGAGACCTTACTTTTATAGGACACCCAATGGTTTCTACCGGTAGTTCATTTCTTTCGACAAATGCTTTTGATATGAATGAATGAGATGCACCAGTGTCAAAGAGTACAAATGCTGAGATGGAATTGAGTCTGAACTTACCAGCAACAGCATCAGGCTCTTCAAAGACCTCCTCCACATTGATGTGGTTAACCTGTCCTTTCTGAAAAGGATTGGGCTTGATAGGTCCTTCAACTTTCTTCTCAGTGCACTCATTAGCATAATGCCCCAGCTTCTTGCATTTGAAGCATTCAACCTGACTGATGTCCCTTTTAGGCTGACTTCTACTTCCACTTCCACTTCCACTTCCACTATGGTGGCTCTTATGTCCACTCTTGTGGTTCTTGTACTTATCATTGTCATGACTGCGATGATGCTTGTTGTCATGACGGTTGTGGTTGTGGTGCTTGTTAAACTTCCCATGCTTGTGGGATCCTGAGCTGACGCTATCATTATAGTGAGATTGTTTATGAGACGATCCTGAGCTATGCTTGTCGGAGTGTTTCCTCTTCTTACTCTCGACTTGCTTCATTTTATTCTCCACAATAACAGCCTTGTCACACAGCGACTGGTAAGTTGGAACATATGCCACAGACAGATTTAACTCATCATTCAAGCCTTCTAGAAACTTTTCCTTCCTTTTGGCATCAGTGTCAACCTCATCCGGTGCATAGCGCGCCAGATTGTTGAACTCTTCAATATATTCAGCCACGCTGTGGTGGCGCTGCTTCAGGTTGTGAAACTCCTTCTTTTTCAGGCTCATCATTCCTGGTGAGATATGAGTAGTACGAAATCCATCTTCAAATATAGCCCAAGTCACCTCATCAATAGGTGTGGTGATCTGGAAGTTGTCCCACCATGCGGCGGCTGGTCCTTCCAACAGATGTGCTGCGAACCTGACCTTTTCAGCATCTGTGCATCCCACGGTCACTAAGTCTTTGTTCACAGAACGTAGCCAATCATTGGCCACCATGGGATCAGTCGTTCCCGAAAACTTAGCTGGCCTTAGACGCAGAAATCTGGTGAGCATATCAAAACCTGGAGGGTTGTTGTTGTTGTTATTGTTGTTGTTGGGGTTGTTGTTGTTGTTCTGGTTCTGGATGAACGTCGTCATCATTTGCATAAGCTGTGTTTGCGCATTCATCATTTGTTGCATTTCCGGGGTAATGTTGGGGTTGGGGTTGGTGTTTGCGCGACGGGGAGGCATCTGTGGTTTATTTATATAGAGATAAGAATGAGATACCCTTACATGATTTATGCACAATACATCACACATGCAACACAAGGATAAAATCTAAACAACAATATAACAAAAATCTCAAAGTACAAACATACAAGTAGCAAGCCATCCACATGTCGGATGGTCCAACAATAAGTTCTCAAATAACAAGTGCGGAAAATAAAGATAACTGAGTAGTCAAATCTACTCGTCGGCATCAATCTCCTCCTCGACAAAGGTAAGACCTGCGTTCTCCATTGCGGTCTTGTTCTCCTCGATGATAGTGGTCAAAGAGTCGATCTTGGCCTTGAGAGCCCTCTTCTGGGAACGAAGCCTCTCAATCACTGTCTGCTGCTGCTCTAACTCGAAGTCCTTGGACTGTAGTTCCTCGGTCATATCACGAATCCTCTTGTTCCTATCCTGGACACGCTTCTCTTGACTCTTGAACTTACGGTCTTGGGTCTCGAACTTCGTCTCCATCTCCTTGACTATCTCGTCCTGCTGTGCAAAGAGCTTGTCCTTCTCGCGAAGCTGCACCTGGAGCTCGTCATTACTAAGCATGACGTTGGTCCTATCGGTATCCACGTGCCTAATAAGAGTCTCTAAGTCCTGGAGGTACAGGCGTATCGGCTCTGCTGTGACCCTCGAGTCATCCTCAAAGTCAATGGACTCTCCGTCATCATCACGCCTTCCGAAGGCGTGGAAGTGAGTGCCTCTAACCTGTCGGGAGTGACGTCCTAACAATCGTCCTATCAGATCCTGCATGACAACCTCCATGCCTCTCTCCCTGTCATCGTGCATAAGCTTGAAGACGATGGCCTCCGTAGTAGGCTCTGCCTGGCGTCCTGGCTGGTTCACCTTGAAGCCCCAAAGGTCCTTCCTCTCAAACTTGGTGAGTGGGTGCACCGTAATGATAGGAAGAGGAAGATCGAGTAATGTAGTAAGCTCTACAATACGAGGACCAAAACGGGTAGCCTGGAACTCCTCAACAGTGCTGATGGCAATAGGCATCTATTTATAAGATTGATAAAGTTAGAACAACACAATTTAAGATAAACAAGGCAAACATTCAAACACATTCTTGGGACACACATAAATCATACAAGTCATGCATACAAGAATCCATTTCATCAACCAAGGTTCAAACTTATTTAAGGTATCATTTTGGAAAATAAGGTGATAGGTGGTGGTCCAACTAACGAAGTGCGCTTACAATCCTATCTCATTGGATCTGGTGGCTAACACAATGTTCCTAGTGGCAATCACCCTATCTTGTTCACATGCTTCTATCACTAAGTCTATAATATCTCCTCTTAAGGATTGGTTGGTGACTTCCAACTCTTGGGTATGTTCCTTCTCTTTCTCTAAGTCTTTTTGGAGGTTGAGCATCCTGCACTTGACTCTAGCACTTAGTTCCTTGATAGTCTTCCAAGCTGCTTCTTTTGCTGACTCAAAGAATGTGGTGTGCATAAAAGTGTTGGTGTACATGCAGAAGCCTTTTTCTTTGTGGTTGTCTTCCTTATTCTTGTACAAGTGAAGTTGCACCCACCAATACTCCACTCCATCCTCCATCACTGGAAAGCCTTTGTACACTGCTGCACCATGTACTCCCATGGTTTCCATGAGGTCCTTGAGAATCTTGGGAAACTCAGTCTCACACTCCAAGGTCATGGTCATGAGTGGTCCTTTCTTCACGGCTTCGTTGACGGAGTTCATCTACAAATAGAGATGAGAAGGAGAAGATTAGAAAAGTTTACGAGAAGAATAGACAAGTGTAGAAGAAGTAAAATTTTTCCTTAGTGGTTTCCAATCCTAGGGTCATAATCCTACAGGCAACACAGTGCTCTGATACCATCTGTAAGATCCCTCCTTATTAAAGGAAAAGATCCCTGTGATTGCAATGCTAGTCCCTGGATCAATGCTAGCATCCACAGTTTAAGATGAAGTACACAGATACAAAGGTCGTTTATTACAGTCATTCCAGAGATAAAACATAGTCTTTTACAACTCATGGCCAAAGGCCTAATACAAGAGTTTATGGAATATGTAAATAAACATAAGTCTTCATCTTCATGTGCCACAGGCAAGCATGTTGAGTGTAGACTCATGACACCTAATCATCATCAGAGTAACCTGCAACATCATAAGTTACAGCCACAGAGGGTCAATACTTTGGAATAGTATTGGCAAGTGATACCTTAGTATATTTTAAGTGGACTATAATACTATATGCATTTGGCTGGTGGAGCTTAGGCTTGCATTGCTCAAAATAGATTTTTCCTTAACTTTTTGAAAACACTAAGTTTTTGCTTGGCACAAAACTCCCAAGGCATCTATCAATCAAAGACTCTAGATCCACTCTGGGCATCTACCAATCAATGACTGAAGATCCTTTTACCCTTGTTCACCCACAAGTTTTATTTTGAAATTGGAGTGATGAGATTCTTGAAGTTTCCATGTCTTGATGCTCAAATTGTCCTTTACCAGGGACATGGCTAAGTACTTAGGTTTTACACTCTGCAGAGGTGGTGCACTTTCCCCACAAGCCTTGGTTTCCCAAGACATGATCCTTCAGTAGCCTTTCCTTAGTCAAATGGACGCGCTCCAACCTATCATCCCATCTACCACCCTCTGTCCAAGAGACTAAGTTCCAGCATCCTAAGATCATGGCAGAGCCCATAATGCCAAGTGGTTGCACTTGAAGCTTCTCAACATTTGACATCTCAAATCTCTTTGTTTCCTGGGTGGCCATCCACAAGTGAGATACACTAAGGTAAACCATAAACATGGGCCTTGTGAACCACTCAACCAAAAACCACCAAGCAAGTCCCATTCCACCCAGGAGATTCATTAACTTAGTTGTTTTGTTAAATAAAAACAAGTCCTTAGACTTAGAATAATTTTTCCATAGTGTATATATAAACCACCCTTGTTTTCTAGTAGCTAGTCTAAGCATGATAGTAATAGGAAACTTGACTTAGGTAATTTTCACTAAGGTTTTACCTAATAGGTTTTCCCAAAGCATAGCTTGTACTTAGCAAAAATCCATGCAAGTCCTATACTTAGAAAAATAATACTAATGCATATATAAAATATAGGAATGGAATATTCATGATGATATCACTTGCCTTGGTAGTGTGGAGAGTAGCACTCGTCACAATCACAATCACTAGCAAAATCTACACACAAAGTTGTAGCACACAATTACACACAAATATATACAAACAAGAAATAGTATGAATGCATGCATGAATCTACTAAGTGGTGATTTTTGAAAATTCTACCAATCAAGTGCAAGTTTACAGAAACTAAACAAGTCACAAAGTAACCAAAACAAACTTAATTAACCCTAAAACAAAATACTAAACTAAATCTATACTCAAAAAGGCCTCAAACAAGTTTCTGCAATTTAAGCCAAACTAATGGTTACTATTTGCTAAACAAAAAGGATAGGCAGAAAGGTCTTGTTTTTCTGAATCCAACGGTATAAAGTTTGCAAAATTCCAACGTGGAATTCAAAAGATATAGGCAATTGAATTTGGATCAAATTTCTGGTTTTAAATTCTATTTCCAGATCTAACCTAGCCACGCGTCATGTTCTTATTCGCCCGTACCGGTTCGCACTGGATCGAGCTCCACAGCCGTAGGATCTAAATGAAATCTGGCGGCTCAGATCGCTGCATCGCCGGGTTAAGTGATCTATCGTGGCGTTCGATCCAGATCTAACGGCTACCGCTCGCCACAGATGGGCGCGGCTGTATGGCTACCGGCGGCGAAGCTGTCGATCGACGGCGTTGCGATGATGCAGACGGCGAGGGAGAAGGAGGAGTAGCTCACCGGGCTCAGGAGGTCACGGCGAAGCTTGTCGTACTTGCGGTTGGTCAAGGGGCGCTCGGGCACGGCTGCGATTGCTCACCGGAGTTCGTGGCGGCGTCGGGTGCGTCGGGTGGTCGTCGGGGACGTCGCTGTGAATCACCCCAAGGCAAGATAATGACACGGTTAGGTTCACAGGGTCAAGGCAGAGTCGTGTGCGTGAACTAGAAGGCGCGGGGCGGTCTGTACTTACCACTAGAGTTCGCCGGAGTTCGTGCAGACGTCGGTGGCGACTAGTCGACGATGTTGCCGGAGCTATGGTCCATGCGAGAGCAAACGAAATGTGTTAAAAGAAGCGCAGAGATTCACTGAATCAGTTTGCAAGAACGAGAGCGAGGGGCTCTGGACTCACCGGAATTCGCCGCGCAATGTCAAGACGGCGGGTTTCAGAGGGTAATGCTGCAGCCTGGTGGCGCCTCGGGTTGGGGTTTGAGGGAGAAGAGAGAGGGGACAGAGGGGGTTCTTATAGCCTGGTCACGAGCGAGAATCACTCGGCCAATAAATCGAATTGACGTCGCGAATTAAACACAGAAACGCCCGCGTTGATTTGGGGATGAACGGGTCGTGCGGGTGGAGACGACGGTGACGTGGAGAAGGCCCGCTTGTCAGCGAGGTGCACGGAGTGCAGGTGGGGTCTGCCTGTCAGCGTCTGCAAGGTTTCGTGAGAAGGAAAAGGAGATCCCGGGTGGGCTTGTTGGGCTGGATGTCTTGGGCCAGATTCTGGCCGCTCGGCCCTTTTCTTTTGTTTAAGCTTTTTCTTTTTCTAATTCCATTTTCTGAATAGAATTTGATATGAATTCAAATCCTTTTGAATTCAAACTTCTTTGGGGATTTTTTGCAGGGTTCTGTGGGTTCACAAACAATCAAATAACCTAGTGGTTACCTTGCAAAGGCTTGGTCAAGCTTGGGTTTCAAAATAAACAGAGACTTGCTCTAGTTGCAAATATTTGGAATAGGGTTTAGAAAATATTTCTAAATTGGAATCTTGGGTTTAAATGCTACTCCTAATCTTTCCAATCATGGAGGCAAGCAAACAAGATTATGGACAATCAAATCCCAAAGGGTGTTGGCCAAATTGAGACATTTTGCCCACATGAAATCATAGCTCAAACTTCTGTCTCCAAATGATTTTGAGAAAAACCCTATATGAATGAATGATGCAAGAATGAAATGAATGAGTTTTTGAAACATGATTTTTGGATGTTACAGGGCCCCTCAGGCATATTCTCCCTCCATCTTCTGGCTCCGTGAGTCTTCTGGGAAAATAGGATAGTCGGCATATTTTCTGGGATTTTTCCTGAAAGTTGATTTCCTGAACAAAAAAGAGACACCAAAGCAATTCTACTGAAAACAGCGTTAGTGTGTGTTAGTTATATCCAAAACACAAATTAGAGGAGAAACAATAGAAACAATGTTCTAGAAAGTAGATACGTTTTGGACGTATCAACTCCCCCAAGCTTAGCTTATTGCTTGTCCTCAAGCAATTCAGTTGAAAACTGAGTGCGATAAAAGAAACTTTCACCAACACATTTGCTTCATAAGATGTATATATTCTCAGCATATGATCAAATACTTAGGCAATTCATAATAAGGAGTATTTAAATAAGTCTACTCAATAGTTATGCAAGCTATGAAGAGATTCCAACACAATAATAATAAGCAACATGAAGCATAAGCATATGCAAGATTGTAATGCTCATAAGAAGGTATGATAAAGTGGTATCTCGCTTGCCTTTCTTTTGGAGCAAAACTTAAATGCCAAGGCACCTCTCAAGTTCAAATTAAGACTAGAAGTAAAAATATCAAAGATACAAGTCTCAAAGTTATGTCACAATTAACCGTGTTCTGGGACAAGAACATCACACTAAGAATGATAGCTATGCTCTCGAGAAGGTGCTCATAGAATAAATGGTGACTCAACATAAAAGTGAAAGAAAAGATTAAAAGGTTTGAAAGGCTTCCAAATGTTGAAAGTATGGTACACATTATCTTTGAGATCTCATTGCCCCTATCATAAGCATCTTTAAATGGTTAAGGTTAAAGTGAGGTCAAATATTAGTTATATGCTTGACAAGTCATAAGCTGAAAATCTCATGTCCCTTGAGTACGAGGGTCGTTCCTCATGATACTCAAATTTAGTCACAGGTAAGTTCTTGTCATTGTAAGTATATGCGTATCATAGAGAACCGCCAACGGGGTACCCCTTACCCCATGACACATGAGTTATCCCATATCAAAATTACAAGGCAACAAACAATGAGCATCTCAGCGATCTTTTTATTTACCATGAGTGTGGTCCCCCTTTTTTCTCTTCTCCTTTTTTCTATATTATTTTTTCTGAAGATGCTTCATAGATTGATCACTATGTTTATGCTGCAAGTTTCCACCATGATTAGGCATGGCTTAGGCTAGCTGCCCAGGTGTTTCTCTCACACATATATAACTCCATGGACTTACAAGCTCCCCTTTTATTTCACACTGCCAACATCCATAAACAAAAGAGCATGATATTAACTAGATAGATATGTACAAGTGTTGAAATTATTCCCCATGTCAGCATGGTTCTGCTAACTCCCAACTTATAATTTGCAACATATAACTACATAGATAGTCACGATGTTTCAGGTTTATTAAGTGCAAGAAAATAAAGTGTGCCATCAAGTTCATGAGAGATTTACTAACTAATTTTCTCATAACAAGCAAACATTTTATTTGGAAGAACACAAGGCATAATAAATATGCACCAAATAGCAATGATGCTAATAGATAGATATGGTGGACACTTTTTGACAATTTTGGTTTTGGGGAGTTGGATGCACGAGTAGACCTCATACTCCGTACAAGTGAAGGCTAGCAATAGAAAGGGAGCGACAATCGAGAGAGCAGTAACTGTCATAATCATGCTCGCGACAAAACAAAGTTAATAGTGTCATAAAAGTGACACAAGAACTCTGAAGCAAAATAAATCATCAAGGCTTAACTGACTTTTTGTTTATTCATATGCATGCGAGAGCACGTGGCAAGTCGATTCAAATAAAACATTCAGAGGAGGATACCACAATGTCATACCAAGTTATGAATAGAACAATGCAAGCAAACATTTATATGACATGCTACAAACTATTAGCAAGTTGGAACTAATCATAAGAGAGCAAGAACTACTAAGCATCCATTAAATAACATACACCTTACATGAACATACTAAGCATGACCACAATGATGAGTATATGTACAAAAATGAAAACAAATAGAATTCATACCAGCCTCTTACCACACCTCGAGTTATCATAAATCATCATTATTGCCTTTCACATGTGTGACTTGAATAATAATATGAAAACCAAAATCCAAAGGAGTCACTAAGGACTGCTGAACCTGCAACAAAATCTACACAACCAAAGAAGAACAACACATGTTCTTGGGTTTTCGGTTTTTTTAAAGCAAGAACTAAAGGCAAAAGCAAACAAAGAAAAATATTTTTGGATTTTTTGAATATTCAAACCAAAGCTAAGAAGGGCGAAACAAACCAAAGCTAAAAGATAAAGAAGAGACAAAGAGAAATAACAAAAATATTTTTGGTCTTTTGTGTTTTGGAATGCAGAAACAAAGCAAGAACAAAAACTAAAAAGAAAGCAAAACATGGATGTGCAAACTACCGACAGAACATGATATGTAGATGAGTGTGGTGTCGGTATACCTCCCCCCAAGCTTAGGCTTTTGTCCTAATTGGAGATAAATCCCAACACGGGTAGGAACTCCAAGCCAGTGGGTCATTGTAAGAATGATCATAATTAGGCCCTCATGAAGAAGAAGCTCCCCAATCATAAGCAGGCTGCTAGTATCAAGGCTCCTCCGTGTTGGAGGGCTGGACCGAATTATCCTCGGCCTCCCTTCCAACATTCTCCTCATGCTGGGAGTGCTCCTCCATGTATGTGTCGAGTTCTTCCTCTGTGAGTGGCCATCCTTCACTAGTATAAAGGTTAAACAAAGCAGGTGCAGGCAAAAGGACTACTCGCTCAGACTTACCTCTTCTCCATCCACTCTTGAGAAAGGTTATTTCATAAGATAGATCGCTCAAATTATCCCAAGAAGAAACAAATTTATGTTGTATCATGGAATTGAGATCAAGCCTCTCTATGCAAAACTGTAGATCTTAATGATGAGGCGGTACACCATGCAAAGCTAATAAATGAGAGGTAATAAGGCCTCCACAAATTCCACCTTTCTCGCGCTTAGCAGCAAGACGGAAAGCTATCAAAGCAGCCAAGTTATAAGTCCTATCCTGATTCAAAGCAGCTGAGATAAAAGCTAGATCATATGAAGATAATTTACTAGCAGTCTTCCTAGAAAGAACACACTTGGCAATAAAATAGGCAAACTATCGAATAGATGGGAGATGAATATTTCGAATTTTACCACTCTCCTTGAGAAGCTGCTCCCTTGGAAAATTTCCCCATATAAATCTAGAAGTGGCATGGGCCACACCCTAATCCTCTCGCGTGAACCCCACTGTGGCACTTTAATAGCTACATGAAAATCATCAAATGGGAGATTGATAGCTAGATTGTAAATTCTGTAATGAACCATGGGGTTAGGCATGGACCAACTAAATCAAAAATCCTGCACCACAGACATAATCAGTTTCACATATTGGTAAGGTTCATCTCCAACAACATGCTCCAATCCTGCATTAGAAATTAGAGTATGGAAATGTTGAAAAAAAATTGCAGGCCTCATGAATACGGCGCATGGATAAATGGAAGGAAAAACTTCCTCCTCACAGTGGACTTTCATAACCTCAGGCACCATCAGTTCATGTTGGTTGAGTTGGTGTTCATTCATCTACTTTTCTGAAATTTTAGACAAGCATCACAAGAATAAATTTCAAAGTGACTACATAATGAAAGGTACTACATATAGGGACATGCAAGAGGGATAAACATGTATCAAAGTAATTTCGATAAGCAAGTAACAAGCATGCAAGCTCACATAACCTATAACCTACAGTAGCAAAATACTCAAGATATAATCCACTAATAAAAAATCTACTTGGACAAGCGGAGGAGTCACATACCGGAGAACAAATGCTCCAAATCTCAGCAGCAAAGGTGGGCTGACCAAGGAGGTCAAAAATTGTGAGCAAGAACAACAAGAACACGGGTTTGAGCAATGAAATGGTGTTTTATCGGGAGAGAGAGAAGTGGCAGGTGGGAGAATAAGTGGAGGGACAGGGGTGGCCCACGCCATGGCTAGGCGCGCCCCTGGTGTGTCCACGCCACCAGGTGGTGTGCCTACCTGGTGCCCCCCCTGGGTCACTCCAAGTTCCTCTCTGCCCCTTTTTTGACGTAAAAACTAATATAAATTTTCTGAAATTTTTCGAGAAACTTTATTTTTGAGCAATTTTCAGGAATTGATAAATGATTTTCTTGCAGAAAAATAATTTTGCAATGAAGCAAAAACAAATCAAAACTAAAACTTCAGAAGTTCTAAGACACTCTAATATGCAAGCAACTAGCAATACAAATATGAACAAGGTGAAAGCAAAAAATTAAAATAGTTAAAATAAAAGTGAGCAAGAATAATCATGGTGAAAACATTGTTTTTGTCACATCCCAAGATTTTCCAAATATTGTAATGTGAAAAATAAATAAACAAAATAAAAGATTGTTGAATTTTAGGGTGAAAAGAAACTTTTGTTTCTAAATGGAAACTTAAAATCCCATCTTGAAAAAACTTTAGTTAAAGTTTGAAATTCAGCAAAATCCAAATCAAGATTAATGCATTCCTCAATGAATGTATCTTTAAATTTAAACACTTGGAAAATAAATCCAAACCCTAAACCCTAATGGAATAAAAGCATTTCCAAGTTATCCCCAAGCCTATGGATTTGATCCATGCAAAATCTTCCAAGCAAACATTTCAAAATGATCAAGAATGACAAATAGAAATGTTATTGAAACCATAGAAATTGGTTTCACTTAAATTGGAGCCATAGATAAAATCTTATGAATTTAATAAGATAAGGAAATTGAATTTCCAAAGCTAATAAAACACTTATCTAAAATCCATACCAAATGGTGAGCAAATAATCCTAAAAGATATTTAAAAAGAATAAATAAACATTAAATAAGATTTTACAAATTGGAGTCACCAAGTTTGGATCTATAAATAAAGATATGGATTTTATAAGAAAAATAAAGAAATTATTCAATAAGGAATATTTAAAGAACAAATTAAATCTTGGCCAAATCCATAAGCAAATGGAATGAATATAATCCAAAACCCAAATAAAATAAATGGATAAGAATTTTCCAAAATAAAAATAAAGTGGCATTAACCAAATTTCTTTTCCATTTGAGTAAAGACAAAATCCCTATTAGAATTGATTAATTAAATCATGGGAAATGATATTTGGAATGTATCCAAGTGGAATAAAAGTTGTTTAATTAACTTAAATAAGATCAAAGAAATTTCCAAATAAAATTTAGGGAATTAAAACTATATTTGATTTCATTGGAATAAAGACAAGTACCCAATTTAAAATGATTAATAAATAATATTAAAATTATTCCAAATAATTCAAAGTGAATTATTTTGACACCCTAATAATTGAATAAAACTTACTGAAAATTTTTTGTGGAAGAATGAAATAAAAATAAGGATCAAAGATATTATTAAATCTTATTTGAATTAAAACAAAGGCCTAATTAAATAATTAAAAGACCCCAAAGAGAATAAAAATTTATTCTCAAAATTTGTAGGGGTTCGTAGCATGGAAAACAAAAAATTTCTACCGCATACAAACAAACAAGCCAAGATCTATCTACTAGATTGTAGCAACGAGTCGATGGAATAACTCACCCTCGAAGATTCCAAAGTGTTTAACGAGAGCGGATTCTCGTGGGTGATGTAGTCGTACTCTTGCCGATCTCAAGATCGCGTAGACGATCCTTCCGGCGCTGCGTTCCGGCAGCGCTTCATGATCGGTCACACTGACGATGACCTTCCTCTCCTTGTTCCAAAGGCAGCAGAGGTTGTAGCACTCTTCGCGATTCCTAAAGACGACGACGTGGTACCGAAGTAGAGGGAGATCTCATGAGGCCTTTAAGCCGGAGCGAGTATGGTGGACTATGAGAGAGCCTCGGTGATCTATGGTTTAGACACACCAAGGAGGAGGCAAGGCCGGCGGCTAGGGTTTGCCCTAGGCGGCGGCAGCAGGAGGTGGCGGCGCCGGCGGCTAGGAGCTGGGGTTTGCGGGTTGTGTGTTGTGTCTTGGAGGGGCAGCCTTGCCCCTCCTTATATAGGTGGAGGAGGCGCGCCAAGTGGAGGGGAGTCCCTCCCCAACTCGGTCTCCAAGTGGGCCGGGGGTGGAGGGAGAGGAACTCCTCCCCAAGTAGGTTTCCTACTCTCCCTCCACCAAACAAAATAGCCGTTTGACTTTTCAAATTGGCGTTTGACTTTTCAAACAAGGATTTGATTTAACCCTTTATTTCGTTCAGCGATGACACCTAGTACATGATGCAACCATTCCAACTTGTCATGACACATTCATGTACCCTTCCTCTCTGGAGTGCCGGACATTCCGGAACCTTCTAGAACATTCCCGATGAAAACACCAGAACCATTCTCCAACCCCGAAACAAGACTTTCCTTATATGAATCTTATTCTCTAGACCATTCCGGATCTCCTCGTGATATCCCTGATCCCATCCGAGACTCCGAACAACATTCAGTCTCTCACTCGTCATTCCATAACTACTCAACAACATCGAATCCTTAAGTGTGTCTCCCTACGGTTCGTGAATTATGCGGACATGATCGAGGCACTTCTTCGAACAATAACCAATAGTGGAATCTGGAAATTCATATGGCTCCCACATATTTCAACGATTACTTTGCGATCGAATGAACCACTTACATACGATACCAATTTCCCTTTGTCTCACGATAGTTTACTTATCCGAGGTTTTGATCGTCGATATCTCTGCATACCTAGTTCAACCTCGTTACTGATAAGTACTCTTTTCTCGTTCCCGTGATATGTGATCCCTTGTGATCTAGTCACATGCTTGCAAGCTAATTGGATGACATTCCACCAAGAGGGCCCAGAGTATATCTAGTCGTCATGTGGATGGACAAATCCCACTCTTGATCCATGTGTCTCAACCAATACTTTCCGAACACTCAATGCCACCTTTATAACCACCCAGGTACGGTGTGGTGTTTGATGTCATCAAAGCATCCTTCCGGTGATGGTGATATGCATGATCTCATGGTCGAAGGAATTAGGTTACTATGTATCAAAAAGCATATAGCAATTGAACTATTAAAATGACTTGATCTTTATGCTACGCTTATCTATAGGAGTATGTCCATCATATCATTCTCCTAACGATATGATCGTGTTGTTAATAACATCTCAATGTTCATGATAGGGAAGCCATAATCATTTATTAACCAACAAGCTAGTATTATGAAGAGGCTTTACTAGGGACTTCAATTTAAGTTTACAAATCACACAAGTATTAATGTTTCCTTGTTAATACTATTATAGCATGAATGTAAACATTTATCATAAACACAAAGATATAATAATAACTACATTTATTATTGCCTATAGGGCATAACTCCAACAAAATTTACTTCAGAATATACTATAAATCAGTATTTTAGTCTTTACAAAATTTGGCAAAGGTTTGAATTCAAATGAATGTTTAAATTGTTTAAACAAAATCAAAACAGAAAACAAATGGGAAAAAGAAAAACCATCAGTATAAAAAAATGGAAACAAGCCCAACCCACCTGGCCAGCCCACTAAGCCCAGCAGCCCACTCCCTCTCTTCTTCCGCAAAAAATGTTTTGAACCAGAGAACTCACCCGCTCAGTCACCGACGCGTGGACCCCATCTCTTCTCTTCCTCTCTCACTGTCAAATGGACCCTACTCGACCATGTCATCATCTTCCTCCCCGCGATGAACTCGCCTGGCAGTTTCTGCCGATTTGCTCGAATGAATACGCGTAAATGGCCCAGTAAATTCCCCATGCGACCACGCCTTCTTAATCGCCTCTCCCTCCTCTCTGTTTCCCACTCAGTCCCTCACCCTAGCGCGCCCCCAGGCTGCTTAATTTCGCACTTCACCGCCACTGTCTCCGGCGAGCACCACCTCCAATTCAGGCCAGTCGCCGTCGCGCCTCGCTCTCTAGACCACTCAGGCATGATCCCCATCAACCACCGCACCTCCCAGTGGCCTCATCTTGCACGCGCTTGACCCCCAGCCTCGACAACGACCAAGACCGTCACCGCCGCCGTCTGTCTCCAACTCTGGCGACCCTCCCCATAAGTACTGACCGTGCCGCTTTCCCCGTTGACACTCTCACGCTCCCCTCTCTCTCGCGCGTCTAACGGACCTCCTATTTTGCCTTCCCATGGACAGAAGCCTCGCCAACAACAACGCCAGTGCATGCCTGATGCCAGGCAGAGCTCCGACGAGAAATTTTGGTCGTCCTCGTGCGCCCCTGTCCATGATAAGACCACGTTGAGAATCAGCACAACCCTACAAACCTGGTGAGCTTCTCCCCACCGTCTCTCGCTTCCTGCATCACCAGCACCGCCACCGTCGATGCTCGCCGCCACCGCCACTGCCGCCAGATCTGGCAAGCATGTCAAGTCAGAGGATGCAGATCCAACGCACACGATAGAACATTAAACGAAGGGGTATGCTTGTTTCTGCGCCGCACGATCTGTTTAGATATAATGGCCGTATATGCTGATCCGCGTGAAACGGTATGCACCAGTAAGAAAGCGCCATGTGGCCTTGTTTGTTTGAATAAAACCAGAAATGATCTATGTGTTGTTCCAATTTGAAAAATTCATAACTTTCAAACCACACGTCCAAATTTTGCAAATTTTATATCAATGGATTCAGCAAGACAAGTACTTTCTGACCATGCACTTTGTTTAGTAAAATGCTTCTGTTAAATTGATTGTTTTTGCAGAAACTTGTGTATGCATATTTAGAATATAAAAATTGTTCTAAAATGATTTTTGAGATAAAACCTTTGGCAAATGGTTTGCTTTGAACCTACTGACCATAGAAATAAATTTGTGGTTTCAAAAATATATTTGGTGAAGCAAAAGAATAAACTTTTGATTTAAACCATTTCTAGTCAAATAAAAATAATGTTTATCTATTAAAAATGCTTTTGGGGGAAAACCTTTGAGAAATGTTTTGAATTAAACTCTCTGACCCCAAGCACCAAGTTTTATGATCTAAAAATGTGTTTGGTGAACCCTATAAAGATTGCTACTTTGATAAAGGCATTTTCAACCACATAAAATAATGATTTGGTTTAAAAATGGTTTGCAAATAGTTTTTCCACTTAATAAAATGACCAATAAGTGTTTTAGAATGTTTATAACCTATTATAAACCACTTTTGTAAATAAAAAAAAGTTTTGCATGCTTGCATGCATTGTTTTGTTTCTACAATTTTATGTGATGTTTTGCTTGAATGGTAGATTGAAATATTGCTTGCTTGATTGAATTGTAGTGATTTGAAGAGTGTGAATATTGCAAGATCAAGGAGTGAACTTATACTCTCTACCAAAAAGGAAAGTGATGCTTCATACTTTTGTCCCATTATTTTCACTATGCATTAGTGATATTTCTAAGTAGGACTTGCATGGAAATTTTGCTAAGTATAAACTATGCCATGGGAAATCCTAGTAGATGAAACCTTAGTAGAAATTTCGTAAGTTAAGATTCCTACTACTATCATGCTTAGCTTAGCTAATAGAAAACAAGGGTGGAATATATATTCATACTATGGAATATTTCCAAGTCAAGGACTTGTGTTTTGTTTAATAAAACAACTAAGTGAATGAATCACCTGGGTGGAATGGAAGGAATGGATTGTGTTGAGTGGTTCACAAGGCCCATTTCTATGATTTACCTTGTGTATCTCACTTGTGGATGGCCACCCAGGAACAAAGATATTTGAGATGTCAAATGTTGAGAAGCTTCAAGTGCAACCACTTGGCATTATGGGCTCTGCCTGGATCATATAGGTTGCAATAACTTAGCCAAATGGACAGTTGGTGGTAGGGGAATGATAGGTTGGAACGCGTCCATTCTGGTCTAAGGGAAGGCTTCTGAAAGATCTTGTCTTGGTGAAACCAAGTCTTGTGGGGAAAGTGCACCACCTCTGCAGCGTGTAAAATCTAAGTACTTAGCTATGTCCCTGGTAAAGGACAATTTGAGCAACAAGACATGGAAGCTATCAAGAATCTCATCATCCCAATTTCTAAGTTAAAACTTGTGGTTGAACAAGGGTTGAAGGATCACCAATTTCTATTGGGAGATGCCTTGGGTGATTTTGTCAAGCAAAAACTTAGTGTTTTCAAATGATAAGGAAAATCTATTTTGAGCAAAGCAAGCCTAAGCTCCACTTAGCCAAATGCATATAGATGATAGACTCCACTATACTACCATAGTATCACTTGCCAATACAATTCAAATGTATTGACCCTTGTGGCTGTAACTTGTTATGTTGCAGGTTTGTTTGAAATTAGTGAAGTGTGTTGAAATAGGATTACAAGTCTACAACCAACATGTTTGCCTGTGGCACTTTGAAGATGAAGGACCCCATGCTATTTTTATATTCTGTTGCATTGTAATCAGATAGCCAAATGAGCTATGTAAGATGTAATAAATTATTTTATTCCTAGTTATAAAGTTGTATTATGACCTTTGTTTCTTGATATTACATCTTAACTGTGGATGCTAGCTATTGATCCAGGGACTAGCATTGTAAACACAGGGATCTCTACCTTATTAAAGGTTGGGAACCTTACAGTTTTATTCATTAAAAATCCCTTTGTTGACAAGGTTGATCAGGTCTTGTTACCAAAATAATTTTACATGAAACAAAAATTTGCATTTCACTATATGATTATGTTACCTCAACCTTGATAGAAATAGTCCCAATCATAATAGTTTCATAATTTTCTTGTGGTATGGGATAATATATTTCTCCAACTTTGATGCCTTAAATATTTTCAATTGAATTTAGGCCATAATTCTTATCAATCTACTTGGGGAAATAGACAGTATGCTCCTTGTTATTAACATTAAAAGTTACCTTTCCTTGATTACAATTAATGACAACACCTGCAGTATTAAGAAAAGGTCTCCCAAGAATAATAGACATATTATCGTCTTTAGGCATTTCAAGCACAACAAAGTCAGTTAATATCTAAAAATTATGAGCCACTTGAACAGGAACATCCTCACATATACCAACAGGAATAGTAGTAGACTTATCAGCCATTTGCAAATATATATCATTCGGAATCAATTTTCCAGCTGAAGTCTCTTGTAGAGGGAAAAAGGCATAACACTAACTCCTATTCCCAAATCACACAAACAAGTTCTAACATAATTATTTTTAATAGAACAAGGAATAGTTGGAATCCCTGGGTCTCCAAGTTTCTTTGGAACCTTACCATTGAAGGAATAATTAGCAAATAAAGTAGAAATTTCCTCATTAGGAATCTTCCTTTTATTGGAGACAATATCCTTCATATACTTTGAATAAGGAGGCAATTTAATAGCATCAGTCAAAGGTATTTGCAAAAACAAAGGTTTCATCCACTCACAAAACTTGTTATAGTGTTCTTCTTCCTTCGACTTGTGTTTCTTATCAGGAAATTGGTTTTTGCTCCCAAGGCTCTCTTTCACTACCATGTTTATTAGCAACAAAATATTCCTTGGTGTACTTAGTATTATTAGTGTGCCTTCTAGGTTCTTCTTCAATTTCTTCCTTATTAGGAGCATCATTTTTATCATTACCACTTTCAGTTTCAGCATAAGAGACAAATATACTATTAGGATATATAGGAGGTTCCGAAGATTCCATAACTGTTTTATGTTTCTTTTTATTTCTCTTAGAAGAAGTACCACTATTTTCAACTTGTTGAGAATCTTGCTTAATTATTTTAGGATGTCCCTCAGGATATAAAGGATCCTGATTGGAAGCACCACTCCTAGTTCTAATTTCATAAGCATGTTTTTCTCTAGAACTGGCAAATCTTTTTGTACTTTAGTAAGTTGATAAATTTGAGTTTGAAACATTTGGAAATGTTTAACAATCATTTTAACATCATTGGAGGTCACAATATATTTCAACTCATTAATAGCTCTGGAGTTTTCCATTAAATGATTGTACACTCTCTTATTAAAATTATCTTGCTTAACAACATAAATATCAAATTCTCCTAAGAATTGATCAGGATGTTAAGAATAAGGAACATCACCTTCATCAAAATGTTGGAGAGAGTGTACCTCAATAGTGGATGAGTGGGATATTGGCTTACATAATTCTTCTATAGGATGTAAATTCTTCACATCTTCATATTTAATACCCTTCTCCTTAAGACATTTCTTAGCTTCCTTCATCGCTTCATCATTTAGTTCAATCACTCCCCTCTTCTTCGGTGTTGGTGTTGAGGTTGGCTCAAGAAAAGTTGGCTCATGTGTAATTGGCTCAGGTTTAGTCCAATCATCATAATTCTTTCTTATTTTAGCCATTAATTCCTTAGCTTCTTCGGGAGTTCTTTTCCTAAAAACACAATCAGCACAACTATCTAGGTATGTCCTAGATTCATCAGTTAGTCTATTATAGTATATATCAAGAAGCTCATTTTTAGGTATTGGACATCCAGGCTATGCTTGAATTAACGCACAAAACCTTTCCCAAGATTCATGAAATTTCTCCTCTTTTCCTTGTTTAAAATCAAAAAGATCCTGCAAAATGGCCTGTTGAGCACTAGGAGGGAGACATTTCTGAAAGAAAGTATTAATCAAGCAATTAGGACTATCAATAGATCCAGGAGGTAAATATTAAACCAAGCTTTAGCTTCTTCTTTCAATGAAAAAGGGAAAAATTTAGCAACAAAGTAGGTGTGTTTCTTAATATCATCAGAAAATAAGCCACTCATCATAGAGAGATCAAACATATGTACCATAGCACTTTATTTTCAGTCCCAGAACAAGGTTCTTTATCAACAATGGTTATGTAAGATAAATCGAGAGAGAAATCATAATCCTTATCTTTAATGTTTATGGGGGATTGATACATCCAAAACGTATCTACTTTCCCGAACACTTTAATGCTATTGTGTGATTTGGATACAACTAACACGGACTGACGCTGTTTTCAACAGAATTACCTTGGTGTCTAGTTTTCGTGCAGAAAATCAACTATCATGAAAAATCCCGGAAAATATGCCAAAAATTCTATTTCACCAGAAGGCTCACGGAGCCAGAAGACGAGACGAAGTGGGGCCCTGGGGGGCCCACACCCCCCAGCCATGCGGGCTAGGCCTAGCCGCACCTTTAGGGGGTGTGGCCACCCCAGGCACCCCCTTGGCCCCCCTCTTCGCCTATAAGATGCCTCTTGACCCAAAAACCGAGGGGGGTTCGACGTTTTTCCAGAAAGAGTTCCGCTGTGCCGCCACCACCAGAAACCGCGATTCGTAACTAGAAACTCCGTTCTGGCACCCTGCCGGGATGGAGAATTTGGAGAGGATCATCGCAATCGTCATCTCCAATGCCTCTCCATCAACCATCCATGTTTCCCTCATCCATGAGTGAGTAATCCGCCGCTATAGGCTATGGGGATGGTAGGGATTGGATGAGTTCTATCATGTAATCAAATAAGATTGTTAGGGCATGGTGCATAGTATCTCTATTAGTTCTATTTGACTTTGTTGCAACTTGTTGTGCTTAATTCTTGTCACTAGGGATCGAGTGCCATGATCTTAGATCTGAACTTATTATTGAATCATTATGATAGTATTGTTTGTGATCTTATATGCAAGTTATGTACACATATCATTGTCCGGATCCAAAGGCCCCGAAGTGACAGAAATTGGGACAACCTGAGGGGATGGCTGTGATGTGAGGGTCACATGTGTTCACGGAGTGTTAATTCTTTGCTCCAGTGCTCTATTAAAAGGAGCACCTTAATTGCCAGTAGTTCCCTTGAGGCCCCGCTGCAACGGGCTAGAAGGACAAAAGATGTTGTGAAAGTTCTCATTGCGAGCATGCATGACGATATATGGAGCACATTCCTATGATTATTTAGTACTTGGATGCTTTATCTTATTTATCTACAATTTCCCTAGATCTTGAAAGTTAGATGTTTAGACTCGTCCATGCAACGCCCATCCGTCCATACCTATGCCTACCGCACTCATATCCTACTGTTTGCTACTACTGTTCCTATTGCTCCTATTTTGCTGCTGCTGTTACTTTATTATTGCAAATACAAAGTGTTGCTACTGATAAACTTCTGTGAGCAAGAACTATTTCTAGGTGCAGCTGAATAGACAGCTCAGTTGTTAAGGCTTGCAAGTATTCTTTGTCTCCCCCTGTGTCGAATCAATAAATTGGGTAATACTACCCTCGAAGACTATTGCGATCCCCTATACTTGTGGGTCATCAAGACTATTTTCTAGCGCAGTTGCTGGGGAGCATAGCTTTATTTTTAAGTTCACTTGGATCTATTATTGTTCACTTCTATTCCTTTCATCATGGGAAAGTCTCGAGATGGAATGTTTCCTATTTTACCATCCACTACAAGAAGAGGTACAGTCCTAACCACCTCTCCTGCTCTTGATTCACCGTCTGTCATAAGTAAGCTTGTTACACCACCACCACACACACATGCTACACACACTGCTACTACTGCTGAATCTGAAAATGCTTTTGATACTCATGATGTTACTTCTACTGTGCTTGATGCGAGTAGTTCATTAGGTACTTTCCTAGATGCTACTATGGCTAGTCTAGGAAATACTGAAACTCCTAGTGAAGACACTATTACACCTATTAGCTCACCTGAGTCTAGAGAGAGATATGATATTAATGATGGTTACATTTAGTTGACTGATGAATTTATTGAAGAGTTCTGAAACACACATGGTGCTACTGCTATTAGGAGTCTCCTTGAGAGACGTACCATTATTCTTAAACTGTCGTCTGATCGTAAGTTTGCCACTTCTCCCATAGATATTAAAGATAAAGATTATGATTTTTCTATTGATTTATCCTATTTAGACATTGTTGAGAAAGTACCTTTTTGTGGGATTGAGAGTGAGAGTGTTGTGGCACATATGAATGATCTTTCCACTATGAGTGCTTTATTCTCTGATGATTTTAAGATGCGCAAGTACTTTGTTAAAAAGATCTTCCCTTTTTCACTAAAAGGGGAAGCTAAAGCTTGGTTTAATAGATTACCTCCTGGATCCATTGATAGCCCTGATTGCTTGGTTGCTTCTTTCTTCCAGAAATATTTTCCTCCTAGTGCTAGATATGCTGCTTTTTGCAGAAACTTTTTGATTTTAAAAAGGGAGAAGAAGAGAAATTGCCTGAGTCATGGACAAGGTTTTGTTCCTTGATTCATGTACATCCTGGATGTCCATTACCTAAATATGAGCTTCTTGATATTTATTATAATGGACTAACTGATGATTCTAGGATATATACCTAGATAGTTTTGCTGATTGTGTTTTCAGGAAAATAACTCCTATAGATACTGAAGAATTAATGGCTAAAATAAGCAAGAATTATGATGATTGGACTTCAGGTGAGATAAATACACCTAAGCCTATTACTCCTTAACCAATTGTGCCTGAACCAGCTCCAATGCCAACACCAAAGAAGAGGGGAGTTATTGCATTAAATGATGAAGTGATGAAGGAAGATAAGAAATGTCTAAAGGAGAAAGGTATTAGAGATAAAGATGTGAAGAATCTACCGCCTATAGAAGAATTATGCAAGCCAATTCCTCACTCATCTACTATTGAGGTACACTCTCTCGACTTTGATGAAGGTGATATTCCCTATGGTAAACCTCCTGATTAATGCTTAGATGAACTTGACACTTTTATTGTTAAACAAGGTAATTTGAATAAGCAAGTTCAAAATCATTTATTCGAAAACTCTAGAGCTATTAATGAGTTGAAAGATATTGTGGAAAGAACTGCTAATGATGTTAAAATGCTTTGTAAACACTTTCAAATGTTTCAAACTCAAATTGATCAACTTGCTAAGGTACAAAAAGATATGCTAGTTAATGCCTCAGGAGATAAACATGCTTATGGAATTAGAACTAGGAGTGGTACAGCTACTCAAGATCCTTTATATCCTGAAGGAAACCCTAAAAGAATTGAGTAGGACTCTCAGCAAGGTGAAAGTAGTGGTAGTCCTTGTAAGAGAAAGAAAAAGAAACATAAAATAGTTGAGGAACCCTCTGAACCTGCTGTAGATCCTCATACTATATTTGTCTCTGATGCTCAAACTGAAAGTGGTGATAAAAATGATGCTCCTGATAAGGAGGAAGTTAAGAACGAACCTGAGAAGCACTAAGGAAGATTTTATTTCTAAAAACATGGTAGTGAGAGAGAACCTTGGGTGCAGAAACCTATGCCTTTTCCCAATAAGAAACACAAGTCAAAGGAGGAAGAAGACTACAAAAAATTTTGTGAGTGGATGAAACCTTTATTTTTGCAAATTCCTTTCGCTGCTGCTATTAAGTTGCCTCCTTATTCAAAGTATATGAAGGATGTTGTCTCTAATAAAAGGAGGATTCCTAATGAGGAGATTTCTACTTTGCTTGCTAATTATTCCTTCAATGGTAAGGTTCCAAAGAAACTCAGTGATCCAGGTATTCCAACTATTCCTTGCTCCATTAAAAATAATTATGTTAGAACTACTTTGTGTGATTTGGGAGCCGGAGTTATTTTTATGCCTTTTTCTCTCTACAAGAGACTCCAGCTAGAAAAGTTGATACCAAATGATATATCTTTGCAAGTGGCTGATAAGTCAACTACTATTCCTGTGGTATATGTGAGGATGTTCCTATTGATGTGGCTCATAATTGCTTGGTATTAACTGATTTTGTTGTGATTGAAATGCCTGAAGATGATGATATGTCCATTATTCTTGGGAGACCTTTTCTTAATACTGCAGGTGTTGTCATCAATTGTAATCAAGGAGAAGTAACTTTTAATATTAATGACAAAGAGAATACTGTCTATTTCCCCAAGAAGATTGATAAGAGCTATTGCCTGAATTCCATTGAAAATATTGAGAGAATCAAGGTTGGAGAAATATATTGTCCCATTCCACAAGAAAGTTTTGAAACTATTATGTTTGGGACCATTGCTATCAAGTTTGAGGTAACATAATGACTTTGTGGAATGCAAAGTTTTGTTTCATATAAGATTGTTTTGGTAACAATACTTGATCAACATTGTTAAAAAAAGGATTTTAATGAACAAAACAATGCTTTCATAGTGGTTATACTTGCTCACTTTTATTTTTATCCTTCCTAGTTTTTGCTCTTTCTCTTGTTAGCTTTAGTTTTGCTAGTTGTTGCTTGTCAGAGTGTCTTAGAACTTCTGTAGTTTTGGTTCTTGTTTGCTTTTTCTTCTTCTAAAATTCTTTTTCTGCGAGAAAATCAATTTTCATACCCTGAAATTTGGCCAAAAATAAAGTTTCCTGAAAAATTATAGAAAATTCATAATAAATTTTTCCTCGAAAAAGGGGCAGAGGGACACCTGGAGAGGCCCAGGGGGACCCACCAGGCCAGCACACCCCTGGTGGCACGGCTACCCCCCAGGGCGCGCCTGGCCTGGGTGGGGACCACCTGTGGCCCTCCATGTTGTCTCCTACCAGCCACTTCTTTCTCTCTCCCGAAAAACACCAGAAAAATTTCTCAATCGCGAGTTCGTGCTGTTCTTGCTCCCTATTTTTGATCTCCTTGCTCAGCCCATCTTTGTTGCTGATTTTTGGAGGGTTTGCTCCTTGGTATGTGCCTCCTCCGCTTATCCAATTAGATTTGTGATTGATAGATTGTATCTTGAGTATTTTGCTGCTATAGGTGTCAGGTTGTGTGATCTTGCATGCTTGTTCTATGCTTAGAGATTTCATTTTGATGCATGTTTAGCCCTCTAGCAAGTTCCTATAGTAGTTTCTCATCATTTATCAACATGGAAATCACTTGGTTTGATGGTTGTCTAGAAAATTTCAGAAAACAAGGGGTCATGGACAACCACACCTTTGGTGAAGTATTTGAGAGTGATGCACCTAGGAGGACAAGGCCTTCCAGATCATCCTCCCGAGCAAGGCTCTCATACAATGAGGATCTCATTACACCGCGATTTGGCGACGAGGGAGATGAGGGGGATGCGCACCCTTCCACCTTACCTTGTCCTACCATTTTGCGGGCTGCAGAGATTCTCAATGATTTCTTAACCTTGGTTCGGAGGGTTGGACTAACGAGTTATATGCAGGATGAGATTGTGCAGTATGCTACCATCACTAAAACCTTTATGGAGAGTTTCTCTTTTTCTAACATCCCTTTCAAACCATATGTGTCTTTCAAAATCTATAACAGGCCTTTCTCCATGACATTGAAGAAATTTTGTGAAATCTGGGGTATTGGCATGGCTGGGACGGTGAAGAAGATTATAGCTCAACCCGCTGATTTGTTGGAGCTCTACCGCGAGATAACTAATGATGATGACCGCAAAGCCCAGCGCGGGAAGATAAGAAATGTTCAACTCCCAGCTATAAGGTATTTTGCTTATTATCTTGCCACTAGTGTTCTTGGTAGGGAGAACACTAGCAATATTTCCAACTATCATTCGGCCTTCCTAGCTTCTACACTCAACAATGAAACCAGGTACAATCTTGGTTCTCTTATTGTTCGTTGCTTAGCTGCTAAGGGACCCATCTATGGGGGAATTATTGCTGCACGTGTTGTTGCTTCCCTAGACCTTTCTTTTGATCCAAATGATACAGTTTTGGCTCCTCAGAGGCTTGATTTACCTGCCATGAAAGCGCATCACTTTGTTACTGATGGCTCTACCCTTGAGAGTTTGGTTTATAGGATGATGTTTACTTATGGGGAAGAGAGAGAGAGATTCCTCTTCCCCAAACCACTTTGCTCAGTATTTTCCAGGGACCTTTGTCGCGCTCCAAGGAGGAGATGGACGAGCAGCTACGCATTCGTGGTTTCCACGGACACTACCAGGGGGACGCGCCCTCATACGACCCCTCTGTGCACTACACAAGGGAGTCCTTGAGCTCGTACCAGAACGAAGGGGCATCCTCGTAGTACTACAGAGGTGCACCTTCTTGGTCGCCATGGAGTTGAGCCCCACTTAGGCTAAAAGCCTAAGATTCGGGGGAGGTATACCGACATCACACTCATCTATATATCATGTTTTTTCGGTTCTTTGTATATCCATGTTTCGCATTCTTTTTGGTTTTTGTTTCTGCTTTCTTAAAACACAAAAATACCAAAAATATTTTCGTTGTTTCTCTTGGTTTGTTTCCTTGCTTTTTAGCTTTGGTTTGCCTTAAAGAAAAAATCCAAAAAGATTTTGCTTTGTTTGCTTTTGCTTTGTTTGAGCTTTGTGTGCTTCCTTTAAAAATCGAAAAGACCAAAAATATTTGTTGTTCTTCTTTGGTTTTGTGAAGTTCTTTGCAGGGTCCAGCAGTTCTTAGTGGAGTTTGGTTTCATGTTATTATTCAAGTCACACAAGTGTAGAGAAATAATGAAGATTAAGACAACTTGAGGTGTGGTAAGAGGTTGGTAACGACCTCTATTTGTTTTCATTTTTGTACATATACTCATCATTGTGAGCATGCTTAGTCTGTTCATGTAAGGTGTATGTTATCTATGGATGCTTAGTAGTTCTTGCTTTCTTGTGATTAGCTCCAGCTTGCTAATAGTTTGTAGCATGTCATATGAATGTTTGCTTGCATTGTTCTATTCATAACTTGGTATGATATTGTGGAATCCTCCTCTGAATGTTTCTTGTGAATCGAGTTGGCAAATGCTCACGCATGCATATGACTAAACAATAGTCAGCAAGCCTCGATAATTTATTTTGCCTTAGAGTTCTTGTATCACTTTCATGCCATAATTAGTCATGTTTTGTTGCAAGTATGATTATGACAGTTATTGCTCTCTTGTTTGTCGCTCCTTCTCTATTGCTAGCCTTCACTTGCACTAAGTATGAGTTCTGCTTGTGCATCCAACTCCCCAAAACCAATATTGCCAACAGTGTCCACCATACCTACCTAGCATCGTTTGCTTTTCCGTGCATATTCATTATGCCTTGTTTTCTTCCAAAAAATATGTTTGACTGTTTTGAGAAAATTAGTTAGTAAAGCTCTCACGGACTTGATGGCACACTTTATTCCTTGCACTTAATAAACCTGAACCATTGTGACTATCCATGAAAGTTATTTTCTTGCAAATTATAGGCTAGGAGTTAGCAGAACCGTGCTGTCACGAGGAACGCTTTCAACACTTATGGATACATATCTAGTTGATATCATGCTCTTTTGTTTGCGGATGTCGTTGGTGTGAAATAAAAGGGGAGCTTGTAAGTTCATGGAGTTATATATATGTGTTAGAGAAACGCCAAGGCCGCTAGCCTAAGCCATGCCTAATCATGGTGGAAACTTGCAGCATAACCATAATGAGCATCCTCAATAAAAACCTATGCAAATAGCAAATAAAAAGATCGCTGAGATGCTCATTGTCTGCTTTCCTTGTCATTTTGATTACGGGATAGCTCCTGTATCATGTGCAAGGGTACCCCGTTGGAGGTTCTCTATGATACGCTTGTATTTACAATGACAAGAACTTATAGGTAACTAAAGTTGAGTAGCATGAGGAGCGGCCCTCGTACTCAAGGGACATGACATTTCCATTTTATGGTCTGTTAAGCATATAACTCATATTGGACCTCACTTTCACCATTAACCATATAAAGATGTCAATGATAGGGGTAATGAGAGATCAAAGCTAATGAGTACCTTACTTTTAGCATTTGTAAGCCTTTCAAACTTTTCAAAACCTTTTCACTTCCTTGTTGAGTCACCACTTATTCTATGAGCACCTTCTTGAGAGCATAGTTGTCATTCTTAGTGTAATGTGCTTGTCTCAAAACTTGGTTAATTATGTCATGACTTTGATGCTTGTATCTCTGATATCTTTACTTCTAGTCTTCACTTGAACTTCAGAGGTATCTTGGCATTCATGTTGTGCTCTACAAACAAAGGGAAGCGAGATACCACTCTATCATACCTTATTATGAGCATTGCAATGTTGCTTATGTTTATGTTTCATGCTACTTATTATTATTGAGTTGGAATCTCTTCATAGCTTGCAATGACTATTGAGTAGACTTAGTTGCATACTTCTTATTATGAATTGTCTAAGTGTCTACTCCTGTGTATACATCATATGAAGCAAATGTGCTCGTGAAAGTTCTTTTATCGCACTCGATTTTCATCTGAATTGCTTGAGGACAAGCAATAAGCTAAACTTGGGGGAGTTGATACGTCCAAAACGTATCTACTTTCCCGAACACTTTTGCTATTGTTTCTCCTCTAAACTTGTGTGATTTGGATACAACTAACACTGACTGACGCTGTTTTCAGCAGAATTACCTTGGTGTCTAGTTTTTGTGCAGAAAATCAACTATCAGGAAAAATCCCGGAAAATATGCCAAAAATTCTATTTCACCAGAAGACTCACGGAGCTAGAAGACGAGACGGAGTGGGGCCCTGGGGGGACCACACCCCCAGCCGCGTGAGCCAGGCCTGGACACGCCTAGAGGGGGTGTGACCACCCCAGGCACCCCCTCGGCCTCCCTCTTCGCCTATAAGATGCCTCTTGACCTAAACACTGAGGGGTTTCGACGATTTTCCATAAAGAGTTCCGCTGCACCGCCACCACCAGAAACCACGATTCGGAACCATAAACTCCGTTCTGGCACCCTGCCGGGACGGGGGATTTGGAGAGGATCATCGCCATCATCATCACCGACGCCTCTCCATCAACCATCCATGTTTCCCTCATCCATGAGTGAGTAATCCCCAGCTGTAGGCTATGGGGATGGTAGTGATTGGATGAGTTCTATTATGTAATCGGATAAGATTGTTAGCGCATGGTTCCTAGTATCTCTATTAGTTCTATTTGACTTTGTTGCAACTTGTTGTGCTTAATGCTTGTCACTAGGGCCTGAGTGCCATGATATCAGATCTGAACTTATTATTGAATCATTATGATAGTATTGTTTGTGATCTTATCTGCAAGTTGTGTACACATATCATTGTCCGGATCCAAAGGCCCCAAAGTGACAGAAATTGGGACAACCTGAGGGGATGGCTGTGATGTGAGGATCACATGTGTTAATGGAGTGTTAATTCTTTGCTCCGGTGCTATATTAAAAGTAGCATATTAATTTCCAGTAGTTCCCTTGAGGCCCCGCTGTAACAGGTTGGCATGACAAAAGATGTTGTGCAAGTTCTCATTGTGACCACACATGACTATATATGGAGCACATGCCTATGATTGTTTAGTACTTGGATGCTTTATCTTATTTATCTGCAATTACCCTAGATCTTGAAAGTTACATGTTTAGACTCGTCCATGCAACGCCCGTCCGTCCATCCCTATTACTACCGCACTCATATCCTACTGTTTTCTACTACTATTACTATTGCTCCTGTTTTGCTGTTGCTGTTACTTTACTATTTCTACTACAAACTATTGCTACTGATAAACTTATGTGAGCAAGAACTATTTACAGGTGCAGCTGAATTGACAACTTAGTTGTTAAGGCTTGCAAGTATTCTTTGTCTCCCCTTGTGTCAAATCAATAAATTGGGTAATACTACCCTCGAAGACTGTTGCGATCCCCTATACTTGTGGGTCATTAGGGATGTGGCAAACTTAGCATTAGGAGATAATTTAGGTCTAACATTATGTATCTCAAGAAGACTTTTAATAACACTTGCACCATGATTGTTTTGACATTCCTCAATAAATTCATCAGTCAGTTAAATATAACCTTCATTAATATCATAGCTAGGACTATCTCTAGAGTGATATCTTCATTAGGAGTTTCAGTGTTTCCCATTATAGTTCTAGCAATTGTAGCATCTAGGAAAGGACCTAATGAACCACTCTCATCAAGCATAGTAGAAGTAACATCATGAGTATCAGAAGCAATTTCACATTCAGCAGAAGTAGCAGTATGTGTAACATGTGTATGTGGTGGTGGTGTAAGGAGCTTACTCATCACAGATGGTGAATCAAGATCAACAGAGGTGTTCAGGACTGTACCACTCCTTGTGGTGGATGGTAATATAGGAACTTTTCCATTATGAGTTCTACTCATGATGAATTGTTAGCAGCGAAGAATAATAATTCCAAGTGAACTTTATAAATAGAGATATGCTCCGTGGCAACGACGCAAAAAAATATTCTTGGTGACCCACAAGTATAGGGGGTCGCAATAGTCTTCGAGGGAAGTAAAGCCCAATTTATTGATTCGACACAAGGGGAGCTAAAGAATACTTATAAGCCTTAACAACTGAGTTGTCAATTCAATTGTACCTCGAAATAATCTTGCTCGCAATAGTTTATCAGTAGCAACAGATTGTAGTAGTAATAGCAAAGTAACAGCAGTAGTAAAATAAAGGTAGTGGTAACAATTATAGTAAACCGCGGGATTTAAAGTGCGGTAGGCATAGGGATGGATGGACGGGTGTTGCATAGACAAGGCAATTCATATAATAATCAAGACCAGGGGCATTTGCAGATAAATAAGATAAAGCATCCAAGTACTAAGTAATCATAGGCATGTGTTCCATATATAGTCCTACGTGCTCCCAGCGGGTTGTCCCACCAGCCCGTTGCAGCGGGGCCTCTAGGGAATTGATACATCGGAAACGTATCTATAATTTTTGATGTTCCATGCTTGTTTAGTATCTACTTTGCTTTGTCCACACTTTGAGGTGTTTTTATATGCTTTCTGGTACGAACCTATTACAACTTGCCACAGTGCCAGTTGCCTGTTTTCTTCTGTTTTTCTTTCTAGAAAGGCAGAAAATCAAAATTCTTGGAATTGGACGGGACAAAATCCAAATCAATATTTTACCGTGGGTAACATGAAGCCGGAATACGAGACGGAGGAGAGTCACCAGGGGCCACACATGAGGGCCCACCATGCGCCTAGGGGTGCAGCCGCCCTGGCGGCCCCTGCCTCGCCTCTTCGCCTATAAAGACCCCCCAATGCCTAACCCCTAAGGACCCGATCAATATTCCACAAAACTGTTTGTATCCGCTGCCACCATCGTCCCTAGATCGGGGGGATCTAAACCTCTTCCCGGCACCCTGCCGAAGAGGAGATCATCCCGGAGGCCTTCTTCTTCATCATGCCAGCCTCTGTTATGAAGCGTGAGTAGTTCCACCTTGGACTATGGGTCAATGTAGTAGCTAGATGGTTGTATCTCCTCCTTGTGCTTTCATGTCTAGATCTTGTGAGCTCCGTTCATGATCAAGATCTCATCTATTTGTAATCATGCATGTTGTGTTTGCGGGGATCCGATGGATATTGAATTACTATGTCAGATTGATTAATGGTTTTGTCTTATTGATTCTATCATGTCTGTGTTGTTTGTGCTCTTGCATGCTCTCCGTTGTTAGTAGCTATCTTTGCCAAGTAGTTGCTAGTGACTCCAAGAGGGGGTATTTATGCTCGAGAGTGGGTTCATGCCTCTATTTAATAAGGGAAGTGACAAAAATCTCTAAGGTTGTAGATGTGCTGTTGACACTAGGGAGAAAACAATGGTCTCTTGTTCATGTAAAAAGTGGGGATTGTTTACCTTACACACTTTGCTTAAAGTAGTTGTCTGTTGCTTGAAACTTAATACTAGAGGGGGTTCGGATGATGCGGTGACCCAGCATACCACTGCATGATGTAGTACACTATAGTCGTTGACATAACACCAATGAAACAATATTCACTAGTATTACATCCCTCTGAGTGGTACAATAGAAACACAGCAGGTCCAATACATGACTATAGGTTACAACTCAACTATTTACACAAGATCCAGAGAACACTCTAGGTTAAAGAAAGAGAAAGAAACTTCTTACAAAGAAGAATCAGAAATAAATAACTCAAAAACTATAATACTATTAAGACTAGTATCTTAACTAATGGTCTCGCATTGCTGCTATCGCAATACATTAGAAAAATAGGTTCTATGGTTAGAGATTATATTCCTATCTAATCAGTGACTTCGTCTTCACTTGAGTTGGTGTATATGTTGACTTCCTTGACTCCATTGAAGAGCTTTAGCTTTTGATGATGATTCCTAGAACATAACTCGATGTAGACGTCGTCTTAATGGCTTCAGAATCTAGCAAGGGTTAAGAAGATACGTTGAGTACGAGCGTACTTAGCAAGTTCACTAGAAAAGGAGTGTTTGATGCACTATATCTACAACCACAGACCGTAGGTCGTAGGCAATGCAAGTTTTCATAAACATTTCTTCAAACGATGCTTTTATTCGGAAAAATCTATGTCCATAAGCCTTCACGAGTTTACCAGAACTTTCATGGAGTTCCTTTCCCGCAGCATTGGCAGCTCCTTCCCGGAACAGGAAGTAACAAGTTACAGTTCTTACACTCTGCAAAGGTGCGTCACTTTACCCATGAGAGATCTTAAGCTTTGTTGCACGGTCGGGAGTATGTTCCTGTTCAAACTTCCATTCTTTAAGGCCCAACCTAAGATCCAAGCCAATCACTTCCCTCTCCGCGACCTCATATGTCTGCACGATCCTTCGAGGCTGGCTCACCTTCGTTAAGCCCTCTTTCGGGTAGGCTAAAACCCTAATGAGTTCCCGAAGACTCTATGACCTGGTGTTGCCCTGGCAAGTTCCATATTAAATGGTCCATCCACTAAACACCATCCATAGATAATCTAGACACCAAAAGTGTGGGGCGTAAGGGTGACCACCCATATGTTGGATCCGCATAAGGAATCACAATGTCACGTTAAGGTTGTCTTGCCTCCATACGAGAGGAAAAGGATACAACTGACTTCTCCGTCCCATTCCAAATCTCATGGTCAACGCGTAATATACGGCGCAACAATCACTGGCGACATTGGTTGTTAAGTCCTAGGTGATATATTGTTGAGTAGTGGTATTCCAACTACCAGGTTTAATAGATTAGCTGATCACCCTGGATCAGTAACCAATAGTTCACATTATTATCAAAAATAGTGTTTTCTGACCTTTTTCAAATGGAGGTGATGACAACACTGGATTTGCAAAATACTTTACAGAAAATAATCAAAGGACATGAGCATGTGTGAACTTGCCTTTTGTGATTGCAAGATTATGCACTCAGGTCTTCGAGACAATATAAGATCCAATATCTGAAATCCGCATCATTGGTCCGGTAAGGACTAATGTTTAAAGGAGCAGGATGCTTTTATGCATAAGTAATGTAATGCACTCTATAAACGCGAATCCCGGGGATAACGTTAATCTAGGTTTTGGAAACTGAAAATGGTTACTTTAGAATGTGTTGTCCTTTTAGATAAGTTTCATACTTGTGATTCTTATTAAGGCTTGTGAGTATGTGTGAAACAACATGTAAACATAATGGAATACAACAATAAGATATACTAATGAGATGTGCTACTCAAGGACTGCTTATATGAGAATTATCTTATCTTCAAGTTTTACTTTGCAAGTAATGGCATTTATAAGGAACTTAAGTGTTAACAATCCTAAGTATATAAGTAAAGCTTAATGTAATGTGATTATTATTAATTGTCATTTGATGTTTGAAGTGGAAAAAGGAATAACATTTGATGAAAAGATTTCTTTTCTAAGGTCTAAGAAATCTTTGTGGTTAATCAAATGTGGTCAATGTTGTTTGTGCCTTATTGAATAGTTTGGATTTGAGATGCTTTATGGCTTAATTATAACAGACCAAAGTTAACTATAAGGCATATAATAAAGTCTTTAGCATTATTTTTAAAGTCTTGTGGACTTAAGTTAACATTAAAAACATACATGAACATAGAGTGTAATGCTTATGATATTTGTATTTTTTTCACTTCATAATGTTTCCTTAAAGTTATTTAAGAATGGCATTACTTCTATTTGAGTAGTGGTGTCCTAACATTATAATGGAATAGAATTATTTTCATTTTTATAGATCAGTGGTTATAGTTTGTAAACAAGGAAGTAATATTACTTAACTACTTATGGATTCAACATAGTGTTTTGGTAGGTTTATAACTTGTGGTTAAAGTAATGGAAATAGATTTTATCAAGTCGAAATAATAATCTTGAGAATTTAATATTTGATAACTCCATTTGAATAGTAATATACACTTAAGGTTGAATGATAAATCAAATTGAAATATATTTAAAATGTGTTGAACCATTTTGACTTCATAGTATCAAAAGTGAAGACTAATACTATTTATTAGACTCAATTGACTAATTTTAGAAATATTAACAAATTTTATTTAACATTATATGAATTAACAACTAAGGAGTTAGGTTTAAATTCAAGTTGTTAAAGTGTTTTAAATTTTTATTTACCTCAAATGTGAAATATTATATTTTTAACATGTAGGTATTACTTTTGTGATCATTTTAGTATATTACATTTATTTTTTTGATTTAGAAATAATACGATATGATTTTTATAAGATTTATTACTTTATAAATATTAATAAATAACAAATATTTAATTAAGTGAAATAATAATGTATGATTATAGGTTTGAATTATAGTTCTTATTTTTCTAAGATTTCTGGTATTTTATTTATATTTTTAACATTTACAATTATTAAAATATGAATTTTTAAATTTTTATTTCTTATAAAATCTTTATTAAATAGTAATTATTTAAATTATGAAAATAATATTGTTTGGTAATAGTTTTAAGTTGTAGATTTTATTTTCTAAACATTTTCATATATTACACATATTTTTCTGAATTATAAAACTAAAGATATTAATTTTTCAAGATTTAATTACTTTATTTAAATTTCTCGAATGTTTATATTTGAATTAATATTGTTTTATCAATTTACTAAACAGACACAGAACTTTTTACACCGCACACACATCTAGTCCTAGTCACTTACCAGTGGGCCAGTGACCACGTCATATACCTGGAACTAGCCAATAAATTTATTACCAGACTAGCTCTTACTCACAGGGATGACACATGGGCCAAGGGCCATGTCACATGCCACATGGGCAAATACTGGTCAAACGAACTGACTCGACGCAAGCATGACATCTCCATAACGTCATCTCGCTGGTGATTCTCAGGTGTCTAGCAGCGGTGACGATTCAGCGAAGATTGGCAAGCGTGGTTGTTACAGTTCGAAAGAGGACACGCCAGGGAACCAACTAGCTGTGGCGCCGCTCGGATATGGTCACCGGAGGATGGCCGACGACGAGGTACGGCGGCGGCGATTATAGATGAACGTGGTGGAGATGATTCCAGAAGCAATAGAGAGATTAGAGAGGTGCCCGAGCATCATCAACTCAACGACATAGTAGTGGAGGGTTTAGTGTGACTGGAGGTGGTCGGAATCGATGGAAACAACGGCAAAACCCATCGGAGATGGAGGTGTCAATTTGCACGATTAGAGATCCTTCGGCTTGTGCTTCGTGGGGGCAATTGAACCAGATGATCAAGTGGATCCCAACTGCGGCCTCAGCGGTTCAAGGGGAGCTCGGAAACGATGGCGACGAGCGGCTCCGGTGAGGTTAGGTTTTCAGTCAGAGGAAAGGAGAGAGATAGAGGGCGTCCGAGAGAGAAATGAGGATGAGCAGGGACGTCGTCGTGGCCTCCTTATCCTCTCCTAGTGACGGCGGCATGCATCTTGACGCAAGGACGGCGGCGGACGGCCTCGGCATTGCCACCGAGCTGCTTCCAGGTGGAGGAAGATGACGACGTGTTGTTTTGCAGATAACCTCCTTAGTTTCTTCAAAACACACCCGTGGTCCTTCTCTGGTCCCACTCGTCAGTGTCTCATGAATTGGGACATGCGCTGCTTCTGGGCCATAGCAAAGTGAGCGAAATGTGTCTGCTGCTGCACGTGAGCATCTGGTAGAGGGGTGAAGCAATGGGCTTTGGGCCAGTTTCTGGACAGAGTGCATTTTTTATTTCTTTTTGTTTTTTGTTTTCCTTTCTTGTTTTTTATTTACACTTTTGTTTAAATTTTTTTCATTAAAGAATTTATGTTCTAGGTAATTGCAGTATATAAATATGTATTTCAAATTCTGGTATGAATCTAGTATGTTGATAGCATACTTTTTTATTATTTTTTAACTTTATAATTATAGAGATATTCTTTTATTAAATAGTAGAAGTAGGATTTAGGGTTTTTAGGATTTGTTTAAGATCTTAAAAATTAACTATAACATTAGTTTTACTTTTATTTGGAGTAATGGAGGTTTAAATTGTTTAGTGATAGTCATAGAGTTTATTTTTATGTATTTAATCACATAGCAAAGTATAGGGTGGTTTATAATTATTGTATCCCCACTTATTCCATGCTCATTTGGAATGAGTAGTTAGAGAAATGGATCAAAGACTTTGTCTAATGAATATAGATAGAATATTTATGAGATGTTGATGCTAAAACTCATTAATAGGTTTAGGGTTCTGAATTGTAATTGCTTACCCTAGGGTTTAGGGTTCTTATTATACTTATATTCTTTTGTTGATGTGAATAAAGATTAATGGCTAAACACATTGTCTTTATGTTTGTGATTTTTAATGATATCACCATTTAAAGTAAATAGTGGGATGGTTTTCTAGGCTATCTTATGAGAAAGAATTAATAAAGATAGTTCTTAAGTACCTAGGATAATGATGGTTGAGAATGACAAAGATGTGCTTAAGTAATTTGATATAGGAAATTATTCCTAGCAGCCATTGTGGAAATAAAATGATTGACCAATAGATGGGATGGATGTTAAGCTTGATTATAGATTTAGGATTTAATGTTTACCCAGAATTTCTATCTTCCATAACTCACAATCCTGGACTTCTGATTAAGGAATTACTTTCCTAGATATATTACTTCTTCTATCCATCATCATGTGTTAACATGATGATCTTTACTTTACAAGAATTTCTTATCCACCCTTTATTCTTCTAAATCCATTTATAAATGCAATGAGCTTGACATTAAAGCTTTTCATAATCTTCACCTATCCAGACTTGGTTATATCAACTACTATATTGCTGATAATCTCCCATCCAACAAGTAGTTACTTCTAACTCCATTCATACCTTTCTTTAATCATCCATCACTAATATTTCTCCAGTAATTGTCTATATAAAACTACTTCACCTCAAGTGTTAGTATTTTACAAAAGGAAACTACTAATTCTATAATCCAATGTTTCTCTAGCATCATTTTAATCATACTATCCTGTCTCTACTTAACTCTAGTATCTAACATACCAACCTCACATTGTATTAATGTCACTTGTAATGACTAATCTAGGATAATATATATATACTAGGGTTTCAATCATGTTTTATCCACCAATGTCACTTATACATGATATAAGCATTCAATATTGGTGGCTAAAGCATCATCATTATAATCCTTTAATAATTTATAGTTTAAGTTTCCAGTTGGCTAATCAAGGCTTCCATCCATACAACATTACAGTTGTATTATAGTTATCTTCTGTTTATCTCTATTAGATTAAGAGATATAATTCATTGACTATACCTACTTGATCCAATAGGACTACTCCTGGTAACTATCTTTAGTATTCATCTTGGGAATCTTCTTTATTAACATACAATTATATCTTTTACATAACTCTTCTATCTATTCAGGAGTGAGTTAACTCCATCAAGTATCCTATAGATGATATCTAAGGCTAGCATTACTATTTACCTCTTCTTACTTCCTTCTCTAAAGGATTTTAAGTGAATGTTATGATAAGAACATGAGTTGATAGATCAATAGTTAGTAAGCTAAGAATTGGTGAATCAATAGTTGATTACTCAATATTGATGAACAACAGATATTGAGATAGGATATGTGGTGAATGGTATTGATATGGAAAGAAGGATATGTGGTGAATGGTATTGAATTGCTTTCCTTCCTAGTTAATACAACTAAAGAGTTAGGGTTAATTATTACCATGATGTTCATGGTATAAATAGTTGTAACATCCCTAAAAATCATGTTTCAAAACTCATTCATATCATCTTTGCATCATTCATCCATTTAGGGTTTTTCTCAAAATCATTTAGAAACACAAACTTTGGCTATGATTTCATGTGGGCAATTTATCTCAATTGGCCATCACCCTCTGAGATTTGATTGTCTATGAACTTGTTTGCTTGCCTCCATGATTGGAAAGATTAGGAGTAGCATTTAAACCCAAGATTCCAATTTAGAAATATTTTCTAAACCCTATTCCAAATATTTGCAACTAGAGCAAGTCTCTGTTTATTTTGAAACCCAAGCTTGACCAAGCCTTTGCAAGGTAACCACTAGGTTATTTGATTGTTTGTGAACCCACAGAACCCTGCAAAAATCCCCAAAGAAGTTTGAATTCAAAAGGATTTGAATTCATATCAAATTCTATTCAGAAAATGGAATTAGAAAAAGAAAAAGATTAAACAAAAGAAAAGGGCCGAGCGGCCAGAATCTGGCCCAGCAGCACATCCAGCCCAACAAGCCCACCCGGGGATCTCCTTTTCCTTCTCTGCCTTGCGAGCACCACCTTGACAGACGACAGCGGCCCGACCCACCAACACCTTGCGCGTTTGGCTGATGAGCGGGCCCGATCCACGTCGTCCTCGTCTTCCCAGACGCGCTGCGACCACGTCGCCGCAGCAGTGAAGGCCGGTAATGGCGCGCGTAAATGGGCATTAAAACTCGAGCGTTTCCTGTCGATTCCCCGGCTATAAGATCCTCTCTGCCCCGCGATCTTTTTCCCCCAGACACCTCGCTCACTCCGCCACCAGGCTGCCCTCAATTAGCTTTGCACCGCCACAAACAGAGCCTCTCCGGCGATCGATTCCGGTGAGTCCAGAGCTCCCCTCTGCCTCTCGTTCTTACAATCTGACTTAGCATGTCTTTGCGCATCTCCTGACCTCACTAGTCTGTCTTGTACTGCCCCAGGTCGCCGGTTCCCCCTGACACCGCGAGCACCGACGGCGACATCAACTCCGACGAGTTTTCCCGGTAGGTACAGACCGCCCCGTGCCTTCTAGTTCACACACACGACTCTGCCTTGACCCTGTGAACCTAACCGTGTCATTATCTTGCCTTGGGGTGATTCACAGCGACGTCCCCGATGACCACCCGACGCACCCGACGCCGCCACGAACTCCGGTGAGCAATCGCAGCCGTGCCCGAGCGCCCCTTGACCAACCGCAAGTACGACAAGCTTCGCCGTGACCTCCTGAGCCTGGTGAGCTACTCCTCCTTCTCCCTCGCCGTCTGCATCATCGGCAACGTCGTCGACCGACAGTTCCGCCGCCGGTAGCCACCGCGCAGCGCCGCCCATCTGTGGCCAGGCAGTAGTAGCCGTTAGATCTGGATCGAACGCCTACGATAGATCACTTAACCCCGAAGCGGTACGCGATCTGAGCCGCCAGATTTCATTTAGATCCTACGGCTGTGGAGCTCGATCCGGTCTTGAACGATGCGGGCGAATAAGAACATGACGCGTGGCTAGGTTAGATCTGGAAATAGAATTTAAAACCAGAAATTTGATCCAAATTCAATTGCCTATATCTTTTGAATTCCACGTTGGAATTTTGCAAACTTTATACCGTTGGATTCAGAAAAACAAGACCTTTCTGCCTATCCTTTTTGTTTAGCAAATAGTAACCATTAGTTTGGCTTAAATTGCAGAAACTTGTTTGAGGCCTTTTTGAGTATAGATTTAGTTTAGTATTTTGTTTTAGGGTTAATTAAGTTTGTTTTGGTTACTTTGTGACTTGTTTAGTTTCTGTAAACTTGCACTTGATTGGTAGAATTTTCAAAAATCACCACTTAGTAGATTCATGCATGCATGCATTCATACTATTTCTTGTTTGTATATATTTGTGTGTAATTGTGTGCTACAACTTTGTGTGTAGATTTTGCTAGTGATTGTGATTGTGGCAGTGCTACTCTCCACACTACCAAGGCAAGTGATATCATCATGAATATTCCATTCCTATATTTTATTTATGCATTAGTAATATTTTTCTAAGTATAGGACTTGCATGGTTATTTGCTAAGAACAAGCTATGCTTTGGGAAAACCTATTAGGTGAAGCCTTAGTGAAAATTTCCTAAGTCCAGATTCCTATTACCATCATGCTTAGCCTAGCTACTAGAAAACAAGGGTGGTTTATATATTCACTATGGAAAATTTTCTAAGTCTAAGGACTTATGTTTTTGTAAAATAAAACAACTAAGTTAATGAACCACCTGGGTGGAATGGAAGGAATGGCTTATGTTGAGTGGTTCACAAGGCCATGGACTTGGCTTGTGTATCTCACTTGTGGATGGCCACCCAGGAAACAAAGAGATTTGAGTTGTCAAATGTTGAGAAGCTTCAAGTGCAACCACTTGGCATTATGGGCTCTGCCATGATCTTAGGATGCTGGAACTTAGTCTCTTGGACAGTGGGTGGTAGATGGGTTGATAGGTTGGAGCGCGTCCATTTGACTAAGGAAAGGCTCTTGAAGGATCATTCTTGGGAAACCAAGACTTGTGGGGAAAGTGCACCACCTCTGCAGTGTAAAACCTAAGTACTTAGCCATGTCCACGGTAAAGGACAATTTGAGCATCAAGACATGGAAACTTCAAGAATCTCATCACTCCAATTTCTAAATAAAACTTGTGGGTGAACAAAGGGATAAAAAGGATCTTCAGTCATTGATTGCTAGATGCCCTGAGTGGATCTAGAGTCTTTGTTTGATAGATGCCTTGGGTGTTTTTGCCAAGCCAAGTAAATCTTCAGTCTTGGATTGGAAGATGTCTTGGAAAGTTTTTACCAAACAAAAACTTAGTATTTTCAAAAGTTAAGGAAAAATCTATTTTGAGCAAAGCAAGCCTAAGCTCCACCAGCCAAATGCATATAGTATTTTAGTCCACTTAATTATATACTAAGGTATCACTTGCCAATACTATTCCAAAGTATTGACCCTTGTGGCTGTAACTTATGATGTTGCAGGTTACTCTGATGATGATTAGGTGTCATGAGTCTACACTCAACATGCTTGCCTGTGGCACATGAAGATGAAGACTTATGTTTATTTACTTATTCCATAAACTCTTGTACTAGGCCTTTGTCCATGAGTTGTAAAAGACTATGTTTTATCTCTGGAATGACTGTAATAAACGACCTTTGTATCTGTGTACTTCATCTTAAACTGTGGATGCTAGCAATGATCCAGGGACTAGCATTGCAATCATAGGGATCTTTTCCTTTACAAAGGAGGGATCTTACAGATGGTATCAGAGCACTGTGTTGCCTGTAGGATTATGACCCTAGGATTGGAAACCACTAAGGAAAATTTTTACTTCTTCTACACTTGTCTATTCTTCTCGTAAACTTTTCTAATCTTCTCCTTCTCATCTCTATTTGTAGATGAACTCCGTCCAAGCCGTGAAGAAAGGACCACTCATGACCATGACCTTGGAGTGTGAGACTGAGTTTCCCAAGATTCTCAAGGACCTCATGGAAACCATGGGAGTACATGGTGCAGCAGTGTACAAGGGCTTTCCAGTGATGGAGGATGGAGTGGAGTATTGGTGGGTGCAACTTCACTTGTACAAGAACAAGGAAGACAACCACAAAGAAAAGGGCTTCTGCATGTACACCAACACTTTTATGCACACCACATTCTTTGAGTCGACAAAGAAGCAGCTTGGAAGACTATCAAGGAACTAAGTGCTAGAGTCAAGTGCAAGATGCTCAACCTCCAAAAGACTTAGAAAGAGAAGGAACATACCCAAGAGTTGGAAGTTACCAACCAATCCTTAAGAGGAGATATCATAGACTTAGTGATAGAAGCATGTGAACAAGATAGGGTGATTGCCACTAGGAACATTGTGTTAGCCACGGATCAATGAGATAGGATTGTGGCGCGCCGTTAGTTGACCACCACCTATCACCTTATTTTCCAAAATAAGACCTTAAATAAGTTTGAACCTTGGTTGATGTAATGGATTTATGTATGCATGACTTGAGTGAATTGTGTGTTCCAAGAATGTGTTTGAATGTTTGTCTTGTTTATCTTAAATTGTGTTGTTCTAACTTTCTCAATCTTATAAATAGATGCCTATTGCCATCAGCCTGTTGAGGAGTTCAGGGCTACCCGTTTTGGTCCTCGTGTCGTAGAGCTTACTACTTTACTTGATCTCCCTCTTCCTATCATTACGGTGCACCCACTCACCAAGTTTGAGAGGAAGGACCTTTGGGCTTCAAGGTGAACCAGCCGGGGCCTTGAGCAGAGCCTACTCGGAGGCCATCGTCTTCAAGCTTATGCGATGACAGGGAGAGAGGCATGGAGGTGGTCATGCAGGATCTGATAGGGCGATTGTTAGACGCCACTCCCGACAGGTTAGAGGCACTCACTTCCACGCCCGGAAGGCGTGATGATGGGAGAGTCCATTGACTTTGAGGGCGACTCGAGGGTCACAGCAGAGCCGATCGCTGTACCTCCAGGACTTAGAGACTCTTATTAGGCACGTGGATACCGATAGGACCAACGTCATGCTTAGTAATGACGAGCTCAGGTGCAACTTGGCGAGAAGGACAAGCTCTTCAGCAGGGACGAGATAGTCAAGGAGATGGAGGCAAAGTTCGAGACCCAAGACCGTAAGTTCAAGAGTCAAGAGAAGCGTGTCAGGATAGGAACAAGAGGATTCGTGATATGACCGAGGAACTACGGTCAAGGACTTGAGTTAGAGCAGCAGCAGAGCGGTGATTGAGAGGCTTCGTTCCCGGAAGAGGGCTCTCAAGGCCAAGATCGACTCTTTGACCACTACCATCGAGGAGAACAAGACCGCAATGGAGAACGAGTCTTACCTTTGTCGAGGAGGAGATTGATGCCGACGAGTAGATTTGACTACTCAGTTATCTTTATTTACCACACTTGTTATTTATGAACTTATTGTTGGACCATCCGACATGTGGATGGCTTGCCACTTGTATGTTTGTACTTTGAGATTTTTGTTATCTTGTTGTTTAGATTTTATCCTTGTGTTGCATGTGTGATGTATTGTGCATAAATCATGTAAGGGTATCTCATTCTTATCTCTATATGAATAAACCACAGATGCCTCCCCGTCGCGCAAACACCAACCCCAACCCCAACAATAACACGGAAATGCAACAAATGATGAATGCGCAGACACAGCTTATGCAAATGATGACGACGTTCATCCAGAACCAGAACAACAACAACAACCCCAACAACAACAATAACAACAATAACAACAACAACAACAACCCTCCAGGTTTTGATATGCTCACCAGATTTCTGCGTCTGAGGCCAGCTAAGTTTTCGGGAACGACTGATCCCATGGTGGCCAATGATTGGCTACGTTCTGTGAACAAAGACTTAGTGACCGTGGGATGCACAGATGCTGAAAAGGTCAGGTTCGCAGCACATCTGTTGGAAGGACCAGCCGCCGCATGGTGGGACAACTTCCAGATTACCACGCCTATTGATGAGGTGACTTGGGCTATATTTGAAGATGGCTTTCGTACTACTCATATCTCACCAGGTATGATGAGCCTGAAAAAGAAGGAATTTCACAACCTGAAGCAGCGCCACCACAGCGTGGCTGAATACATCGAAGAGTTCAACAATCTGGCGCGCTATGCACCGGATGAGGTTGACCGATGCCAAAAGGAAGGAAAAGTTTCTAGAAGGCTTGAATGATGAGCTAAATCTGCGGTATGCATGGCGTATGTTCCAACTTACCAGTCGCTGTGTGACAAGGCTGTTATTGTGGAGAATAAAATGAAGCAAGTCGAGAGTAAGAAGAGGAAACACTCCGACAAGCACAGCCCGGGATTATCTCATAAACGATCTCACCATGATGATAGTGTCAGCTCAGGATTCCACAAGCATGAGAAGTTTAACAAACACCACAATCACAACCGTCATGGCAACAAGCATCATCGCAGTCATGAAAATGATAAGTACAAGAACCACAAGAGTGGATATAAGAGCCACCACAGTGGAAGTGGAAGTCAGCCTAACGGACATCGGCCGGTCGAATGCTACAAATGCAAGAAGCTGGGGCATTATGCTAATAAGTGCCCTGAAAAGACAGTTGAAGGACCTAACAAGACAAATCCTTTTCAGAAAGGACAGGTTAACCACATCAATGTGGAGGAGGTCTTTGAAGAGCACTGATCTTTGTTCTTTGGTAAGTTCAGACTCAATTCCATCTCAGCATTTGTACTCTTTGATCTTGGTGCATCTCATTCATTCATATCAAAAGCATTTGTTGATAGAAAGCGGTTTGCGTCTGAAAACATTGGGTGTCCGATAAAGTTAGCTCTCGGTAGGAGATATGATAGTGAGTCTTGGATGCGGGATCTAGTCATAGAGATCGGAAAACATAAGTTTCGATAAACCTAATAATCCTAAATTCCCAAGGATTGGATGTAATTTTGGGAATGGATTGGATGGCTAAATATGAGGGAGTACTAGATTGTGCAAATAAATGCGATTTCACTCACAACCCCTGAAGGAAAGAGGATAATATTCAAATCCAACTTTAGATCTAAAGGGAGTAAGCTGAATTCTCTTAAGGGGGTTAGCATGGACATGGTGCCAATTGTGTGTGAGTATCCGGATGTGTTCCCGGAAGAATTACCAGGAATGCCACCAGATAGAGATGTGGAGTTTATAATAGATTTGGTACCAGGTTCTGGACCAAGGGCAAAGAGGCCTTATAAAATGTCAGTTGGCGAACTTAAGGAACTCAAGAAACAACTTGGAGAACAATTGCAGAAAGGATTCATCCAGCCAAGTTCTTCATCTTGGGGAGCTCAGGTTTTGTTAAGTGAAAAGAGATAGAACTTAAAGACTATGCATAGATTACCGTTCTCTCAACGAGGTAACCATCAAGAACAAATATCCTTTGCCAAGAATCAATGACTTGTTTGATCAGCTAGAAGGAGCTTGTGTGTTCTCGAAGATTGATCTTCGGTCAGGCTATTTTCAACTCAAGATAAGAGAGCAAGACATACCTAAAACAACATTTACCACAAGGTATGGATTGTATGAGTACACGGTGATGCCATTTGGGTTAACCAATGCTCCAGCATACTTCATGAATATGATGAATAAAGTGTTCATGTAATTTCTCGACAAGTTCGTTGTCGTTTTCATCGATGACATCCTAGTCTACTCCAAGAGCAAGGAAGAGCATGAAAGACATCTACGCTTGATACTTGAGAAACTAAGGGAACATAAGCTTTATGCCAAATTCAGCAAGTGTGAGTTTTGGTTAGAGGAAGTTGGATTTCTTGGTCACGTTATGACAAAGGATGGTGTAGCAGTTGACCCTGCTAAAGTTTCATTTGTGGAGAATGGGAATCTCCTAAGAATGTAAAAGAGGTTCGTAGTTTCCTTGGTTTAGCAGGTTACTACAGAAGGTTCATTGAAAATTTTTCTAAGGTTGCTAAACCAATGACGGAATTGTTAAAGAAAGATAAGAAATTTGCTTGGTCTGAAGGATGTGAACTCAGCTTTCAAGAACTAAAGAAGAGACTTGTGTCAGCACCAGTTCTGTGCTTACCAGATTTGGAAAAGGATTTCCAAGTATATTGTGATGCTTCTCATCAAGGATTAGGAGCCGTACTTATGCAAGGCGAAAAAGTTGTGGCTTATGCCTCGAGACAACTCAAAACTCATGAAGTAAATTATCCTACTCATGATTTAGAGTTAGCCGCTGTTGTCCATGCACTCAAGACATGGAGACATTACCTTTTGGGAAAACGTTGTGAAGTATTCACCGATCATAAGAGTTTGAAGTATATCTTCACCCAGAAGGAAATCAATATGAGACAAAGGAGATGGCTAGAACTTATCAAGGATTACGACTTGAATTTGCAATACCACCCCGGTAAAGCAAATGTAGTAGCAGATGCTCTAAGTCGTAAGGCGTTTGTAAATGGTCTTACCAAAGGTGAATTGCCCGATGATTTGTGTAAGCAATTCAAGGAACTCGGGTTGGAGATTGTGCCGGAAGGACATCTTATGTCTTTGGATGTTCAACCCACTCTGTTGGATAAGATTAAAGAAGCCCAAAAGACGGATAAAGAGATCGAAGAGATCAAGGAAAGGATTAGCCAAGGGAAAGCTAAAAGTTTCCATATGGACGAACAAGGTACTTTATGGCACGGAAAGCGATTTGTGTTCCACAAGATCCGAATTGGAAACTGATTCTACAAGAAGCCCATAACTCTCCGTATTCTATTCACCCGGGAAACACCAAAATGTACATGGACATGAAAGAAAGATTTTGGTGGAACAATCTTAAAAGGGACATCGCCGAACACATTGCTTTGTGTGATGTGTGTAGTAGAGTGAAAGCGGAGCATCAGAAACCAGCAGGTTTGCTTCAACCAATGCCTATTCCTGAATGGAAGTGGGAAAATATTGGTATGGACTTCATTACCGGATTACCAAGGACCAGGTCAGGGTATGATTCCATATGGGTAGTAGTAGATCGCCTAACTAAAGTGGCTCATTTTATACCCGTAAAGACAACTTATACTAGTGCCAAGTTAGCCAAAATCTACATGAGCAGAATTGTATGCCTTCACGGTGTACCTAAGAGTATTGTGTCTGATAGAGGAACTCAGTTCACTTCTCACTTTTGGAGACAACTTCATGAATCTTTAGGGACGAGATTGGAATTCACCTTGCTTTTCATCCTGGCGATGGACAAGCAGAAAGGACTAATCAAATTCCTGAAGACATGTTGAGGGCATGTGCCCTAGACTATGGAGCAAGTTGGGATGAAAGTCGCCTTACATGAGTTCTCTTACAACAACAGTCACCAATCTAGTATTGGGATGGCACCATTTGAGTTTCTATACGGAAGAAAGTGTACCACCCCATTGCTATGGAATGGTGTGGGAGAAAGAAGTTTGTTTGGACCAGATCTTATCAAAGGCCTTGAAGAAAAGTCAAATTGGTTAGAGACAGTTGAAGATAGCAGTCTCGACGGAAAAGCTACTGAGATGCTAAGCGTAGAGAAGTCACTTACGAAGTTGGGGATAGAGCTTATCTTAGAGTATCACCACTTCGTGGAGTAAAAAGATTTGGAGTCAAAGGAAAGTTAGCACCAAGATATGTGGGACCATTCAACATTTTAAGTCGCAAGGGAGAAGCTGCATATGAAATCGAACTGCCAGCATCTTTACTAGCAGTCCATAATGTTTTTCATGTGAGTCAGCTCAAGAAATGTCACCCAGAAATGGAAGAAACATCTTTGAAAGATACCATATCTTTGGAGGAAGTTCAACTAGAAAGTGATCTCACCTATGAAGAAAAGCCTGTCAAGATTCTTGAGACCACAGAAAGAGTCACAAGAACAAAGACTATCAAGTTTTGCAAAGTACAATGGAATCATCATTCCGAAGAAGAAGCAACATGGTAAAGAGAAGATGATCTTCGGAAAGACCACCCACACCTATTTGCTAGCCAATCCGAATCTCGAGGGCGAGATTCATCTTAAGGGGGTTAGATTGTAACATCCCTAAAAATCATGTTTCAAAACTCATTCATATCATCTTTGCATCATTCATCCATTTAGGGTTTTTCTCAAAATCATTTAGAAACACAAACTTTGGCTATGATTTCATGTGGGCAATTTATCTCAATTGGCCATCACCCTTTGAGATTTGATTGTCTATGAACTTGTTTGCTTGCCTCCATGATTGGAAAGATTAGGAGTAGCATTTAAACCCAAGATTCCAATTTAGAAATATTTTCTAAACCCTATTCCAAATATTTGCAACTAGAGCAAGTCTCTGTTTATTTTGAAACCCAAGCTTGACCAAGCCTTTGCAAGGTAACCACTAGGTTATTTGATTGTTTGTGAACCCACAGAACCCTGCAAAAATCCCCAAAGAAGTTTGAATTCAAAAGGATTTGAATTCATATCAAATTCTATTCAGAAAATGGAATTAGAAAAAGAAAAAGATTAAACAAAAGAAAAGGGCGGCGGCGAGAATCGCCAGCACATCCAGCCCAACAAGCCCACCGGGGATCTCCTTTTCCTTCTCACCTGCCTTGAGCACACGCATGACGCAGACAATGACGACCCCACCAACACCTTGCGCGTTTCGCTGATGAGCGGGCCCAGTCCACGTCGTCCTCGTCTTCCCCAGACCGCGCCTGCGACCACGTCGCCGCAGCAGTGAAGGCCGGTAATGGCGCGGCGTAAATGGGCATTAAAACTCGAGCGTTTCCTGTCGATTCCCCGGCTATAAGATCCTCTCTGCCCCGCGATCTTTTTCCCCCAGACACCTCGCTCACTCCGCCACCAGGCTGCCCTTAATTAGCTTTGCACCGCCCAGCAGAGCCTCTCCGTGATCGATTCCGGTGAGTCCAGAGCTCCCCTCTGCCTCTCGTTCTTACAATCTGACTTAGCATGTCTTTGCGCATCTCCTGACCTCACTAGTCTGTCTTGTACTGCCCCAGGTCGCCGGTTCCCCCTGACACCGCGAGCACCGACGGCGACATCAACTCCGACGAGTTTTCCCGGTAGGTACAGACCGCCCCGTGCCTTCTAGTTCACACACACGACTCTGCCTTGACCCTGTGAACCTAACCGTGTCATTATCTTGCCTTGGGGTGATTCACAGCGACGTCCCCGATGACCACCCGGCCTTTTGACGCCGCCCACGAACTCCGGTGAGCAATCGCAGCCGTGCGGCGCCCTTGACCAACCGCCGTACGACAAGCTTCGCGTGACCTCCTGAGCCTGGTGAGCTACTCCTCCTTCTCCCTCGCCGTCGCATCGCAAGCAGCGTCGTCGACAAACGATTCCGCGCCCGGTAACCACCAGCGCCGCCCATCTGTGGCGAGCGGTAGTAGCCGTTAGATCTGGATCGAACGCCTCGATAGATCATAACCCAAGCGGTACGCGATCTGAGCCGCCAGATTTCATTTAGATCCTACGGCTGTGGAGCTCGATCCAGTGCGAACCGGTACGGGCGAATAAGAACATGACGCGTGGCTAGGTTAGATCTGGAAATAGAATTTAAAACCAGAAATTTGATCCAAATTCAATTGCCTATATCTTTTGAATTCCACGTTGGAATTTTGCAAACTTTATACCGTTGGATTCAGAAAAACAAGACCTTTCTGCCTATCCTTTTTGTTTAGCAAATAGTAACCATTAGTTTGGCTTAAATTGCAGAAACTTGTTTGAGGCCTTTTTGAGTATAGATTTAGTTTAGTATTTTGTTTTAGGGTTAATTAAGTTTGTTTTGGTTACTTTGTGACTTGTTTAGTTTCTGTAAACTTGCACTTGATTGGTAGAATTTTCAAAAATCACCACTTAGTAGATTCATGCATGCATGCATTCATACTATTTCTTGTTTGTATATATTTGTGTGTAATTGTGTGCTACAACTTTGTGTGTAGATTTTGCTAGTGATTGTGATTGTGAGTGCTACTCTCCACACTACCAAGGCAAGTGATATCATCATGAATATTCCATTCCTATATTTTATTTATGCATTAGTAATATTTTTCTAAGTATAGGACTTGCATGGTTATTTGCTAAGAACAAGCTATGCTTTGGGAAAACCTATTAGGTGAAGCCTTAGTGAAAATTTCCTAAGTCCAGATTCCTATTACCATCATGCTTAGCCTAGCTACTAGAAAACAAGGGTGGTTTATATATTCACTATGGAAAATTTTCTAAGTCTAAGGACTTATGTTTTTGTAAAATAAAACAACTAAGTTAATGAACCACCTGGGTGGAATGGAAGGAATGGCTTATGTTGAGTGGTTCACAAGGCCATGGACTTGGCTTGTGTATCTCACTTGTGGATGGCCACCGAAACAAAGAGATTTGAGTTGTCAAATGTTGAGAAGCTTCAAGTGCAACCACTTGGCATTATGGGCTCTGCCATGATCTTAGGATCTGGAACTTAGTCTCTTGGACGGTGGGTGGTAGATGGGTTGATAGGTTGGGCGTCCATTTGACTAAGGAAAGCTCTTGAAGGATCATTCTTGGGAAACCAAGACTTGTGGGGAAAGTGCACCACCTCTGCAGTGTAAAACCTAAGTACTTAGCCATGTCCCTGGTAAAGGACAATTTGAGCATCAAGACATGGAAACTTCAAGAATCTCATCACTCCAATTTCTAAATAAAACTTGTGGGTGAACAAAGGGATAAAAAGGATCTTCAGTCATTGATTGCTAGATGCCCTGAGTGGATCTAGAGTCTTTGTTTGATAGATGCCTTGGGTGTTTTTGCCAAGTAAATCTTCAGTCTTGGATTGGAAGATGTCTTGGAAAGTTTTTACCAAACAAAAACTTAGTATTTTCAAAAGTTAAGGAAAAATCTATTTTGAGCAAAGCAAGCCTAAGCTCCACCAGCCAAATTCATATAGTATTTTAGTCCACTTAATTATATACTAAGGTATCACTTGCCAATACTATTCCAAAGTATTGACCCTTGTGGCTGTAACTTATGATGTTGCAGGTTACTCTGATGATGATTAGGTGTCATGAGTCTACACTCAACATGCTTGCTGTGGCACATGAAGATGAAGACTTATGTTTATTTACTTATTCCATAAACTCTTGTACTAGGCCTTAGGACATGAGTTTTAAAGACTATGTTTTATCTCTGGAATGACTGTAATAAACGACCTTTGTATCTGTGTACTTCATCTTAAACTGTGGATGCTAGCAATGATCCAGGGACTAGCATTGCAATCATAGGGATCTTTTCCTTTACAAAGGAGGGATCTTACAGATGGTATCAGAGCCTTTGTGTTGCTGTAGGATTATGACCCTAGGATTGGAAACCACTAAGGAAAATTTTTACTTCTTCTACACTTGTCTATTCTTCTCGTAAACTTTTCTAATCTTCTCCTTCTCATCTCTATTTGTAGATGAACTCCGTCAACGAAGCCGTGAAGAAAGGACCACTCATGACCATGACCTTGGAGTGTGAGACTGAGTTTCCCAAGATTCTCAAGGACCTCATGGAAACCATGGGAGTACATGGTGCAGCAGTGTACAAGGGCTTTCCAGTGATGGAGGATGGAGTGGAGTATTGGTGGGTGCAACTTCACTTGTACAAGAACAAGGAAGACAACCACAAAGAAAAGGGCTTCTGCATGTACACCAACACTTTTATGCACACCACATTCTTTGAGTCAGCAAAAGAAGCAGCTTGGAAGACTATCAAGGAACTAAGTGCTAGAGTCAAGTGCAAGATGCTCAACCTCCAAAAAGACTTAGAGAAAGAGAAGGAACATACCCAAGAGTTGGAAGTTACCAACCAATCCTTAAGAGGAGATATCATAGACTTAGTGATAGAAGCATGTGAACAAGATAGGGTGATTGCCACTAGGAACATTGTGTTAGCCACCAGATCCAATGAGATAGGATTATGCGCGCCGTTAGTTGACCACCACCTATCACCTTATTTTCCAAAATAAGACCTTAAATAAGTTTGAACCTTGGTTGATGTAATGGATTTATGTATGCATGACTTGAGTGAATTGTGTGTTCCAAGAATGTGTTTGAATGTTTGTCTTGTTTATCTTAAATTGTGTTGTTCTAACTTTTTCAATCTTATAAATAGATGCCTATTGCCATCAGCACTGTTGAGGAGTTCCAGGCTACCCGTTTTGGTCCTCGTATCGTAGAGCTTACTACTTTACTCGATCTCCCTCTTCCTATCATTACGGTGCACCCACTCACCAAGTTTGAGAGGAAGGACCTTTGGGGCTTCAAGGTGAACCAGCCAGGGCCTTGAGGCAGAGCCTACTCGGAGGCCATCGTCTTCAAGCTTATGCACGATGACGGGAGAGAGGCATGGAGGTGGTCATGCAGGATCGATAGGGCGATTGTTAGGGCGCCACTCCCGACAGGTTAGAGGCACTCACTTCCACGCCTTCGGAAGGCGTGATGATGACGGAGAGTCCATTGACTTTGAGGACGACTCGAGGGTCACAACAGAGCCGATACGCCTGTACCTCCAGGACTTAGAGACTCTTATTAGGCACGTGGATACCGATAGGACCAACGTCATGCTTAGTAATGACGAGCTCCAGGTGCAGCTTCGCGAGAAGGACAAGCTCTTCGCGCAGCAGGACGAGATAGTCAAGGAGATGGAGGCAAAGTTCGAGACCCAAGACCGTAAGTTCAAGAGTCAAGAGAAGCGTGTCCAGGATAGGAACAAGAGGATTCGTGATATGACCGAGGAACTACAGTCAAGGACTTGAGTTAGAGCAGCGGAGCGGTGATTGAGGCTTCGTTCCCAGAAGAGGGCTCTCAAGGCCAAGATCGACTCTTTGACCACTACCATCGAGGAGAACAAGACCGCAATGGAGAACGCAGGTCTTACCTTTGTCGAGGAGGAGATTGATGCCGACGAGTAGATTTGACTACTCAGTTATCTTTATTTACCACACTTGTTATTTATGAACTTATTGTTGGACCATCCGACATGTGGATGGCTTGCCACTTGTATGTTTGTACTTTGAGATTTTTGTTATCTTGTTGTTTAGATTTTATCCTTGTGTTGCATGTGTGATGTATTGTGCATAAATCATGTAAGGGTATCTCATTCTTATCTCTATATGAATAAACCACAGATGCCTCCCCGTCGCGCAAACACCAACCCCAACCCCAACATTACCCCGGAAATGCAACAAATGATGAATGCGCAAACACAGCTTATGCAAATGATGACGACGTTCATCCAGAACCAGAACAACAACAACAACAACCCCAACAACAACAATAACAACAATAACAACAACAACAACAACCCTCCAGGTTTTGATATGCTCACCAGATTTCTGCGTCTAAGGCCAGCTAAGTTTTCGGGAACGACTGATCCCATGGTGGCCAATGATTGGCTACGTTCTGTGAACAAAGACTTAGTGACCGTGGGATGCAGATGCTGAAAAGGTCAGGTTCGCACACATCTGTTGGAAGGACCAGCCGCCGCATGGTGGGACAACTTCCAGATTACCACGCCTATTGATGAGGTGACTTGGGCTATATTTGAAGATGGCTTTCGTACTACTCATATCTCACCAGGTATGATGAGCCTGAAAAAGAAGGAATTTCACAACCTGAAGCAGCGCCACCACAGCGTGGCTGAATATATCGAAGAGTTCAACAATCTGGCGCGCTATGCACCGGATGAGGTTGACACTGATGCCAAAAGGAAGGAAAAGTTTCTAGAAGGCTTGAATGATGAGCTAAATCTGCGGTATGCGTGGCGTATGTTCCAACTTACCAGTCGCTGTGTGACAAGGCTGTTATTGTGGAGAATAAAATGAAGCAAGTCGAGAGTAAGAAGAGGAAACACTCCGACAAGCACAGCCCGGGATTATCTCATAAACGATCTCACCATGATGATAGTGTCAGCTCAGGATTCCACAAGCATGAGAAGTTTAACAAACACCACAATCACAACCGTCATGGCAACAAGCATCATCGCAGTCATGAAAATGATAAGTACAAGAACCACAAGAGTGGATATAAGAGCCACCACAGTGGAAGTGGAAGTCGACCTAAGACGGACATCACCGGTCGAATGCTACAAATGCAAGAAGCTGGGGCATTATGCTAATAAGTGCCACGAAAAGAAAGTTGAAGGACCTAACAAGCCAAATCCTTTTCAGAAAGGACAGGTTAACCACATCAATGTGGAGGAGGTCTTTGAAGAGCCGATGCTGTCTTTGGTAAGTTCGGACTCAATTCCATCTCAGCATTTGTACTCTTTGATACTGGTGCATCTCATTCATTCATATCAAAAGCATTTGTTGATAGAAACGGGTTTGCGTCTGAAACATTGGGTGTCCGATAAAAGTTAGCTCTGCGGAGATATGATAGTGAGTCTTGGATGCCGGATCTAGTCATAGAGATCGGAAAACATAAGTTTCAAAGAACCTAATAATCCTAAATTCCCAAGGATTGGATGTAATTTTGGGAATGGACTGGATGGCTAAATATGAGGGAGTACTAGATTGTGCAAATCGTACGATTTCACTCACAACCCCTGAAGGAAAGAGGATAATATTCAAATCCAACTTTAGATCTAAAGGGAGTAAGCTGAATTCTCTTAAGGGGGTTAGCATGGACATGGTGCCAATTGTGTGTGAGTATCCGGATGTGTTCCCGGAAGAATTACCAGGAATGCCACCAGATAGAGATGTGGAGTTTATAATAGATTTGGTACCAGGTTCTGGACCAAGGGCAAAGAGGCCTTATAAAATGTCAGTTGGCGAACTTAAGGAACTCAAGAAACAACTTGGAGAACAATTGCAGAAAGGATTCATCCAGCCAAGTTCTTCATCTTGGGGAGCTCCAGTTTTGTTCGTAGAAAAGAGAGATAGAACTTAAAGACTATGCATAGATTACCGTTCTCTCAACGAGGTAACCATCAAGAACAAATATCCTTTGCCAAGAATCAATGACTTGTTTGATCAGCTAGAAGGAGCTTGTGTGTTCTCGAAGATTGATCTTCGGTCAGGCTATTTTCAACTCAAGATAAGAGAGCAAGACATACCTAAAACAACATTTACCACAAGGTATGGATTGTATGAGTACACGGTGATGCCATTTGGGTTAACCAATGCTCCAACATACTTCATGAATATGATGAATAAAGTGTTCATGGAATTTCTCGACAAGTTCGTTGTCGTTTTCATCGATGACATCCTAGTCTACTCCAAGAGCAAGGAAGAGCATGAAAGACATCTACGCTTGATACTTGAGAAACTAAGGGAACATAAGCTTTATGCCAAATTCAGCAAGTGTGAGTTTTGGTTAGAGGAAGTTGGATTTCTTGGTCACGTTATGACAAAGGATGGTGTAGCAGTTGACCCTGCTAAAGTTTCAGCTGTGACAGAATGGGAATCTCCTAAGAATGTAAAAGAGGTTCGTAGTTTCCTTGGTTTAGCAGGTTACTACAGAAGGTTCATTGAAAATTTTTCTAAGGTTGCTAAACCAATGACGGAATTGTTAAAGAAAGATAAGAAATTTGCTTGGTCTGAAGGATGTGAACTCAGCTTTCAAGAACTAAAGAAGAGACTTGTGTCAGCACCAGTTCTGTGCTTACCAGATTTGGAAAAGGATTTCCAAGTATATTGTGATGCTTCTCATCAAGGATTAGGAGCCGTACTTATGCAAGGCGAAAAAGTTGTGGCTTATGCCTCGAGACAACTCAAAACTCATGAAGTAAATTATCCTACTCATGATTTAGAGTTAGTCTGTTGTCCATGCACTCAAGACATGGAGACATTACCTTTTGGGAAAACGTTGTGAAGTATTCACCGATCATAAGAGTTTGAAGTATATCTTCACCCAGAAGGAAATCAATATGAGACAAAGGAGATGGCTAGAACTTATCAAGGATTACGACTTGAATTTGCAATACCACCGGTAAAGCAAATGTAGTAGCAGATGCTCTAAGTCGTATAAGCTTGTAAATGGTCTTACCAAAGGTGAATTGCCGATGATTTGTGTAAGCAATTCAAGGAACTCGGGTTGAGATTGTGCCGAAGGACATCTTATGTCTTTGGATGTTCAACCCACTCTGGATAAGATTAAAGAAGCCCAAAAGACGGATAAAGAGATCAAGAGATCAAGGAAAGGATTAGCCAAGGAAAGCTAAAAGTTTCCATATGGACGAACAAGGTACTTTATGGCACGGAAACGATTTGTGTTCCACAAGATCCGGAATTATGGAAACTGATTCTACAAGAAGCCCATAACTCTCCGTATTCTATTCACCAGAAACACCAAAATGTACATGGACATGAAAGAAAGATTTTGGTGGAACAATCTTAAAAGGGACATCGCGAACACATTGCTTTGTGTGATGTGTAGTAGAGTGAAAGCGAGCATCGAAACCAAAGGTTTGCTTCAACCAATGCCTATTCCTGAATGGAAGTGGGAAAATATTGGTATGGACTTCATTACCGGATTACCAAGGACCAGGTCAGGTATGATTCCATATGGGTAGTAGTAGATCGCCTAACTAAAGTGGCTCATTTTATACCCGTAAAGACAACTTATACTAGTGCCAAGTTAGCCAAAATCTACATGAGCAGAATTGTATGCCTTCACGGTGTACCTAAGAGTATTGTGTCTGATAGAGGAACTCAGTTCACTTCTCACTTTTGGAGACAACTTCATGAATCTTTAGGGACGAGATTGGAATTCAGCTTCGCTTTCATCCTCAAACCGATGGACAAACAGAAAGGACTAATCAAATTCTTGAAGACATGTTGAGGGCATGTGCCCTAGACTATGGAGCAAGTTGGGATGAAAGTCCGCCTTACGCAGAGTTCTCTTACAACAACAAATACCAATCTAGTATTGGGATGGCACCATTTGAGTTTCTATACGGAAGAAAGTGTACCACCCCATTGCTATGGAATGGTGTGGGAGAAAGAAGTTTGTTTGGACCAGATCTTATCAAAGACGCCGAAGAAAAAGTCAAATTGGTTAGAGACAGATTGAAGATAGCACAGTCTCGACAGAAAAGCTACGCAGATGCTAAGCGTAGAGAAGTCACTTACGAAGTTGGGGATAGAGCTTATCTTAGAGTATCACCACTTCGTGGAGTAAAAAGATTTGGAGTCAAAGGAAAGTTAGCACCAAGATATGTGGGACCATTCAACATTTTAAGTCGCAAGGGAGAAGCTGCATATGAAATCGAACTGCCAGCATCTTTACTAGCAGTCCATAATGTTTTTCATGTGAGTCAGCTCAAGAAATGTCACCCAGAAATGGAAGAACATCTTTGAAAGATACCATATCTTTGGAGGAAGTTCAACTAGAAAGTGATCTCACCTATGAAGAAAAGCCTGTCAAGATTCTTGAGACCACAGAAAGAGTCACAAGAACAAAGACTATCAAGTTTTGCAAAGTACAATGGAATCATCATTCCGAAGAAGAAGCAACATGGTAAAGAGAAGATGATCTTCGGAAAGACCACCCACACCTATTTGCTAGCCAATCCGAATCTCGAGGGCGAGATTCATCTTAAGGGGGTTAGATTGTAACATCCCTAAAAATCATGTTTCAAAACTCATTCATATCATCTTTGCATCATTCATCCATTTAGGGTTTTTCTCAAAATCATTTAGAAACACAAACTTTGGCTATGATTTCATGTGGGCAATTTATCTCAATTGGCCATCACCCTTTGAGATTTGATTGTCTATGAACTTGTTTGCTTGCCTCCATGATTGGAAAGATTAGGAGTAGCATTTAAACCCAAGATTCCAATTTAGAAATATTTTCTAAACCCTATTCCAAATATTTGCAACTAGAGCAAGTCTCTGTTTATTTTGAAACCCAAGCTTGACCAAGCCTTTGCAAGGTAACCACTAGGTTATTTGATTGTTTGTGAACCCACAGAACCCTGCAAAAATCCCCAAAGAAGTTTGAATTCAAAAGGATTTGAATTCATATCAAATTCTATTCAGAAAATGGAATTAGAAAAAGAAAAAGCTTAAACAAAAGAAAAGGGCCGAGCGGCCAGAATCTGGCCCAGCAGCACATCCAGCCCAACAAGCCCACCCGGGGATCTCCTTTTCCTTCTCACACGCGCGAGCACACGCAGACAGACGCTGACAGCCCGACCCCACCAACACCTTGCGCGTTTCGCTGATGAGCGGGCCCAGTCCACGTCGTCCTCGTCTTCCCCAGACCGCTGCGACCACGCCGCCAGAAAGTGAAGGCCGGTAATGGCGCGGCGTAAATGGGCATTAAAACTCGAGCGTTTCCTGTCGATTCCCCGGCTATAAGATCCTCTCTGCCCCGCGATCTTTTTCCCCCAGACACCTCGCTCACTCCGCCACCAGGCTGCCCTTAATTAGCTTTGCACCGCCGCAGACAGAGCCTCTCCGGCGATCGATTCCGGTGAGTCCAGAGCTCCCCTCTGCCTCTCGTTCTTACAATCTGACTTAGCATGTCTTTGCGCATCTCCTGACCTCACTAGTCTGTCTTGTACTGCCCCAGGTCACCGGTTCCCCCTGACACCGCGAGCACCGACGGCGACATCAACTCCGACGAGTTTTTCCGGTAGGTACAGACCGCCCCGTGCCTTCTAGTTCACACACACGACTCTGCCTTGACCCTGTGAACCTAACCGTGTCATTATCTTGCCTTGGGGTGATTCACAGCGACGTCCCCGATGACCACCCGACGCACCCGACGCCGCCACGAACTCCGGTGAGCAATCGCAGCCGTGCCCGAGCGCCCCTTGACCAACCGCAAGTACGACAAGCTTCGCCGTGACCTCTTGAGCCTGGTGAGCTACTCCTCCTTCTCCCTCGCCGTCATCATCGCAACGCCGTCGATCGATTCGCCGCCGGTAGCCACCGCCGCCGCCGCGGGTCAGCAAGTAGTAGCCGTTAGATCCGGATCGAACGCCACGATAGATCACTTAACCAAGCTGACGCGATCTGAGCCGCCAGATTTCATTTAGATCCTACGGCTGTGGAGCTCGATCCAGTGCGAACCGGTACGGGCGAATAAGAACATGACGCGTGGCTAGGTTAGATCTGGAAATAGAATTTAAAACCAGAAATTTGATCCAAATTCAATTGCCTATATCTTTTGAATTCCACGTTAGAATTTTGCAAACTTTATACCGTTGGATTCAGAAAAACAAGACCTTTCTGCCTATCCTTTTTGTTTAGCAAATAGTAACCATTAGTTTGGCTTAAATTGCAGAAACTTGTTTGAGGCCTTTTTGAGTATAGATTTAGTTTAGTATTTTGTTTTAGGGTTAATTAAGTTTGTTTTGGTTACTTTGTGACTTGTTTAGTTTCTGTAAACTTGCACTTGATTGGTAGAATTTTCAAAAATCACCACTTAGTAGATTCATGCATGCATGCATTCATACTATTTCTTGTTTGTATATATTTGTGTGTAATTGTGTGCTACAACTTTGTGTGTAGATTTTGCTAGTGATTGTGATTGTGACGAGTGCTACTCTCCACACTACCAAGGCAAGTGATATCATCATGAATATTCCATTCCTATATTTTATTTATGCATTAGTAATATTTTTCTAAGTATAGAACTTGCATGGTTATTTGCTAAGAACAAGCTATGCTTTGGGAAAACCTATTAGGTGAAGCCTTAGTGAAAATTTCCTAAGTCCAGATTCCTATTACCATCATGCTTAGCCTAGCTACTAGAAAACAAGGGTGGTTTATATATTCACTATGGAAAATTTTCTAAGTCTAAGGACTTATGTTTTTGTAAAATAAAACAACTAAGTTAATGAACCACCTGGGTGGAATGGAAGGAATGGCTTATGTTGAGTGGTTCACAAGGCCATGGACTTGGCTTGTGTATCTCACTTGTGGATGGCCACCCAGGAAACAAAGAGATTTGAGTTGTCAAATGTTGAGAAGCTTCAAGTGCAACCACTTGGCATTATGGGCTCTGCCATGATCTTAGGATGCTGGAACTTAGTCTCTTGGACAGTGGGTGGTAGATGGGTTGATAGGTTGGAGCGCGTCCATTTGACTAAGGAAAGGCTACTGAAGGATCATTCTTGGGAAACCAAGACTTGTGGGGAAAGTGCACCACCTCTGCAGAGTGTAAAACCTAAGTACTTAGCCATGTCCCTGGTAAAGGACAATTTGAGCATCAAGACATGGAAACTTCAAGAATCTCATCACTCCAATTTCTAAATAAAACTTGTGGGTGAACAAAGGGATAAAAAGGATCTTCAGTCATTGATTGCTAGATGCCCTGAGTGGATCTAGAGTCTTTGTTTGATAGATGCCTTGGGTGTTTTTGCCAAGTAAATCTTCAGTCTTGGATTGGAAGATGTCTTGGAAAGTTTTTACCAAACAAAAACTTAGTATTTTCAAAAGTTAAGGAAAAATCTATTTTGAGCAAAGCAAGCCTAAGCTCCACCAGCCAAATGCATATAGTATTTTAGTCCACTTAATTATATACTAAGGTATCACTTGCCAATACTATTCCAAAGTATTGACCCTTGTGGCTGTAACTTATGATGTTGCAGGTTACTCTGATGATGATTAGGTGTCATGAGTCTACACTCAACATGCTTGCCTTTGGCACATGAAGATGAAGACTTATGTTTATTTACTTATTCCATAAACTCTTGTACTAGGCCTTTGGCCATGAGTTGTAAAAGACTATGTTTTATCTCTGGAATGACTGTAATAAACAACCTTTGTATCTGTGTACTTCATCTTAAACTGTGGATGCTAGCAATGATCCAGGGACTAGCATTGCAATCACAGGGATCTTTTCCTTTACAAAGGAGGGATCTTACAGATGGTATCAGAGCACTGTGTTGCCTGTAGGATTATGACCCTAGGATTGGAAACCACTAAGGAAAATTTTTACTTCTTCTACACTTGTCTATTCTTCTCGTAAACTTTTCTAATCTTCTCCTTCTCATCTCTATTTGTAGATGAACTCCGTCAACGAAGCCGTGAAGAAAGGACCACTCATGACCATGACCTTGGAGTGTGAGACTGAGTTTCCCAAGATTCTCAAGGACCTCATGGAAACCATGGGAGTACATGGTGCAGCAGTGTACAAGGGCTTTCCAGTGATGGAGGATGGAGTGGAGTATTGGTGGGTGCAACTTCACTTGTACAAGAACAAGGAAGACAACCACAAAGAAAAGGGCTTCTGCATGTACACCAACACTTTTATGCACACCACATTCTTTGAGTCAGCAAAAGAAGCAGCTTGGAAGACTATCAAGGAACTAAGTGCTAGAGTCAAGTGCAAGATGCTCAACCTCCAAAAAGACTTAGAGAAAGAGAAGGAACATACCCAAGAGTTGGAAGTTACCAACCAATCCTTAAGAGGAGATATCATAGACTTAGTGATAGAAGCATGTGAACAAGATAGGGTGATTGCCACTAGGAACATTGTGTTAGCCACCAGATCCAATGAGATAGGATTGTAAGCGCACTTCGTTAGTTGACCACCACCTATCACCTTATTTTCCAAAATAAGACCTTAAATAAGTTTGAACCTTGGTTGATGTAATGGATTTATGTATGCATGACTTGAGTGAATTGTGTGTTCCAAGAATGTGTTTGAATGTTTGTCTTGTTTATCTTAAATTGTGTTGTTCTAACTTTCTCAATCTTATAAATAGATGCCTATTGCCATCAGCACTGTTGAGGAGTTCCAGTTACCTGCTTTTGGTCCTCGTATCGTAGAGCTTACTACTTTACTCGATCTCCCTCTTCCTATCATTACGGTGCACCCACTCACCAAGTTTGAGAGGAAGGACCTTTGGGGCTTCAAGGTGAACCAGCCAGGACGCCAGACTGAGCCTACTACGGAGGCCATCGTCTTCAAGCTTATGCACGATGACAGGGAGAGAGGCATGGAGGTGGTCATGCAGGATCTGATAGGACGATTGTTAGGACGCCACTCCCGACAGGTTAGAGGCACTCACTTCCACGCCTTCGGAAGGCGTGATGATGACGGAGAGTCCATTGACTTTGAGGACGACTCGAGGGTCACAGCAGAGCCGATACGCCTGCATTCTCCGGACTTAGAGACTCTTATTAGGCACGTGGATACCGATAGGACCAACGTCATGCTTAGTAATGACGAGCCTGTGCAGCTTCGCGAGAAGGACAAGCTCTTCGCGCAGCAGGACGAGATAGTCAAGGAGATGGAGGCAAAGTTCGAGACCCAAGACCGTAAGTTCAAGAGTCAAGAGAAGCGTGTCCAGGATAGGAACAAGAGGATTCGTGATATGACCGAGGAACTACAGTCCAAGGACTTCGAGTTAGAGCAGCAGACAAGTTGATTGAGAGGCTTGCCCGGAAGAGGGCTCTCAAGGCCAAGATCGACTCTTTGACCACTACCATCGAGGAGAACAAGACCGCAATGGAGAACGCAGGTCTTACCTTTGTCGAGGAGGAGATTGATGCCGACGAGTAGATTTGACTACTCAGTTATCTTTATTTACCACACTTGTTATTTATGAACTTATTGTTGGACCATCCGACATGTGGATGGCTTGCCACTTGTATGTTTGTACTTTGAGATTTTTGTTATCTTGTTGTTTAGATTTTATCCTTGTGTTGCATGTGTGATGTATTGTGCATAAATCATGTAAGGGTATCTCATTCTTATCTCTATATGAATAAACCACAGATGCCTCCCCGTCGCGCAAACACCAACCCCAACCCCAACATTACCCCGGAAATGCAACAAATGATGAATGCGCAAACACAGCTTATGCAAATGATGACGACATTCATCCAGAACCAGAACAACAACAACAACAACCCCAACAACAACAATAACAACAATAACAACAACAACAACCCTCCAGGTTTTGATATGCTACCAGATTTCTGCGTCTAAGGCCAGCTAAGTTTTCGGGAACGACTGATCCCATGGTGGCCAATGATTGGCTACGTTCTGTGAACAAAGACTTAGTGACCGTGGGATGCACAGATGCTGAAAAGGTCAGGTTCGCAAAGACATCTGTTGGAAGGACCAGCCGCGCATGGTGGGACAACTTCCATTACCACGCCTATTGATGAGGTGACTTGGGCTATATTTGAAGATGGCTTTCAGACTACTCATATCTCACCGGTATGATGAGCCTGAAAAGAAGGAATTTCACAACTGAAGCAAGCGCCACCACAGTGGCTGAATATATCGAAGAGTTCAACAATCAAGGCGCTATGCACCGGATGAGGTTGACATCGATGCCAAAAGGAAGGAAAAGTTTCTACAAGGCTTGAATGATCAGCTAAATCTGCAGCTGTCTGTGGCGTATGTTCCAACTTACCAGTCGCTGTGTGACAAGGCTGTTATTGTGGAGAATAAAATGAAGCAAGTCGAGAGTAAGAAGAGGAAACACTCCGACAAGCACAGCCCGGGATTATCTCATAAACGATCTCACCATGATGATAGTGTCAGCTCAGGATTCCACAAGCATGAGAAGTTTAACAAACACCACAATCACAACCGTCATGGCAACAAGCATCATCGCAGTCATGAAAATGATAAGTACAAGAACCACAAGAGTGGATATAAGAGCCACCACAGTGGAAGTGGAAGTCAGCCTAAGACGGACATCAGCCAGGTCGAATGCTACAAATGCAAGAAGCTGGGGCATTATGCTAATAAGTGCCCTGAAAAGAAAGTTGAAGGACCTAACAAGCCAAATCCTTTTCAGAAAGGACAGGTTAACCACATCAATGTGGAGGAGGTCTTTGAAGAGCCTGATGCTGTTGCTGGTAAGTTCAGACTCAATTCCATCTCAGCATTTGTACTCTTTGATACTGGTGCATCTCATTCATTCATATCAAAAGCATTTGTTGATAGAAACGGGTTTGCGTCTGAAAACATTGGGTGTCCGATAAAAGTTAGCTCTCCAGGCGGAGATATGATAGTGAGTCTTGGATGCCGGGATCTAGTCATAGAGATCGGAAAACATAAGTTTCCAGTAAACCTAATAATCCTAAATTCCCAAGGATTGGATGTAATTTTGGGAATGGACTGGATGGCTAAATATGAGGGAGTACTAGATTGTGCAAATCATTTATTTCACTCACAACCCCGAAGGAAAGAGGATAATATTCAAATCCAACTTTAGATCTAAAGGAGTAAGCTGAATTCTCTTAAGGGGTTAGCATGGACATGGTGCCAATTGTGTGAGTATCCGGATGTGTTCCCTAAGAATTACCGTGAATGCCACCAGATAGAGATGTGGAGTTTATAATAGATTTGGTACCGTGTTCGGACCAAGGGCAAAGAGGCCTTATAAAATGTCGTTGGCGAACTTAAGGAACTCAAGAAACAACTTGGAGAACAATTGCGTAAAGGATTCATCCAGCCAAGTTCTTCATCTTGGGAGCTCCATTTGTTCAGAGAAAAGAGAGATAGAACTTAAAGACTATGCATAGATTACCGCTCTCAACGAGGTAACCATCAAGAACAAATATCCTTTGCCAAGAATCAATGACTTGTTTGATCAGCTAGAAGGAGCTTGTGTGTTCTCGAAGATTGATCTTCGGTCAGGCTATTTTCAACTCAAGATAAGAGAGCAAGACATACCTAAAACAACATTTACCACAAGGTATGGATTGTATGAGTACACGGTGATGCCATTTGGGTTAACCAATGCTCCAACATACTTCATGAATATGATGAATAAAGTGTTCATGGAATTTCTCGACAAGTTCGTTGTCGTTTTCATCGATGACATCCTAGTCTACTCCAAGAGCAAGGAAGAGCATGAAAGACATCTACGCTTGATACTTGAGAAACTAAGGGAACATAAGCTTTATGCCAAATTCAGCAAGTGTGAGTTTTGGTTAGAGGAAGTTGGATTTCTTGGTCACGTTATGACAAAGGATGGTGTAGCATTGACCTCGCTAAAGTTTCAGCTGTGATGTAATGGGAATCTCCTAAGAATGTAAAAGAGGTTCGTAGTTTCCTTGGTTTAGCAGGTTACTACAGAAGGTTCATTGAAAATTTTTCTAAGGTTGCTAAACCAATGACGGAATTGTTAAAGAAAGATAAGAAATTTGCTTGGTCTGAAGGATGTGAACTCAGCTTTCAAGAACTAAAGAAGAGACTTGTGTCACACAGCCTTGGCTTACCAGATTTGGAAAAGGATTTCCAAGTATATTGTGATGCTTCTCATCAAGGATTAGGAGCCGTACTTATGCAAGGCGGAAAAGTTGTGGCTTATGCCTCGAGACAACTCAAAACTCATGAAGTAAATTATCCTACTCATGATTTAGAGTTAGCCGCTGTTGTCCATGCACTCAAGACATGGAGACATTACCTTTTGGGAAAACGTTGTGAAGTATTCACCGATCATAAGAGTTTGAAGTATATCTTCACCCAGAAGGAAATCAATATGAGACAAAGGAGATGGCTAGAACTTATCAAGGATTACGACTTGAATTTGCAATACCACCCCGGTAAAGCAAATGTAGTAGCAGATGCTCTAAGTCGTAAATGCTTGTAAATGGTCTTACCAAAGGTGAATTGCCCGATGATTTGTGTAAGCAATTCAAGGAACTCGGGTTGAGATTGTGCCGAAGGACATCTTATGTCTTTGGATGTTCAACCCACTGCTGGATAAGATTAAAGAAGCCCAAAAGACGGATAAAGAGATCGAAGAGATCAAGGAAAGGATTAGCCAAGGGAAAGCTAAAAGTTTCCATATGGACGAACAAGGTACTTTATGGCACGGGAAACGTATTTGTGTTCCACAAGATCCGGAATTGCGGAAACTGATTCTACAAGAAGCCCATAACTCTCCGTATTCTATTCACCCGGGAAACACCAAAATGTACATGGACATGAAAGAAAGATTTTGGTGGAACAATCTTAAAAGGGACATCGCCGAACACATTGCTTTGTGTGATGTGTGTAGTAGAGTGAAAGCGGAGCATCAGAAACCAGCAGGTTTGCTTCAACCAATGCCTATTCCTGAATGGAAGTGGGAAAATATTGGTATGGACTTCATTACCGGATTACCAAGGACCAGGTCAGGGTATGATTCCATATGGGTAGTAGTAGATCGCCTAACTAAAGTGGCTCATTTTATACCCGTAAAGACAACTTATACTAGTGCCAAGTTAGCCAAAATCTACATGAGCAGAATTGTATGCCTTCACGGTGTACCTAAGAGTATTGTGTCTGATAGAGGAACTCAGTTCACTTCTCACTTTTGGAGACAACTTCATGAATCTTTAGGGACGAGATTGGAATTCAGCACTGCTTTTCATCCTGAAACTGATGGACAAATGTAAAGGACTAATCAAATTCTTGAAGACATGTTGAGGGCATGTGCCCTAGACTATGGAGCAAGTTGGGATGAAAGTCCTTACGCAGAAGTTCTCTTACAACAACAAATCACCAATCTAGTATTGGGATGGCACCATTTGAGTTTCTATACGGAAGAAAGTGTACCACCCCATTGCTATGGAATGGTGTGGGAGAAAGAAGTTTGTTTGGACCAGATCTTATCAAAGACGCCAAGAAAAAGTCAAATTGGTTAGAGATGATTGAAGATAGCACGTCTCGACGTAAAAGCTACGCAGATGCTAAGCGTAGAGAAGTCACTTACGAAGTTGGGGATAGAGCTTATCTTAGAGTATCACCACTCGTGGAGTAAAAGATTTGGAGTCAAAGGAAAGTTAGCACCAAGATATGTGGGACCATTCAACATTTTAAGTCGCAAGGAGAAGTGATATGAAATCGAATCACAAAGATCTTTACTAGCAGTCCATAATGTTTTTCATGTGAGTCAGCTCAAGAAATGTCACCCAGAAATGGAAGAAACATCTTTGAAAGATACCATATCTTTGGAGGAAGTTCAACTAGAAAGTGATCTCACCTATGAAGAAAAGCCTGTCAAGATTCTTGAGACCACAGAAAGAGTCACAAGAACAAAGACTATCAAGTTTTGCAAAGTACAATGGAATCATCATTCAAGAAGAAGCAACATGGGAAAGAGAAGATGATCTTCGGAAAGACCACCCACACCTATTTGTTAGTTAATCCGAATCTCGAGGGCTAGATTCATCTTAAGGGGTTAGATTGTAACATCCCTAAAAATCATGTTTCAAAACTCATTCATATCATCTTTGCATCATTCATCCATTTAGGGTTTTTCTCAAAATCATTTAGAAACACAAACTTTGGCTATGATTTCATGTGGGCAATTTATCTCAATTGGCCATCACCCTTTGAGATTTGATTGTCTATGAACTTGTTTGCTTGCCTCCATGATTGGAAAGATTAGGAGTAGCATTTAAACCCAAGATTCCAATTTAGAAATATTTTCTAAACCCTATTCCAAATATTTGCAACTAGAGCAAGTCTCATTTATTTTGAAACCCAAGCTTGACCAAGCCTTTGCAAGGTAACCACTAGGTTATTTGATTGTTTGTGAACCCACGTAACCCTGCAAAATCCCTGAAGAAGTTTGAATTCAAAAGGATTTGAATTCATATCAAATTCTATTCAGAAAATGGAATTAGAAAAGAAAAAGCTTAAACAAAAGAAAAGGCCGAGCGGTAGAATCGCCCAAAGACATCCAGCCCAACAAGCCCACCCGGGATCTCCTTTTCCTTCTCACACGCCACACACACGCAGACACGCATGACGCGGCCACCACCCCACCAACACCTTGCGTTTGGCGATGAGCGGCCCACCCACGCCGTCCTCGTCTTCCCAGATCGCGCTGCGACCACGCCGCAGCAGTGAAGGCCGGTAATGGCGCGGCGTAAATGGGCATTAAAACTCGGCGCTTCTGCCGATTCCCGGCTATAAGATCCTCTCGCCGCGATCTTTTTCCCCACACCTCGCTCACTCCGCCACCAGGCCCTTAATTAGCTTTGCACCGCCGCAGACAGAGCCTCTCCGGCGATCGATTCCGTGAGTCCAGAGCTCCTCTCGCCTCGTTCTTACAATCTGACTTAGCATGTCTTTGCGCATCTCGACCTCACTAGTCATCTTGTCTCGCCTGTGTCGCCGGTTCCCCGACACCGCGAAAGCACCGACGCGACATCAACTCCGACGAAGTTTTCCCGGTAGGTCTGCATCCGCCCGTGCCTTCTAGTTCACACACACGACTCGCTTGACCTCGTGAACCTAACTGTCATTATCTTGCCTTGGGGTGATTCACAGCGACGTCCCCGATGACCACCCGACGCACCCGACGCCGCCACGAACTCCGGTGAGCAATCGCAGCCGTGCCCGAGCGCCCCTTGACCAACCGCAAGTACGACAAGCTTCGCCGTGACCTCCTGAGCCTGGTGAGCTACTCCTCCTTCTCCCTCGCCCGTGATCATCGCAACGCAGCGTCGATCGACAGTTCCGCCCGGTAGCCACAGCGGCCGCCCATCTGTGGTAGCAAGAGTAGCCGTTAGATCTGGATCGAACGCCTACGATAGATCACTTAACCCCGAAGCGGTACGCGATCTGAGCCGCCAGATTTCATTTAGATCCTACGGCAGTGGAGCTCGATCCAGTGCGAACCGGTACGGGCGAATAAGAACATGACGCGTGGCTAGGTTAGATCTGGAAATAGAATTTAAAACCAGAAATTTGATCCAAATTCAATTGCCTATATCTTTTGAATTCCACGTTGGAATTTTGCAAACTTTATACCGTTGGATTCAGAAAAACAAGACCTTTCTGCCTATCCTTTTTGTTTAGCAAATAGTAACCATTAGTTTGGCTTAAATTGCAGAAACTTGTTTGAGGCCTTTTTGAGTATAGATTTAGTTTAGTATTTTGTTTTAGGGTTAATTAAGTTTGTTTTGGTTACTTTGTGACTTGTTTAGTTTCTGTAAACTTGCACTTGATTGGTAGAATTTTCAAAAATCACCACTTAGTAGATTCATGCATGCATGCATTCATACTATTTCTTGTTTGTATATATTTGTGTGTAATTGTGTGCTACAACTTTGTGTGTAGATTTTGCTAGTGATTGTGATTGTGACGAGTGCTACTCTCCACACTACCAAGGCAAGTGATATCATCATGAATATTCCATTCCTATATTTTATTTATGCATTAGTAATATTTTTCTAAGTATAGGACTTGCATGGTTATTTGCTAAGAACAAGCTATGCTTTGGGAAAACCTATTAGGTGAAGCCTTAGTGAAAATTTCCTAAGTCCAGATTCCTATTACCATCATGCTTAGCCTAGCTACTAGAAAACAAGGGTGGTTTATATATTCACTATGGAAAATTTTCTAAGTCTAAGGACTTATGTTTTTGTAAAATAAAACAACTAAGTTAATGAACCACCTGGGTGGAATGGAAGGAATGGCTTATGTTGAGTGGTTCACAAGGCCATGGACTTGGCTTGTGTATCTCACTTGTGGATGGCCACCCAGGAAACAAAGAGATTTGAGTTGTCAAATGTTGAGAAGCTTCAAGTGCAACCACTTGGCATTATGGGCTCTGCCATGATCTTAGGATGCTGGAACTTAGTCTCTTGGACAGTGGGTGGTAGATGGGTTGATAGGTTGGAGCGTCCATTTGACTAAGGAAAGGCTACTGAAGGATCATTCTTGGGAAACCAAGACTTGTGGGGAAAGTGCACCACCTCTGTAGAGTGTAAAACCTAAGTACTTAGCCATGTCCCTGGTAAAGGACAATTTGAGCATCAAGACATGGAAACTTCAAGAATCTCATCACTCCAATTTCTAAATAAAACTTGTGGGTGAACAAAGGGATAAAAGGATCTTCAGTCATTGATTGCTAGATGCCCTGAGTGGATCTAGAGTCTTTGTTTGATAGATGCCTTGGGTGTTTTTGCCAAGTAAATCTTCAGTCTTGGATTGGAAGATGTCTTGGAAAGTTTTTACCAAACAAAAACTTAGTATTTTCAAAAGTTAAGGAAAAATCTATTTTGAGCAAAGCAAGCCTAAGCTCCACCAGCCAAATGCATATAGTATTTTAGTCCACTTAATTATATACTAAGGTATCACTTGCCAATACTATTCCAAAGTATTGACCCTTGTGGCTGTAACTTATGATGTTGCAGGTTACTCTGATGATGATTAGGTGTCATGAGTCTACACTCAACATGCTTGCCTGTGGCACATGAAGATGAAGACTTATGTTTATTTACTTATTCCATAAACTCTTGTACTAGGCCTTTGGCCATGAGTTGTAAAAGACTATGTTTTATCTCTGGAATGACTGTAATAAACGACCTTTGTATCTGTGTACTTCATCTTAAACTGTGGATGCTAGCAATGATCCAGGGACTAGCATTGCAATCACATGGATCTTTTCCTTTACAAAGGAGGGATCTTACAATAGTTGAGATTCAAGATTTAGTTGTTACATTCCTATTACTTAAGTTATATTTATAACTTGGTATTCATGAGTTGTTGTAATGAATACTATGATATGATCACCTAAGGATCAAATATAATCCATTAAGTAATGAATTAGGGTTTAACTTTTATTACACTTGATCTACCCTTAGATCAAATCTCCCTTACCCAAAATAAGGTTTTAGCAAAGGTCATATTGAAACTTATCGCAGTCAACTTGATGATCTACTTTAATTCCATCAAGTTTAGAGAAGCTTCAGACACTTTGACAGGTTTTTATTTAAAAGCGCGAAAATTATTTGGATTTTCTATGCATGAATGCAATGCACACATCTGGGTTCAGCTTATTTCTAAGCTCTAATGCTAGGATGTTACAGACTCTCCCGCTTAAAATAAACTTCGTCCTCGAAGTTCGTATACTCTCACATTTCGGAATGAAGAATTTGCTTGTGTTAATTACGATATGTCTCAACTCCATGGTAACCTCAATGGGAATAATTGTAATATTCCATATCCAAATCTTTTCCTTGAATCCTCATCATACTCAACAATCTTCAACTTGGTGTCTCCAATACTCTAAAGTTCTTTTACTTTACTCCCTTAGGAATATTTTTCCTTATTATGAACTCCTTAAATAGTGGTCTTTTCTTTAGTTCATTTTTTTAATTGGGAATCTTAATCCAACTCCTTCACTTGATCATCGAATTTCCTTACTATATTATGCAAGGTCTAGGAAGTCTTACTAAAATAGGTATTAAATTTCTTATTAGACAATAGTTGAGATTAAAAGACTAATCTTTGATTTATCACTCTATGATTTGTACTGGTGATCCTTCCAAAGATTGGATTTGAACACATTTAGTCCATACCCGTTGGAATTTCTTATTCCTCTACACATGTCCAATTGGATATGATTTATTACTTCTTAAGGTTCACTTAAGAGTTGTTTCTTTTAGAATTAGTCTGTTAGGACTATTCTATTTTATTACTTTAAGCTTTTACCTTATCAGGCTTTTAGACAATCTTTTGTTATCACCTTAAGTACTTTTATAATAATGACTTCCTTTTAACCTTATAAAAATAAGGCTTAATATTGGCATAGGTTAGTATTTACTCTCCAACCTTTACTTGGAAAGTCAAATAACAATACTTCCACAAATTGTTTACTCTCCCCTTAGGGTTTACTAATGTTCTCTAAACTGTCTATATAGTAACCATTGGCTTTATAACTAGAAAGTATGGCTTTATCTAGCTTATTCTTTTCCTAGTTAGGGTTTCATGAAAGATTGTATGGTGTATACACACATGTGTGGATCTCCGAAGTGAATCTTTCAGCATTATTTGTCTTACTTGCTATTTGGACATTTACGCTTTGATGGATCAATTTTCACGAAGAGTCTCGAAAGACGATCGCTTTAATTTTATAATCATTTAGGTCTTAATTAACTTAGGCCAAGTTTTATGCTATTTATGCAACCATTAAGATGATCTGGTTAACTATTTCAACCAACACCGGTTGCGGACAAGATACCAACTATGGATCAAATACTAGCTGCGGATAATTACCAGCTGCGAACCATCCTAGGGTGTATGTATTACCCTATGGTTTCTGACATACCTCTGGCATTCTCTCTGAATTGTCAGAGCCTGAATACCAATTTTGTTCCAAAACTTCTTCTTTGCACCTATTCATGATACTTCCATGAACTTGGTACAATTACTTCACTTATTCTTAGCAATATCACCTACTTTGATTGAATCTTAAGTTCATCACTTCTCGTTGCTCCTTATACTTCCTACATTAATCTTCCTTCTCATAGCTGGCTAAGAATGATCCGAGCTTGACCCATCCTCCAAACTGAGTTGATACTCCTAACTCTTTGCTTCATTCTTCATGTAAGTCTTCATCTTGGTCTTTGGAAATCGTCACTCCCTTAGACGCAATCCCTTACTCTATCTAGGTCTATAACATCAAGTAGTAACTGGATGTTGCAACATGCATTTGAACACCATGTCAAACTTTATGTACAGATCTAGTCAATCAAGAAGATCCAAGAAAAACAAATAAATCCAAATGTGGTACATATAACACACAATATTCTAAGCCCGAAATATAGTAGTTGAGTATAACATCTCTAGAATTCAGGATTAGTTTTGTAGTATATGACACCTCCTCATATAGGTTTACGTTGTGATACTTAGAACTTAGGGTCAAACTATTCTTTATCTCAATATTTACCCAATTGCTCATGTGCAACAGGATAATCTTAAACAAAGTGGTCTCAATTTGGTTTTAACTAACCTTTGGTCCCACCTTTGGAATGATTAATTATATCCAACCTTTCTTTATTATTAAACTAACCTCACATGATCACTCCAAATGACTCATCAGACTTTATTTGATAACTTAAACCAAAGATTATTAGAAATTTTTAGCACCTATGACTTCTATCATAGCTCTACCATGGTATTTTCATACTTCTACTCCAAGATAATTTACTAATTTCTTGTCATATTTACACTCTCATCATGGTTTTGGAGCTAATCTCACCATGATCTCGTTATGTTTTACCTATACATCATGATTTAGGAGTTAATCTCACCATGATGATTTTGTTTCTCATTCTACTACCATTGATTATTAGCATGATTTCACCTCATCACATAGAGTTCTCAAGTGAATCCCACATGATTACTACTCATTACATCAACATTAAGACTACTTCCTTATGATGTCTTACACTTTATCCTGATATACTGTGACCAATTAGCTTTCCTACAGTATCTTGGTGGGTTATGTCTCCTTCGAAAGACACTAAATAGCACTATACTGAGAAAAGATAAAATAATTACTCCTAAGAAATAATGACTTAAGTATCTAGTGACAACGTTATCCTCAAGTGGATACCCATCACAAGTCATAAGAATATTTTGTTTAGGTAAGATGGCTCCTGTAGTCACTATCCAACCTACAGATCTTCCTAAAAGGGTTTTAATCCTAAGGTCAAAGCATATGCTCTGATACCAACTGCGGTGACCCAGCATACCACTGCATGATGTAGTACACTATAGTCATTGACATAACACCAACAAAACACCATTCACTAGTATTACATCCCTTAGAGTGGTACATCAGAAACACAGCAGGTCCAAGACATGACTATAGGTTACAACTCAACTCTTTACACAAGATCCAGAGAACACTCTAGGTTAAAGAGAGAGAAAGAAACTTCTTACAAAGAAGAATCAGAAATAAATAACTCAAAAACTATAATACTATTAAGACTAGTATCTTAACTAATGGTCTGGCATTGCTGCTGCAATACACTATAGAAATAGGTTCTATGGTTAGAGATTATATTCCTATTTAATCAGTAAATTCGTCTTCACTTGAGTTGGTGTATATGTTGACTTCCTTGACTCCATTGAAGAGCTTTAGCTTTTCATGATGATTCCTGGAACATAACTTGATGTAGACATCGTCTTAATGGCTTCAGAATCTAGCAAGGGTTAAGAAGATACGTTGAGTACGAGCGTACTCAGCAAGTTCACTAAAAAAGGAGTGTTTGATGCACTATATCTATAGCCACATACCGTAGGTCGTAGGCAATATCCACTGGCTACACCCCTTACTTCATGGTATATGGAGCAGAAGCCACCCTGCCTTCCGACATCCTTCATGATGCACCAAGAGTTGCTGCCTACGACGAAGATGACGCTGTAGAATCCAGACGCCTAGATGTGGACCTTCTCGAGGAGGAGCGCGTTTTGGCATGCCAAAGATCCGCCATCTACTAGCAGAAGCTACGCAGCTACCATAGTCGCCGCGTTCGGCATCGCTCGTTTAAATAGGGGGATTTGGTGCCCCAACTTAAGCAGAAGAAGTCACACAAATTATCCCCGCCATGGGAAGGACCGTTCATCATAAGCAAGGCGCTACTCAATGGGTCTTACTACCTCGTTGACAATCGTGAACTGAAGGATAGACCCAACGAGGATCATAAGCATAAGTGACGTGCCCCTGATGATGACTACCCGGAGCTTGATCGTCCATGGAACATAGCACAGCTATGTCCTTTTTACACTTAGCATTTTTTATCTAATCGTGTACCTCTTATATGATCAATGAAATAAAGCTCTCTGGTTCACTCATATTTCTGAGTATTTTACCTCCTTTAGTGTTCATTTTTGGATCATGTAAAACCTTTATGCACAAGTTTTGCGATTGCACTTGTGAAAATTCATCTGAGCGTTAGCTTAAGTTTTCTGGTCTACACATTCTTTGTCATTTTTATGTGGATTCTGGAGTAGTGACTTTCGGCACTTATTATCGGTGATTTTGTGCTTAGGTTATTGACGGTGCCACTGGGCATCATCACCTGAGCGCATGGTTCCGACAACGAGTCCTCCGACTCACGAAAAGTCAAGCATAAGAACCAAAGTAATGGATAAGCCAACACTTGATTAAAAATATATACATGCTGGAAACTGGTTCTTGAGTAGCAGGACATACAACATTGTTTTCCGCCTTAAGTTACATAAATAAGTTTTTCCGCTTATGCACCAGAGGCAAAACAAATATTACAAAGTTGTTCTTCATTCCTTTGGCGTAGGTGACTTAGAAGCAGCGTCATCACCAACAGGAGAGCCACCCTCGAAGTCGGTGGTGTGAAGAGACTCGGAGGAGCTTTGGTTGCCGCCATCGATGGTGTTCATCGGCACGAAGACGTTGATATCGACCAAGTCGGCAACCCTACTGTCATAACCCACGAGCGATGACAAGATGGATTCATGGTTAATCTCTTTGCCATCATCGTCTATGTCGGGAATGCCAGAGGTCACCATGTCGATCTCGACATCTTCATAGTGTTCCTTCACCATTGACAGCGCCATCCTTGCGCCAGCCCGTGCACATGAAGCTTTCCAGCTTGTGATACGCTCGGGGGCTCGACACAGAATCTCCGAGTACTTCGCCATGGAGTCTGATGCCTTGATGTTGATCTGGAGGGGCTTGGCGATCTCCTTAGCTTGCGTGATGGCGGTGTTGATGAAGTTGCCGGCAATAACCATGCATTCTTTGGCTGGAGGAGGCGATCGGGTTAAACCCATAGGAGCTACAAATTCCGACAAGGAACACATGAGTTCAACAATTCAGAGTACCCAGACTACAGAAATCCAAGACGGAGAAAACATACTGAAGATGCTGGCCTCAGCTTGCTAGAGGGTGTCGCCAAGGATTCTTTCTCTTGTTGGAGGAGTTTATACGCCTCACTATGGCGTTGATTCTGCTCCTCGGCAGCTTTCTTCTGATCTCTTAAGATAGAGATCTCCTCCTTCAAGCGATTGATTTCCTCAGTGGCGGAGTCCTGCAGGACCTTCATTGACTCCTCATGCATTTTCAGCATGTCCTTCCTCTCTTTCTTAAGAATTTTGTTCTCGCTATCCAGCTCTTGAATGTGCTTGGATTGATCGACAATATTCTTGTCCTTGGCGATGGTTTCTGCAAGTCGGAGAAAGCAAAGTACACAGTGAGTACTCGAAGAATATGGGCACAAAACCAAGTCGGAATGCGAAAAAGAAAACAGAGTCTTGCTCTTGGTGATATGTTCCTTCAAGAAGGCAGTTTTACCCTCTTTAGCTTCCAAGTCTGCGCGCATCTTCTCGTACTTGTCGTTGGCCATGCCCCTCCGAGCATTCTCATTCTGTGGAAAAAAGGAAAAAGTTAAACGTTGTTTGGTCTGCTTGGAGCATCTAGCCGGAAATTTTCCACCTAGACGCTCGGGGGTACAGCGAGAGTTTTTAACTTAGCAATATGCTTAGCTTTTCTTTAAGCATCTAGTCGGAACTAATTCAGTTCTCGATTAGAAGCTTGGGGGCTACAGTATAAAGTTTTTAACTCGGCAATATGCTTAGCTTTTCTTTAAGCATCTAGTCGGAACTAATTCAGTTACAACTAGAGGCTTGGGGGCTACAGTATCGAAATTTATAAACACTGCGTATGATACTCTTAAAGCATCTTGTCGGAATATTTCATTCCACCTATATGCTTGGGGGCTACAGTGAGAGGTTTTCTAACTTAGTCACTCTTAGAGCATATAGATGCAAAGACCTATGGTTTTCCGTCTACATCCTCGGGGGCTACCGTGGGATACTCATATGAAATACAAAAGACAAATAAAACTTACAAGTGCAATGATCTTGAGGTTTGTAGCGCCCTCGGCCAGCAGCTTGCCAAAGGATTCGCTATTTCCTTGCAAGATCTATGCTTGTCGGAGGAGCTCCTCTAGACCGCACGTCGGAGATGTCGGTGCCGCACCAGGGTCCATAGCAGTGCTACCCGGTGTAAGTACCATATAGACTATCTTTGGATAGGCTATGACTTTCTTGGGTGTGGGGGCGCCGCCTACGGCAGAAGTACCTGCTTCCACCACCGCGTTACCGCCACCGATGGCATCCTTAGCCGGAGCTTCACCCATTTGGTGGGTGGCACTCTCTTGCCTCGCCTGCTCGCCGATGACAACAACCTCGGTAGAGGCACCTGAGTCCACTTCCATGACGGAAGGGCAAGATGCCTCCTTAGCTTGTGAGCTTGTCGGGGCAGACGAAGGCTTGACGGAGGGAGTGGCAGGGGCAATGGCGGGAGATGCGTCGCGATGCAGCATGTCCTTGATGGTTCTAGAAGCCCCCAATGATTTGGAGGTCTTCTTCAGGCTGGTCGTGGATTTCTTCCTGAAACGTGCAAAATGCATAAGTACAGGAGCAAGACAGATGAATAGACAAGTGGGGGTGCTTTGGCAAAGGGGATCCCGGTAACTTCTCTTTTCTCCGCCTCTAGGGCGGCGGTAGTCTTCTTGGAGGCTCCACCCTCCGTCTTCTTCTTCTTGCCTCCGTCGGCAGCGTCAGAGGTGGAGCTCTTCCGCTTTCGCGCCAATGGAGCATCGTCGTCGGACACGACTGTGACTTCCTTCATCTTTGGATCATAGATTTGGGCAGCCATGCTGTCCTCCTCTAGATCGCTAAGCTGTTAAGTGAGAAGTCACTGTGTTAGATGAGATGACATTTGCAAGATGGAAGAACTGGAGTATATGTCATACACGGAAAATAAATAACTACCTTTGGGCACTTGCCGTCTACGAACATGTCATAGGTGATGGTGAAGCCACGCATCTTGTCCTTCACCTTGACGATGTGCTTAAGGCGGAGATTGACGGAGTCACTCGAGAAGTTGTCCACGGAGATGCGGAGGCTATCCCTTCTATCGCTGGTATACTCGTGCATGAGCTTCGCACGTTGCTGCAGAGGTTGGATTCGCCTGATGAACCAGCACATGGCTAGGTCTAAGCCGGTCAAACCCATCTCTACAAACCATTCTATCGGCCTTATGGCGCGGGATGCATCGAGTTCGGAGGAAAGGGAAGCCTGGGATCTCCATGACGCGGCTTCAACGGCAGCTCCGTCAACGAAGTCCGGGTACGTTACTTGTCGGCCAGCCAAAGGGATATCTGGGCCGTAGAAGTAAGTACGCTGCCAGTTTTTGCAGGACTCGTGACCGACGATGTCAGGGAACCGCCGGCCAGGACGGATCTTGAAGCTTATGGTGCCGCAATTCCTAAGTTCTTCCTTACTAGCTCCAGCTTCGCGTTTTACGGTGAAGAAGTACACGAAGAGATCTAGCCTAGGCTTTATCCCTAAGTAACCCTCACAGAGCGCCACATAGTTGCTAAGTGCTAAGATACTATTTGGAGAAAGGTTTTGGGGCTGGACTCTGTAGTGTTTTAAGATGGAGAGGAAGAAGTTGGAGATGGGCAATGAGATGCCGCTTACCAGTTGGGCTTCGAGGTACACTTTTTCTCCGGCTTGGGGAGAAGGTGTCACCTCGCCAGCCGGTGTCGCCCGCCAGGCGAGCCCCTCCATCACACAGAGGTATCCCTCAGTGATCAGCTCCTGGATGTCGCGGTTCGTGATGTCTGAACCACGCCAGTCGCCCTTTTGAGAATCGAGCTCCTCCTCCAACGGCTCCAGTGCCGGTAGATTATGGTCGCCGCCGGTGGACTCAATCACCGCCGAGGCGGGGATGACCAAGCCCTCTGGGGGCATGACGATAGAGCTCGCTGGCTTCGCCGCGGCTTCGCTCGGCGGCGCCATGGAAGGGGAAGTGATGCTGCTAGCCATGGAGTGAGTTTGGAGGTGACTGGTGCAGTTTGGGGCTACGATTTTTTGCGAGTTCGCGCGGAGAGCTCGAGGGGGCACGAGCTGGACGAAGAAGACGATGCGAGGAGAGAATGAGGTGAAAAGTAAAAAATCCCACCGCGGTTACTATTTATCATCTCCAGCATCAAGATTCGTGCATCTTAATCGGACGGTTTCCGCATAGATGACGTGTTCGTGGACGTGCGCGGAAATTTTGCCACGTAGCCAACCGTCGCCGCCAACGGTTCATTTTGCTCGCGTAGGAAAATCGAACATGATTGCGTTCTCTGCATGTGTGAGTTACAAGGTGTCGCTGACCTACGTCTATGTCTCCCTAGCTGACATAGGCAGATGAGCCGTCACATCAGAAGATTCCGGCATGGACGGATCCAGTACGGCTACGGAATAGTATGATGGAAGATTCAACATTTCTCCAACTTACGTGTTGAAGACGGAGAAAACCTTGCAGGGTTCTTTGGGAGGACTACAAGATATTGCATGACGATTTGCCGACATCCATCTAGATGGTGCATTCCACATGAAGAGGCAAGACGGCGCAAGATCTCGGAGTTCTTCGGGGGCTACTGTTGGGGATATGCTATATGGGTATCCTCATAGCATGTCTCCTATCCGGATAACACGGGTGGCCCACAGTTGGTAGCATGGCCCTTGGCCTGCTGGGCAGCCCAGTTAGATGGATCTAGAAGGGAGGCCCATGCCGGATAAAGGAAGGCTACGGTTGGATTCACCGACGTACCCGGAGCCTTGGAGTACAAGACAAGCTAGACTAGTCATAGTCAGTGTAGGACTCTGTAACCTGTTCGGCTAGGACTTTTCCCTGTAATCCTAGGACCTGGCATCTATATAGGTCGGGCCTATGGGAGCCTTTAGGGCACAACTTCAGACGATCAAGTAGCGATTAGCACACACCTCGCACAGCGAACCTATCTCTGTAACTCGGCGTATTGCCCTTATAGTGATTTATAGCAGGAGTAGGATTCTGCCACCGTCGTGGGATCTGAACCTGGGTAAGCTGTGTTACCTCGTACCTGTCAACCATCTGCCTTCCCCACGTCTCTAAACACGCACTATGAGGACCCCTACATGGCGTACTCGTCGGCAATACCACGACATCAAGTTTTCATAAACATTTCTTCAAAGGTTGCTTTTATTCGGAAAAGCTATGTCCATCAGCCTTCACGGGTTTACCAGAACTTTCATGGAGTTCCTTTCCCGCAGCGTTCGCAGCTCCTTCCCAGAACAGGGAGTAACAAGTTACAGTTCTTACACTCTGCAGAGGTGCGTCACTTTCCCATGAGAGATCTTAATCTTTTTTGCACGGCCGAGAGTATGTTCCCCTTCAAACTTACATTGTTTAAGGCCCAACCTAAGATCCAAGCCAATCACTGCCCTCTCCGCGACCTCATATGTCTGCACGATCCTTCGGGGCTGGCTCACCTTCGTTAAGCCCCCTTTCGGGCAGGCTAAAGCCCTGATGAGTTCCCGAAGACTCTATGACCTGGTGTTGCCCTGGCAAGTGCCATATTAAATGGTCCATCCACTAAACACCATCCATAGATAATCTAGACACCAAAAGTGTGGGGCTTAAGGGTGCCCACCCATATGTTGGATCCGCACAAGGAATCACAACGTCACGTTAAGGTCGTCTTGCCTCCATACGAGAGGAAAATGATACAGCTGACTTCTCCGTCCCATTCCAAATCTCATGGTCAACGCGTAATATACGGCGCAAGAATCACTGGCGACATTGGTTGTTAAGTCCTAGGTGATATATTCCTAAGTAGTGGTATTCCAACTACTAGGTTTAATAGATTAGCTGATCACCCTGGATCAGTAACCAATAGTTCACATTATTATCAAAAATAGTGTTTTCTAACCTTTTTCAAATGCAGGTGATGACAACACTGTATTTGCAAAATACTTTATAGAAAATAATCAAAGAACATGAGCAAGTGTGAACTTGCCTTTTGTGATTGCAAGATTATGCACTCACAGTCTTCGAGACAATATAAGATCCAATATTTGAAATCCGCATCATTGGTCCGGTAAGGACCAATGTTTAAAGGAGCAGGATGCTTTTATGCATAAGTAATGTAATGCACTTTATAAACGCGAATCCTGGGGATAACGTTAATCTAGGGTTTGGAAACTGGAAATGGTTACTTTAGAATGTGTTGTCCTTTTAGATAAGTTTCATACTTGTGCTTCTTATTAAGGATCGTGAGTATGTGTGAAACAACATGTAAACATAATGGCATACAACAATAAGATATACTAATGAGATGTGCTACTCAAGGACTGCTTATATGAGAATTATCTTATCTTCAAGTTTTACTTTGCAAGTAATGGCATTTATAAGGAACTTAAGTGTTAACAATCCTAAGTATATAAGTAAAGATTAATGTAATGTGATTATTATTAATTGTCATTTGATGTTTGAAGTGGCAAAAAGAATAACATTTGAAGAAAAGATTTCTTTTCTAAGGTCTATGCAATCTTTGTGGTTAATCAAATGTGGTCAATGTTGTTTGTGCCTGCTTGAATAGTTTGGATTTGAGATGCTTTATGGATTAATTATAACAGACCAAAGTTAACTATAAGGCATATAATAAAGTCTTTAGCATTATTTTTAAAGTCTTGTGGACTTAAGTTAACTTTAAAAACATAGATGAACTTAGAGTGTAATGCTTATGATATTTGTATTTTGTTCACTTCATAATGTTTCCTTAAAGTTATTTAAGAATGGCATTACTTCTATTTGAGTAGTGGTGTCCTAACATTATAATGGAATAGAATTATTTTCCTTTTTATAGATGAGTGATTATAGTTTGTAAACAAGGAAGTAATATTGCTTAACTACTTATGAATTCAACATAGTGTTTTGGTAGGTTTATAACTTGTGGTTAAAGTAATGGAAATAGATTTTATCAAGTCAAAAAATAATAATCTTGAGACTTTAATATTTGATAACTCCATTTGAATAGTAATATACACTTAAGGTTGAATGATAAATCAAATAGAATTATATTTAAAATGTGTTGAACCATTTTTACTTCATATTATCAATATTGAAGACTAATACTATTTATTAGACTCAATTGACTAATTTTAGAAATATTAATAAATTTTATTTAACATTATATGAATTAACAACTAAGGAGTTAGGTTTAAATTCAAGTTGTTAAAGTGTTTTAATTTTTTTATCTCAAAAGTGAAATATTATAATTTTAACATGTAGGTATTATTTTTGTGATTATTTTAGTATATTACATTTATTTTTGTGATTTAAAAATAATAAGATATGATTTTTATAAGATTTATTACTTTATAAATACTTAATAAATAACAAATATTTAATTAAGTGAAATAATAATGTATGATTATAGGTTTGAATTTATATTTCTTATTTTTCTAAGATTTTTGGTATTTTATTTATATTTTTAACATTTACAATTATTAAAATATGAATTATTAAAGTTTTATTACTTATAAAATCTTTATTAAATAGTAATTATTTAAATTGTGAAAATAATAATGTTTGGTAATAGTTTTAAGTTGTAGATTTTATTTTTCTAAACATTTTCATATATTACACATATTTTTCTGAATTATAAAACTAAAGATATTAATTTTACAAGATTTAATTAATTTATTTAAATTTTTGGAATGTTTATATTTGAATTAATATTGTTTTATCAATTTAGTAAACAGACACAAAACTTTTTACACCGCACGCACAACTAGCCCTAGTCACTGACCAGTGGGCCAGTGGCCACGTCATATACTTGGATCTAGCGAATACATTTGTTACCAGACTAGATCTTACTCACACGGGATGACACATGGGCCAGGGGCCATGCCACATGCCACATGGGCAAAGACTAGTCAATCGAACTGACTCGACGCAAGCATGATGTCTCCATGACGTCATCTCACCGGTGATTCTCAGGTGTCTAGCAGCAGCGGCGATTCAGCGAAGATTGGCAAGCGTGGTTGTTACAGTTCGAAAGAGGACACGCCAGGGAAGCTACAGATGAACATGGTGGAGATAATTCCAGAATAAATAGAGGGATTAGAGAGGTGCACGAGCATCAGCAACTCACCGGCGTTGTAGTGGAGGGCTTAGTGTCACCGGAGGTGGTCGAAATCGATGGAAACGACGGTGGTACCCGTCGGAGATGGAGGTGTCAATTGGTGCAATTAGAGCTCCTTCGGCTTCTGCTTCGTGGGGCAATCAAATTAGATGATCAGTGGATCCCAACTGCGGCATCAGCGGTTCAAGGGGAGCTCGGAAACGACGGCGAAGAGCGTCTCCGGCGAGGTTAGATTTTTGGTCAGAGGAAAGCAGAGAGATAAAGGGCATCCGAGAGAGAAATGAGGATGAGGACGAGCAGGGACGTCGCTGTGGCCTCCTTATCCTCTCCTAGCGACGGTGGCGTGCATCTTGACGCAAGGACGGCGGCGGACGGCCTCGGCATCACCACCTAGCTGCTTCCAGCTAGAGGAAGACGACGATGTGTTGTTTTGCAGATAACCCCCTGAGTTTATTTGAAACAAACCCATGGTCCTTCTCTGGTCCCACTCGTCAGTCTCTGATGAATTGGGACCTGGGCTGCTTCTGGGCCGTAGCAAAGTGAGCGAAATGTGTCTGCTGCTGCACGTGAGCGTTTGGTAGAGGGGTGAAGCAATGGGCTTTGGGCCAGTTTCTGGACTGAGTGCATTTTTTTTATTTCTTTCTATTTTCTGTTTTCTGTTTTCCTTTCTTATTCTGTATTTACACTTTCGTTTAAAAATTTTCCTTAAAGAATTTATGTTCTAGGTAATTGCAGTATATACATATGTATTTCAAATTCTGGTATGAATTTAGTATGTTGATAGCATACTTTTTTTATATTTTTTTAACTTTATAATTATAGAGATATTCTTTTATTAAATAGAATAATTAGGATTTAGGGTTTTTAGGATTTGTTTAAGATCTTAAAAATTAACTATAACATTAGTTTTACTTTTATTTGGAGTAATGAAGTTTTAAAATGTTTAGTGATAGTCATAGAGTTTATTTTTATGTATTTAATCACATAGCAAAGTATAGGGTGGTTTATAATTATTGTATCCCCACTTATTCCCTGCTCATTTGGAATGAGTAGTTAGAGAAATGGATCAAAGACTTTGTCTAATGAATATAGATAGAATATTTATGAGATGTTGATGATAAAACTCATTAATAGGTTTAGGGTTCTGAATTGTAATTGCTTACCCTAGGGTTTAGGGTTCTTATTATACTTATATTCTTTTGTTGATGTGAATAAAGATTAATGGTTAAACACATTGTCTTTATGTTTGTGATTTTTAATGATATCACCATTTAAAGTAAAATAGTGGGATGGTTTTCTAGGCTATATTATGAGAAAGAATTAATAAAGATAGTTCTTAAGTACCTAGGATAATGATGGTTGAGAATGACAAAGATGTGCTTAAGTGATTTGATATAGGAAATTATTCCTAGCAGCCATTATGGAAATAAAATCATTGATCCAACAGATGGGATGAATGTTAAGCTTGATTATAGATTTAGGGTTTAATGTTTACCCACAATTTCTATCTTCCATAACTCACAATCCTAGACTTCTGATTAAGGAATTCCTTTCCTAGATATATTACTTCTTCCTAAATCCATTTATAAATGCAATGAGCTTGACATTAAAGCTTTTCATAATATTCACCTATCTAGACTTGGTTATATCCACTACTATATTGCTGATAATCTCCCATGCAACAAGTAGTTACTTCTAACTCCATTCATACATTTCTTTAATCATCCATCACTAATATTTCTCCAGTAATTGTCTATATCAAACTACTTCACCTCAAGTGTTAGTATTTTCCAAAAGGAAACTACTACTTCTACAATCCAATGTTGCTCTAGCATCATTTTAATCATACTATCCTGTCTCTACTTAACTCCAGTATCTAACATACCAACCTCACATTGTATTAATGTGACTTGTAATGACTAATCTAGGATAATATATCTATACTAGGGTTTCAATCATATTTTATCCACCAATGTCACTTATACATGATATAAGCATTCAATATTGGTGGCTAAAGCATCATCGTTATAATCCTTTAATCATTTATAGTTTAGGTTTCTAGTTGGCTAATCAAGGCTTCTATCCATACAACATTACAATTGTATTATAATTATCTTCTGTTTAGCTCTATTAGATTAAGAGATATAATTCATTGACTATACCTACTTGATCCAATAGGACTACTCCTGGTAACTATCTTCAATATTCATCCTAGGAATCTTCTTTCTTAACATATAATTATATCTTTTACATAACTCTTCTATCTATTAAGGAGTGAGTTGACTCCATCAAGTATCCTATAGATGATATCTAAGGCTAGCATTACTATTTACCTCTTCTTACTTCCTTCTCTAAAGGATTTAAAGTGAATGTTATGATAAGAAAATGAGTTGATAGATCAATAGTTAATAAGCTATGAATTGGAGAATCAATAGTTGATTACTCAATATTGATGAACAACAAATATTGAGATAGGATTCCATAAGGATTGATATGGAAAGAAGGATATGTGGTGAATGGTATTGAATTGCTTTCCTTCCTACTTAATACAACTAAAGAGTTAGGGTTAAGTATTACCATGATGTTCATGGTATAAATAGTTGAGATTTAAGATTTAGTTGTTACATTCATATTACTTAAGTTATATTTATAACTTGGTATTCATGAGTTGTTGTAATGAATACTATGATATGATCACCTAAGGATCAAATATAATCCATTAAGTAATGAATTAGGGTTTAACTTTGATTACATTTGATCTACCCTTAGATCAAATCCCCCTTACCCAAAATAAGGTTTTAGCAAAGGTCATATTGAAACTTATCGCAGTCAACTTGATGATCTACTTCAATTCCATCAAGTTGAGAGAAGCTTCAGACACTTTCACAGGTTTTTTATTTAAAATCACGAAAATTATTTGAATTTTCTATGCATGAATGCAATGCACAGATCTGGGTTCATCTTATTTCTAAGATCTAATGCTGGGATGTTATAGATGATAACCCAAAGGTGGAATTCTAGTAATAGATGCAGTTGGATGGCGGTCTATGTATATTGTTGTATTACCCAATCGAATCTCATAGGATCTTTATTTCTAGTATTGCATTGTTATGCCTTGCTCACTCCTGTCAATTGCCCTGCTGTAATTTGTTTACCTAGCATGCCATGTTTGTTTTTCTAAGGATAACACCTCTATTGAACTATGGACCCCGTTCCAATCTTTACCATTGATAAATCTTCCACTGTTACTGTTTGCTTTCTACAAACCATCATCACCTTCCACACCATATAGTTAATCATTTGTTACAGCAACCGGTGAGATTGACAACCTCATTGTTAGTTGGGGCAAAGTCTTGAGTTTGTGTTGTGCGGGTTTCCACATTGCTTGCAACACCTTTGAGACATTTCCTTCCTCGTACTGGTTCGATAACCTTGGTTTCTTACTGAAGGAAGACTTGCTGCTGTGCTGCATCATACCTTGCTCTTGGGGTTTCCCGACGAAGCGCTCCACATTGACGCAGCGCCATCAAGATTTTCTGGCGCCGTTGCCGGGGAGGCTAAGGACGTCTTCACAAGGGGAATCCTCCTCAACCTTTCTCTTTACTTTCTTTTTGGTTTGATTAGTTTCTTTTGCTTGGTTTTGTTTGCCTCTTTTTATCAAAAGCAGCAAAAAAATTAGTTTAGTTTGGTTTGCTTTCTCTTATCAAAACACAAAAAAATTATCTCCTACTCTAGTTGCCACCTTGCTCTAGCTCACCATGTTGTTCACCAAGTTCACCTTGAAGGACCTTTCGATAGGTAGTGGCTCTATAATTGGGAAAGAAAACATCGAAGAATTCTTTAATCATGTTAGGAAGCATGAGGATATTGAGGATAGATCTATAGCAAAACTTGCTCCTAATTATGAAATTTATGCAGCTTGTGTAGTTCATATGTTGGAGGCTAGGTTTGTTAGCCTTAACCCCATGATGTAAATTTTGTTCCTAAAACTAAAAGAAGAAAAGAATGCTAAAAAGAGATAATTTATTCTTGAAACTTTACTAAAAGAGTTCCATGATGTTTCCAAGGAAGCCAAAAAGGTATTTGAGCATCTTAATATGCTTGGCTCATGTCTAGATGTTGTGGGTACTTCAGATAAAACCAAACCTAGAGAGGAATTTAAGATACCCATACCCTTTAAGCTTGTTGGGATGCATGATGAAGGGAATATGCCCAAGAGGCAATAATAAAGTGGTTATTATCGTATTCCTTATTTATGATAAATGTTTATTTTGCATGCTATAATTGTATTAATACGGAAACATTAAAACATGTGTTTTTAATAAAAAAAGGAAGTTCCTAGTTAAGCCTCTCTTATAAACTAGCTCGTTGATTAACAAGATGATCAAAGTTTCATGATCATGGACATTGGATGTTGTTAATAACGAGGTCACAACATTAGTGTAATGATGTGATGAACATTCATCCAAAGTATAGCATTACGATCAAAGTCATTGAGTTTATATTGCTATAACAACTTACGAAGTGATCCTAATCCTTAGACCATGAGATCATGTCAATCACTAACACCAGAAGAGTTTCTCGATGACATCAAACGTCACACCGTAACTGGGTGATTATAAATATGGATTTAGAACTACTGAAGTGTTATGTTGAGACCCATGGATCGAGATTGGAATTTTTTCATCCCGATGACGGATAGATATGCTTTGGGCCCTCTCGGTGATATCACATTGATTAGCTTGCAAGCAAGTGATTTGATCACTAGAATGTTATATCACGGGAACGAGAAAAGAGTGCATGTTGGTAACGAGATCAAACTAGGTATGGAGATACCGATGATCGATCTCGGACATGTAATATATCGTGAAACAAAGGGATTAAGATACTAGCGTAAAAGGTTCACACGATCACAGAAGTCATCGTTGAATGTGTGGGAGTCAGTATGGATCTCCAGGTCCCGCTACTGATTATTGATCAGAGAAGGGTCTCGATTATGTCCGCATTATTCGCGAACCGTAGTATGACACACTTAAGGGATACCGACACCATTTATTTCACTAGACACCGGAACTGTTTCGGTTGAAATTGCTGAAACTGGTTCTGCATGTGAAATGGAATACTAGCAAGGGGTTTTATGTGAATGTTTGTTAATTAAAGTAATTAACAAAATTCTTAATAAATAAATAAAAGAGTTTTATTTAAATGATCGCTTGCATTAATTTTGGTGGAAAATTAATGCATGTGAGTGGAATTGTGAGTGGAGAGGTTTTTATGTGAGTGGAGCTTCCACCACATGAATGAGGGAGAGGTGGGGGCACCCTCCATGGCCGGCGGCCATGCCCCCTTGGGCTGCCCCCCTCCCCTATATAAGGACCCCCTCCTCTCACTTGTCTCACACACCTCCTCGCGAAGGATCTCTCTCCCCCTTTAGAATTTCCCCATGGTCTCGGATCAGCGGGATACATGTTCCCGGTGGATTTTTCTGGAAGGATTTGTTTCTTCGGCTGCTTCGCTGGAGCGAGGGCGCGGAGGTTTTCGGGGTACCCGTACGTGTGTGCGATCACGGATGCATCACTGCTTTGAGGTGCTGGACTCGATCGTGCTGGACCGGCTGGACCAGATGGACTTCATCACGATCTTGAGATCGGCAAGCGTTCGTCTACATCATCCATGAGTACAGCCTCGTTAACGCTATTCGGTCTTCGAGGGTATGTATTCTATGGATGTATATCCACCTGTTGCTTGTATCTAGTAGATAGATCTTGGTACATAGATGTTCCCATCGTAGGAAATTTTTTGTTTTCTATACTGCGAACCCTACAGTGGTATCAGAGTCGGATCTATGCGTAGATGCTTTGCACGGGTAGTACACATATGAGTATGTGGGCGATGATGATCATTTTATTGCTTCTTAGTTGTACTTTGGATATTGGTGGCATAGTGGGATGAAGCGGCCCGGACAAACTTTACATGTCCTCACACATGAGACCTGTTCCACGCTTGACATGCAACTAGTTTTGCATAAGTGGCTAGCGGGTGTCTGTCTCTCCTACTATAGTCAATATCTAATTTGCAACGAGTTGTCAACAATTTGGTTATTCTAGTTGATGTTCATGTTCGTAGGTAAGAATGGTTCTATCTTCGAAAGTCCTAAGCCACGTAAAACTTGCAATGGATAAATTAGAGGCGTCTAGTTTAGATTGTTGCTGGGCTAGTGTTATGATATGGTGATGTTGTAAGTAGAAGTATGAGATCATACTCTTACAACACACATAGCGTGTAAGTTCCATAGACCTTGGCCTTACACATAAAGGTATGATAGAGATCATACCACGGTGCACATGATGGAGATCATGTGCGGGAACCATATCATTTCACTTATAAACATGTGATGTTTGATTGCATCTTATATTGCTTGTTTGGCGTTTTATTAGCATAATAAGATGGTCCCTCATTTAGATATCAAGATAAAAATGTGTTCTTACTTAAGTATGCACTTGAATCCACGAGCATATCTCGGGTGTAAGACAGTTACACACGCGAATACTAAGGTTCTTACTTGGCGAGCCTAGCATGTACAGACATGGCCTCGGAACACGGACCGAAAGGATAAGCATGAGTCATATGTTTTGATATGATGACCATATGGATGCTCGCCTTTGAAGCTACGGCGACTCACGTGATGATCGGACTTGGTGTAGTGGATTTGGTTTATGTAATCACCAAAAAGGCATGAGGGATGTCGATTTTGAGTGGGAGTTCATTTCTAATTTGGATTAGTAGAACTCAATTTATCATAAATTAAATCAAAGTGAATTTGCATAATTTGTTGTAGTCATTGGCATTCGTTCACCACCTTATGCATAGTTGTAATTGAGATAATAAAATTATAGAATTCTGGATATATACTTTACGAACTGCTATCGTATTGTGTTGAGTGTCAATCTAAAGTTTAAAGTCCTATTGCAAACTTTCAGCAAAATTCTATTTACTCCGTGAAATTTAATAATTGGTATTAAATCAAGAGTAACAATTCCAGTATTAGTATCTTAAGTATCATGTTTGCCTCCATGATTCTTGATTGTTTTAATATCAAGTTTATCTAGGAGCTGAAATAATTGTTTCAGAAACCATCATGTGTGGCGATATAACGATATCTGAAACAATGTTTTGGTTGCAATATGATAGAGTATAATATATGTTCTCATATTGGATGAGAATTTACAAAGGTTGGAGATGCTAGACATCCTAATCATCCAAAAGGGTTTTGGAAAGTAATGTTATACTCACGATTCACCTTTATAAGCTACATTAGCTTGATCATGAAATTCGTCATGATAAGGATGAATAGAAGATGTATGTAAAGTGTTTACTATACTAAAAGATTACTAAAGAATGGATTTTGAAAGAACGCCGATCATTTGATGATGGTGATCTACTTCAAAGTGCAAGTCCAAATGTATTATTATTTGAGTATACACGCTTTGGACTATGTGTCATGTATATGGCGCCACTTTTGATGTTGATATATTCTTTTAAAAAGTAAAAGGAAATGCTGAAAGAGAATCTATAAAAATATATTTGGCAGAAAAGAAAAGATTGGAAATATCCAATTTAGGTACATATATATATGATATACATGTTATGGTTGTATTCTTTGCTTGTTAAACAATGTGGTTCTTGGGTATTGGATACCGAATTGGTTGGTATGAAATTTCATACAGTACGACGCAATTCATGAACCACAATGGCCTATATAACTAGCAAGAGAATATATGATGATGTTCATCGAAAGCAAACAAACCGTTGTTTGTATTTCTCGTTGACATCAATGCTTGACTTCAAGATTTGTTTTAATAATTGTTATTTGAATCAGGTATTATGAGAACAAAGGTTGTTCAAATAATTACCGTATTCCATATAATATGGATGATTTACAAATCTAGTTGAAGAAATCACATCCATAAAGCCTAATGCTAAAATGTCGCAAGACAAATGATTGGAAGATCACTTACGAAGTGACATCACCGTTTAAATTATATTGGAAAGAAAACATGAAGAAACTCTATTTTCATGGAATTTTGGAGTCTTTGATTTGATCAAGTGACGCTTGTGAGACTTCCCTCGGGATACTTAAAACTTCGTTCAAAGGCCAAAGAAGAACGAACGACTAAATTATTGGAATTTATACATATCGATGTATATAGTCCATTAAGTATAGTCGTAAGCGATGGATTTCAACTTCATATGCTTTCTCCGGAAATTTGAGTGAATGTTCACTTAATGAGAAAGAAGTATGAAATATTTGAAAACGTTCAAAGAATTTCAAGATGAAGTGAAAATCATTGTGACAAGAAAATAAATGGTTTATGATTTGATCGTAAGGGATTTATTTGAGTTACAAGTATAACAAGAAAAATAAATGAATTATGATTTATCATAAAGGGATTTATTTGAGTTGCAAGTTTAGCAAAACACCTAGATTTACATTTCCTGAAACACCATAGGAGTATGGAGTGTTTGAGATTTGTAATGAAACCTTGTTTGACATGGTTGGATCAAAGGTGTTATTTATAAAACTGCCATTATGTTTTAAAAAGATTAAAGCTTTAGAGACTACCGCTTTTACACTGAAAAGAGCTCCATCTTGATCCGTTGAAATGACACCAATGAGTTATGTTTTGGGGTAAAACCCAAGTTGTCATTTCTTAAATTTTGGTATGCTAAACATAAGTAAGATGTTTACAACCGAAGTCGGATAAGCATGTCTTTGTAGGTTATTTCGAATAACAATTGGGTATTCCTCCATAACACCAAGGACAAAATGGTTTGTCGCTTGAAATGTGAAGTTTCTTGAAAAAGGAATTTTTCGCAAAAGTTAAGTGGGAGGACAATAGAACTTTGATAAGGTTAACGAACCTTAGCTAAATGTGCTTAGTTGCACAGCGCCGAAAATCGTTCCGAAGGCTGCCATAATGCTCATAGCTTATGTGCCTCAAAGGTTGCGGTCACGAAGGTCTAAAGTTCCTATTGAACCAAGAAGGTCGGATAAACAATCAAATAATTGAGATTTGAGTGTAAATCATTATTGTTTGACAATGATTAACCAACTACATGCAAAGAAGTGATGATGGGTCCTGACTCCGTCAAATGGCTTGAAGCCATAAAATCTGTGATAGTTCCATACACGAGAAATCAAGTTTTGAACTTGGAAGACCCTCCGGAAAGGTGCAAAAACCTATCAGTCGTATTTGGATCTATAAAGAAACAGACATGGATGTTTCACATCTATGAAATAGTTGACATGTAGTAAAGTATTTTTTGACAATGTTCAAGGAGTTGACTATGACAAGATTTGATCTTTCATAGCGATATTTATTCTGGACGGATTAAAGTAGCAACCACTACATATAATTTGGTATATGGTAGATGAATAAACAAAACAAAGTTCTTCTAATAGAATGGTTACCTAGGATGTGTACATGACACGGTCCAAAGGGTTTTGTTAAATTCAAAGGATGCTAAAAGGGCATGCAAACTTCAATGGTTGAAGTAAGCATCGCGGAGTTGGAATCTTCACCGTGATGAAAAAGGAGTTCTCATCTGGAGACGATGAATATGCTTGCATTTGCAAGAAATTAAGTGGGGGCGTTGAGACATATTTCTAATACATTATGTGAAGGACATCTTATTTATTAGAAATGATGTATCTTTTATTGACAAAGGTTAAGAATTTCATTTCGATGAAAAACTTAGGAAAAACCCGAATATTTAGCATGAATGTCTATAGTGGATAGACTGTGACGCTAATATGGTTGTGCCAAACATACATATATCAGATATTGAAGGAGTTCAATATAGAAACAACAAGAAACGGTTCTTGTCGCATGGAAAGGAATTGAATCAAGATTCAAGTGTATCGGCACTTGATAAGTGAAACAAGATTCAAGTGCTTTGACACTTGATGAGTGAAATCACGAGAATGTTTTGATCAATCATACCATGATATGTACACATCCAGATATGTCCTATGCTCTAAGTGTTATGAGCAAATACCAGAATGAATCATAAAATGATCATTGGACGATATTAAGGATATTCTTATGATCTTTTGGAAGAATTAATAATATATTTGTGTAGAAGTGACAAACAATTACAAATAGTTCATTGTAAAGCGTTACATTGATACTAGTTTTGTCACAAGTTACAAATTAAGTTTATCTCAATTTAAACTATGGGTGGCATAATGAAATGGAAAGAAAGTTTCCATGATGGATTTGGAAGAGTTCCAAAGTTAAGACATTGTGCCGAATACTACAACAAAAGGCTAAGTATATGACTGCTATAGTAGCAGCAAAGGAGGGAATTTGTGTCAAGTAGTTTGTTATCAAACTAAGGTGTGGTTCACAACGGGCTAACACTCAAGATACATTGTATGACAATAGTATGGACGTGTTTTAACCCCAAGGAACTAAAGGTATCACCAAAATACCAAATTTATACAATGCCATCTCATTGGAGAATGAGTGATGCGTGAAGACGCAAAGACATGCAAATACACACGGACCTGAAAGCGTCAGATCCGTAGATTATGTTAACCACTTGCAGTTGCGTATATGGAACACCAGAAAGCCATAGGTGTTCAAATACGCAAAATTTTCAAACTAGATTATTGTCTCTAGTGCAAGTGGGAGACTGAAGGGAATATGGCCGAGAGGCAATAATAAAGTGGTTATTATCGTATTCCTTATTTATGATAAATTTTTATTTTGCATGCTATTATTGTATTAATACGGAAACATTAAAACATGTGTGTTTAATAAACAAAAAGGAAGTTCATAGTTAAGCCTCTCTTATAAACTAGCTCGTTGATTAACAAGATGATCAAAGTTTCCTGATCATGGACATTGGATGCTGTTAATAACGAGGTCACAACATTAGTGTAATGATGTGATGAACATTCATGCAAAGTATAGCATTACGATCAAAGTCATTGAGTTTATATTGCTATAACAACTTACGAAGTGATCCTAATCCTTAGACCATGAGATCATGTCAATCACTAACACCGGAAGAGTTTCTCGATGACATCAAACGTCACACCGTAACTGGGTGATTATAAAGATGGCTTCAGAACTACTAAAGTGTTATGTTGAGACCCATGGATCAAGAGTGTAATTTGTTCATCTCGATGATGGATAGATATGCTCTGGGCCCTCTCGGTGATATCACATTGATTAGCTTGCAAGCAAGTGATTTGATCACTAGAATGTTATATCACGGGAACGAGAAAAGAATGCAAGTCGGTAACGAGATCAAACTAGGTATGGAGATACCGATGATCGAATCTTGGACATGTAATATATCATGAAACAAAGGGATTAAGATACTAGTGTAAAAGGTTCACATGATCACAGAAGTCATCGTTGAATGTGTGGGAGTCAGTATGGATCTCCAGGTCCCGCTACTAATTATTGATCAGAGAAGGGTCTCGATCATGTACGCATTATTCGTGAACCGTAGGGTGACACACTTAAGGGATACCGACACCATTCGGAGCAAATGATATGCCAGAAAAAGAAAAGGAAAGCGCAGGAATTTATTTCACTAGACACCGAATCGCTTTTCGGTTGAAATTGCTGAAACTGGTTCTGCATGTGAAATGGAATACTAGCAAGGGGTTTTATGTGAATGTTTGTTAATTAAAGTAATTAACAAAATTCTGAATAAATAGATAAAAGAGTTTTATTTAAATAAGACCTTGCATTAATTTTGGTGGAAAATTAATGCATGTGAGTGGAATTGTGAGTGGAGAGGTTTTTATGTGAGTGGAGCTTCCACCACATGAATGAGGGAGAGGTGGGGGAACCCTCCATGGCCGGCGGCCATGCCCCCTTGGGATGCCCCCCTCCCCTATAAAAGGACCCCCTCCTCTCACTTGTCTCACACTGTAACATCCCAAAAATACTAAACTTGGATCATCAAACTCTAATCATCAAAATTAGGGTTAACAAAAAACTTTTCTAAATAAAAATATGAAAGCATGCATGTGTGTATTCATTCCAATTTTGAATTCTTTTGAACCACCTTGTTTGTGTGTTCCTTTGCTTGTAAATGGATGCTTAGGTGAAATAAACATCATCTGAACATTTCCCAAACTTTTCCCAAAGACAAATAAATCAAAACAAAGCTAAATGAGTTAATGGTCATTTTGACCAATTTAACTCCCATGCCTACTTTGGCTGTCTCAAACTTTCAGAACCTAACAGAAACTTTTCTGGATCTCTGCACCCCTTGATTGTACTCATAACAAAGTATCAAGGCCCACTTTGTGATCATCCAGAAACTTTCATATGCATAGTTTAAATGGCAATTCAAAATTGAATCTTTATCATATGGGAAGATCCCACTTTTTCAAAAACCACTCAAACAAGCTCAACTTTCAAAACCCAAGCATTTGCAGACTCACCAGCACCAATCTAGCACACCCACCAAAAATCTTTTCAAAATTCACAACTTGAATTCTTGCGGCCATTTCATCAAACACCTTGCAGACACAAATCAATCAAAATCCAAACACTGTTTTGAGCAGTGAATTGAGCCTAACTTGTTCCCTCTCTAGGCACCACTAGCCTTAGTAGATCATCTAAAGAACTTAACCAATCACTAGCACCACTGTGAGCTTGCCAATGTCATCAATGGTGAACAGCCGAAGCCACCCCTGCCACCCCAGTGTAGACAGCAAGCTAGGAAGGAAACTAGCCGTGCCAACCTTGTCTAGAAGATCACCCATGCCTCACCGCCCCCTCTCGACCAGCCCTGCCTCGAAGACGTCAAACACAGCACCCATGAACGGCGCCCGTGCCTCTGTCAACCATGCCGAGCATGCGCCAGAGCGCCACGCTCGACCAACGCCCACAGACCGCACGCCGCCCTCGCCACATGCATACACGATCGCCACCGTCTCAGGAACACGCCAGACATGCCCATTTCACCGCCCGTGCCCCATAGCCACCGCTCGCCGTCGAAGACGCCACCTCTGCCGCCCAGAGCATCGCGTGTTCCAGACCAAACCGCACCGCCCCTACGCGCGCATTAAAGCCGTAGAGCATCGCCAGGAGACCACCAAGCGATCGCCACCACCGGCCATGCCTCTAGCAGCCCATAGCCATGTCGCCACCGTCGCCTGCCCATGCCGTTCGGTCTCACCGTCGCGACTATAAATAGAGGCCTCCCCTACTCGAATTCTTCACACCATTCCACTCCTCTCTCACCCAAAACCACCCCACCTCAGTCCGGAGCAAGGCGAGCATCACTTCGCCGGAATTTCACCGGAGCAGGCCGCCTATGGAGAACAAGGGCGTCGTCGATTTCGTCCACCCTAGGAGCTACCGCGACCACCCCTGAGTTCGTCGTTGTCGACTTCGTCGTTCACCCGCCTCGCCGACCCTCGCCTAAACCCCGGTGAGCCCCAGCGACCCCCACTGACCGCGCTAGGTTTCTGTCTCGCCGGTGTTGCCCAACATCGACGATGACTCTCAGCCGTTGGATTAGAACCAGATCGAACGCACCACATCGCCTGATACCGCTTCGCACCCCCTCGTCTCACTGACGCGTGGGGACAGCCACTTAAACAGCCCGCGGAAGCGCTGTGCTTAGCAGGCCGGCCTAGTATCACTTCCCGCGTAGCCCAGTTATTTGAATTTAACCTTTTTCATTTTATTTCAAACACACTTCTGTACCCAGTTTCAAAAATCAACCCAGGTCGATTCAGTGCACCAAATTGAATGAAACCAATTTTCTTAGAAAGGTCTGGGAATGCTGAATCCAAGCCCGTTGGATTCAAGTCATTTGGGTCTGTAGATCATCCATGGTAAAAATAACAAGACAGAAGCTTTTCCGCATTCCAACATTTTTCAAATTTAAACCATAATCGCTTTTGAGTTGATTCCAACTCTCAAAAATCAAATTTAACCATACCTTTCAGAATATATAAAAATATATAGGTTTACTTACAGAAATAATGTTCAAGTAATAAAAGAAGGCCCCATAGGCATATCTAGTCACTTTATTTAATTAAAATAAAAGGGTAAAACATTATTAAATTGTGACACCACTTTAAATCACATTCCCATGGACTAAAATATATGGTGGTGACATGTGTCAACATGATCCCATGTTTGGTTTGGAGAATATTAAATCTTAAGTAGTTTTTCAATGAGTAGAAATTACTTTTCTAAAAATAAAAGGAATTAAACCAAACTTTAATCTGGTAATGTTAGTGATGATGCTAGATCATCTATAGGACCCTTTTGTGTGATGATTGCAAGTAGTTAAGTATTGTTTGGTGATTGTGTACCTCGTATTTATTCATAGACGCTAGTACCGACCAAGGATACAAGGAGGAAGGCGGATTCTACGAAGAAGAAGCCGAGGAGAACTTCAACCACTGCTCTGCACAAGGCAAGCCTAATACTACAAGTTGAATGTGCAAGCTAACACTTGCAAGATACCCTACTAATGCAAGCTAATACGTGCTTGTTACCATGACCACTATATGCCCCAAGCATATGTGATCATATCCACTTGATAAACCAATCCTAGTTTTATTTGCAAGTTTATTACTTTATTTCTTTATCAAGACTCTTACTTAGAGTTTACTGGAATAAATGGTAGATATTAGAAAGATAATTGAAGGTTGCATAAAGAGCATAAAATTTGGCGTAAGCTAGATAATCTTGATGTCATCCTAAGGCATGAGATTAAACTTAGTCAAACCCCACTAGTGTACCACCCCTCATTAGTGCTTACCCCCATTTGTAGATGCTAGTGCTAAGCATAAAACTTGATCAACTTTAGATGGGAATACTTGGTGGAAAAATGGTTATGAAAACCTTGGAATGATGGATCATTCTATTGAAATGTTTTGGACATGTGTTTCCGAACACTTGATGATTTTGGTGATGAAAATGATGAGGCATGAGGCTTAGCCTTTTATATTACTGAGGGTTGTCTGGATGCGATACCATTCCAATTTTATCGTACAACCACAATACCCGAAGATTGGGTAGGGCTTGACTGGAAACTTGTATACCTTAGTATTAGTTCCCTCAGGGCCAAGGTCTGAGCTTAGGCTACCTTGTGAAGATTGTCCACCTGTGAAGTACCCAAGATGACAGTTGGTCATGGTTGGGAGACCAAACTCACAGGAGAGGTGCTTATACTAGGGCGTGTAATTGAAAGGTTAGGATTGATTATTCGCATACTGAGTATGGTGAATTCAGGATTTGTTCCTGACGGATGTATCGAATGTTGTGGTGAAAGTGTACAATCTCTGCAGAGTGTCAAACTATTCGAATAGCCGCGTCCGCGGTTATGGACAGTTGGAGTGGCCATACTTTTCCCCCGTCAGATGTTTTCAAAATGACTTGTGAAATTAACTGAGACTTTGATTTGAATTCAACTAGCATTTTTTGTTTCTAAACTTAGTAGAGATAAATCTGGCTTTTGCAAAACAACCCTAGAGCCTAGTGTCCTATTATCAAAAACCCCCATTCACTTGTTAGTATTAGTTTGCGAGTACTTAAAGAGTACTTATGGCATTGTCCCTGGCTATTCCCGTGGATAGACTATGAAGAGGAGTACCTGGAGGACGGACCCTAGGAAGGTTACGACAACTAGGATCATCTCCCATCGTCAGCATTTCCTGTGACCCCGAAGATGGAGCTTCGCCTACGCTACCATTATTATTACGTATTCCGCTGCTTGAAATTGTATTAAGAACTGGATCATGAGATCCTTATTTGTGTAAGACCTTATGTATGGTTTGGAATGAATGATGTACTGTGGTATCTAATTCTGTTATGTCTCGCAAAATTGGTAATCCTGGGATTGTGATGTATGGCATAACAGGCATCTGGGATTAAAAATCTGGGTGTTGACAAGTTGGTATCAGAGCCATCCTGACCATAGGAGACCCTAGTTGGACTGGACGTTGAATCAAAAACTTAGTTTCAAAACCAAAGAAAACAAATATTTACAAAAACTTGTTCTCATTCTTATCCCTTTGATTCTTTCATGAAAATTCATGTTCCCCAAAAACTCTTGCAAAATACATAAAATTCATGAAACTTACTCATCCTATATTCTTATAGATGGACGTGAAGTACAACAAGTTTTATCAGTTGGGGAATGGAGGAGACCTTATCTTTGAGAGGGATTTGGACCAGCTTTCGGAACTTCTGGAGCATCCGCACCCCGAGTTCTTCGGAGATCAGCTCAATGATCAAGGAGGATAAGATCTGCAGTGGCTAATTGTTGCAAGTCTCCGAGGAAAGATTGAACCTCCCACTGGTGAGGGAATTCAGTTTACCTTAAGAGAAAACAATTGGCTCGACGGACTTGCCAGGGCCATGCAGGAAGCTCTTTCCCGTCTGTGTGGGCAGAGCATCAATCAGATCGAGGGAACCCGCTTTGATTTTTGCCCAAGGCGTGATGCTAATGGACAACCAATGGAAGCCCCATATCACCCCGAGCTGAAGACCCAATTGTACCACCTTAGCTTCATGATGTACGATCGTCAGCAGGAGTTGGCCAACTGCCGTGACTACTCCAACCACAAGTCTGTCATCATCAAGACGAAGGATCAGACCATCGCCATGTTAGCAAAGGATCGCAAGTCTCGCCGCCATCAGCTCGACAAGAAGGAGCGTATCATTTCCCATCTTCGCCATCGTATCTCATCTTTGGAAGAGACCATCCATGAGAGAGACATGTAGTTGGAAGAAAAGGAGAATGCCGGAGAGGATCTTCGTGGAGACCCCTACTCCTATCTCAGCGATGATGATGATTTTCTGGAGGATCAGGCTATGGATTTCTTCACCGATGAGGATGATTTTGCCTTCATCGATGATAATGAGCATGATGAAGCCACAAATTCCGAGGAGTAGTAGCACTTGAGCACTAGCGTAGTGAGTAATATTCGGTCCCACTGTATCGTAGTTTTCCGAATGGTTCTTAAAACCATCTGTTTTTCTTTGTTGTGGTGTGTGTTGTATCGTGTGCTATGAATGAATGAATGAATGAAAAAGCAAGTTTCTAGAAAATCTGAGTCAAACTTTAAAAACTTTTCAAAGACCCTGAACCTTAGAAATTTCCCTCTTTTCTCATGATCTATCTCAATCTTCAGATGCCACGCGGAGGAAGTGGTTCATCCCTAGACCCGACGTTGCAGATTTTGCAAATGTTGACTTCTGACCGCGAAGCTAAAAGAACAGAACGTCAAGCCAACCTAGCCACCCTGCAACAGATAGCTCAGCTTGCCCACAACAACCAAGGCCACGGAAATCAGGACAACCATGGATCTAAGCTCAAGAATTTCCAGAATACCAACCCAACTATTTTCACTAAGTCAGAAGAGCCCCTAGACGCCGATGATTGGTTGCAAACCATGGAAAATAACCTAGAAGTCGCCGGAGTGGAAGCCAACGAGAAAGTTATGTTCGCCACCCACTATCTAGCCTGAGATGCCAGGGCATGGTTGAACAGTGTTCGCGCAATGACCGGAGGCCAGATGATGACCTAGGAGGAATTCAAGGTCAAGTTTAGCAGAACCCATGTGCCACCAGGTTTGATCAAGAGAATGAGAGACGAATTCAGAGAGCTGAAGCAAGGAAGGATGACCGTAGTGGTATACCGTGACAAATTCTTGTCATTAGCTAGGTATGCCCCGGATGAGATTGACACCAAAGCCAAGAAGAAAGAGAGATCCTTGAATGGTCTGCATGATGAGATGCAGACAGTGTTAGTCAATATCCCCTTTGCTGATATTGAAGCCCTTATCGACTCTGCTATCCAGATGGAAGGAAAGATCAACCAAGCCAATGAGAACCGCAAGCGTCGTATGATGCATCAGCCAGGAACCCATCAGACCCCAAAGTATCGCCCTAACCCATCTCCCAGATTTGCCCCAAGAACCAACAGACCCCCGATGAACCGTCCGACCTATCCCAACCGTGGAAACCCTAGGCCCGGAGGAAATTACAACAACCTCGGCAACTCTAGCAATTTCAACCGTGCCCCACCCAAGTTCAACAACAACAATGCTACCGCCAACACCAACACTGCCCCGAGAACTGGAAGCAATGCTATGCCTGTAGCAGCAAAGGACAAGTCGCAAGTGACTTGTTATGACTGTGGAAATAAAGGCCACTATTCCAATGAGTGCCCCAACAAGAAGAATGCCGCAGCACCCAATGCCAATGTCCTAGCTCAGCAACAGCGTCGTGTTCAGCCCGGAAGAAGATTTGCCCCAGGGAATTCGCTCAACCGCAATGGCCGTCTTTTCCTCATGCATGCTGAAGAAGCTCAGGAAGCGCCAGACGTCGTGCTGGGTATGTTTTCTATTAATTCAGTACCTGCACGAGTGTTGTTTGATTCTGGTGCATCGCACTCATTTGTCACCGAAGAATTTGCATGCACTAGTAAAATTCAACCAACCAAACTAAAGCATCTCATGATTGTTCAAATTCCCGGATCAACCACCAAGGCTAGGCAAATTTGCAAAGCCGTCCCTATCCGAATCCATGGCAGAGATTTTTATGCTAATCTGATAGTACTCGGAACTAAAGGTTTGGAAGTAGTACAAGGAATGGATTGGATGTCCAAACATAAAGGATTGATTGACTGTGCCAAGAAAGCCATAACCATGACCAGTACAGCCGGAATATCACTCGAGCATATATCTGAAACCTTACCTCGCCAATTCAAGTGTAACAAGAATATAGCCCAACCTACCATTGACCAAGTCCGGATAGTCTATGAATACCCCGATGTATTTCCAGATGTTTTTCCCGGTATGCCCCCAGATCGGGATATCGAGTTTATCATTGAACTAATCCCCGAAACTGGACCCATAGCCCAGAGACCCTATAGTATGAACCCGTCAGAGCTAGTAGAACTGAAGAAGCAACTGGATTCCATGTTGCAAATTGGATTGATTCAACCAAGTGTGTCACCATGGAGGTCACCTGTCTTGTTTGTGGACAAGAAGGATGGAGGTAACCGTTTGTGTACGGATTATCGGAAATTGAATGATGTCACTATCAAGAACAAGTACCCCTTGCCCAAGATAGAAGATTTGTTTGATCAGTTGACCGGTCCAAATTGTTTTCTAAGATTGATCTTAGGACAGGCTATCATCAACTCAAGATTCGTGCAGAAGATATTCCCAAGACTGCCTTTACCACCAGATATGGACTGTACGAGTATACAGTCATGTCTTTTGGACTAACCAATGCCCCCGCTTATTTCATGAATCTCATGAATAAGATTTTTATGGACTTCCTGGATAAGTTTGTCGTTGTTTTCATCGATGACATTCTGATTTATTCCAAATAAGAAGAAGAACATGAGCTACACCTAAGGACCATTCTTGGAACCCTTAGAGAGCATCAGCTGTATGCAAAGTTTAGCAAATGTGAATTCTGGTTACAGGAGGTAGGATTCCTCGGTCACATTGTATCAGCCGGAGGAATTGTCGTTGATCCTGCCAAAGTGAAAGATGTTGAAGATTGGCAAGCCCCAACCACTCAAACCCAAGTTCTTGCATTTCTCGGATTGGCGGGATATTACCGCAAATTCGTAGAAGGATTCTCGAGTATCGCCAGACCTATGATCCAATTATTGAAGAAGGACAAGAAGTTTGAATGGACCGACAAATGTGAAGCGAGTTTTCAAGAACTCAGGAGGAGATTGATTTCAGCCCCAATCTTGATCATGCCGGATATCACGAAGCCCTTCGATGTGTATTGTGATGCATCCAAGATCGGTCTCGGATGTGTGCTAATGCAAGAAGGCAAAGTTATATCTTATCTGTCTCGACAACTGAAGCAACATGAGAAAAATTACCCAAACCATGACTTCGAACTCGCAGCCGTAGTTCTAGCCCTGAAGACATGGAGACATTACCTGATGGGAAACCGTTGTGAGATCTATACGGATCACAAGAGTCTGAAGTATATATTCACTCAGAAGGAGCTGAATATGAGACAGAGAAGATGGATTGAGCTAATCAAGGATTACGACCTGGACATTCACTATCACCCTGGTAAAGCCAATGTGGTAGTAGATGCCCTTAGCAGATTGCCGTGCCGCTTGAACTCCATGATTTTGAAGGAGCAACCAAGCCTGCACAAGGAGATGGAAGATTTTCGAATAGAATTAGTAAGTGAAGGATTTTGGCTAGCATAGAACTTCAACCCACTTTGATCAGTCAGATCAAAGAGGCGCAGAAGGGAAATGCTAGTATCTATGGAATCAAGCGTCGTATTGGTACAGGCAAAGTACCTGGATTCACCGAAGACGAAGAAGGAGTTCTGTGGTACAAAGGACGCCTTTGTATACCAGCAGATTCTGAGTTGAAAGAAGTGATTCTGAAGGAGGATCATGATACTCTTTATTCTATCCATCCCGGAGGAACTAAGATGTATCAGGATTTAAAAGAGCAATTTTGGTGGCATAAGATGAAGAGAGAAATCGGAAGCTATATCGCCAAGTGTCATATATGTCAGCGAGTCAAGGCCGGACATCAAAGACCCGCTGGATTATTGCAACCCTTACAGATTCCAGAATGGAAATGGGATTCCGTTGGAATGGACTTTATCACTGTACTGCCTACCTCTAGTAGGGGAAATGACTCTATCTGGGTCATAGTAGAGAGATTGTCCAAAGTTGCCCATTTCTTGCCCGTCAAAACCACATATCAGAGTTCGAAGCTAGCGGAGTTGTACATCGCTAGGATAGTTAGTTTGCACAGAGTACCCAAGAACATCGTATCGGATCGAGGAACTCAGTTTACCTCGAGATTCTGGAAGAAAGTCCAAGAAGGTTTAGGAACCCGCCTAGATTTCAGTACCGCTTATCACCCTCAGACCGATGGACAAACAGAGCGAGTAAACCAAATACTCGAAGATATGCTGAGAGCATGTGTGTTAGAATATGGATCCAAGTGGGAAGACTGTCTGCTGTTTGCAGAATTTTCTTACAATAACAGTTATCAAGCCAGTTTGCAAATGGCCCCATTTGAATTCATGTACGGAAGGAAGTGTCGCACCCCTTTGAACTGGTCGGAAGTAGGAGAGAGTCAGATATTTGGACCTGATATCCTACGAGAAGCAGAAGAGAAGGTTCACAAGATTCATGAGCACCTCAAGACCGCCCAGTCCAAACATAAGAGTTACACCGACAAGAGACGTAGAGACCTCGCCTTCAACATAGGAGATTTTGTTTATCTGAAAGTGTCCCCATTGAAGGGAATGCAGCGTTTCCGACTCAAAGGAAAGTTAGCCCCAGATATATCGAACCTTTCAAGATTTTGAACCGTTGAGGAGAAGTGTCGTATCAATTGGAACTACCCGAAGAGATGTCAGCCGTGCACAATGTGTTCCATATCTCGTTACTTCGCAAGTGTCTCGAAGTCCCTGAGAAGACCGAAGTGTTCAAAAATATCGACCACCAGACCATACAGATCAACGATGACCTGACCTATCCCGAAGTACCCATCCCAATTTTGGAAGAAGCTTTCAGAACAACCCGAACCCGAAGCATCAAGTTTCTCAAGATTCAGTGGAGCAACCACACAGAAGAGGAAGCTACCTGGGAGCGCGAAGATCACATCAGGACAGAGTTTCCCGATCTCTTCAGATCCTAGGTAATCTTTTTCGTCCTTTTTCAAATCTCGGGACAAGATTTTGTTTAAGGGGGGCAGGTTTGTAACATCCCAAAAATACTAAACTTGGATCATCAAACTCTAATCATCAAAATTAGGGTTAACAAAAAACTTTTCTAAATAAAAATATGAAAGCATGCATGTGTGTATGCATTCCAATTTTGAATTCTTTTGAACCACCTTGTTTGTGTGTTCCTTTGCTTGTAAATGGATGCTTAGGTGAAATAAACATCATCTGAACATTTCCCAAACTTTTCCCAAAGACAAATAAATCAAAACAAAGCTAAATGAGTGAATGGTCATTTTGACCAATTTAACTCCCATGCCTACTTTGGCTGTCTCAAACTTTCAGAACCTAACAGAAACTTTTCTGGATCTTTGCACCCCTTGATTGTACTCATAACAAAGTATCAAGGCCCACTTTGTGATCATCCAGAAACTTTCAAATGCATAGTTTAAATGGAAATTCAAAATTGAATCTTTATCATATGGGAAGATCCCACTTTTTCAAAAACCACTCAAACAAGCTCAAATTTCAAAACCCAAGCATCTGCAGACTCACCAGCACCAACCTAGCACACCCACCAAAAATCTTTTCAAAATTCAAAACTTGAATTCTTGCGGCCATTTCATCAAACACCTTGCAGACACAAATCAAACAAAATCCAAACACTAGCCTTAGTAGATCATCTAATGAACTTAACCAATCACTACCACCACTGTGAGCTTGCCAATGTCATCAATGGTGAACAACCGAAGCCACCCCTGCCACCCCAGTGTAGACAGCAAGCTAGGAAGGAAACTAGCCGTGCGAACCTTGTCTGGGAGATCACCCATGCCTCACCGCCCCCTCTCGACCAGCCCTGCCTCGAAGACGTCGAACACAACACCCAGGAACGCCGCGCCCTTGCCTCTGTCAACCATGCCGAGCATGCGCCAGAGCGCCACGCTCGACCGACGCCTACAGACCACGCGCCTCCCTCGCCGCGTGCATACACGATCGCCACTGTCCCAAGAACACGCCAGACATGCCCATTTCACGGCCCGTGCCCCGTAGCCACCGCTCGCCGTCGAAGACGCCGCCTCTGCCGCGCAGAGCGTCGCGTGTTCCAGACCAAACCGCACCACCCCTACGCGCGCATTAAAGCCGTAGAGCATCGCCAGGAGACCACCAAGCGATCGCCAACACCGGCCATGCCTCTAGCAGCCCGTAGCCATGTCGGCACCGTCGCCTGCCCATGTTGTTCGGTCTCACCGTCGCGACTATAAATAGAGGCCTCCCCCGCTCGAATTCTTCACACCATTCCACTCCTCTCTCACCCAGAACCACCCCACCTCAGTCCCGGAGCAAGGCGAGCAGCACTTCGCCAGAATTTCACCGGAGCAGGCCGCCTTTGGAGAAGAAGGGCGCCATCGATTTCATCCACCCAGGAGCTATCGCGACCACCCCTGAGTTCGCCGTCGACTTCGCTCACGACCCTCGCTTTGAACCCGGTGAGCCCCCAGAGATCCCCACTGGCCGCGCTAGGTTTCTGTCTCGCCGGTGTTGCCCAATGTCGACGATGACTCTCAGCCGTTAGATTAGAACCAGATCAAACGCACCACATCGCCCCATACCGCTTCGCACCCCCTCGTCTCACTGACGCATGGGGACAGCCACTTAAATAGCCCGCGGAAGCGCTGTGCTTAGCAGGCCGGCCCAGTATCACTTCCCGCGTAGCCCAGTTATTGGAATTTAACCTTTTTCATTTTATTTCAAACACACTTCTGTACCCAGTTTCAAAAATCAACCCAGGTCGATTCATTGCACCAAATCGAATGAAACCAATTTTGTTAGAAAGTTCTGGGAATGATGAATCCAAGCCCGTTGGATTCAAGTCATTTGGATCTGTAGATCATCCATGGTAAAAATAACAAGACAGAAGCTTTTCTGCATTCAAACATTTTTCAAATTTAAACCATAATCGCTTTTGAGTTGATTCCAACTCTCAAAAATAACATTTAACCATACCTTTCAGAATATATAAAAATATATAGGTTTACTTACAGAAATAATGTTCAAGTAATAAAAGAAGGCCCCATAGGCATTTCTAGTCACTTTATTTAATTAAAATAAAAGGGTAAAACCTTATTAAATTGTGACACCACTTTAAATCACATTCCCATGGACTAAAATATGTGGTGATGACATATGTCAACATGATCCCATGTTTGGTTTGGAGAATATTAAATCTTAAGTAGTTTTTCAATGAGTAGAAATTACTTTTCTAAAAATAAAAGGAATTAAACCAAACTTTAATCTTGTAATGTTAGTGATGATGCTAGATCATCTATAGGACCCATTTGTGTGATGATTGCAAGTAGTTAAGTATTGTTTGGTGATTGTGTACCTCGTATTTATTCATAGACGCTAGTACCGACCAAGGATACGAGGAGGAAGGAGGATTCTACGAAGAAGAAGCCGAGGAGAACTTCAACCACTGCTCTGCACAAGGCAAGCCTAATACTACTAGTTGAATGTGCAAGCTAACACTTGCAAGATACCCTACTAATGCAAGCTAATACTTGCTTGTTACCATGACCACTATATGCCTCAAGCATATGTGATCATATCCACTTGATAAACCAATCCTAGTTTTATTTGCAAGTTTATTACTTTATTTCTTTATCAAGACTCTTACTTAGAGTTTACTGGAATAAATGGTAGATATTAGAAAGATAATTGAAGGTTGCATAAAGAGCATAAAATTTGGCCTAAGCTAGATAATCTTGATGTCATCCTAAGGCATGAGATCAAACTTAGTCAAACCCCACTAGTGTACCACCCCTCATTAGTGCTTACCCCCATTTGTAGATTCTAGTGCTAAGCATAAAATTTGATCAACTTTAGATGGGAATACTTGGTGGAAAAATGGTTATGAAAACCTTGGAATGATGGATCATTCTATTGAAATGTTTTGGACATGTGTTTCTGAACACTTGATGATTTTGGTGATGAAAATGATGAGGCATGTGCCTTAGCCCTTTATAAAACTGAGGGTTGTCTGGATGCGATACCATTCCAATTTTATCGTACAACCACAATACCCGAAGATTGGGTAGGGCTTGACTGGAAACTTATATACCTTAGTATTAGTTCCCTCACGGCCAAGGTCTGAGCTGAGGCTACCTTGTGAAGATTGTCTACCTATGGAGTACCCAAGATGACAGTTGGTCATGGTTGGGAGGCCAAACTCACAGGAGAGGTGCTTATACTAGGGCGTGTAATTGAAAGGTTAGGATTGATTATCCGCATACTGAGTATGGTGAATTCAGGATTTGGTCCTGACGGATGTATCGAATGTTGTGGTGAAAGTGTACAATCTCTGCAGAGTGTCAAACTATTCGAATAGCCGCGTCCGCGGTTATGGACAGTTGGAATGGCCATACTGTTCCCCCGTCAGATGTTTTCAAAATGACTTGTGAAATGAACTGAGACTTTGACTTGACCACAACAAGGTTGTGATATGAGATACAAGTTCCCACTTAGGTGTTATAAAACTTCAACTAGCATTCTTTGTTTCTAAAATTAGTAGAGATAAATCTAGCTTTTGCAAAACAACCCTAGAGCCTATTGTCCTAATATCAAAAAACCCCTTTCACTTGTTAGTATTAGTTTGCGAGTACTTAAAGTGTACTTATGGCTTTGTCCCTGACTATTCCCGTGGCCAAACTATGAAGAGGAGTACCTGGAGGATGGAACCCAGGAAGGTTACGACAACTAGGATCATCTCCCATCGTTAGCATTGCCTGTGACCCTGAAGATGGAGCTTCGCCTACGCTATTCCGCTGCTTGAAATTGTATTAAGAATTGGATCATGAGATCCTTATTTGTGTAAGACCTTATGTATGGTTCGTAATGAATGATATACTGTGGTATCCAATTCTGTTATGTCTCACAAAAATGGTAATCCTGGGATTGCGATGTATGGCATAACAAGCATCTGGTATTAAAAATCCGGGTGTTGACACACACACCTCCTCGCGAAGGATCTCTCCCCCCCTTTAGAATTTCCCCATGGTCTCGGATCAGCGAGATACATGTTCCCGGTGGCTTTTTCTGGAAGGATTTGTTGCTTCCGCTTCTTCGCTGGAGCGAGGGCGCGGAGGTTGTCGGGGTACCCATATGTGTGTGCGATCACGGATGCACCACTGCTTTGAGGTGCTGCACTTGATCGTGCTGGACCGGCTGGACCAGATGGACTTCATCACGATCTTGAGATCGGAAAGCTCGCTCATATCATCCATTTAGTACAACCTCGTTAACGCTATTCGGTCTTCGAGGGTATGAATTCTATGGATGTATATCCACCTGTTGCTTGTATCTAGTAGATAGATCTTGGTACATAGATGTTCCCATCGTAGGAAATTTTTTGTTTTCTATGCTGCGAACCCTACACATGAAGCCTTTGAAAAGAATTTTGATTCGATTGTTCCTGAAAATCCTTTTGATGAAAGTAGTGAACCAATGAGAGATGAGAAAGGATCCCCCAAAACTCATTTGGATGAGTTACCTTTCATTGTTGAAGACTATGCAAGTATTGATGTTAATGCTTCTTCATTTGAAAATACTTGATTTCTTCCTTCTTGTGCCTAACTTAAAGGCGTTAAAGAAAAGTACTTGTTGGGAGATAAACCAAGAGTTTCCTTGAGTATTGGAAGTTATTACTTCAATAATGACCTCTCCTTATCCTTTTTGTTTGCTTTTTATGCCAAGAATGACCTCTAATGAGAGCGAAGTAAGATTTGGGGAGTTGCTGTCCCTAAAGAGATTTCAGTCCTCCACCATAAAAATTCGTGAGGAGTCTCTGTAAGCTGGATTGAGCTGAAACTTTACGAATAAATCCCCCAGTATGTTAGCTAACTTTCGTTAGTTTAACAAGTTTTTATTTGAGCAACAGAAGGTCTTCTAAAAAATCGGTTTCTACCTGGTAGTCTATTTTGACAGATTTCTGCCATTATTTGCATTTGCTTCTTATTGATTCCTTTTTGGGAAATTGAGCTTTTTGAAGGAGTTGCTACAGTAGCTTGTGTTTTTAGTGAAATTTTTGCTGTTCTAAAGCTAAACCCAAGGGTCTATTATCTTTTTAATACACTTATGTTGCTAATGAAGATTGTGTGAAGTTTTGTATGAAGGAAAAATTTCAGGTGTAGAGAGAGAATGATGTAATGAGATGAAGAATGGACAAAATATCAAGCTTGGGGATGCCACCCCGGTGTCACCCCAAGAAATATCCAAGAGGTACAAGCGTCAAAGCTTGAGGATGCCCAAGGAATCCCCTTCTTCATGAATAAAAAGCTCAGGTCTTTCTAGACACTTCGTTTTTATTGTTTCATGCACTGTTGTGTTGTTCTTGGAGCATCTTAGTTTTCGTTTTCTTGGCTTCGTTTTCGCTGTGTTGTTTCAAATAAGTTGATTGGTGTTGGAAAGGAGTAGAAAGTTCTTGCTTGAAAGTGCAAGAGGAGCTTACTTTCACTGTGACTTAGACTTTAGCATGGCATGCTAGGTGTTGTTTTAACCTTATGCTTAGTGATTATTGCTGTAGCATGACTTGTTCCAAACAATTGGGATTGCTTAGTGTGCCTTGAAGGAATCATGTGTTGTTTTAGCATGCACAAGCATAATATTGTGGTATTCTCCTTTGATGTTTTGTTTGGGATGACTTGGCACATGCTCACACCATGTTATGAATATGAACAAGTCACCATAGCCTCTATGATCATTTAGTCCTTGACTTGTAGTACCACTCTATGCTTTGATTAGTAATGTTTTGTCGCTCTGCATGATTATGGCCATTATTGCTCTCTTAGTTGGTTGCTCCCAGTCTTTTGCTAGACTCCACTTGTATGAGTAAGATCTACTCATGCTTAAGAAACCAATTTATTCCAAAGTTTACACTATAAATTCCTATGCATGGTGTGTACACCATTCCAAGTATTGTAACATCCCTAAAATCATGATTTCAAAGATTGCATATCATTCATGCATGCATATAGAATTGAGATTAATTTCAAAACTCATTTTAGAAAAACAGAAGCACATAGTGCTATCATTTTATGCGAGCAAATTTAAATCAAATGGCCATCCCCATTTGAGAGTTTTAATGTTTTAAACCTAGATTGTTGAATCCCATGTTGGATGGATTGAGTGTGGAATTTGAACCAAGCCTTACAAAATGGAAATGGTTTCAAAAATCATTTTTCAAACATTTGCAAATCAAGTGCAAAGTCCCTGTTATTTTGTTTCTCCAAAAATGACCAAGCCTTTACAAAGCAACCATATGGTTTTATGCCTAGATTTGAGACTGTTGCACACTACAAAAACCCCAGAAAGATTTGAATTCAAAAAGAGTTTGAATTCATTTAAAAACCATTCCTGAAAATCAAAACAGAAAAAGAAAAGGAATAAACAAAAGAAAAGGGCCAGGCGCTCCTATTCTAGCCCAGCACCAGAACCGGCCCAACTAGTCCACCCGGCCACTCTCTTGCTCGCTCGCACGCGCAGACACACCCACACAGACGCTGACACACGGACCCCACCCCCTCTCCATCTCACTCGCTGACTGGTGGACCACGCCAGCTCACCCTCGTCTTCCCCAAATCGCGCCCGACCCCGTCGCCGGCCGTTTCCTCCGCCCATCACTACCGTGATTGATTCTTCGTTTAATTTCCTTGATTCCGCGCTTAATCGTCGTTCCCCTCTCGCCTACATAATCCCCTCTGCACCGCGGTCATTTTCCCCCACTCCCCTCGCTCACTCCGCCACCAGGCTGCGCGCATTTGACCTCGAAGCCCCATAGTACCGACGACTCCGGCGACTAATTCCGGTGAGCCTCGACCGCCCCCCTCTCTCTGGTTCAAACTATCGTGTCCAGCATGATCTTGTTCATCTGCTGACGCCTCTGGTTTGCTTGCTCGTGACCCAGGTCGATGTTTCCGTTCACGCCCGCAACCACCTGCGCCGTCGCTCGACTCCGGCGAGCAATAGCGGTAAGTCCCGAGCGCCCCTTGCCTTCCCTTTGATACCAACTGGTTCGCCAGTCACTTGTGCATCTTCTGAACCCTCTGCCTTGTACTAGGACGATACGGAGCCTCGCCAGCGACCTCGACTGCAAGCGACAGACGCCGTCGCAACTCCGACGAGCCCCAGCGACTGTGCCCGTGCGCCCCTCATCAAGCCACTGCTAGGTTGAGATTCTCCTCGACGCTGCGAACCTGGTAAGCATCCTCCTGCCTCTCCGGACGACCTGTAGCGCCACGCCGCCGCAGACTGAAGAGACTTGTGACAGCACCGGTTTTATGTCTGCCAGATTTGGAAAAGGATTTCCAAGTATATTGTGATGCGTCTCATCATGGTTTGGGTGCCGTACTTATGCAAGACCGTAAAGTTGTGGCCTATGCCTCGAGACAACTCAAAACTCATGAGGTAAACTATCCTACACACGATTTGGAGTTAGCCTCTATCGTCCATGCACTCAAAACATGGAGGCATTACCTTTTGGGAAAACGTTGTGAAGTGTTCACGGACCACAAGAGTTTGAAGTATATCTTCACCCAGAAGGAAATCAATATGAGACAAAGAAGATGGTTAGAGCTTATCAAGGACTATGACTTAAGTTTGCAATACCACCCCGGTGAAGCAAATGTTGTAGCAGATGCTCTAAGTCGTAAGGTATTTGTGAATGGCCTTACCAAAGGCGAATTGCCAGAAGATTTGTGTACTCACTTCAAAGAACTCAGATTGGAGATTGTGCCAGAGGGACATATCATGTCTTTAGATGTCCAACCCACTTTGTTGGACAAGATTCGAGAAGCTCAAAAGACTGATAAAGAAATTGAAGAGATTAAGGAAAAGATTAGCCAAGGGAAAGCTAAGAATTTCCATGTAGACGAACAAGGTACTTTATGGCACGGGAAACGTATTTGGGTTCCGCAAGATCCGGAGATGCGGAACCTGATTCTGCAAGAAGCCCACAACTCTCCGTATTCTATTCACCCGGGTAACACCAAAATGTACATGGACATGAAAGAAAGATATTGGTGGAACAACCTCAAGAGAGACATCGCCGAGCATATTGCTTTGTGTGATGTGTGTAGTAGAGTAAAAGCGGAGCATCAGAAACCAGCAGGTTTACTTCAACCACTACCTATTCCTGAATGGAAATGGGACAAAATTGGTATGGATTTCATTACCGGACTACCAAGGACCAGATCAGGATATGATTCCATATGGGTAGTAGTGGATCGCCTAACTAAAGTGGCTCATTTTATACCCGTGAAGACAACTTATACAAGTGCCAAGTTAGCCAAAATCTACATGAGTAGAATTGTATGCCTTCACGGTGTGCCTAAGAGTATTGTGTCTGATAGGGGAACCCAATTCACTTCCCATTTTAGGAGACAGCTACATGAGTCATTGGGAACGAGGTTGGAATTCAGTACTACTTTTCATCCTCAAACAGATGGACAAACAGAAAGGACTAATCAAATTCTGGAAGACATGTTGAGGTCGTGTGCCCTAGACTATGGAGCAAGTTGGGATGAAAGTCTGCCTTACGCAGAATTTTCTTATAACAACAGCTATCAAGCCAGCATTGAGATGGCACCGTTTGAGTTTCTCTACGGAAGAAAATGTACCACCCCATTGTTATGGAATGGTGTTGGGGAAAGAAGTTTATTTGGGCCAGATCTTATCAAAGAAGCCGAAGAGAAGGTCAAATTGGTTAAGGACAGGTTGAAGATAGCACAATCCTGACAGAAAAGCTACGCAGATCCTAAGCGTAGAGAAGTCACCTACGAAGTTGGTGATAGAGCCTATCTTAGAGTATCACCACTCCGTGGAGTGAAAAGATTCAGAGTCAAAGGAAAGTTGGCACCAAGATATGTTGGGCCATTCAAGATTCTGAGTCGCAAAGGCGAAGTTGCTTATGAAATTGAACTTCCAGCATCTCTATCAGTAGTCCATAATGTGTTTCATGTGAGTCAGCTTAAGAAATGTCACCCAAAAATGGAAGAATCTTCTTTGAAGGATACCATACCTTTGGAAGAAGTTCAACTAGAAAGTGATCTCACTGATGAAGAAAAGCCTGTCAAGGTTCTTGAGACTGCAGAAAGAGTCACGAGAACCAAGACTATCAAGTTTTGCAAAGTGCAGTGGAGCCATCATTCTGAAGAAGAAGCAACATGGGAAAGAGAAGATGATCTTCGGAAAGACCACCCTCACCTATTTGCTAGCCAACCCGAATCTCGAGGGCGAGATTCACCTTAACGGGGTTAGATTTGTAACATCCCTAAAATCATGATTCCAAAGTTTGCATATCATTCATGCATGCATATAGATTTTGGACCAATTTCAAACTCATTTCAGAAAAACAGAAACACTTGGTGCTATGATTTTATGTGGGCAGATTTAAATCAAATGGCCATCATCATTTGAAAGCTTGAGAGTTTAGGAACTTGATTGTTTGCCTTCATTATTGAAAGGTTTGTGTGGAGAATTTAAACCAAAGTTTACTACATGGAAATGGTTTCAAAAACCATTTTTCAATTAGTTGCAAATCAGATGCAAGTCCCTGATTATTCCCAAGTTGACCAAGACTTTACTTAGCAAACCACCTGACTTTGTGCCTAATTATGAGACTACCACACACTGCAAAAATCCCAAGAAAGTTTGAACTCAAATGGAACTTGAATTCATTTGAAAACCTATTCTGAAAATCGAATCAGAAAAAGAAAAAGAGCAAACAAATGAAAAGGGCCTAGCGCCACCAATCTAGCCCAGCATCTGAACAGGCCCAACTAGCCCACCCGGGCCATTTCCTTTCCTCCCGCACGCACGAGAACACCCACTCAGCCGCTGACAGCCAGACCCCACACCCCCTCTGCTTATTTCGCTGACAAGCGGGCCCCGTCCACGTCGCCCTCATCTTCCCCAAACCGCGCCCGCGACCACGTCGCCGCTGCTGTCAAGGCCGGTAATGGCGCGGCGTAATTAGCCATTATGCCGCAGGCGTTTCCTGTCGCGCATGGGCCTATTTAAACCCCTCTGCACCGCGAGCTTTTCCCCCTACTCTCCTCGCTCACTCTGCCACCAGGCTGCGCGCATTTGCTCTCGAAGCCCCGTGGTACCGACGACTCTGGCGTCCAATTCCGGTGAGCCTCGACCACCCCCTTCTCTCTGGTTCAAACAATGATGCCCAGCTTGATCTTGCGCATACACTGACGCCCTTCTTTTCCCTGCTCGTGACCCAGATCGTTGTCTCCATTCACGCCGAACCACACGCTACCGATAGACTCCGGCGACCAATTCAGGTAAAACCCGAGCCTTGCCCCTCCTTCACGCGAAGTTTGATCGCCACGCCTTGCGCAACTCCGATGCCTCCGGTTCGTTAGGGCGATGCCAAACCTCGGCAAGCACCATGTCGCAAGCGACGACGCCTGCATTCGACGAGATCCTGAGACCGTGCCAGCGCGCCCCTTCGCAAACCGATGCCACCTCGAGCATCAGCAGCCTCCTGCGGTTCTGGTAAGCGACTCCTTTCTTCCCTGGGCGACCTAGAGCGCCAGCACTGCCGCTGTCAGACGCGCCGCCGCCTGTCGCCGCCGCTAGCGCCGCCACTTATTGGTCCTTTGCTTAGGATCGTTCGATTTAGATCCAGTGGACACGATAGATCCTAGCCGAAGGGGTACGGATAGATCTGAGCCGTGCAGCGATAGTTAGATCCAATGGCGCGGAAGGGTGGTCCGGTGCGAACCGGTACGCGCCAATAGAAACACGACGCGTGGCTAGGGTTAAATTCAAAATTAGAATTCAAATCATATTTAGATCCAATTTTCAAATGGCTATAACTTGAGATTCCCACGTTAGATTTTTGCAAATTTTATACCGTTGGAATCAGTGAGTCAAGAACTTTCTGAATCTGCAATGTGTTTAACAAAAAGTTTCTGTTAAAATGCCTTTTTAAACAGAAACATATTTAGGATCATTTTGAGTATAGAAATTGTTTAGTATTTGGTTTTAGTGCTAAATAAGTTTAGTTAGAAAACTTTTTGACTTGGTTATGTTTCTGTATCATGCACTTGCTTGGTGGAGTTTTCAAAAATCATCACTAGCATTTTTCTTGCATGCATGCATTCATATTTTTGTTTGTATATGAATTGTATGTAATTTTGTGCTACAAATGTTTGTGTAGATTTTGCTAGTGACTGTGATTGTGAAGAGTGCTACTCTCCCCATTACCAAGGCAAGTGATACTTCATGATATTCTCATCCCTATATTTTGTATAACATTAGAAATATTTTGCTAAGACTTGCATGCTACTTTTTGCCAAATGATATGTTGGGAAATCCCAAGTAGTTGTAGAATTGGTAGAATTGCTAGGAAAATTCCTAAGTTAAGTTACTATGCCATGCTTAGCCTAGCTACTAGCAAACAAGGGTTGGTAAAGTATATATACATGCTATGAAAATATTTCTAAGTCTTTTGGACTTATGTTTTTTCTTAATAAAACAACTAAGTCAATGAACCTCCTAGCTGGAATGGGACTTGAATTGGTGGTTTTTGGTTGAGTGGTTACACAAGGCCATGGATATGGCTTGTGTATCTCACTTGTGGTATGCCACCCAGGCACAAAGGGATTTGGAGGCCAAGTGTTGAGAAGCTTATAGTGCAACCACTTGGCAATATGGGCTCTGCCTTGATCATATAGGTTGCTAGAACTTAGTCATTTGGACAGTTGGTGGTAGTGGGATGATAGGTTGGAACGCGTCCATTTGGCTAAGGAAAGGCTTCTGAAAGGTCCTGTCTTGGGAAACCAAGTCTGGTGGGGAAAGTGCACAACCTCTGCAGATGGAAAATCTAAGTACTTAGCCAAGTCCATGGCAATGGACAATTTGAGCATCAAGACATGGAAGCTACAAGAATCTCATCACTCCAACTTCTAAGTAAAACTTGTGGGTGAACAAGGGTGAAGGACCCCAATGTCTATTGGTGGTATCTTGGGAAAGTTTTGACAAAGAAAAACTTAGTGATTTCAACTAATAGGAAAAACCTATTTTGAGCAAAGCAAGCCGAGCTACACTTAGCCAAAATGCATATAGTAATATAGTCCACCTAAAAATTTACTAAGGTATCACTTGCCAATACTATTCCAAAGTATTGACCCACTGTGGCTGTAACTTGTGATGTTGTAGGTTACTCCGATGATGATTAAGAGTCATGAGTCTACACTCAACATGCTTGCCTGTGGCACATGAAGATGAAGACTTATGTTTATTTACTTATTCCAAAAACTCTTGTATTAGGCCTTTGGCCCTGAGTTGTAAAAGACTATGTTTTATCTCTGGAATGAATGTAATAAATGACCTTTGTATCTGTGTACTTCATCTTAAACTGTGGATGCTAGCAATGATCCAGGTACTAGCTTTGCAATCATAGGGATCCTTTTCCTTTACAAAGGAGGGATCTTACAGATGGTATCAGAGCACTGTGTTGCCTGTAGGATTATGACCCTAGGATTGGAAACCACTAAGGAAAAATTTTCAACTACTTCTACACTTGTCTATTCTTCTCGTAAACTTTTCTAATCTTCTGATTCTCCTCTCTATTTGTAGATGAACTCCATCAACAAAGCCGTGAAGAATGGACCACTCATGACCATGACCTTGGAGTGTGAAACTGAGTTTCCCAAAATTCTCAAGGACCTCATGGTGGCAATGGAAGCACATGGTGCAGCTATGTACAAAGGCTTTCCCGTAATGGATGAAGGAGTGGAGTACTGGTGGGTGCAACTTCACTTGTACAAAAACAAGGAAGACAACCACAAAGAAAGAGGATTCTGCATGTACACCAACACTGTGATGCACACCACATTCTTTGAGTCAGCAAGAGAAGCAGCTTGGAGGACTATCAAAGAACTCAGTGCTAGAGTCAAGTGCAGAATGCTCAACCTCCAAAAAGACTTAGAGAAAGAGAAGGAACATACCCAAGAGTTGGAAGCCACCAACCAAACCTTAAGAGGAGATATTATAGACTTAGTGATGGAATCATGTGAGCAAGATAGGCTGATTGCCTCTAGGAACATTGTGTTAGCCAACAGATCCAGTGAGATAGGATTGTAAACACACTTCGTTAGTTGGACCACCACCTATCACCTTATTTTCCAAAATGATACCTTAAATAAGTTTGGACCTTGATTGATGTAATGGATTTATGTATGCATGACTTGTGTGATTTTGTGTTCCAAGGATATGTATGAAATGTTTGTCTTGTTTTATCTTAAATTGTGTTGTCCTAACTTTTCTATCTTATAAATAGATGCCTATTACCATCAGCACTGTTGAGGAGTTCTAGGTTACCTGTTTTGGTCCTCGTATCGTTGAGCTTACCACCTTGCTCAATCTCCCTCTTCCCACCATCATGGTGCATCCACTCACCAAGTTCGAGAGGAAGGACGTTTGGGGCTTCAAGGTGAACCAGCCCGGACACCAGACAGAGCCTACTACGGAGGCCATCGTCTTCAAGCTTATGCACGATGACAGGGAGAGAGGCATGGAGGTAGTCATGCAGGACCTGATAGGACGTCTGCTAGACCGTCACTCCCGACAGGTTAGAGGCACCCACTTCCACGTCTTCGGAAGACGTGATGATGATGGAGAGTCCATCGACTTCGAGGACGACTCGAGGGACGCAGTAGAGGCGATACGTCTCTATCTAAAGGACTTAGAGTCTCTCATTAGGCACGTGGACACGGACAGGACCAATGTCATGCTCAACAATGACGAGCTCCAGGTGCAGCTTCGCGAGAAGGACAAGCTTTTCGCACAGCAGGACGAGATAGTCAAGGAAATGGAGGCGAAGTTCGAGACCCAGGACCGGAAGTTCAAGAGTCAGGAGAAACGCGTCCAGGATAGGAACAAGAAGATCCGGGACATGACTGAAGAACTGAAGTCCAAGTATTTCGAGCTAGAGCAACAGCAGATGGTGATTGAGAGGCTTCGCTCCCAAAAGAGGGCTCTCAAGACCAAGATTGAGTCCTTGACCACTACCATTGAGGAGAACAAGACCGCGATGGAGAACGCAGGTCTTACCTTTGTCGAGGAGGAGATTGATGCTAATGAGTAGACTTGACTACTCATTTATCTTTTATTATCATACTTTTTATTTGTGAACTTGTTATTGGACCATCCGACATGTGGATGGCTTTCCACTTGTGTGTTTTTACTTTGAGACTTTGTTATCTCGTTGTTGATCTTTTATCTTTGTGTTGCATGATGTGTTTGCTTATGTGATCTAATGTGCATAAAAACATCTATGGGTATCTCATTCTTCTCTCTGTTTGAAAAAACCACAGATGCCTCCCCGTCGCACAAACCCCAACCCCAACAACATCACCCCGGAAATGCAGCAAATGATGAATGCTCAAACACAGCTTATGCAAATGATGACAACATTCATCCAATACCAGAATAACAACAACAACAACCCCAATAACAACAACAATAACAACAACAACAACCCTCCGGGCTTTGATATGCTCACCAGATTTCTGCGTTTGAGGCCAGCTAAGTTTTCGGGGACGACTGGTCCCATGGTGGCCAATGATTGGCTACGTTCTGTGAACAAGGACTTAGTGACCGTGGGCTGCACGGATGCTGAAAAGGTCAGGTTCGCAGCACATCTGCTGGAAGGGCCAGCCGCCACATGGTGGGACAACTTCCAAATCACCACTCCTATAGATGAGGTGACTTGGGCCATCTTTGAAGATGGTTTTCGCACTGCTCATATCTCATCAGGGATGATGAGCCTGAAAAAGAAGGAGTTTCACAACCTGAAGCAACGCCACCGCAGCGTGGCTGAATACATAGAAGAGTTCAACAATCTGGCGCGTTATGCACCGGACGAGGTTGACACAGATGCCAAAAGAAAGGAAAAGTTTCTGGAAGGCTTGAATGATGAGCTGAATCTGCAGCTGGCTGTGGCATATGTTCCCACTTATCACCGCCTGTGACAAGGCTGCTATATTGGAGAACAAAATGAAGCAAGTCGAGAGTAGGAAGAGGAAACACTCCGACAAGCACAACTCGGGATCGTCTCACAAACGATCTCACTATGATGACAGTGGAAGCTTAGGATCCCATAAGCATGGGAAATTCAACAAGCACCACAACCATAACCGTCATGACAACAAGCATCACCGTAGTCATGACAATGACAAGTACAAGAACCACAAGAGTGGACATAAGAGCCACCACAGTGGAAATGGTAGTGGAAGTCAGCCTGCAAAAAGGGACATCAACAAAGTTGAGTGCTTCAAATGAAGAAGATGGGACACTATGCAAATGAGTGCCCCAAAAGAAAGTTGAAGGACCTGCAAGCCCAATCCTTTCCGGAAAGGTCAGGTGAACCACATTAATGTGGAGGTGGTCTATGAGGAACCCGTTGTTTGGTAAGTTCAGACTCAATTCCATTCCAGCATTTGTACTCTTTGATACTGGTGCATCTCATTCATTCATATCAAGAGCATTTGTTGAAAGAAATGAACTACCGGTAGAAACTATTGGGTGTCCTATAAAAGTAAGTTCTCCTGGTGGAGAAATGATAGTGAATTCAGGATGCCATGACCTAGTCATAGAATTCGGGAAGTATAAGTTTCCCGTTAGCTTGATAATATTAAACTCCCAAGGTTTGGATGTCATTCTGGGAATGGACTAGATGAGTAAGTACAAAGGAGTGATAGATTGTGCCAGTCATACTGTCTCACTCACAACTCCGGATAATAAAAGGATCAGATTCAAGACCAGCTTTGGAGCAAAGAAGGGTATGCTTAATTCTCTTAAGGGGGTTGGCATGGACAGTGCGCCAATTGTATGTGAGTATCCGGATGTGTTTCCGGAAGAATTGCCAGGAATGCCACCAGATAGAGATGTGGAATTTCTGATAGATTTGGTACCAGGTTCTGGACCAATAGCAAAGAGACCATACAAAATGTCAGTGGATGAACTGAAAGAGCTCAAGAAGCAACTAGGAGAACACTTGCAGAAAGGATTTATCCAACCAAGTTCTTCATCTTGGGGAGCCCCAGTTTTGTCCGTGGAGAAGAAAGATAGAAGCCAAAGGTTATGCATAGATTACCGTTCACTCAACGAGGTAACTATCAAGAACAAATATCCTTTGCCTAGAATCAATGACTTGTTTGATCAGCTAGAAGGAGCATGTGTGTTCTCGAAGATTGATCTTCGGTCAGGCTATTTTCAACTCAAGATAAGAGAGCAAGACATACCTAAAACAGCATTCACCACAAGGTATGGATTGTACGAGTATACCGTAATGCCTTTTGGCTTAACCAATGCTCCAGCCTACTTCATGAATATGATGAACAAGGTGTTCATGGAATTTCTTGACAAGTTCGTTGTCATTTTCATCGATGACATCTTAGTCTACTCCAAGAGCAAAGAAGAACATTTCGTTGTCATTTTCATCGATGACATCTTAGTCTACTCCAAGAGCAAAGAAGAACATGAAGGACACTTGCGCTTGATACTTGAGAAGTTAAGAGAGCATAAACTTTATTCCAAATTCAGCAAGTGTGAGTTCTGGTTAGAAGAAGTTGGTTTTCTTGGTCATGTTATGACAAAGGATGGTGTAGCAGTTGATCCTGTTAAGGTTTCAGCTGTGACGGAATGGGAATCTCCCAAGAATGTAAAAGAAGTTCGCAGTTTCCTTGGCTTAGCAAGTTACTACAGAAGGTTCATCGAGAATTTCTCTAAAGTAGCTAAGCCCATGACTGAATTGTTAAAGAAGGACAAGAAGTTTGCTTGGTCTGAAGGTTGTGAAGTCAGCTTTCAAGAATTGAAGAAGAGACTTGTGACAACACCGGTTTTATGTCTGCCAGATTTGGAAAAGGATTTCCAAGTATATTGTGATGCGTCTCATCAAGGTTTGGGTGCCGTACTTATGCAAGATGGTAAAGTTGTGGCATATGCCTCGAGACAACTCAAAACTCATGAGGTAAACTATCCTACTCATGATTTGGAGTTAGCCTCTGTCGTCCATGCACTCAAAACATGGAGGCATTACCTTTTGGGAAAACGTTGTGAAGTGTTCACGGACCACAAGAGTTTGAAGTATATCTTCACCCAGAAGGAAATCAATATGAGACAAAGAAGATGGTTAGAGCTTATCAAGGACTATGACTTAAGTTTGCAATACCACCCCGGTAAAGCAAATGTTGTAGCAGATGCTCTAAGTCGTAAGGTATTTGTGAATGGCCTTACCAAAGGCGAATTGCCAGAAGATTTGTGTACTCAGTTCAAAGAACTCAGATTGGAGATTGTGCCAGAGGGACATCTCATGTCTTTAGATGTCCAACCCACTTTGTTGGACAAGATTCGAGAAGCTCAAAAGACTGATAAAGAAATTGAAGAGATTAAGGAAAAGATTAGCCAAGGGAAAGCTAAGAATTTCCATGTGGACGAACAAGGTACTTTATGGCACGGGAAACGTATTTGTGTTCCGCAAGATCCGGAGATGCGGAAACTGATTCTGCAAGAAGCCCACAACTCTCCGTATTCTATTCACCCGGGTAACACCAAAATGTACATGGACATGAAAGAAAGATTTTGGTGGAACAACCTCAAGAGAGACATCGCCGAGCATATTGCTTTGTGTGATGTGTGTAGTAGAGTAAAAGCGGAGCATCAGAAACCAGCGGGTTTACTTCAACCACTACCTATTCCTGAATGGAAATGGGACAAAATTGGTATGGATTTCATTACCGGACTACCAAGGACCAGATCAGGATATGATTCCATATGGGTAGTAGTGGATCGCCTAACTAAAGTGGCTCATTTTATACCCGTGAATACAACTTATACAAGTGCCAAGTTAGCCAAAATCTACATGAGTAGAATTGTATGCCTTCACGGTGTGCCTAAGAGTATTGTGTCCGATAGGGGAACCCAATGCACTTCGCATTTTTGGAGACAGCTACATGAGTCATTGGGAACGAGGTTGGAATTCAGTACTGCTTTTCATCCTCAAACAGATGGACAAACATAAAGGACTAGTCAAATTCTGGAAGACATGTGGAGGGCGTGTGCCCTAGACTATGGAGCAAGTTGGGATGAAAGTCTGCCTTACGCAGAATTTTCTTATAACAACAGCTATCAAGCCAGCATTGAGATGGCACCGTTTGAGTTTCTCTACGGAAGAAAATGTACCACCCCATTGTTATGGAATGGTGTTGGGGAAAGAAGTTTATTTGGGCCAGATCTTATCAAAGAAGCCGAAGAGAAGGTCCAATTGGTTAAGGACAGGTTGAAGATAGCACAATCCCGACAGAAAAGCTACGCAGATCCTAAGCGTAGAGAAGTCACCTACGAAGTTGGTGATAGAGCCTATCTTAGAGTATCACCACTCCGTGGAGTGAAAATATTCGGAGTCAAAGGAAAGTTGGCACCAAGATATGTTGGGCCATTCAAGATTCTGAGTTGCAAAGGCGAAGTTTCTTATGAAATTGAACTGCCAGCATCTCTATCAACAGTCCATAATGTGTTTCATGTGAGTCAACTTAAGAAATGTCACCCAGAAATGGAAGAATCTTCTTTGAAGGATACCATACCTTTGGAAGAAGTTCAACTAGAAAGTGATCTCACTTATGAAGAAAAGCCTGTCAAGATTCTTGAGACTGCAGAAAGAGTCACGAGAACCAAGACTATCAAGTTTTGCAAAGTGCAGTGGAGCCATCATTCCGAAGAAGAAGCAACATGGGAAAGAGAAGATGATCTTCTGAAAGACCACCCTCACCTATTTGCTAGCCAACCCGAATCTCGAGGGCGAGATTCACCTTAACGGGGTTAGATTTGTAACATCCCTAAAATCATGATTCCAAAGTTTGCATATCATTCATGCATGCATATAGATTTTGGACCAATTTCAAACTCATTTCAGAAAAACAGAAACACTTGGTGCTATGATTTTATGTGGGCAGATTTAAATCAAATGGCCATCATCATTTGAAAGCTTGAGAGTTTAGGAACTTGATTATTTGCCTTCATTATTGAAAGGTTTGTGTGGAGAATTTAAACCAAAGTTTACTACTTGGAAATGGTTTCAAAAACCATTTTTCAATTAGTTGCAAATCAGATGCAAGTCCCTGATTATTTTGTTTCCCAAGTTGACCAAGCCTTTACTTAGCAAACCACCTGACTTTGTGCCTAATTATGAGACTACCACACACTGCAAAAATCCCAAGAAAGTTTGAACTCAAATGGAACTTGAATTCATTTGAAAACCTATTCTGAAAATCGAACCAGAAAAAGCAAAAGAGCAAACAAATGAAAAGAGCCTAGCGCCACCAATCTAGCCCAACATCTGAACAGGCCCAACTAGCCCACCCGGGCCATTTCCTTTCCTCCCGCACGCGCGAGCACACCCACTCAGCCGCTGACAGCCAGACCCCACACCCCCTCTGCTTATTTCGCTGACAAGCGGGCCCCGTCCACGTCGCCCTCGTCTTCCCCAAACCGCGCCCGCGACCACGTCGCCGCTGCTGTCAAGGCCGGTAATGGCACGGCGTAATTAGCCATTATGCCGCATGCGTTTCCTGTCGCGCCTGGGCCTATTTAAACCCCTCTGCACCGCGAGATTTTCCCCCCACTCTCCTCGCTCACTCCGCCAGCGATTTGCTCTCGAAGGCACCCGACACTCCGGCGTCCAATTCCGGTGAGCCTCGACCTCTCCCCTCTCTCTGGTTCAAACGATGATGCCCAGCTTGATCTTGCGCATACACTGACGCCCTTCTTTTCCCTGCTCGTGACCCAGATCGTTGTCTCCATTCACGGCCGAAACCACCTGCGCCGCCGATAGACTCCGGCGACCAATTCAGGTAAAACCCGAGCGCCCCTTGCCCCCTCCTTCACGCGAGTTTGATCGCCTACATCTTGCGCAACTCCTGATGCCTCTGGTTCGTGCTAGGGCGACGCCAAACCTCGGCAAGCACCATGTGCAAGCATCGACGCCGCCGTTACTTCGACGAGCTCACGAGACCGTGCGTAGCTTCGCAAACCAGCGCCACCTCGAGCATCAGCAGCCTCCTGCGGTTCTGGTAAGCGACTCCTTTCTTCCCCGGGCGACCTAGAGCGCCAGCACCACCGCTGTCAGACGCGCCGCCGCCTGTCGCCGCCGCTAGCGCCGCCACTTGTTGGTCCTTTGCTTAGGATCGTTCGATTTAGATCCAGTGGACACGGTAGATCCTAGCCGAAGGGGTATGGATAGATCTGAGCCGTGCAGCGATAGTTAGATCCAACGGCGCGGAAGGGTGATCCGGTGCGAACCGGTACGCGCCAATAGAAACACGACGCGTGGCTAGGGTTAAATTCAAATCAGATTTAGATCCAATTTTCAAATGGCTATAACTTGAGATTCCCACGTTAGATTTTTGCAAATTTTATACCGTTGGAATCAGTGAGTCAAGCCCTTTATGAATCTGCAATGTGTTTAACAAAAAGTTTCTGTTAAAATGCCTTTTTAAACAGAAACATATTTAGGATCATTTTGAGTATAGAAATTGTTTAGTATTTGGTTTTAGTGCTAAATAAGTTTAGTTAGCAAACTTTTTGACTTGGTTATGTTTCTGTATCATGCACTTGCTTGGTGGAGTTTTCAAAAATCATCACTAGCATTTTTCTTGCATGCATGCATTCATATTTTTGTTTGTATATGAATTGTATGTAATTTTGTGCTACAAATGTTTGTGTAGATTTTGCTAGTGACTGTGATTGTGAAGAGTGCTACTCTCCCCATTACCAAGGCAAGTGATACTTCATGATATTCTCATCCCTATATTTTGTATAGCATTAGAAATATTTTGCTAAGACTTGCATGCTACTTTTTGCCAAATGATATGTTGGGAAATCCCAAGTAGATGTAGAATTGGTAGAATTGCTAGGAAAATTCCTAAGTTAAGTTACTATGCCATGCTTAGCCTAGCTAGTAGCAAACAAGGGTTGGTAAAGTATATATACATGCTATGAAAATATTTCTAAGTCTTTTGGACTTATGTTTTTTCTTAATAAAACAACTAAGTCAATGAACCTCCTAGGTGGAATGGGACTTGAATTGGTGGTTTTTGGTTGAGTGGTTACACAAGGCCATGGATATGGCTTGTGTATCTCACTTGTGGTATGCCACCACTTGGCAATATGGGCTCTGCCTTGATCATATAGGTTGCTAGAACTTAGTCATTTGGACAGTTGGTGGTAGTGGGATGATAGGTTGGAACGCGTCCATTTGGCTAAGGGAAGGCTTCTGAAAGGTCCTGCCTTGGGAAACCAAGTCTGGTGGGGAAAGTGCACAACCTCTGCAGATGGAAAATCTAAGTACTTAGCCAAGTCCATGGCAATGGACAATTTGAGCATCAAGACATGGAAGCTACAAGAATCTCATCACTCCAACTTCTAAGTAAAACTTGTGGGTGAACAAGGGTGAAGGACCCCAATGTCTATTGGTGGTATCTTGGGAAAGTTTTGACAAAGAAAAACTTAGTGATTTCAACTAATAGGAAAAACCTATTTTGAGCAAAGCAAGCCGAGCTACACTTAGCCAAAATGCATATAGTAATATAGTCCACCTAAAAATTTACTAAGGTATCACTTGCCAATACTATTCCAAAGTATTGACCCACTGTGGCTGTAACTTGTGATGTTGCAGGTTACTCCGATGATGATTAGGAGTCATGAGTCTACACTCAACATGCTTGCCTGTGGCACATGAAGATGAAGACTTATGTTTATTTACTTAGTCCAAAAACTCTTGTATTAGGCCTTTGGCCCTGAGTTGTAAAAGACTATGTTTTATCTCTAGAATGAATGTAATAAATGACCTTTGTATCTGTGTACTTCATCTTAAACTGTGGATGCTAGCAATTATCCAGGGACTAGCATTGCAATCACAAGGATCCTTTTCCTTTACAAAGGAGGGATCTTACACTCAACATGCTTGCCTGTGGCACATGAAGATGAAGACTTATGTTTATTTACTTATTCCAAAGCTCTTGAATTAGGCTTGTGGCCTTGAGTTGTAAAAGACTATGTTTTATCTCTGGAATGGATGTAATAAATGACCTTTGTATCTGTGTACTTCATCTTAAACTGTGGATGCTAGCAATGATCTAGGGACTAGCATTGCAATCACAGGGATCCTATTTCCTTTACAAAGGAGGGATCTTACAGATGGTATCAGAGCACTGTGTTGCCTATAGGATTATGACCCTAGGATTGGAAACCACTAAGGAAAAATTTTCAACTACTTCTACACTTGTCTATTCTTCTCATAAACTTTTCTAATCTTCTCATTCTCATCTCTATTTGTAGATGAACTCCATCAACGAAGCCGTAAGGAAAGGACCGCTCATGACCATGACCTTGGAGTGTGAGACTGAGTTCCCCAAAATTCTCAAGGACCTCATGGTGACAATGGAAATACATGGTGCAGCTGTGTACAAAGGCTTTCCAGTGATGGATGAAGGAGTTGAGTACTGGTGGGTGCAATTTCACTTGTACAAAAACAAGGAAGACAACCACAAAGAAAAAGGATTCTTCATGTACACCAACACTGTGGTGCACACCACATTCTTTGAGTCAGCAAGAGAAGCAGCTTGGAGGACTATCAAAGAGCTTAGTGCTAGAGTCAAATGCAGAATGCTCAACCTCCAAAAAGACTTAGAGAAAGAGAAGGAACATAACCAAGAGTTGGAAGCTACCAACCAAACCTTAAGAGGAGATATTATAGACTTAGTGATGGAATCATGTGAGCAAGATAGGCTGATTGCCTATAGGAACATTGTGTTAGCCAACAGATCCAGTGAGATAGGATTGTAAAAGTACTTCGTTAGTTGGACCACCACCTATCACCTTATTTTCCAAATTGTTATCTTAAAATAAGATTGGACCTTGGTTGATGTAATGGATTCATGTATGCATGACTTGTGTGATTTTGCTTTCCAAGGATGAGAATGTGTGTTATGACTCTTGTTTATTTTAAATTGTGTTGTTCTAACTTTTCTATCTTATAAATAGATGCCTATTACCATCAGCACTGTTGAGGAGTTCCAGGTTACCCGCTTTGGTCCTCGTATCGTTGAGCTTACCACTTTGCTCAATCTCCCTCTTCCCACCATCATGGTGCATCCACTCACCAAGTTCGAGAGGAAGGACCTCTGGGGCTTCAAGGTGAACCAGCCCGGACGCCATGTGAGCCTACTACGGAGGCCATCGTCTTCAAGCTTATGCACGATGACAGGGAGAGAGGCATGGAGGTAGTTATGCAGGACCTGATAGGACGTCTGCTAGGACGACACTCCCGACAGGTGAGAGGCACCCACTTCCACGTCTTCGGAAGGCGTGATTAGGATGGAGAGTCCATCGACTTCGAGGACGACTCGAGGGACGCAGCTGAGCCGATACGTCTGTATCTCCAGGACTTAGAGTCTCTCATTAGGCAAGTGGACACGGACAAGACCAATGTCATGCTCAGCAATGACGAGCTCCAGGTGCAGCTACACGAGAAGGACAAGCTCTTCGCGCAGCAGGACGAGATAGTCAAGGAAATGGAGGCGAAGTTCGAAACCCAGGACAGGAAGTTCAAGAGTCAGGAGAAGCGTGTCCAGGATAGGAACAAGAAGATCCGGGACATGACTGAAGAACTGCAGTCCAAGGACTTCGAGCTAGAGCAGCAGCAAACGGTGATAGAGAGACTTCGTTCCCAGAAGAGGGCTCTCAAGGCCAAGATTGAGTCCTTGAACACTACCATTGAGGAGAACAAGACCGCGATGAAGAACACAAGTCTTACCTTTGTCGAGGAGGAGATTGATGCTGATGAGTAGACTTGACTACTCGTTTATCTTTTACTATCATACTTGTTATTTGTGAACTGGTTATTGGACCATCCGACATGTGGATGGCTTGCTACTTGTGTGTTTTACTTTGTGAACTTGTTATCTTGATGTTGAACTTTTACCTTTGTGTTGCATGCTATGTGTTTGCTTATGTGATGTAATGTGCATGAAAACATCTATGGGTATCTCATTCTTATCTCTATTTGAATAAACCACAGATGCCTCCCCGTCGCGCAAACCCCAACCCCAACAACAACAACATCACTCTAGAAATGCAGCAAATGATGACTGCTCAAACACAGCTAATGCAGATGATGACAACATTCATCCAGAACCAGAATAATAACAACAACAACAACAACCCCAATAACAACAACAACAATAACAACAACAACAACTCCGGGCTTTGATATGCTTACCTGATTCTTGAGGTTGAGGCCAGCTAAGTTCTCGGGGATGACTGATCCCATGGTGGCCAATGATTGGCTACGTTCTGTAAACAAGGACTTAGTGACCGTGGGTTGCACGAACGCTGAAAAGGTCAGATTTGCAGCACATCTGCTGGAAGGGCCAGCCGCCACTTGGTGGGACAACTTCCAAATCACCACTCCTATAGATGAGGTGACTTGGGCTATCTTTGAGGATGGCTTTCGCACTGCTCATATCTCATCAGGAATAATGAGCCTGAAAAAGAAGGAGTTCCACAACCTGAAGCAGCGCCACCGCAGCGTGGCTGAATACATTGAAGAGTTCAACAGGCGCGTTATGCACCGAATGAAGTTGACACAGATGCCAAAAGAAAGGAAACATTTCTGGAAGGCTTAAATGATGAGCTGAATCTGCAGCTGGCTGTGGCATATGTTCCCACTTATCAGTCGCTCTGTGACAAGGCTGCTATATTGGAGAACAAAATGAAGCAAGTCGAGAGTAGAAAGAGGAAGCACTCCGACAAGCACAGCTCGGGATCGTCTCACAAACGATCTCACTATGATGACAGTGGAAGCTCAGGATCCCACAAGCATGGGAAATTCAAAAAGCACCACAACCACAACCGTCATGACAACAAGCATCATCGCAGTCATCACAATGACAAATAAAAGAACCACAAGAGTGGACACAAGAGCCACCACAGTGGTAACGGTAGTGGGAGTGGAAATCAGCCTGCTAAGAGAGACATCAGTCAGGTTGAATGCTTCAAATGTAAGAAGATGGGACACTATGCAAATGAGTACCCCAAAAAGAAAGTTGAAGGACCTGTCAAGCCCAATCCTTTTCAGAAAGGTCAGGTGAACCACATCAGTGTGGAGGAGGTCTATGAGGAGCCAGATGTTGTTGCTGGTAAGTTTAGACTCAATTCTATTCCAGCATTTGTTCTTTTTGATACTGGAGCATCGCATTCTTTCATATCAAAGGCATTTGTTGATAGAAATGGGTTTCCATCTGAAAACATTGGGTTTCCAATAAAAGTTAGTTCTCCGGGTGGAGAAATGATAGTAAGTCTAGGATGTCGGGATCTAGTAATAGAATTTGGAAAACATAAGTTTCCAGTGAGTCTGATAATCCTAGATTCCCAAGGACTGGACGTAATATTGGGAATGGATTGGATGGCTAAGTATGAAGGAGTACTAGATTGTGCTAATCGTACTGTTGCACTCACAACCCCGGAAAGAAAAAGAATTAAATTCAAGTCAAACTTTGTATCCAAAGGAAGTAAGCTAAATTCTCTTAAGGGGGTTAGCATGGACAGTGTGCCAATTGTGTGTGAGTATCCGGATGTGTTTCCGGAAGAATTGCCAAGAATGCCACCGGATAGAGACATGGAGTTTCTGATAGATTTGGTACCAGGTTCTGGACCAATAGCAAAGAGACCATATAAAATGTCAGTTGATGAATTGAAAGAGCTCAAGAAGCAACTAGGAGAACAGCTGCAGAAAGGATTCATTCAACCAAGTTCTTCATCTTGGGGAGCCCCAGTTTTGTTCGTGGAGAAGAAGGATAGAAGCCAAAGGCTATGCATAGATTACCGTTCACTCAACGAGGTAACTATCAAGAACAAATATCCATTGCCCAGAATCAATGACTTATTTGATCAGCTTGAAGGAGCATGTGTGTTCTCAAAGATTGATCTAAGGTCAGGCTATTTTCAACTCAAGATAAGAGAGAAAGACATACCCAAAACAGCATTCACCACAAGGTATGGATTATATGAGTATACCGTAATGCCTTTTGGCTTGACGAATGCTCCAGCATACTTCATGAATATGATGAACAAAGTGTTCATGGAATTCCTTGACAAATTTGTTGTCGTTTTCATCGATGACATCTTAGTCTACTCCAAGAGCAAAGAAGAACATGAAGGACATTTACGCTTGATACTTGAGAAGTTAAGAGAGCATAAACTTTATGCCAAATTCAGCAAGTGTGAGTTGTGGTTAGAGGAAGTTGGTTTTCTTGGTCATGTTATGACAAAGGATGGTGTAGCAGTTGATCCTGCTAAGGTTTCAGCTGTGACAGAATGGGAATCTCCCAAGAACGTGAAAGAAGTTCGTAGTTTCCTTGGCTTAGCAGGTTACTACAGAAGGTTCATTGAAAATTTCTCAAAGGTTGCTAAGCCAATGACTGAATTGTTAAAGAAAGACAAGAAGTTTGCTTGGTCTGAAGGTTGTGAAGTCAGCTTTCAGGAGTTGAAGAAGAGACTTGTGACAGCACCAGTTCTATAATCACTGACTTGGAAAAAGATTTCCAAGTGTATTGTGATGCGTCTCATCAAGGTTTGGGTGCCGTACTTATGCAAGACGGTAAAGTTGTGGCCTATGCCTCGAGACAACTCAAAACTCATGAAGTAAACTATCCAACTCATGATTTGGAGTTAGCCTCTGTCGTCCATGCACTCAAAACATGGAGGCATTACCTTTTGGGAAAGCGTTGTGAAGTGTTCACGGATCACAAAAGTTTGAAGTATATTTTTACCCAAAAGGAAACCAATATGAGACAAAGAAGATGGTTAGAGCTTATCAAGGATTATGACTTAAGTTTGCAATACCACCCCGATAAAGGAAATGTTGTAGCAGATGCTCTAAGTCGTAAGGTATTTGTAAATGGCCTTACCAAAGGAGAATTGCCAGATGAATTGTGTACCCAATTCAGAGAACTCAGATTGGAGATTGTGCCCGAAGGACATCTCATGTCTTTAGATGTTCAACCCTATTTGTTGGACAAGATTCGAGAAGCTCAAAAGACTGATAAGGAAATTGAAGAGATTAAGGAAAAGATTGGCCAAGGGAAAGCTAAAAATTTCCATGAAGACGAACAGGGTACTTTATGGCATGGGAAACGTATCTGTGTTCCACAAGATCCGGAGTTGCGGAAACTGATTTTACAGGAAGCACACAACTCTCCGTATTATATCCACCCGGGTAACACCAAAATGTACATGGACATGAAAGAAAGATTTTGGTGGAACAATCTCAAGAGGGACATCGCCGAGCATATTGCTTTGTGTGATGTATGTAGTAGAGTAAAAGCGGAGCATCAGAAACCAGCAGGTTTGCTTCAACCACTACCTATTCCTGATTGGAAGTGGGACAAGATTGGTATGGATTTCATTACCGAATTACCAAGGACCAGGTCAGGATATGATTCAATATGGGTAGTAGTAGATCGCCTAACTAAAGTGGCTCATTTCATACCCGTGAAGACAACTTATACAAGTGCCAAGTTAGCCAAAATCTACATGAGTAGAATTGTGTGTCTACATGGGGTGCCCAAGAGTATTTTATCTGATAGGGGAACTCAATTCACTTCCCATTTTTGGAGACAGCTACATGAGTCATTGGGAACGAGGTTGGAATTCAGTACTGCTTTTCATCCTCAAACCGATGGACAAACAGAAAGGACTAATCAAATTCTGGAAGACATGTTGAGGGCATGTGCCCTAGACTATGGAGCAAGTTGGGATGAAATTCGGCCTATCGCAGAATTTTCTTATAACAACAACTATCAAGCCAGCATTGAGATGGCACCGTTTGAGTTTCTCTATGGAAGAAAGTGTACCACCCCATTGTTATGGAATGGTGTGGGAGAAAGAAGTTTATTCGGGCCAGATCTTATCAAAGAAGCCGAAGAGAAGGTCAAATTGGTTAAGGACAGGTTAAAGATAGCACAGTCCCGACAGAAAAGCTACGCAGACCCTAAACGTAGAGAAGTCACCTACGAAGTTGGTGATAGAGCCTATCTTAGAGTATCACCACTTCGTGGAGTGAAAAGATTCGGAGTCAAAGGAAAGTTGGCACCAAGATATGTTGGGCCATTCAAGATTCTGAGCCGCAAAGGAGAAGTTTCTTATGAAATTGAACTGCCAAAATCTCTATCAGCTGTCCATAATGTGTTTCATGTGAGTCAGCTTAAGAAATGTCACCCAGAAATGGAAGAAACTTCTTTGAAGGATACTATACCTTTGTAGGAGGTTCAACTAGAAAGTGATCTCACTTATGAAGAGAAACCTATCAAAATTCTTGAGACTGCAGAAAGAGTCACAAGGACAAAGACTATCAAGTTTTGCAAAGTGCAGTGAAATCATCATTCCGAAGAGGAAGCAACATGGGAAAGAGAAGATGATCTTCGAAAAGACCACCCTCACCTATTTGCTAGCCAATACGAATCTCGAGGGCGAGATTCACCTGAAGGGGGTTAGATTTGTAACATCCCTAAAATCATGATTTCAAAGATTGCATATCATTCATGCATGCATATAGAATTGAGATTAATTTCAACACTCATTTCAGAAAAACAGAAGAACATAGTGCTATCATTTTATGTGAGCAAATTTAAATCAAATGGCCATCCCCATTTGAGAGTTTTAATGTTTTAAACCTAGATTGTTGTCTCCCATGTTGGATGGATTGAGTGTGGAATTTGAACCAAGCCTTACAAAATGGTTTCAAAAATCATTTTTCAAACATTTGCAAATCAAGTGCAAAGTCCCTGTTATTTTGTTTCTCCAAAAATGACCAAGCCTTTACAAAGCAACCATATGGTTTTATGCCTAGATTTGATACTGTTGCACACTACAAAAACCCCAGAAAGATTTGAATTCAAAAAGAGTTTGAATTCATTTAAAAACCATTCCTGAAAATCAAAACAGAAAAAGAAAAGGAATAAACAAAAGAAAAGGGCCAAAGGCCCTATTCTAGCCCAGCACTAGCCCACCCGGCCACTCTCGGCCGCACGCGCATGCGCAGACACACCCACACGGAATAATCGACACACGGACCCCACCCCTCTTCGTCTCACTCGCTGGTGGTGGACCACGCCAGCTCACCTCGTCTTCCCAAATCGCGCCCGACCCTGCGCCGTTTCCTCCGCCCATCACTGCCACGATTGATTCTTCGTTTAATTGCCTTGATTCCGCGCTTAATCGCCGCTCCCCTCTCGCCTACATAATCCCCTCTGCACCGCGGTCATTTTCCCCCACTCCCCTCGCTCACTCTGCCACCAGGCTGCGCGCATTTGACCTCGAAGCCCTGCAGTACCGACGACTCCGGCGAGTAATTCCGGCGAGCCTCGACCGCCCAGCTCTCCCTTGTTCAAACTATCATGTCCAGCATGATCTTGTGCATCTGCTGACGCCTCTGGTTTGCTTGCTCGTGACCCAGGTCGACGTTTCCGTTCACGCCCGTAACCATCTGCGCCATCGCCCCTTGCCTTCCCTTTGATACCAACTGGTTCGCCAGTCACTTGCGCATCTTCTGAACCCTCTGCCTTGTACTAGGACGACGCGGAGCCTCGCCAGCAACCTCGACTGCAAGCGACAGATGCACCCGCAACTCCGACGAGCCCCAGCGACCGTGCCCGTGCGCCCCTCGTCAAGCCACTGCTAGGTTGAGCTTCTCCTCGATGCTGCGAACCTGGTAAGCATCCTCCTGCCTCTCCGGACGACCTGTAGCACGCCACCACGCAGACTCGCCGCTACCGAAGGTCGCCTTGCCGCCCTGTTTTGGTCGCTTGATCCAGAGCCGTCAGATCTGGATCCAACGCATAGAATTAGATCATTTAGCGAATCGTTAGGGGTAGATCTGGGCCGTGTGTTTTAAATAGATCCAACGGCGCGGGAGGGTGATCCTGAGCGAAACGGTATCAACAAATAGGATTAAGACGCGTGGCTAGGGTTTGATTCAAAAACAGATTTGAAATCAGATTTAGATCAAAAATTGAAATGGCTATAACTTTTGATTCCCACGTTAGATTTTTGCAAATTTTATACCGTTGGAATCAGGGAGACAAGCCCTTTCTGTTTATGCAATGTGTTTAGTGAAAAGTTTCTGTTAAAATGACTTTTTATGCAGAAACTTGTTTAGGACTATTTTGAGTATAGAATTTGTTTTAGTGCTAAAGAAGTTTGGGTTAGCAAGTTTTTGACTTGGTTATGTTTCAGTATCATGAACTTGCTTGGTGGAGTTTTAAAAATCATCACTTAGAACTTTTGCATTGCATGCATATATGTTTATGTTTGTATATGAATTGTGTGTAATTTTGTGCTACCATTTTTGTGTAGACTTTGCTAGTGACTGTGATTGTGAAGAGTGCTACTCTCCCCATTACAAAGGCAAGTGGTACTTCATGAATATTTCCATCCCTATATTTTGTACAAGCATTAGAAATATTTTGGTAAGTCTTGCATGTTATTATTTTGCCAAATGCTATGTTGGGAAATCCTAAGTAGTTGTAGAATTGCTAGGAATTTTCCTAAGTTAAGTTACTATGCCATGCTTAGCCTAGCTAGTAGCAAACAAGGGTTGGTAAAGTATATACATGCTATGATGAAAATATTTCTAAGTCTTTGGACTTATGTTTTTCTTAATAAAAACAACTAAGTCAATGAATCTCCTGGGTGGAATGGGACTTGAATGGTGGTTTTTGGTTGAGTGGTTACACAAGGCCCATGGACATGGTTTACCTTGTGTATCTCACTTGTGGTATGCCACCCAGGCACAAAGGGATTTTAGAGGCCAAGTGTTGAGAAGCTTATAGTGCAGCCACTTTGCAATATGGGCTCTGCCTTGATCACATAAGTTGCTAGAACTTAGCCATTTGGACAGTTGGTGGTAGTGGGAATGATAGGTTGGAGCGCGTCCATTTGGTCTAAGGAAAGGCTTCTGAAAGGTCCTATCTTGGGAAACCAAGTCTGGTGGGGAAAGTGCACAACCTCTGGAGATGGAAAAATCTAAGAACTTAGCCAAGTCCATGGCAATGGACAACTTGAGCATCAAGACATGGAAGCTATCAAGAATCTCATCACTCCAACTTCTAAGTAAAAACTTGTGGGTGAACAAGGGTGAAGGACCTCAATGTCTATTGATGGTTTCTTGGGAAATTTTTGACAAAGAAAAACTTAGTGATTTCAACTAATAGGAAAAACCTATTTTGAGCAAAGCAAGCCAAACTACACTTAGCCAAAATGCATATAGTAATATAGTCCACTTAAAATTTACTAAGGTATCACTTGCCAATACTATTCCAAAGTATTGACCCACTGTGGCTGTAACTTGTGATGTTGCAGGTTACTCCGATGATGATTAGGTGTCATGAGTCTACACTCAACATGCTTGCCTGTGGCACATGAAGATGAAGACTTATGTTTATTTACTTATTCCAAAACTCTTGTATTAGGCCTGTGGCCTTGAGTTGTAAAAGACTATGTTTTATCTCTGGAATGGATGTAATAAATGACCTTTGTATCTGTGTACTTCAACTTAAACTGTGGATGCTAGCAATGATCCAGGGACTAGCATTGCAATCACAGGGATCCTTTTTCCTTTACAAAGGAGGGATCTTACAAGTATATTATTGTTTTTAGCTATCTTCCAATTAAGAAGTATTTTGTTATGTGAAAACTTAGTGATTAAAGCTCTCACGAACTTGATGGCACACTTTATATTCCTTGCCCTAATAAACATGAACCATTGTGTCATCTATGTTGTATATTCTTGCACTTATACGTTGGAATTAGCAGAACCATGTTGTCATGGGTATGGTTTTCAACATTGCACTTGTACTTTGTACATAGTTGATATCATGCTCTTTTGTCTATGGATGCCGCCGGTTTGAAATAAAAAGGGAGCTTGTAAGTCCATGGAGTTATGTATTTTGTGTTTGAGAAACGCCTAGGCCGCTAGCCTAAGCCATGCCTAATCATGGTGGAAACTTGCAGCATCTCCATAATGAGCAATCTATGAAGCATCCTCAATAAGAACCTATGCAAATAGCAAATAAAAAGATCACTGAGATGCTCATTGTCTGCTTGCCTTGTCATTTTGGTTATGGGATAGCTCCTGTACCATGTGCAAGGGGTACCCCGTTGGCGGTTCTCTATGATACACATGTACTTACTATGAGGTGCGGCCCTCGTATTCAAGGGACATGAGATTTCCAACTTATACTCTGTCCAGCATATACTCCATAGTTTGTTCACTTTAACCTTAATCACTTCAAGATGCTTATGGTAGGGGCAATGAGGGCTGAAAGCTAACAAGTACCATAATTTTTGGAAGCTCTTTTTGAAACATGAATCCCTGCTTCCTTTTATGAAGGGCCTTTCTTCCACTATTATATTGAGTCTCCACCTTCTACCTTTAGGCACCAGTTAAGAGAGCATAGTTGCCATTCTTAGTTCTATGTGCAGTGTCCCAAAACTTATTGATTGATGCAAATTGTTGATATTGCTTGTTCTTGTGCTATTTTTATCTAGTCACTCTTATGAACTTTGAAGGTGTCCTATGCATCTATTTGCTACTCCATGAGGGACAAGCTGAATGCCACTATGCTATGTTTTCTGTATGTGAAACAAACAAACTTTTTCAATGCCTGTTATTCATGATCTTTGTTTGTATCCTTTCATGTTGCATGCATAGTTACTATGCCTTATTGTTTGAACTCCATCTTTCATGCTCATGTTTAGAGTTCTTTGATCCCATTTTTCTTTGCTTGCAAATGGTTTGATCTTGGTTTTGATGGTGCATGTCACCTCAAAATTTATTCTTTTATCACTTACCTACTCGAGGACCAGTAGGAGTTTGGCTTGGGGATGCTTGATACGTCGGAAACGTATCTATAATTTTTGATGTTACATGCTTGTTTATTATCTACTTTGCTTTGCTTTGTCCACACTTTGAGGTGTTTTTATATGCTTTCTGGTACTAACCTATTAACAAGTTGCCACAGTGCTAGTTGCTTGTTTTCTTCTGTTTTTGGTTCTAGAAAGGCAGAATATCTATATTCTTGGAATTGGACGGGACAAAAGCCAAAGTCAATATTTTACCGTGGGGAACATGAAGGCGGAAAACGAGACGGAGGAGAGTCACGAGGGGGCCACACCCCCTGCCCGCGCGGGTGCAGCCACCCCACGCCTAGGGGGGTGCAGCCGCCCTGGCGGCCCCCTGCCTCGCCTCTTCGCCTATAAAGACCCCCCGATGCCTAAACCCTAAGGACCCGATCAATATTCCACGACACCGCCTGTAGCCGCCGCCACCATCGTCCTTAGATCGGGGGGATCTAAAGCTCTTCCCGGCACCCCGCCGGAGGGGAGATCATCCTGGAGGCCTTCTTCTTCATCATGCCAGCCTCCGGTATGAAGCGTAAGTAGTTCCACCTTGGACTACGGGTCCATGTAGTAGCTAGATGGTTGTATCTCCTCCTTGTGCTTTCATGTCTAGATCTTGTGAGCTCCGTTCATGATCAAGATCTCATATATTTGTAATCATGCATGTTGTCTTTGCGGTGATCCGATGGATATTGAGATTACTATGTCAGATTGATTAATGGTTTTGTCTTATTGATTCTATCATGTCTGTGTTGTTTGTGATCTTCATGCTCTCCGTTGTTAGTAGCTATGTTGGCCAGGTAGTTGCTAGTGACTCCAAGAGGGGGTACTTATGCTCGATAGTGGGTTCATGCCTCTATTTAATCAAGGGAAGTGACAGAAATCTCTAAGGTTCTAGATGTGTTGTTGCCACTAGGGAGAAAACAAAGGTCTCTTGTTAATGCAACAAGTGGATTGTTTACCTTACACACTTTGCTTAAAGCAGTTGTCTGTTGCTTGCAACTTAATACTAGAGGGGGTACGGATGATAACCCAAAGGTGGACTTCTAGTAATAGAGGCAGTTGGATGGCGGTCTATGTATATTGTTTTTATTGCCCAATCGAATCTCATAGGATCTTTATGTCTAGTATTGCATTGTTATGCCTTGCCCAGTCCTGTAAATTGCCCTGCTGTAATTTGTATACCAGCATGACATGTTTGTTTATCTAAGGAGAACACCTCTAGTGAACTATGGACCCCGGTCCAATCTTAACCATTGATACAGCTTCCACTGTTACTGTTTACTTGCTGCAAACCATCATCACCTTCCACACAATACAGTTAATCCTTTGTTACAGCAACCGGTGAGATTGACAACCTCACTGTTAGTTGGGGCAAAGTCTTGAGTTTGTGTTGTGCAGGTTTCCACGTTGCTTGCAACACCTGTGTGACGTTTCCTTCCTCCTACTGGTTCGACAACCTCGGCTTCTTACTGAGGGAAGACTTTCTGCTGTGCTGCATCATACCTTGCTCTTGGGGTTTCCCAACGAAGCGCTCCACGTTGATGTAGAGCCATCAGGAATCTACTGCCAATTAAGGTGCTCCTTTTAATAGAGCACCGGAGCAAAGCATTAACACTCCATGAACACACGTGATCCTCACATCATAGACATCCCCTCTGGTTATCCTGATTTCTGTCACTTTGGGGCCTCGGGTTCCGGACAATGATATCTGTATACAACTTGCAGGTAAGATCATAAACAATAATATCATCATGAATCAATAACATGTTCAGATCTGAGATTATGGCACTCGGGACCTAGTGACAAGGATTAAGCATAACAAGTTGCAACAATGTCAAAAAATACTAACAATAGATACTAGGCACCATGCCCTAACAATCTTATGCAATTACATGAACAATCTCATCCAATCCCTACCATTCCCATAGCCTAATGCGGGGGATTACTCACTCATGGATGGGGGAATCATGGATGGTCGAAGGAGAGGCGTTGGCGATGATCTCCTTCAATTCCCCCGTCCCAGTAGGGTGCCAGAACGGAGTTTCTGGTTCCGAATCGCGGTTTCTGGTGGTGGCGGCGCAATGGAACTCTATCTGAAAAAACTTCGAACCCCCTGGTATTTTTAGGCCAGAGGGTATTTGTAGGCCTAAGGAGAGGTCGAGGTGGAGTTCGAGGCGGCCACACCATGCCCTGGCGCGACCAGGCCTGTCCCGCGCTAGGGGGTGGTGTGGGACCCTCAGGCCTCTTCTCCACTCCATCTTCTGGCTCCGTGAGTCTTCTGGGAAAATGGGATTTTTGGCATATTTTCTGGGATTTTTCCTGAAAGTTGATTTCCTTCATAAAAACGAGACACCAAAGCAATTCTGCTGAAAGCATCGCCAGTCCGTGTTAGTTATATCCAAATCACACAAATTAGAGGAGAAACAATAGCAAAAGTGTTCGGGAAAGTAGATACGTTTTGGACATATCACCACTCTGAGGGATGTAATACTAGTGAACGGTGTTTTATTGGTGTTATCTCAATGACTATAGTATACTACATCGTTTAGTGTTATATTGGGTTAACGCACAATTTCATCATGGTAAAGATTCTAATTCCGTTATGCTTATTTAAACTATTGAAGTTTGCATGTCTTTTCAGCATCCTTTGATTTAACAAAATCCTTCGGACCGTGTCATGTACACGTCCTAGGCAACCATTCTATTATAAGAATGTTTTCTTCAACTAGCATATACAACAATTGACATATATAGTCATTGCTACACTAATCCGTCCAGACTAATTATCATTATGAAAGCTCGAATCTTGTCGTATTCAACTCCTTGAATATTGTCGTAAACTCCTTACCAAAATGTCGACTATTTCATAGATACGAAACATCCATATCTGTTTCTTTATAAATCCAAATACAAACGATAGGATTCATGCCTTCCAGAGGTTCTTCCAAGTTCAGTAACTTGGTTTCTCATGTATGGAACTATCACAAATTTTATGGCTTCAAGCCATTTGATGGAGTCAGGGCCCATCATCGCTTCTTTGCATGTAGTCGGTTCATTATTGTGAAACAATAATGATTTAATCTCAAATTTTAGTATTTGATTGTTTACCCGACCTACGCGGTTAAATTAGAACTTAGATTTCCGTGACCACAACCTTTGATGCACATAAGACATGAGAATTATGGCTACCTTCGGGACACTTTCCAGTGATGCACAACTCGACACACATAGCTTAGGTTCAATAACCTTATCAAAGTTCTATTATCCTCCCACTTAACCTTTCACGAAAAATTCCTTCTCAAGAAACTTGACGTTCTAAGGGACAAACACTTTTGTGTTCGGTGCTATGGAGGAATGCCCAACGATTATTTGGAATAACCTACAAAGACATGGTCATACGACTTTGGTTGTAAACATTTTACTTATTCATAGGATACCAAACTTTTAATAAAAGACAACTTGGGTTTTATCCCAAACATAGCTCATATGGTGTCATTTCAACGGATCATGATGGAGCTCTTTTTAGTGTAAAAGTGATAGTCACTAAAGCTTAATATTTAAAATATAATGGAAATTTTATAAATAAAACCGTTGATCCTACCATGTAAAACACGGTTTGTCGAACACTCCATACTCCTATGGTGTTTCGAGAAACGCAAGTCAATGGAACGATTCCTCAAATCTTAGGTTTTTTTCTAAACTTATAACTCAAATATCTTCCTTTATGATCCAAACATAAATTCTTTATTTTCTTGTTACAAATATTTTCCACTTCATCTTGAAATCATTGGAACATTTTCAAATGTTTCATACTTCTCCCTTATTAAGTAAATATACACATGTATTTACTCAAATTTTAGGGAAATCATATGAAGTTTAAATCCATCACTCACGACTACACATAGTGTAAAATATACATCAAGATGCACTATGTCCAATAGGTTAGTCATTCGTTCTTCTTTGGCCCATGAACGAGGTTTTAATTATCTCCGGAAAAGTTTCACAAGGGTCAACTGATCAAAATCAAAAGAATCCAAAAATCCATTAACATGGAGTTTTCTTCTTGTTTGCTTTCCAATATAATTTAAACGACGATGTCACTCAAAAAGTGATATTTCAATCATTCGTCTTGCGACTTTTTAGCATTAGTGTTTATGGACGTGATTTAGCCAACTAGATTTGTAAAAGTTCATCCATCTTCTATGGAATACGGTAATTATTTGAATATCCATTATTCTCATAATACTAGAACAAAATAACATTTATTAATAAAAATCTTGAAGGCAATCTTTGATGTCAACGAGAAACACAATAACACTTTATTTGTTTTTGATGAACATCATCACCTATTCTTTTGCTAGTTACTTAGGCCATTGTAGTTCATGAATTGTGTTTTTTTGTATGACACTTCATACCAACAAATTTTGTATACAATACCCAAGAACCATATTTTTTAACAAGCAAAGAATACACCCATAATGTGTATATCATATATATACCTAAGCTAGACTTTTCCAGCCTTTTTTCCTTTCTGCCAAATATTTACCAGATTCTCTTTGAGCATTACCTTTCCTTTTTAAATGAATCTATCAACATCAATACTGGTGCCATACATATGACACATAGTCCAAAGTGTGTATAGTCGAATACTAATACCTTTGGGCATGCACTTTGAAGTTGATCAGCATCATCAAATGTTTGGTGTTCTTTCAAATTTCATTCCTTTTAGTAATAATTTTAATGTAGTAAATATTTTACATACATATTTTATCCATCCTTATCATGAAAAATTTCATGATCAAGCTACTATAGCTCATAAGGACGAATCGCGAATATAATGTTAGTTCCCAAAATATTTTGGGAGATCAGGACGCCTAGCATCTCCAACCTTCGCAAATTCCCATACAATATGAGAACATGTATCTTACTAAATTTTTTTTTTGAGGGTAAAACAGTAGGGCAAAAAGACCCCACTGTAATTTTTATATATTGTAGAGGGTTACAAAAGAATATTTACAAGACTCATTCCACCTCAAAGAAGAGGGATAACATTCTAATCAGCTATCTCCTGTCTAAATTGGTTTCAATCCAAACCTTAAGGCTCTGATAATACTTCTTCTTAATTCTAAAAAGGCTACAATAGCCTTCCAGGTCTCAATCGATGCATGCTGATTATTGAAAATTTCATTATTTCTGCAAATCCAAATGCCCCAAGTTCCAAGTAGCAGAATTTCCATTGCAAAAGGGACATTGAGGTCTTTTTTAATACTGGCTAACACTTCAAAGATAGTTGGATCACCCAAATTGACCTGAGAAATTTCAGCCCAGCAGGCTCTTGCAAAAGAACATTCCCAAAACAAATGTAGGCTGGTTTCTTCACTATTGCAGCCCTAGAAGACACAGTCATAAGATGCCAGCGAGAAACATTTCCTTTTCAGAAGGTTTCTAGTGTTGAGTCTATCAAAGAAGAGCCAAGAAGAATTTGTGTTTTTCGACAAGAAGATTTCCATAACCAAGAGAAATGTGGTTGAACTGTTTGGTAACCAGCTAAGGAGCGTAAGCCTTTTTCACCGAATAATTACTGCCCCAAATGTAAGACCAACAATCAGAATCCCCTTCCCTGCCAGAATTGAGAATTTGTTCAAGACTTTGATATTCCTGATAAGCTTGCTGTGACAAAGGAAGGTAAAAAAGGTCCTGAGTATTTGGGGTATGCAGGAACTCACTGACAGAGATGTGAGATTTTATTGCATAAGAGAGGAGGTGAGGAAGCTTATGTTGGAGGCAGCTATCATTCCACATATCAGACCAGAAAAGTGTGGTTTTCCCATTTCCAACCAAGCACTTTGCAAGTCCTTTAAATATGTCAATCAGTTTGAGGTGAGCTTTCCACCAAAAGGATCCCTCAAGACTTCTTTCAGGGAGCTTATCCTTACAATAGTAAGTGTTCCAAACCAGATGAACCCAAGGAATATCCTTATAATTATAAAATTTATCCAAATTCTTCAAAAGAAGAGTAGAATTTTGAACATTAAGTTCAAGAACACCCAAACCTCCCTGGTAGATATCATAATATATTTCACGCATGATGGTTTATGAAACAATTCTTTCAGTTGCTAGATAGCCTTGATATTGAAAAAACTTTCAAAAATCAAAGATCATGGAGGTAGGCATGATACTTGGATACTAACATTGGAATTGTTAATCTTGATACAATATTACTTATTTAATTTCATGGAGTAAGTGAGGTTTTGCTGAAAGTTTGTAATAGTACTTTAATCTTTAGATTGATACTCATAAAACAATACAATACCAGTTCGTAAAGTAAAAATCCAGAATCCTATAGTTATATTATCTCAATCATAGCTAAACACAAGGTAGTAAACGAATGCTAGTAACTACACGAACTGTGCAAATTCACTTCGATTCAGTTTATGATAAATTGAGTTCAACTTTAATACTAATACTATGTGAACTCCCTCTCATAGACGACATCCCTCTAGTTATTTTTAGTGATTACATGAAACAAATTCACTACGCCATGACCGATCATCACGAGTGGTGGCGCAACTCTAATGGAGAGCATTGTATGGGCATCATATCATCCATATGACTTGTGCTTTACCTTTCGGTTCATGTTCTGAGGCCATGCGTGTACATTCTAGGCTCGCCAAGTAAGAACCTTAGTACTCGCATGCGTAAAACTGTCTTACACCAGTTGTATGCGAACATAGAGTATATCACACCCGATCATCTCGTGGTACTTCGAAATGACAAACTTTCCTAATGGTATGTAAGATCCCTCCTTTTTAAAGGAAAAGGATCCCTGTGATTGCAATGCTAGTCCCTGGAACAATGCTAGCATCCACAGTTTAATATGAAGTACACAGATACAAAGGTCGTTTATTACATTCATTCCAGAGATAAAACATAGTCTTTTACAACTAAGGGCCATAGGCCTAATACAAGAGTTTTTGGAATAAGTAATTAAACATAAGTCTTCATCTTCATGTGCCACAGGCAAGCATGTTGAGTGTAGACTCATGACTCCTAATCATCATCGGAGTAACCTGCAACATTACAAGTTACATCCACAGAGGGTCAATACTTTGGAATAGTATTGGCAAGTGATACCTTAGTAAATTTTAAGTGGACTATATTACTATATGCATTTTGGCTAAGTGTAGCTTGGCTTGCTTTGCTCAAAATAGATTTTTCCTATTAGTTGAAATCACTAAGTTTTCCTTTATCAAAAACTTCCCAAGAAACCACCAATAGACATTGGGGTCCTTTGCCCTTGTTCACCCACAAGTTTTACTTAGAAGTTGGAGTGATGAGATTCTTGTTGCTTCCATGTCTTGATGCTCAATTTGTCCATTGCCATGGACTTGGCTAAGTACTTAGATTTTCCATCTGCAGAGGTTGTGCACTTTCCCCACCAGACTTGGTTTCCCCAAGACAGGTCCTTTCAGAAGCCTTTCCTTAGTCAAATGGACGCGTTCCAACCTATCATTCCACTACCACCAACTGTCCAAATGACTAAGTTCTAGCAACCTATATGGTCAAGGCAGAGCCCATATTGCCAAGTGGTTGCACTGTAAGCTTTCTCAACACTTGGCCTCCAAATCCCTTTGTGCCTGGGTGGCATACCACAAGTGAGATACACAAGCCAAATCCATGGCCTTGTGTAACCACTCAACCAAAACCACCATTCAAGTCCCATTCCACCCAGGAGGTTCATTGACTTAGTTGTTTTATTAAGAAAAGCATAAGTCTAAAAGACTTAGAATTATTTTCCACATAGCATGAACATACTTTACCAACCCTTGTTTTCTACTAGCTAGGCTAAGCATGGCATAGTAACTTAACTTAGGAAAATTCCCTAGCAATTCTACAATTCTACACTACATAGGATTTCCCAACATAGTATTTGGAAAAAGTAGCATGCAAGACTTAGCAAAATAACTCTAATACTTATCCAAAATAAAGGGTGGAAATATAATGAATTATCACTTGCCTTGGTAATGTGGAGAGTAGCACTCTTCAAAATCACAGTCACTAGCAAAATCTACACAAAAATTTGTAGCATACAATTACACACAATTTATGAATGCATGCATGTAAGAAATTACTAAGTGATGATTTTGAAAACTCTACCAAGCAAGTGCATGATACAGAAACATAACAAGTCACAAAGTTTGCTAACTAAACTTATTTAGCACTAATACAAATTACTAAACTAAATCTATGCTCAAAATGGACCTAAATATGTTTCTGCATACAAAGTCATTTTAACAGATACTTTTTGTTAAACAAATTGCAGATTCAGAAAGGGCTTGACTCACTGATTCCAACGGTATAAAATTTGCAAAAATCTAAAGTGGGAATCAAAAGTTATAGCCATTTGAAATTTGGATCAAAATCTGGTTTGAATTCTGTTTTTAAATCTAACCCTAGCCACACGTCGCTGTCACATCCCAAATTTTAGATTTGGTCTTGCATATTATTCATATCATTGCATCATGCTTTTCCATGCAAAACCATCGAGTGAAAAGGTTCGGCGAAACGCTATTTGCAAAACCCTATTCTATTTTGCTACGAGGCTCTCAAGGAGGCTTTAGTAGGACTAGCTGACCACCCTTGTAGCCTAGTGGTTTCACCAACTTTGACCCTAGATTGTTCCTCT